>OZ005653.1:313745341-314389091 GCA_963930645.1 Salticus scenicus
TTCATTTAAAGGGTATTTAAAGCAGCATTATATTTAATACATAGACTATTCAGAAAAAAAATACCATTCATCTGGTTCATAAAAAATAAAGAACATTTTCTGGCATTGCTTTATGTATATACATTCTTGTCAACCTATCCCGGAAGATTACTGGTCCCGCCCCTTTCCGTACATTTTTTTCACATCAGTCTTTTTAGAGCTGTGTCAGCCATCGGTGGCTGACACTGATCTTTCCATTTAGGCTAAGTCAGCCGGCAGTGTAAAATATGATATAAAACTACAGAACTTACATAGTTTTAAGTAATTACTGACAATTTATTTAAAATTTACTTCATGTTTTTTTTTTTTTTTTTAATAGGATTTTTATAGGATTATATCGTTAAGGCCTAATGGGGTTTATTGAAACTCGATAAACATAACACGCTTCTAAGCAACACGTGTGGCCTGAATGGGATTTCCATAAGAATACGCGTGGCGCTCAATGAGTTAATCGTAAATGTATTTGAAGTTAATTACTCTAATAATTAAATTGTGTACACACAGGGGCGGGAACTAACAATGTTACGGGTTAGGTTGGCAAGTATGCATATATATTTTGCTTGATTTATAAAAATTTATAACACATTTTCTTCTTTTTTTTAGTATTTTGTGTTTATATCTCTCATTAAAAATAAATACAATATTCATATATAAACATTTCCATACAGTAATGTATATAAACATATTGATTAAAGAAGATTTGTTGATAGTATATAATTATTCTTCTATCTGTATAGTATATTAACACAAATATATTTTGTAAATTTCGCAGCATCGAAAAACAGCAACATAGCTTCCATATCAAGGCTTAATGTAAATAGCCACGCCTTTTCACAAATTTTCTAAAACTTTATAATATAAAGCAAAATAATTTTGCATATTTGTAATTAAATCATTTAAGTTTTGTCTTCAATAATCGATGTAGTAAATACCATTGTGATTTATGCATACCAGCGTCACATATAGAGTCAAATAGGAATATGCAAATTTGTCTTTTTTTTTAAATAGTGTTTCAGCGAATCAGAGGCGGGGCTTCTTTTCTTTTGAAATTCTTTCACAATCCCTCGCCTACATTGTGATAACTTTACAAAAATATGCCAATTTGTATAATAAACATCGAAATATTGATTAGGAAACAATAAAAATAACATAAAGGTAAATTAAAATAGTTTTCCGTCAAATTATATACAAGCATTTACTTATAGAGGATACAGATTATAACAAGTGACGGCCCCCTAACAGGAATAAAAAGTGAAATATCACTGTAACTCAAAAAATAATGTTAGGAACGAGCTGTAAATTTGGAAACCCATGTTTTCTATGATGCCCGTTCTATTCGTGCAAAAATTAACATAGGTCATAATTCATAATTTTTTCAAATATGAATTTATTAATAATTTTCATAATTCAAAAAATGTTTTTTTAGCAAAAATTTGCATGGAATATGTTTGGGTTACTTCATTCTAACGAATAAAAAAAACAGAATTTAAATATCATAATTATTTCGGAAGATATGATTTAATGTTTGTCACATTCATTTAACATTAGCACCCCCAAACTTTGACAGCTTATAACTCTATGAAAAATTGAGCGAAATATATAAACTATACCATTTTCCGTGATGATTTGATCCAAAGAATTCAAATAAATTATAAAAAATGGGGGTTACCATTGAAAAAAATGAAGTTGATGTCAGTTTTAATATGTAGACGACCCCCTAAGTAAAATCTAACTATAACATTATAAACTAGACGTTATTACAAACTGATTGGTACCAGTCTCATGTTTCTACGATAATTTACGGCAAAATTAGATGGGGTGGCGGTTTTTTTTTTAGGGTGACTGTACATATTATAGACACTTATTAAATATAGTGTTCCTAAAAATAAGTTTAATGTTTCGTTTGATTTTAAGCCTTCTTTTATTTTTTTATAATTATTTCGTTTCTTCCACGCTATCACATAGGGGATACCACCCCCCCTCAACCCCCCGTTTCATTATTGTATCTACATTTATATAGAATTCAAATCTGTTAATATTTCAAAAGCTCATTTAAAATTATTCAGACAAATTTCACAAGCATCATTCCTTGAAACTTATCAATCTTGAACAAATTTTTCTAGTAACAAACGTATTAACTTCAAAATACACCATTTGAATTGCCTAAATTATTTTTTTTTTAATTTACTCTAACAGACACAGACAAAGATCAAACTATAAACTTAGCTTCGTATTCAAGAAGCTTCAAAGCGTGTAAATATGCAAAAAAAAAAAAAAAAAAAAAAAAAAAAAAGGGGGGGGGGGGTTGATTATTTAGCTTAAAAAAATACATTATTAACCATATGTCATGAGGAATTAATTTCACTTTCTGAGCAGCTTTCTTGGACATGGTAAGATATTATAGTAAAGCCAGCCCTGAATATCCTCTGAAGATTATGTACACACTGCATGGTGCACATAAATAGAATCCTATATTAATAACACACGACCCAACTTGAAATGCGCTTCCATCGGTTTTCAAGTATTGTCGCATTATAATCTAGTTCTTTTGTGTAGCCCTGTAAACGGACAGTAAACGATTTCCATACCATATTCCATAAGAAACACGTTTTTACACATATAAAAAACATATTCGTTTCATTTGGTCTAGTACAGTCTGCAGATGTTAAACTCTACTTATCTGCAATTTCCCAAATAGTTGTAATGTATTTGAATTCTCTTGGGTGTCCCTGTACACGAACCATTTGCTTAATCTCAATAAAAAGTTTAGTGTAGCATCCTTATATGATACACATTTAGAATACCAAGTTTGGACTTTCTGCTGTGTTTTGTTCTTGAGATATGCTGATAACAGACCGACACACAGACCAACCACTAAAAGCACGATTTTCCGATTCAGGGGACCTCAAAACGTGTAAATATAACAAAAACTCAATTTCGAAATTATGACCCAAAAACACTACTTCTTTTATCATATATATGGGTAAGAGAAAGTAAAAAAATTCACTCTGAAAGCTTGCTATTAAAAAGAGATAAACAACAAAGATTTAAACTAATTAAAAAGAAAAAAAAATGCTTTGTTTACATATATATTATGGAAAAGAAACTTTTGATGTTTATTATATTTTAAAATAAAAAAACTGGTATTTTTCTTTTCTTTAATACTGAATACTGTAAGCTTCATTTAATTTCTCCATCAATTCACATAAATATTACTGGATAAATAATAATTGACATTTTGATTTTATTAAAAAAAATTGGCGGCTACTAACTAGCTAGTTTTTCATTTTGTTTATTGAAGAGCCGAGTGGATGAACATGTTAATTTCCAAAAATGTTCTGTCTTATATACAGGGCTCCCAGCCAGAGACTGATTAAGGGGGAAGCACACATTATTTATACTTGCACCTTTATTTTTTAACAGATACTTTCCTGCTATAATAAACAGAAAATTCTCATTAAAAATTATTTTAAAAGAATTCTGGTGTCTAATAACGGTGAGTAAATTGGATTGTTTTACACCGTTCATTTTTTATAAAAAATGTTTCCTCGTCAAAGCGGGGAATTTCTATGACGTGAAGTAAAAAATAATTGTAAAAATATTCCGGTGAGAGTGGAGATAATGTGTACTTCCCCCTTAATCAGGCTCTGCTCCCAGCGTTCCTATATTTTCAGGATCATTTTATTATACTCTCACCGTAAGATTCAGAAATAAAAAAAAAATTGTAGATTTTAATGCTATTTTTTTTTTTTTTTTTCTTTTTTTTTACATGAAAACCTTCATGAGAATTTTTGTTTTGAAAACTGTGGTAGGAGTACAATAAAAATATTGTAAAAATATAGGCACGCTGGGAACCAGCCCTGTGATATATCAAGCATTTACTGATACTTCATAGTCTTCTAATAATGCAGTTATCGACGTAGGAAATTGATATGTCGATGGTTTTTAGCAATCTAATTACCTCTTTACAGTTTATTTTCTGAAATTTACTAAATTGATACGTAATATGTTCTACAACTAAATTCTTCAAATTTAATTAGAAATTTCAACACTTCAGAATAATATTTAAAGAAGTTTGTTACACTTTAAATAAAAATCTAAAAATCATCTACTTTTGGTTAAAGTATGAAATTAGCTTATATCAGTGAGTAAGTAATCATCAAATAGGTTTCTGTCAACTAGAAGTAATTTTGCACTATTGGTAAATGGAAATAAAATACAATAAATATATGCTATTTCAAAAATAAAGTGAATGAATGGTTAAAAGAATTCATAGTTGTTAAGAGATAATACATCTTTAAAAAAAAAAAAGGAATTCTCAAGTCAATTATCGAGATAGTTAGTGATACAATGTACGAAAAATAAAAGTGCATGTGTTTTTTATTCATTGCCAAAAATTTATCATAGTTAATATTCCCTTTTTTTTTTTTCTTTTTGCACAGAATTCGTAATTATCTAAAATTAAAACACTTAATATCAAATGGTCCTTAAGTGATTAGTAGTATAGACATAGTTTAATAGCTTTGAACATAATTGCCAACATTTTAATTTATTCTGGAATATTTTTAGCCCCGCCTATATTTCCAACCAATTTATTTAGAGAATATTTTTCTCCAATACGTACTTGCCAACCATATCATTAATAACCGTACAATTGTTAACGTCCCCTAAAAGAACACCCTTTTTCTCACACCACTATATTATTAGAGTTATTCTCTCCAAATGTTGTTACGATTAAATAAGATAAAATTACTCTAAAAAATTATTGGTGTGAAAAAAAGGCGGGTACTAAAAATTGTACGGTTCATAATGAGATGATTGAATATATAATTACAATGAAACAAGGGTTAAAAATAATAATAATAATAATAATACTCTTAAAAAATAAGTGGTATGGATTAGATGCGGAGCTCCGGAATAAATTAAAATGTTGGCATCTCTGACTTTGAAGTATCAATTTACACTTTTTTCATGTTTTTATGCAGATAAAAAAAAACGGCAGCCTTGTAAGATTAAACCAAAAATACTTTTAAATTTATCATTTGCTAAAAGAGAGGTTTTTTTTTTTTTTTTTTTTTTTTTTTAAAGCAATAGTTAATGGTAGGCAAGGTAGCCACATTTCTGTCTAAATATATTAAAAACAGAAACAAAAAAAAAAAAAAAAAAAAAAAAAATTAATGAATTAAAAACCTTCTGTAGTATATTTTCTTGTAAATTGACTCTTTTGTGTGTATCTTTTTTCATGTGCCTATTACTTACTTTTTATATTAGAATTTATTTACATCTTTATTTTTACAAAATTTCTTTTTGTAAGGAAATTACTTCTTTTGCTGAACTCTGATCCTCATCTGAAATTTCCAGCGAAAGAAAAATTTAAACAAAATAAATATTTTTTACGGATGCAAAAGAATTTACAAAACGCATTGTTCTACTTAATTGTTTTCATTTTACTAAAGAGAAAAAATTGCATCACATTATCTAGCTTCTTGCTTAATATCGCGTAACATTTTAAAAAATATTCAAGTGTTGTCTTTTTTTGTTCATTTAAATGCTTTTTTACGTTAAAAAAAAAAAAATAAATAATAATAATAATAATAATAATAATGATAATAATAATAATATCGGAGAAAACAGTAACATTTAACTTTTTTGGGAAAAAATATTTATTTTTTGCATTACACATTTCATTATCATTTTATTTTTTACAATAATTCTTTTGTGATTTTTTATATATATATAAATCATCGTTGAATTAGTGGAAAATGAATTTCAGATTACATAAAAATTCCCCTTTACATATATATAAAATTTATAAACTTACCTGCTTTTGTAAATGAAATGAGATGCATAATGGAGTTTGAAGATATACTCTCAATTTACTTAACACTTTAGCGACCGCTGACGTAGATTCACGACATTTGAAAATCTGTAACTCCGCCAGTGGGCGTTTCTTTTGCAATTTGTATGTCATTTATTTCTTAAAAATATACACAATATTCATATTTGTACAACCAATATACTATGGATATAAATACTTTGATTAGAAAGAGCATAATTATAATGTATATCCATTTATATTATGAATCTGAATTTCTGAATATAGAAAATTTTGTTCTGAAATATTCTAACTTGGGGAATAACGCCCACAGGTAGACCTTACTATCAAAAGGACGAAAACATGCGGTCGCGAAAGTGTTAGAAAGTGTTAACACTTTCGCGACCACATGTTTTTGTCTTTTTGAGAATAACGCCCACCACCCAAGTTACAATATTTCAGAACAATATTTTCTGTATTCACATTTATAATACAAATAGATATACATTATAATTATATTCTTTATAATCAAAGTATTTGTGTCCTTAGTACATTTAAATGTAAGACTACGAATATGAGTATATTCTAAAGAAATAAAAAACATACCAACATCGAAAGAAACGCCCACTGGCATAGTTACAGATTTTCAAATAATGTGATTCTACGGCAGCGGTCACGAAAGTGTTAATATATAACCGTACAATTGTTAACGCCCCTGAAAAAACGCCCCTTTTCTCACACGACTATATTTTTAGAGTAATTCTCTCCAAATGTTCTTACGATTAAATAAAACTAAAATTACTCTAAAAAATTATTGGTGTGGAAAAAAAAGGCGGGTACTAAAAATTGTACGGTTCATAATGAGATGGTTGGAAAGTATTTATAAGTTATAAAGGGATAAAAATGTTAATGAAAATATGAAGAACGATTTATTTTTGACTAATAAATATTACCTTACATCAGTTATCTTTCAATTAATTTCATGTAACGAAGCGGATTAATACGATTTTAATTAATATGATAATTTTGATCTTTGATTAAAAATTTCTATTTTAATACTGCATGAAGTAGCACATGGATAAAACTGGAAATAAGCAAATAAACAGGGTTCTACATAAGAATATACTTTGCAATGCAATCTTTATGTTACAAGCTTCGATGACTTTTTCTATTCAATTTTGGCCAATTATTCATTCCAGTGTTAGCCTTTTTTTTTTTTTTTTTCCCCTCACATACTTAACATAGTGAATTTTTTTCCTTCTCTTCCCATGCTTTTTCCTATGGATTTTTATCCCTTTTCCCCCGATTTTTACATTCTACACTAAGGTAAGAGAAAACAATTATTCAATAATAAAAACAAGATAGAGTTGCTTTACATTTTGCTACATAGTGCAGAGCTGCCAACCTAATCCGGCAAATTGTTAACGCCCATTGAAAAACGCCCTTTTTTCTACACCACTTAATTTTTAGAGCAATTCTCTTCAAATAAATCTATGATGAATTAAGTAGAAAAATACTCTAAAATATGAGTGGTGTAGAAAAAGGGGCGGTACTAACAATTTGCCGGATTAGGTTGGCAGCTCTGATAGTGGAATTGCGATATCAATGGAAAGATATCGCTATTCTATTGCGTAGTATCTAGCAATAACTACTATGCGATTCGACTATAATATACATAATGTATCGTTTAGTCGTTATATCAGGTATAACGATTACAGGAGATTGTATGATGCAGAATAGCGACGAACTTCGCCCCAGGGAATTTTGCATGAATATGTACAGCCCTCTCCCCCTCCTTTTATATATCCAACTTATTATTATTATTTGGTGTTAATAAAAATAAAGTTTTAGGAAGCTTCTTCATATTAAAACATTTACTAAATTTAATTTCCCTCAATATAAACCTATAAACTAACTCTATATACACTTTCATGTACAAAAATGTAAAACAAATAAACTAATTAAAGTTTGCACGACTAAATTTTAAAGTCTTGAAAAATCACCCATGTTTGTCTCGAACGCCAATGAAATGACTTTCAATGTTACACGTTAAAAAAATTTATGCATTTCTCATATAAACGTTTCCTTTGTTATAATTACTATTTACCCATACAAAATCCCATCTAGTGGCAATTTTTGACTATACTTTTAAATCCCTGTCTACATACCATTTTTTTTTTTTTTTTAAGTTACCTACCTACGCGTTATATGACTGTAGAAAGTTGCGTACATCGGTAATTTAATTATAATAACTCTATATGTGTAGGTAATTTTCAATTCTACTTGTAATATTTATACAAATGTATGATTTACAAGAGCTTCTTTAAATTTTAATTAGTATATACAATCAGCTCTTCCCACTTGACATCAGAGGTCACATGATAGAGGAGAAACAAATAGCAGACGAGGTCTTGTTTATCTATAGCGATTGCTGAAATAGCATATTTTCTATTCTTATTTTTGATCAATCGTATCTAATCTGCGTTATTTTTTTATACATCATCATTTTTAATCCATTTTGTATCATTATTCATCATCTTTTGTTTGCTGTATACATTTACAATCATTATTTAGTATATATTTGTTATTGATGTTCATGAAGAACATGTTAAATACTCTGGTGTTTGGTACTTAAATAAGTGACAGTGCATTATCGTACTGCGTAAATCCATTTAGACCAGTAACTAAGTTAATTAACTTGTTGTAACACCTTTATGCAATTAAATGAAAACACTTTAAAATTTCAAATTATAATCCATAAACATCCCATAGAACAAGCTATTATTTATTACTAGATCAGTTAATGCAACAGTTACACTAGAACATACAAAAATCGATTCTTACAGTTGAAAATAAATAAACACATAAAGTGTTTAAAAAATTATTAGAATTACAAATATAACTATTCTACTGTTTACAAATACACAATATTACTTTTATTTTATTTTATATTAAATATTAACATTTTTGTTCTTAAGAACAATATTTAATTGAATTCGATTATCATAATTCGATTATTCGTTTTCCTCTATCACATGATTGAGCAGACGAAACTGGGAAGAGTCCATTCTTTAGACATAAATTTAGCTATATGCAGCTGCTGCTATTTTTAGTTACGCGTTATTTAAAGAATAAGTATTTTTTAAATAAAAATTTTAAATAGGCCTATTTTGTTGATAAATTCTGTGGATTACATATCAGGAATATATATTTGAATAACTTTAAGCCAGATGCGTTTACGATCCCCCATTATATTAATGGTGATAATATATAAGTTTATGTTTATCTTCTTCAGCGATTTTTGAAAGTATATGTGCATGTAATCTGTTGCTAAAAATCTGTTATTTCCATAACAGTGATAATTAGCTTACCAAATATACAAGACTACACCATACTTGCCAACACGCTCATTAATATTCCGTAGTATCTCTAGTACCGCCCTTTTTTTCACACTAGTAAATTTTCAGAGTGATAAACTGCAAATTTAATTACGATTAAATAAGAAAGAAAATACTACAAAAATATACTGGTGTGAAAAAGAAGGCGGGGTTAACAATACTACGGAAAATAATTAGGATGCTGGAAAACATGCTACACATACTTACCAACCATCTCACTAATAACCGTGCGATTGTTAACGCCCCTTTTTTCACACCACTATATTTTTAGAGTTATTCTCTCCAAATGTTATTATGATTAAATAAGACTAAAATTACTCTAAAACATTATTGGTGTGAAAAAAAAGGCGGATACTAAAAATTGTACGGTTCATAATGAGATGGTTGACAAGTATGATATACTGACATGATTTTGAGAAATATATTGTTTAATAAACATCGCAGAAAACTCTAACGCACAAGTATTCTATTTTATAAGAATGTTGTCTTCGCATAAATAGCGTTTTAAAACCCATTTAAAGCAAATCGTTTCGAAAAACAAATCGTTTTATCCATTCAGTATAAGTAAAAAAATGATTTTAAAGCCCTGAAACATAGGAGTTTGAAAACATGTGATAATGGAAAAATAAATCTTTCAGTAGAAGGTGATCAATCTTATTTTTTTTGGAAAGCATGTTGGATTGGAGATATACGTAAGCAAAAATATTTTTTGTTTCAAACTTAAAATGCAAAACGGTTAAAAACATGTATTGATGTAACGAAAAATCCATATTATGTATTTAAAACTTTTATATAAGAAAAAGTTATTGAAGCATTTTGTCAAATTTTGGGAAATTAATTTTAAATGTAAAGTAGTCAGCCGTTCACATTTTATCAAAAATTTGTTTTCGCCAAATTTGTGTCGAGTAAATCTAAATGGGATGCTGTCAATTTCAAAATATTTTATTACAAAGCATACTTAATATATATATATATATATGCTTGATAATTAAGCATATGAGGTGATTTTCCTCATACATCTTTTTTAAGAATTTTTGTAAAATATTTTAATTATCACAATATGAAAAAAAAAAAAAAAAAAAAAAAGTTTAAATACTACATTTCAATGCTTTGAAATTAAATTCTGCTATGTGAAATTTCATGATCTGTTAAGACTTATTAATTTTATAAACTTATAAATATTCGCATTGAATTAGTAAGTCATTAATTTAAAAATTTTATTTGTTACCAACGGCAGTATAAGTTCTATACTTATCATATGCCTTGCCTTAAAGGAAAAGAAAAGAAATTCTAGAAGTTCCATAACATAGCAATTTCTAACACAATATTTTCTTCTCAAAAAAAATTTTTATGAATCGATTGTGCACTTGTTGCAAGATGAAGTTATTCACAATTTTGTTTGAGATTTTTAATACGCATAGTCATGTGTTAAGAATTCATCTTTTCTATTAAAACACTAGCAGGCTTTGACCGCTTCGCTAGTCACTATATTTAAAGAATTTTTCAAAAAAGTAAAATTCACTATATTTTAAGTCACTTTTTAAATAAATACACACACACACACACAAAAAAAAAAAAAAATCCGTTTAGATCGCTTTAAACCACTTTTCTGATCTCCACTGCATCCGATAGCATCTTTCCCGTCTCTGCTATATCGGTTCCGGACTCCAACAACTTGCATTTTGCTTTAACCGAATATTTCAATTTAGATCTTAACTGGATGGTAAGTGACACTGCTAACCAGGGTTTAACCTGGCAAAAAAATTACTTTAGCATTTTAGCGAAAATATGCAAGCACTATTTTAACTTTTTCGAAAGTTAATTCTTTGGATACCATTGATTTCTTTTACTTAGCTTTGTTATCCTCAGTTTTATTTTCTATTCTTTTGTTCATTGATGATTTTAACCAAGCATTCATATTTGCGACTTTAAAAATATGAATCAGGGAAACTATGTTTTGATTTTAACAATAGAAAAAGAGGTACTTATATCATATGTGTAAAATGAAAAAGCAATTGAAAAATTAACTAAAGTGTAGTGGCAGATAATCGTGAAATACTAGTGCTAAGAATGCTTCTATGAATCAAATTCTGAATTCTGACATACTTTTAAATATTTTTGCATTTAAATTCAATCATTAAAAATTAAAAGTAAATTCAAATTACTATATAAATAATCATTCCCAAAAATTTCAGTCCTTTCGTAGTTTTTGCCTGCAAATATTACAAAAAAAAAAAAAAAGAAATCCGAGGTATTATATAGAGATATTTTATACAGTTATCCAGTTTTAGCTTTTTAGCGAAATTCTGACCAACATGTTTTAGCAAAATATGATACCTTTTAACAAAATGCTAAAAAAACTAATGGCAGTTTAAACCCTGCTGCTAACGTTCAAGAACTACGTTTTTTGGATAGACATTTCGCGGACAGATTATCATGTTCACTCAAGAGATGGCAGCACCAGGCAATTTTCTCAACTGGAAAACTTTAATTAATTAAAAAAAAAAAAAAAAAAAAAAAAGAAAAAGTAATAAAAAATCTAAAGATACTGTGTAAATATTGATAGATTTCTTTTTATCAAATAAGACCTTTTCTATTAATTATCTACAAAAATTAACGCATTGCCTCTTGGAGGATCGGCCTTTGCGTTATCAACATGGCGCTCTAATCAAGTGATTACCACAGAAAAATCTACTTACATTCTTGCTTCTATCTGCAAAGTCATGATTTATTTATTTTTGTGGTTTTATAAACCTTAACAAATATTAGAAAAAAAAAAAAAAGATATATTTTGATGTCTAAAAGAAACTATAATTTATACTTGAATAAAGCAATTAAATGAGGTTTCCTCTTAAGATTCTATTTATTGTATAAAAAAATCAAATAGAATGTATGTCGATAAATACAATCTTAAGAAAAAAAAAAAAAAAAAATCTCTCTTTGCTTTAGAAACAAAAATTACGTTTACCATTGTCGAATTAATTTATTCATAGAATTTCTCAACAAAGGGAATAAGAAATGATTTTACCTATTTTTTATTTCAGCTGTTCAGTATGTGCAATGTAGAATAATACACAGCATAAATTCAAGTATGGTAAAAGAAAATAAAACAAGCACAGATAAATTGAAGGGAATGGCTTTGTTCCTACTATAAAAACGAAACTACCCCTGCATAAAATTTAACATTTTCGCGACCGCTGACGTAGATTGACGTCATTTAAAAATCTGTAACTCCGCCAGTGGGCGTTACCGTCGCAATTTGTATGTTATCGATTTCTAAAGAATGTACCCAATATTCCTATTTGTACAATCAATGTAGTATGGATACAGATACTTTGAATATAAAGAGTATAATTATGATGTATACACATTTGTATTATAAATGTGAATACAAAAAAATTTGTTCTGAAATTTTGCAACCTGGGAGAGCAACGCCCACAGGCGGACCTTACTGTAAAAAAAAAAAAAAAAAAAAAAAAAAAAAAAACAGAAACATGTGATCACAAAAATGTTAAAAAAACTTCTTCTTTTTTTTTTTTTTTTTTTTTCCCCTTAATATAGATATTTAGCTGAAAGTTAAACCAAAATGACAAACAAGCAGAAATAGAATAAATGATTAATAATAGTAGAAAAAAAGATTTAGGTATAAATTGCATTTATAGTTACTTTTTTTAAAGTATTATACATAGCTGCCAATATTTTAATTTATTCCGGGGTACTTTTAGCTCCGCCTTTAATCCACAACACTTTTTTTTTAAAGTAAATTTTTCTTATTTTTTCATAGTTATATATTGGAGAAAAGTATTCTAAAAACAAAGTGATGCGAAATAAAAGCGGGGCTAAAAATACTCCGGAATAAATTAAAATATTGGCAGCTATGCATCTATCGATTTTCATCCTATTCGGATAACTCCTTCGTGTGTCTTTTCTTTTCTTTTTTTTTTTTTTACTTATAGAGTATAAGCCATCATGTTTCAGTTGTTGTACAGGGTTGTAACAATCCTGCAATCTGATTGGTTAGTGATTTGTTGGCGAGATTTTTGAATCGTCTCGTCTCTCTTTCAATCCATAGCCTTCTATAATAGATGCCTTCCTCGTGACTCGGAAACTTGGCGGTAGACAGCGCCACCTCGTACTGATTGCGCGAATTTTTTATTCAACAGCCATCAAAAATTTTTAAAAGTGGAATTTGATATACATAAAAGGCGAATAGAATCGAAGAAACTTATGCATGTATCGTATGGTCATATGCTGCAAAATCCCATATCAAGTTACTCATTAGGGCACAAAACGCAACAATTCGGAAAATACTTGATATGCCTTGGTATGTTCGAAATTTTCACATCTATAAGGAGGTTTCTACTCCAACTCTCAATAATTTCCTTCAGTACTTAAATGTACAATTTCATTTGGCTCTAGAATCCTTAGATAACCCAGCTTTAAACACATTAGCAGCGTATGACCATAACGACCCTGTGAACAGACGCAAATCCAACGCGCGCCTCGTTCTGAACTCCCGCCTTTAACCTTTTTGCTGTTTTACTCTTCGTTACGTAATTTTTCCCTTTTCTATCGCCTTCGGGCACTGACTTCTCCTCGGAGATTATACCCTGTGTTGTCCTGTGTTTGTTTATGTTAAGTTTCTCATTCTCTGTTAAAATTAAAAAAAAAAAAAAAATTAAAGACAATAAAAATTTAAAAATTTACTCCTAGAAAATACAAAAATATTTTTACTGTCCTTAAACTTTCTATTATTATACTATTATACTATTATATTATTATACTTCCTTTATTATTATACTATGAATTAAATAAATGACTCCATAAATTTGGCAACACTATTTAGAGCGTTAGGGCCGGCGAAGGGTCAAATTAAAACACAGAAAAATCACAGCGACAAATGATTCTATATTAACAAAATGAGATAAATCACTTTTATTAATATGTACTGAAAAGGTTTATTTATTTATTTATTTTCCTTTGAAAAACTTGATATCTCGTAATAACTATACGACCACTGTTCATAAAAATGTAATTTTAAAATCAATTTAGAGCAAACGTATTTAAAACTTAATGCTTCATGTCAGTCAATGTGAATTGAAAATGATTTGAAGAATCGATCGATGGATTTGAGTTTGAAAAGATGCGATAATAATGTAAATATTTTTTCGAAGAAAAAATTTTCAAATATAGATTTCGTATTTATTTTCTCCTAGACGCGAAAGTAAATTTTTATATGAACTTCATATGGAATATTAAATCTCCAAAGGTTATTAAAAATAGTTAAAATGCATAAAACATTTATCAGTATGGTAATTTAACATAATCTATATTCTATTTTATTTTTATTTATTTAACCCTTAGATACACAAAGTAATTATGCACTTTTAACTCTTCATTTACTACATTATGAATTGCGTAGAAAATTAATTCCAATTTTATTTATTTATTTATTTTTTCTGATTACTTATGAACAAATCTAAAGCTTTGGACAATTAAAACTTTATTATTATATAATTTTAATAATTAATGACAATTAAATGAGATGGTGATATCAAGTACGGTCAGTACACAAAGGACGAAAAAAAAAAAAAACAATCGAGATTTAAAGGATTTTTGAAATGTAATCTATTTTTTTTATTTTATTCAATTTATCTATGATTGATGATACTGATAAAAGCAATTTTTTCCCATTGTAACACAAAATCATATTACACAAAGTACATTTTGGACGAGGTTTTCTTTGAATGCCAGTTTTGGAGCAAAATCCTACTTGCCAACATCCTAATTAATATTCCGTAGTGTTGTTAGTCCCTCCTTTTTTTTTACACCAGTAAATATTTAGAATAATACAGGCCTCGCATCGTTCCTAAAATTTTACTCACATTTTATTATATTGACACCACTATCATAACTAAAAAAAAATCTCTTGAATGCTTTAATGCTAAAACACATCTAAACACTATCTAAAAAAGTATTATATTACAATAGTGGTGCCAGTATAATTAAATGCATGTAAAATTTTAGGAACGCTGCGAGGCCTGAATAATATTATCCAAGTGTAATAATGATTAAATAAGAAAAGAAATACTCTAAAAAGTTACTGGTGTGAAAGAGAAGGCGGGGCTAACAATACTAAGGAATATTAATTAGGATGTTGGCAAGCATGGCAAAGTTCGCCCTGATCTCGAGAACTAAAAAATATTAGCCATTGATACCTTCTGTTCTGGAGGCAAACTTCATTTGAGACTGAAAAATTCATTTCCCACCACTTATTGCTTCCAAGTTCTAGTGAGCTGTGTATTGCCAGCTCCGGAGGTTTATTTATTTAATATTCTTCAATAATTTTAAAGTAATATTTGCTATACATAATCATAGATATAGTAATATATATAGAACTATCATCCCCATGTTATCGAGCAAATATTTTTGATGCCGAAAGAAAGTTCCATTAGAGAGTATTGAAAAGAAGAAAAATTAATTTGAAACTGTATCTGGAGTTTTTCATTCACCTTTACTAAATAAATTGTTCACAAATTTTATTTACTAAATCAGGACTGCCAACCATCTCATTAATAAGCGTAGACTTGTTAACGCGCCTTGAAAATACGCCCCTTTTCCCACACCACTTTATATTTAGAGCAATTCTCTCCAAATAGTGTTACGATTAAATAAGAATGAAATTACTCCAAAAAATGACTGGTGTACAAAAGAAGGCGGTGACTAAAAATACTACGCTTCATAATGAGATGGTTGGCAACCAATTATCCGTGTTTATTCCTGTGTGTGATTTACTCGGAGTAAAGCATTTGAATGACTTTTCCCGAGAAAAAAGGTATCACTTTTTCCCTCTCGCTGATCAATCTATGTCTTATTACTATACCTATATACATAATAGGCTATCTCTTCGAAGTGATTAGGCAAACGTGACAATTAAAAATTATCGGTGATATTGAATAAAAAATCCGCCAAATCTGATCCGCCAAATCTGGCAACACTGCTGGTTGGCAGCTATGTTCATTGTATAGAGATTTTAATTGTCATGTTTATATGTTTCTAATGTGAAGAGTGTGGGCGAATCCTGAGAGACTTGTAGCGGTTGCTACATTCTAAAACATCATTTTTCAGTTGAAAACAAATAAAACTGTACTTTTTAGTTTTAAAATAATATTATTATTTATTTTTTAAACGCTTTTCTTTTTTCCAACATTTGTTTTTCAGGAATAACTTTTTAATCGCCGTTGCCATTCAGTATAAAAATAAAGTTATGGAAACAAAGATTATATATATGGTGCATAGAGGTTATACTACTCCCCTTCCAAACAGCATAGTTGCGATACAAGAGAAATATAATGGTTAATATAACATGAATAATTACATTGCAATAAAATAGATAAATGCGATTTACAAAATATTTACAAACATGAAATCGAGAGTAAATGTGCAACACTAAAACTTCACAAAACATGATGGAAAAGTTATTCTTCTTCCACTTCGGGTTGTTTTAAATTTTGGATCCTTCGACTTATCGCTTTCAACTCGATTTAATGGAATTTTCGATATTTCTATATTTCTTGGGTTTCGAGCATCATCTGAGGCTAACAAATACGCTTGTTTCAATCGATCTACGGAAGCGTTGATATCTTTTCCTTTAATTCTTACTGTAAAGTATTTGTCACTTCTGGCCATAACAGGAAAGGTCCTTCGTAAGGGGGTTCTAACGCTTTCTTGACACGGTCCACTCTGACAAAAACATGTGAACATGTTTCTAAAGCTCTATGGAAAAATAATTTCTGTTTTCGTTTGCTTTGGCTTTTAATTGGTTTTAAATTTTCCGTTTGTATTCGTAATTCACTTGTAAAGGTATTGAGAAAGGGTACATCTAAAAAGTCCCTACTGCGTCCTTACATGCTAAAGAAAACTTATTAAAGTCCCTACGTGTAGGGACAAATCCCTACAATCGGCAATATTGATGTAAGCTCTCTTTCGGCTTTATAGTTAGCATTTGACTCCGTTTGGCTCTATTTGAGAAAAAGTTTGTCCTCGTATGAAAAATATGGCCTGCATAGCTGCCAATATTTTAATTTATTCCGGGGTATTTTTAGCCACGCCTTTATTTCGTACCACCTATTTTTTAAAAGCAATTTTGTCCTATTTTATGAAAGTTATACAGTGGAGAAAATATTTCTCTAAATAAAGTAGTGCGAAATAAAGGCGTGGCTAAAAGTACTCCGGAATAAATTAAAATATTGGTAGCTATGGACCTGGCAACCCTGAGCCTGACCTTGTTCAAGGACAACACATATTTGGATGATCAACTTTTCCGGTGGGCTTTAGAAAAAGTTGACTATGTTTAGCGTGCTCATCGAAATTGTCCAAAAGGAGGGAAGGACAGGAACTTTTCCTGGAGTACCCTTATAGAAGGGAATACTTCGCGCTATGAGTTCGAAATAACACTAGGGACAGCTGATCGGTTTTCCGTTCATTCAGCTTCCCCAACTGCTAATGACGCTGAGTAAACATGTTGAGTATAATGTTGTGTTAAGTATATATGCTCCTGTGGGGTATGGCTATTAAAGATAGAAAGGCCATTTGGCTCATGTTTTGGCATAAGGAGCGAGGGGTTGCACTCGTATTTATTTTGTAGGTTAAAAAAAAAAAAAAAAAAAAAAAAAAAAAAAACTTAAAGGTGTAGTACTATACTTGCCAACTTAACCCGAAGTTTTGTTAGTTCCCGCGCCTTTTTGTACACCACTTAATTTTTAGAGTAATTCTCTTCAAATGTATTTACGATTAAATAAGGAGAAATGTACTCTAAAAAAGACGGGTGTGAAAAAATAGGCAGGAAGGGGCGGGGCTAAGAATCTTCCGGGTTAGGTTGGCAAGTATGGAGTACCATTTTCATAATATAAGTAAAAAGACACACATTAAAAAGGAAAATTGTAATCTATTTATAAGAATATTTCATAAATATCAGTTTAAGAGCAAATTTAACAGCAACTGTTAAATAATTATATTTGAATCCAGGTTTTGATTCTCCTCTCACAAATCGTTTTTCATGATGTGAAAAATTAATTTGCATTACGTGCACTTCTATTACTTCCCTCAGAAACTTATTTATAAGAAGAAAAGCCATAGCATTTTCTGATAAACGGTTTCTCACAGTGAACAAGAAGGTCGTTATTATGCAAAAAGGTAATATGCAAACTGTTAAAAGTATCTTCTCGCTCATTGATAAGAAAATTGTATAATATAAAACTTATAAGTGTTTAATATGCAGCAAAAGTAACTTAAAATAATTCATTTAATACAATTTGAGGGTTTTATTATAATTTAGAATTTTTTTAATAAATTAATTTTATATTCATCCTTCAAATTCTATTCAATATAATATATTTTTAATAAAACTGGACACATAAATAAATACAACGGAAATACCATTGTCTTATAATATCTATTTTTAATGATATTACGATGTTAATCAAGACAATGATTAAAAATCATTAATCATCTGACCGCCGCCGTGTCCTTGACGGACATATCCGGTTACTGAGCTGTTTTTTTTTTTTTTTTTTTTTTTTTTTTTTTTTGTTTTGTTTTTTTCTACAGTACACTTATCATTTCAAATTATACACTTATAGAATTTTAGCTTGTTTTTCAAGTTAGAAGGTCGTAAATAGTAGTTGTAAGGATTATAAGTATTTATATAGTTACATTTCAAATTTCAGGTTGAAATAAGTATTATTTTAGTACTTTGAAAATATTATGCAGCTAAAACAATACTACAATTTTGTTCTTTCCAAAAACATATATTTTGTAGGTTTTTTCAGTGAACTAAAAAAATGTTAAAGGTGTAGTAACATTTTAATAATAAAAATAAAAAGACGCATTTTAAAAATGAAAATTGTAATCTGATTTTAAGATCATTTCATAAATATCAGTTTAAGAGGTAATTTAACAGCAACTGTTAAATAATTATTATTGACTACTGATTTTCATTCTCCTCTCACAAATCGCTGTTCATGCTGTGGAAAATTAATTTGTATTAAGTGCATTTGTATTACTTCCCCAGAAACTTAGTTATAAGAAGAAAAGCATAGCATTTTCCCATAAACGGCTTCTCACAGAGAACAACAAGGTCTTTAATATGCAAAAGGAAAATATGGAAATTGTTAAAAGTATCTCCCTCATTAATAAGAAAAATGTATAATATAAAACTTATAAATTTTTAATATATGCAGTAAAAGCAACTTAAAACAATTTATTTATTATAATTAGGTTCTTTTTTTTTTTTTTTTTTTCGATAAATTAATTTTATTTTCATTTTGCAAATTCTATTCAATATAATTTATTTTTATTAAAATGGACATATGAATAAATACATCGGAAATACCATTGTCTTATAGTGTCTTATTTAAAAGATATTACAGTGTTAATCAAAAGAATGTTTAAAAACCGTTATCTATCTGACTGCAACGCCCTTTAACGGATATACTATCTGGTAACTAATCTGTTCTTTTTTTTCTGCAGTACACTTGCATAGCTGCATATTTTTTAATTTGTACCAGAGTACTTTAAACCCCACCTTTATTTCGCTCCACTATATTTATAGAAAAATTTTCTTCAATGTATAATTTCGATAAAGTAAGAAACAGTTACTTTTAAAAAATAAGTGGTACGAAATCAAGGCGGGGCTAAAATTACTCCGGAATAAATTAAAATATTGGCAGCTATGCACTTCTAATTCAAAATTATACATTTATAGAATTTTAATTTGTTTTTCAGTTTGAAAGTCGTAAATAGTAGTTATAAGGATTTTAATCATTTACACAGTTACATTTTTAATTTCAAGTTCAAATAAATATAATTTTAGTACTTTGAAAAAATTATGCAGCTAAAACAACACTACAATTTTGTTCTTTTCACAGGCCGTCAGATATTTAAGAAATCATTATGTATTCTTCATTTTGCCAGTTTCAAACACAGAGAAGAGCACGTGAATCGAAATATTCATGTTGCATGTACATGAGGTCGACAACTTTTGTTGAAAGTTAAATGCTTTAATAGCCCAGCATTTTAACTAGATATGTAAAAAAATAAGGCCCGTACGAACACTTCTTCATAAACGATGATACATATATGTATTTTTTATTTTTATTTAAATATATGAAAATTTATCTATGTAAATATTTATTCAGGTGCAGTGAAAGAAATTCCTTTAAGAAAAGTTTTTAGAAATGATGTACACTGAACTTCTTTTGTGCATTTCTTTAGCTGTTACTGACTGTTAAATTAATATATATGCATGGATTTTATTTTGTTTTGCATTTGTTTTCTTTGAACTATAACTTTTTCTACACAGCACGAGGTCACCGTTTTATTTTAGGACACCTTCAGAAATGAGAATTTTCCATGAATTTTCAATCACACTTTTTTATACAGAAAACGTTATAACTTTTTTAATTAACGTTTCGAAGATACTTTATAAAGATAGCGGTAGCAAAAAAGACAGGAAATTTTTTTCTCAAAGGTTGTCGTAGGAAAAAAGCGGAGAGCCAGTAACTGCAATGAGCCCCGCCTTTTCGCGATCTTTCAAATGTTTTGTTATTAATCCAAACGATTTCGCGTATGCACATTTATATCATTAAAATTTTATACGCAAAATTCGATGCGGTAAATGCTACAGGCGTATGTACACACCAGCAGCATAGAAAATAGTAAAGTCAAATAAGCAAGACTTGAAAAAAAAAAAAAAAAAAAAAAAAAAAAACAAGGTATCGTTTCAGACGAACCACTATAGACCGGGGCAAGTTTTTCTTTCAGACTATGCAATTAAGGTTCTCACTAAAGAGAAATAGCAGTAATGAATTTTTATATGGTATATTTTTTAAATAGGTATCAAAGGATAGCAGCGATTAATCGTGTATAATAATGATATAATATTACTGGTTCTCAAACCTCCTTTTTTGAGAACCCAATATTCAATATTGCTTTAGAGTGAGAACGGAGTGCAAAAGGACAATCATAAAATGTAACTAACTTTTGTAAAATTTTAAGATAACGACACTAAAACCTTTAACAATTTATTATACTGACACCGTAATTCTTTTCTTACTATTGTTATTATATTTTTTTTAAACAGGCATATAGAATCTCCAAGACAGCATTTTAAGCGATTCATGAAATGTCGCTCTCTCCGATGACGGTTGAGAGTGCTGAGTAAGCAACTTTCACTCCCATTCGAAGTGTGCATATAAGTCTGCGCAGACAGACGGCAACTAATCCTCCTGTCCGTTGCTTGTTTTATTTTCGTAGAAAGTAATTTAAAAAGCCTTTAAAGAAGAAATATATCTGTATGCAAATTATACCTTTCACAAATTTTTGTTTCAGCATAATATAAATGGTTGATTGCCAATCTAAGAGGTAGAAAATGAAGACTAATTTGAAAATATAAAAATTTTGAAAAAATTCCTTAACTCCTTCTTGACAACTATGAATCTAATTCACTTGATGGGCTATCTCGTTGGCTATTTTTTGGTTGGTAATTAATTAATTTAAAAATTAATGTTTCAACGGAGCGGACAACACTGACCACGGAGTGGACTCTTATGAATATTCAATCCTGAAAGTTATGTTGCAGCTCTATCTTTTCATCCATATTGTTTTACTTGTGTTTTAGAAAATAATCAACAAATATTTTTATTTTAAATCTTTTGAAAAATGAAAATAACTGGAAAATAATTGTTAGTTCCGCATATTCTTTCATTTTTTTTTTTTTTTTTTTTTTTTTATGTGATTAATCTGATATGTTAAAGATACTTGTATTTCTTTGCTATTTTTTCTGTTAAAACTTGGAAGCTTTCTTTAAGTTTCTTCTTTAATTTTACGCCTTTAAAACTTTCTTTTATTGGCTCTTTTATAACCTTACAAAAAATAATACATTTTTCATTTTCTTTTGAATTTGCTTCTGTGATAATTTTATTTTTTCACTTTTCTCTTGGGTATTTCAGAATCAGTAGTATTATTTTTGTATTTTTCAAGCTTCCTAACCAATTTTTTTGTTTTCTTAACGAAGATTTCCATTGTTCTTTTTAGATCTTTTTCTTCCACTTTCTAATCTGCTACATGATGATACAGTTGGTCTTGTTGTCAGAGATGGATTAATTTGTGGTAGTGTGATGTTTATGGCTGTTGAACAAGGTGTCTCAGGAGGTGTATCATCTCTGAGATGTTCTTCAAAGATTATGCTGTTTCTTAACCTCTCCCTTTGATTTCTGTTTTGGTTCTTCCATTTTTTCCTAACACTTCTTTTCATTCCTTCAGACATTTCAACTATAGTATTCTTCCTTCTGTGATATATTTATCTTTCTTTAGCTTTTTCTTCTTCATGTCTTGCGGGATCCTTTCTTATGCTCCTATTACACACAAAGATGTCCCAAAAATGAATTCTCACCGGCGCTGTCTTTTCTCGGCACATAAGGAGCTTTCTTCTCACTGGTTTATCACAGCCTGACTAGCCAGAAAAAATTGTTCGTATTCCCAATTTCTATTACACTGGGCATTGACGCGATTTGAGCCAAATTAACAATTGTCTCAAATGTTGTAGCGAAAACTTGTTGTGTGTAATAGGAGCATTAGTCTTTCTCTTGCTCTCTGCATACTTTTTCTGTTTTGTTCTTTACTTTTTTCTGTAGTTTGGCTGGAAAGTTTCTTTTGCTTGTTATTTTTCTTATCTTTTTGATTTTCAACTGCACCTTATTTTCTTTTTGACTGAGTTTGAGCCAAGGTTTGTGCACATTTGTTTATCCTGCATTGGGTTACATGTGAATTTCCATATTTCTTGAACGGCATAATAAATTTCTGCAAAGAAAAAAAAATATATACATTAAGCATTGTTTTTATAAAAAAGTTATTCAATTAATAAAAATACAAAACAATTTCAGTTTTGCTATAAAACAAAAATATTTTTAATTGTTTTTCTTCTGAAACTAAATTTAATTATATTTTTGCAATTATTTTTCTAAAGTGTTATGTCACCTTTTCTACATTTTACCTTTAAAACTTAAAAAAAAAAAAAAAAAAAAAAAAAAAAGACATATAGTATACATCATACCTTTTGCATTACCCTGTAAACAACACTCATAAAACTGTTCGTAAATTTATATTATACGAATTCTCTTCTTACATTTAAACCATGAAGAGAAATGCTTAACAGTTCAGTAAAAAATAGCAAATACTGTTTTAAAGAAGTTGAAATGACATTTTTACAAAATCACGAATAAAAATATAAAAGTTAAGGGGGGAAATATATTCTCATTGCACATTAAGCAATCAGCAGGCTAACAAAAAAAAAAGGGGGGGGGGGATAAAATTTATTTATCAAATATATTTAAATTATTTTTCAAGTGTATCTATTTTTAAGATTAATTTTGAAAGTATCCACTCCGTGGAAAGAAGTGTCCACTCCGTGATCAAATGATGTCTACGGAGTGGAAGTCCACGGAGTAGACAGAATGTCTGATTTTGAATTTTAAGGAACAAAGCAACAATGTCAGGAACAATTTAACTTTAGTGTCGAATTAAGCCATATAATCATTAATTGTAATAATAATTAGATAATAAGTAATCCTTATAATTACCTGTATACTTCTGACCACGGAGTGGACTGATGAGATAGCCAAATAGAGGTATCACAGATGGAATCTATTTTAACAGAAATAAATAAAGCACTGAGTTCAGCACATATAGGTGAAAACAAAGATGGCTTTCCCCTCTTCCTTCTCAGTTACACACTAGTGACAGGCAGTGCCATCTACTGAACTTTATGTGAAATTAAATAGTTGTCCACGGAGTGGATGCATTTCATTAGGAACATTTGTTATAAATTAATTAAAAAAAACAAGATTCATTTTATAACTCTAAAATTTAATAAACATATTTTTAAGGATAAGTATGTCCTGCTTAAATCAAAATGTAATTAAAAAACATCAATACTAAGCTTGAAAATAATGTTATATTTTGCAGACTTCCCTTGGGGACAGTCCACGGAGTGGATATTCCAGGTTTTATCGATAGAGTTCTAAGAAAAATAAATAACATTAAAAACTTTTATAATAATACTGAACTAGAGAAAATCGTAATAAATAGCCTAGCTGCAAATTTTTTTCTGATTGAAAATATTTTATATTTTTGAGGGCTAAGGGGCGTGGTTTCTACCCCTCGTGTTGGCAATGACCCAAATGTATTTATTATGTGAAATAAAAGCTAATGATGGTGGATTTAAAACATGTTTATTCTTTAAGAAGATAAACATTGCGGAATACTATAAATTGGTACGAAGCAAAATGCCAGATTGAAAGAAATAGTCCTGTCGTAGTAAAAAATATATGTGATTCTACTCTTCATAAAACACCAAAAAATGAAAAAATTATCGGCTGAAATTAATTACAACGACCACAAAAAAATATCAAAATTAAGCCTATTTGGCGATTTTACACTGCTAGGCGATTGATTTTGAGTACTTGGCGGAAAAGCAAAACACGGTTCTGTTCGTACACGGCAATCTGTGCTAGCAAACACATCGCCTGACAGCGATAATTCGCCAAATATGCTTAATTTTTATATATTTTTGTGTTCGCTGTAATTAATTTCAGCCGATAATTTTTTCATTTTCTGGTGTTTTATGAAGAGTAGAATCACATATATTTTTTTCAATACTTTTTGAAGGTGACACCTTTTGAATGTGCCACCTTTGTCAGTGTCAAAGTTTTTTTCAAATGCTGCTTAGAGTTATTAAACTTTGCTTATCTTTTTTCTTTTTACGAAATAGAGATTTCTCCTATTTTCCCAGAAATCATTGAGGGAAATGATTATTTTGGTTACAAATTAATCTGTTCTGCTTCACACAGCTTCTTTTTTTTTCTTTGTTTGTTTCTGTATGAAACTGATTTTTTTTTTTAAATATCTCTGCATGCAGCAATTTCTCATTTTAATAGCCAATTGCAGCCCAGCAGATATAATTACAGCAATTATTAAATTGCTAGAGGACAATTTAATTAAAGTATTAGCTATTATAATGAGAAATTGTTACATGCACAGAAAGGTTATTCTAAGGTGTCCTAGAACGTATCTACGCGAGTTTTGAAGAAAATCATAGAAAACACAGAACAACTAGTTCAACCAGCACGCTCTGGGGTTGAACTCGGCACTTCCAGACAACCAGCTTTGAGCGTAGAATCGCTTGGTCATGTGTGGGGATAAATTAATTTAGAGAAAGCTCATATTTTAATTCATTCCGTGAAAAGATATGCATTTCCAACAATTATTTTTACATTATATATAAAATATATTCCTATCAACTATCCATTTTACGTATAGTAAGATTTATCAGATTTTAAAAATTAAAAAATTCTACTATGTTATGCATTTTTCCTTAATCTGGAAGCAGTTTTTAGGTAAAATTGATTGAGCATTCTAGACCTGCTAACTATGCTTGTTTATCCTTAATGGTATTAGGCCCCCGCCTTTTTTTCACAACAGAATAGTTGTAGAGTAACATTCAGCAATACGTTCTAATGATTAAATAAGAAGACTTTTGATCTAGAACTATTCTCGTGTGAAAAAAAGGCGGGAAGAGAGAGAAAAGAAAAGAAGTAGAAAGATTTCTGTTTACTTTGGTTAGTGCAGTATATATTTTTTCTTGGATCTTGTGCCACAAAATTAAAAAAAAAAAAAAAAAAAAAAATCATGTCAAGGCAAATATATATTATATATTTAATACATGTATGAATGATCTTAGTGCTTGATAAATATATGTATTTATATGTCTATACTGTTTATGAATTTTTATAATAATAATAAGTAAATTCTTGAACTACGTAATAGAAATGCTGCTGTCACTATAGGAACTCTATCATTTTTTTTTTCTTTTCTTTTTTTTTTTTTTTTTAAATCATTAAGAATTTTAAGGTTTGTAAAGCTATGGAATTGCATACTTGCCAACCATCTCATTAATAACCGTTCAATTGTTAACGTCGCCTGAAAAAACGCCCCTTTTCTCACACCACTATATTTAAAAAGTTATTCTCTCCAAATGTTGCTACGATTAAATAAGACTAAAATTACTCTAATGAATTATAGCTGTGAAAAAAAAAGACGGGTGCTAAAAATTGTACGGTTCATAATGAGATGGTTGGCAAGTATGGAATTAAAACATCATAAAAAAAAAAATTACTTTTACATTTTAAAATATTAACAGTTTTACTTCTTAAAATTCAACGCAGAAAATCTTATATATAATTCCTCATTTTACAACTTGTGTAATGAAATGTAAATGGCACATACATGCATATTTATTAAATGAGAAAGGAAGAATACTATCATCTAATATTAAAAACATGAAAAGATTAATTGAAAGAATGAATGAGTAAAAGAAAAGAAAATTAAAGATTCACTTAAATAACCATTTTTGTACTACAATGAAAGTACTACTTATGTTAAGCGCTATTCAATAATATTTCGTGTTGAAAAAGGAAGATGGAACAATAAACATTTTACTAAACATTTAAAGTAGAATATTATAGCTTAAAAATTGTTTTAAATGCTGCAAAACTAACTGAAGTGGCAGTAGCACATACAGAAAATTGATAAGGAGAGGGGGGGGGGGGGTTGCAGCATATTTTTAATCTTCGAATCAGCATTTAAACTGAGTTCAAAAAATTTTAACGATATGCTAAAATAAAGGTAGATTTATGAATATCAGTTCGTATAGCAGTCTAGATGCCTCTATAAATTTCATTTTTATTTTTAACTACATATATGATTCTTTTAAAAATTTATCAGCACCCAGAACTATATCTTTTCTCCCTTTTAAATATGAATTGAAAAGGTAAAACTGTTTTACATTGGCAAAAGTTTGATTCTAACAAAACATTATCCTAATGTACGGCATTATTTTATATTGTTAAATTTTAAGTAGTTTGAACATTTGAACTATGAATTAGTTTTATTTATTTATTTTCCTTGTAAGGGATGTTACTATTGTAGTATATAAAACTGCTTTATATTAAGCATTATTTTGAACTGCACTTTGCGGCGTAGGTTGGAAGAAAAAGAAAAATAACTTACATAAAACTTTATATTTACTGAAAGATTTCTAGATTACATTTCAAAAGTTTCTTTTTTTCATATTAGACCACTTACGCCTCTTAAAAGTTAGAGATTTTTTTTTTTTTTTTTTTATCAAAATAGATACTGAAATGCTTTATAAAAAAAATTAACAACTTTTTTCTTTTAAATTTTTTCATTCTGAGGGTCCTTTTTTCATTCAAATAATCAGGTATTTTCTAATGAAAAGGTTTAAAGTAATTAGCGTTGATAGATATTCTTCGACCAAATTTCGTGAAACCATGGGAGCATCTGCGCAAGTGCTAACTCAACGAGTCAAACGCTAAACTAGGGATGATTTCTCCAGATTCAGAATTTTTTTTGCTCTGAAGACGGTAAGCTTAAGGCTACCGAAACAGCTGTATGCATCTCAAATATTTTTCTTCGGCGTTTCTGACGTAGTAGTTTATCCGGGTTTTTAATAGTCTACTTATTTAATCAGGAGAACATATTGCTGAATATTACTCTACAGCTATTCTGGCATGAAAAAAAGGCGGGGCTTAAAACTATTACGGATAAACTAGCATAGTTAGCAGGTCTAGAACTCTAGCTTATATAAAGGAGTGAAATTTACCGTTTCGATTGTTGATGACAAAATTTCAGTTATTTAACAAGTCGAAAAATGTTTTTTTAATCAAAAATATGCATGGAATATGTTTGGGTCACTTAATTTTAACGTAGGTTAAAAAAAAAAAAAAAAAAAAAAAAAAACAGAATTTCAATATAAAAATTATTTTGGGAGATATAAATTAATGTTTGTCACTTTCATTTAACATTAGCATCCCCATACTTTGACAGCTTATAACTCTATAGGAAATTGAGCAAAATATGTAAACTATACCATTTTCCGCGATTATTTGATCCAAAGAATTCAAATAAATTATAAAAAAATGGGTGTTATCGTTGAAAAAAATGAAGTTGATGCCAGTTTTAATATGTAGACAACACCTTAAGCAAAATCTAACTATCCTATTATTAACTAGACGTTATTACAAATCGATTAATAACAGCCGAATGTTTCTACGACAACTTACGTCAAAATTAGGTTGGGGGTGGCTTTTTTTTTTTTTTTTTTTTTTGCTGACTGTACATAATCGACGTTTAATCATCTATTATAAAAATCAAACATCACTTCTCAAAATTATTGGTGTCTATTAATAAAAGAGGCGGGCAATCTGGCAACAATGCATCAGAGCTCGAAGTCTCCACCTTTATTTCAGAACACCTTGAGGAAATTTCCGTCTTTTTCGCTACAACTATTTTTATAGTATATTTTGTATTCTAGTTATTCATGACACAATACTGCAAATATATGCTAAGTATTTGTTTATACAAAATTAGTGATGGCAAGAAATGCGAAAATTTCTCATTCCTAAAGCTGACCCGATTAAAAAAAAAAAAAAAAAGACGGGCACTTCGAGTTTTGCATACCACCAAAATCTTTAATCTTTCAAATGGAATGCGTGGTAATCTATTCCGTTTTTATTGTAGTAAAATACACGGAAGAAAAATAAATAAATAATATAAAATAAAAATAAAAGTGCTACATCCTGTGTTGATATCTATTTTCTGAATTGTCTTTCTATGTTCGTGGTAAGTAATTTTACCAAAAACTTACAACCACAAAATTAATTTAATACTAAAATTGGTGCTTAGACTAATAACAGTAGCCGTCGAAAAGTATCTTACCACGCTTTTCTCATTTAAAATTAAGAAATTGTGTAGTAAGTACACTTCTCACGGTATTATAAAGAACTAATATTCAAATTATTTCTTTTAATAAGCTGAAGGAATTTCTTCTCTGAAATCAAAATAAATGGCCCGTTAAAGGGTTGTGAGTCATAATTTACAAACTTAAATATGTGAAAAACTATTTTATTTAGAGACAAGAATTTCTGTTATTTTCCTTCTCAAACTAAGGGTTTTGAAACAAACTGTTTTGATATTTGAAAACTTCTCTTGATATGAATCAATTTTCTAATTGGAAGCATGTTACTTTTCGTATCTGTTTAAGAAATAACCGCTGTAACACCAAATTGCAATAATCCTGTACAATGAAAGAAAAAGTACGCTTTTGTATATTATGCATTGCAGTCAAAAGGATTTCTGATGGTCTCCGCCTAAACCATCTGAATTTACATAATAAAGAAGTCTTATAAAGTAGATATACATGAAGTATTATGATGTACTACATTGTATTAAATTTTAAGAATATCTTATAAAATTTTGAATCTAATGTAAGTTACGCTCATACCTAAAACCGTTTTACTACATCTTACTACGTATAAATACATATCCGCCAGCCATTTCATTACTAAGCGTAAAATTGTTAACGCCCCTTTTTCCACACAGCTTTATTTTTAGAATAATTATCTCCAAATATTGTTACTATTAAATAAGACTATAATTACCATACTTGCCAACATCCTAATTAATATTCCGTAGTGTTGTTAGTCCCGCTCTTTTTTTCATACCAGTAAACTTTTAGAGTAGTATTCTCCAAATGCAATTGCGATTAAATATGTAGAAAATACTTTAAATGATACTTGTGGGATTAAAAGAAGGCGGGCCTAACAATACTACGGAATATTAACACTTTCGCATACTTGCCAACCATCTCATTAATAACCGTAATATTGTTAACGCCCCTTTTCTCACACCACTATATTTTTAGAGTTATTCTCTCCAAATGTTGTTACGATAAATAAGACTAAAATTACTCTAAAGAGTTATTGGTGTGAAAAAAAAGGCGGGTACTAAAAATTGTATGGTTCATAGTAAGATGGTTAGCAAGTACGCTTTCGCGACCGCGTGTTTTTGTATATGTGGCAGTAAGGACCGCCTGTGGGCGTTATTCTCCAAAGTTACAATTTTTCAAAACAAAATTTACTGAAATCACATTTATATTACAGATGGATATACATTATAATCATACCCTCTCTAATCAAAGTATTTGTATTCATAGTATAATAATTGTACAAATCTGAATATTGTGTATATTTTTAAGAAACAAATAACATACAAATTTCAAAAGAAACTGGTGGAAACAGTTGTGTTTGTTGATGCGGCGAGTTGAAGGCGTGGGGCGTGACAGTCTTTTTGTGCTGTGAGAACAGCAATTCACAGGCTTTGTTGCTCGGAAGGTTTTTGTTGTGCTGCCGCCTATTGCCATAGAGCGAAGTTAATAACTCGAAGCGTCCGTTGTCACCAATGAAGGAAAGTACGTGTGGCGATAGGTTGTATTCGAACCGAGGTCGTTTTGGTAGCAATCCAGCGCCGTGCCTCTGGACAAAAGGTTAACCCATTGTTCATCGGTAAGTTAAGATTATCTACATTTGAATGGCGTTGATGGCGTCGCTACAGAGTAGCAGATTTTTTAAATGACGTGAACCTACGTCAGTGGTCGCGAAAGTGTTAATTAGTATATTGCGTAGTATAAATTACTCTAAAAGATGACTGATGCGAAAAAGAGGGCGGAAATTAAAAATTTTACGCTTCACTGGTATAAAGTGATAGCAAATTTTCCGATTTAAAATCTAAAAAAAAAATTGAAAATAATTTATTCTTTTTTTTTTTTTTATTCTCATGAGCAATATCTTCATAAATGATGCTAAATACACTCATGTCCATAAATTAACAATAATTCAGATTTACACTGAAATCGAACTTTAATGCAAAAATTTCACCTGTAGAAATACCACACACATCTTTAAGAATAATATGCAAATTATAAGAAGCCATCAGATAACGCCGATATGATGTTACAATGACGAAAGTGTAAGAAGGGGGTAGATAAGGAATGGGAGCAAAAAAGGAAAATTGTTCACAAGCGTTCTGTGTGCCGCTCAGTGCCACAACCGAATAGTTATGACACAGAGGGCGCATGCAGATAATTTTTTACGTGGTAGAATTATCGGCCGACTAGAATGTGGGCGTACTCAGATAGAAGTATCGGGGAAACTTAGAATCGCCCAAAGTGTCATCTCTAGGCTTTGGCAACGACTCCAAAATGATGGAAATGCCAGTCGACGTTACAGTACTGGTCGGCGACGAGTTACAATCCCGAATGACCAGCGGTATTTGGTAGTAACTGCCAAAATAAGCAGATAAAGCACAGCATCAGACCTGTCACGTCAACTGTCTGCAGCCACGAAAGCCACAGTTTCAAGACAAACCGTGGATAGACGTTTGGGAGATATTGGTCTATATGCTCGCAGGCCTGTTAGATGTGTTCTACTCACGACAATGCACTATGCCAGCGGTTAACTTGGATTAGAGAACATGCAATGTGGACAGCGGCACAGTGAGCTTGTGTGATGTTTTCTGACGAGTCCAGGTTTAGCTTGCAGTGTGATTCACGCCAGACTTTCATATGTAGAACGTCAGGTACCCGTTACCACCAAAACAAAGTCATTGAACGACACCGTGTGGGGCAGGAGTGCTCGTTTGCGGGGGAGGGGGATCATATTGGGCACCAGAACAGATCTGCATGTTCAAATCGGAAAAATGATAGGCCAAACTTACCATCATACCAACCATGTAATGTTAAGTTTTTGTAAGGGTGATATTTTTTGTAATTGCTTCAGGGAACAAAAATCGTAGTTTTTATAAATGGTATCCTACATAAACCACCTTTTTTTGTTCGTGAGCTTTTGTTTAATAAATGGACTTTATGAATAAGTCATGTTTGTTTTGTTTCTGAACCTTTAAGTGCCTCAGTCAGCATTATCCTTAATTTATGAACATAAGTGTATATTAAAGACTTTTTTTTTTTTTTTTTTTTTTTTTTTTAATACATTTTCTTACCCACATATATTATAGAAAAAGTATTGTTTTTGGTTCAAATTTCCTAATTGAGCTTTTGTTATATTTACACGTTTTGAGCTCCTTTGAATCAGAAAATCATATTTTAAGCGAATGGTCTCTCTGTGTGTGTGTGTGTGTGTGTGTCTTTTATCAGCATATCTCAAGAACAAATTACTGCAGAAAGTCCAAACTCGGCATTCTAAACGTCTATAATATAGGGACGCTACACTAAACTTTTCGTTTAGATCAAGTAAATGTTTCGTGTAGAGGGAATCCAAGAGAATTCAATTATATTATGTCTATAGAGAAATTTCTGGTAAGTACAGTGAAACATCTATAGGCTGACTTAAACAAAACGCATACTTGCCAACCATCTCATTATGAACCGTACAATTTTTAGTACCCGCCTTTTTTTCACACCAATAATTTTAGTATTATTTAATCGCAAAAGCATTTGAGGGGAATTACTCTAAAAATATAGTGGTGTGAGAAAAGGGGCGTTTTTTCAGGGGGCGTTAACAATTGTACGGTTATTATTGAGATGGTTGGCAAGTATGAAAACGGATGAATAAAAATTTTTATATGCATAACAGCATGTTTTGTGTAGAGTGTGGTATGGAAATCATTCATCAAAGTTGACGGGGGAACCCAAAATATTTGGATATGTTGGGACTATAATTGGAAATTGCTGGAATTATAATTCATTTTTGTTTTAGATGTTTTTTAGATAAGACTAAATTCATGCACACAGTATTGTTTTCACTGCATATTGTTTTAGACAATATACAGGGTTACTTAAAATTGAGCTAAAAGTTCATTTCTATTGAATGTAATTGAAGAAAAGGCTTTGCTGCATTTTACTACGTAGACGAACGCTGCTCAGGAAAGAAAATTAATTTTTGATACTCCTACTGTAAAGAAAATATTTTTTGAAGTTCAAATTTCAACCTATTTTTTTTTTACTAATAGTATTGTGTTTTGAAGTTCTCTAATTACTAAAGTTCAATTTTTAGCGGTTAATCTGTATGCATATCTGTTATCACCATAACTTAAAAACAAATAACTGCAAGAAATTGAAATTTGGTATTATGAAGTTCGTATCAGATTGCCACTTAAAAGTTTGATCAAGATTGGTATGTTTGAAGGCAAATTAATAAAATTATTGCTTTTTAATATTTTAAATAATTGTAGCCACTATTTTTGGACGAGGGGTTGAGGGAAGCAGTAGCCCTCCTCATATAAAATAAAATAAAACTATTTTTATATTGTCAAGTAAAACTATTCATAAGCCAATTTTAGATTATTTTTAAAGTACACTGAACTTTAATATCTTACGTTATTGATCTCAAAACTTATGCAATCTATCTTTATAGAATTGAAATAGAGGATAAGAGAAAGTCGTGTGAGTTATATACAAGATTTCTTTTTCTGTTTGCTTTGATTTCATATAAAAATTTATCTACATAAATACTTATTCAGGTGCAGTGAACAAATTTCTTTAACGAAGTTGTTTAAATTTATGAATACACTGAGTTTCTTATACACACTCATTTTACTGTTCTTAACAATTAAATAAACATATATATATGCTTGAATTTAGTTTCATTTGTTAGTAAATTAATTATTATTTTTTTTTTCTTTCTTTCTTTCTTTTTTTGTTTTTTTTTTCATGTTATTAATTCTTTGCCCTATGATATTTTTTTTTTACATGCCACGAAGTCGCCACACTTTTTTCAGGACACCTACAGGAATGATAATTTTCCGTAAATTTTGCTACACAATTTTTGCTAAATTTTGCTACACTGTTTATACAGAAATATTTAACACTTTTTTTAGATAACGAGACGAACCCTTTCAGTCGCAGTGTTCAGTGTTCTCGCTGATGGACACTTAATTTTAATTCTCAAGTGCAAACACTTATCCCGGAAATTTTTTAGTAAAACTTTACATATATAACATAGCAGAAAAGGCCCTCTTTTTAACGTGAAAATTTAAAATGTCTCTTATTTTAATTGTGTTCGTAAATTCCGGTGGCAGTATAATTTAAATGCTCCCAATTACCTTGCGCCGCAAAGGGTTAAAATACTCCGGAATAAATTGAAAGGTTCGGATCTATGCAACTTTTACAAGTTTGTTGTCGATAATGTTCACTTTTAAGTGATTTATTTATTAATTTAAATATTATTTGAATTTAATAAGGTTTACTTACAGGTGTTTCAAACCGAAAATTTCTCGAAAAGGAAAAATGCTAATTTTTTATTTTTTAAATGTTTATGATCAGCTATGTGTCTAAAAGCCATTTTTAAAATTAGTTTAGTAATTTTTAAAATAAATTAAGTAGTGAACGTTAAACTGTTAAAAAGCATAGAAATTAGTGCATAAAAATAATGATAGCTTGTTAGAAACTGCAGCGAGCCCCGCCTTTTTACGTTCTTTAAATCGTAAAGCAAACATTTTAATTTATTCCGGAGAATTTTTAGCCCGCCTTTATTCCATGCCTTTTATTTTTTTAAAGTTATATTTTCTTGTCCTATCGTAGTTACATATTAGAAATAATTTCTCTATAAATAAAGTGGTGCAAAGTAAAAGCTTGGCTAAAAGTAGTACTCCGAAATAAATTAAAATGACATCTTTACGTAATGTTATTTTTATTAAGCCAAACGATTTTACGTATAAGAGTTTATATCATTTAAATTTTATCCTCAAAAACCGATGTGATAAGTGCCACAATCGTATTTATACATAAGCTGCATACAAAATAGTAAACATAAATAAGTAAAATTCTTTTTTAAAGTAAAGTATCACTATAGATGAACTCCTAAAGGCGGGAGAAAATTTTCTTTCAGAATGTATAAAAAAACAATATAATATTACTGGTAATTAAACTTCCTTTAGTCAGAACCCATATGCAATGTTGCTCTAGAAGTCAGAACAGTGGGAAAATGGTTATCTTAAAACTTAACAAACTGTTATAAAGTGTTAGAAAAAAAACGGCAAGAAAAACTGTTAAAAAAATATTATACTCACCCCGTTAGTCATTTCTTGTTTCTTGCATTTTTATATATTTACTGTATACGGTACTGTATTTCCACCACCGAAAGGCTGTACTATAATAAATTACTGTTCTTGCTCAAAAGAGCTGAGAGTGGCAGAGCTGTAAAAGTAACGAGATATTGAATAACCGTGTGAAGGTGTGGTTCTTACTATCAAAATTACTAAGCTGTGATGAGCATTATCGTCCGAATTGAAGCTGTTTGTACAATACAGAAGAAAAAAGAATAAAGTGGTTAATGATATGTGTTTCTATTATAAAAACTGAGATAATTATTTAAATTTTTATGAGCATCATATTTCAAAACAATTTCGACCATAAACAAGTTATTTCCAATTATTATTATTATTATTATTATTATTTTTTGCTTTCTCTCAGAAGCTTTACAGATAACAACTGATAATGTGTAACAATTACTTTAAATTAAATGCTAAAAAACATAATCATGTAAAGTTTTTATTCAAGTTTCAAATTAAAATACTCAATTTCTGGTAGTTAAAAAAAAAAAAAAAATTACAAATATATATTTTTGTAAATTTTTACCTAAAAAATATACACGACTAATGAATTATAAGTCAATACATATATAATAAATTGCAAAAATCACGCAATCCTTAAATTGCAAAATCACGCATTTTTGTAAATATTGGTACTAAATTAAAATCTGTAAAAACAGACTTTTAAGGACGAGGGGATTATTTCTTACAGAAAAGAAAAAACATCATCACCATTTTCCAAAAGACAACCTTCAATAATATAGCTTTTCTAACAACATTCACTGAAAAAAGAAAAAAAAAAAACGAAGTCTGTCTTTGTCTTTTAAGTAATATATATAAAATTCTGTACAAAACAGAATTTAATTTCGCATAACAGGACAATTTTTAGTCTATTATTCCATACAAAGAAATGAGGTAATTATACTGCGTTTCTTAGCAATGGTTAGTGTATTCATTTCTTAAAAAATCTTTCAAACTATTTTTGTCAATCAGATTTTTTTTTTTTTTTTTTTTTTTTTTTTTAATGCGAAAAGAAGAATTTTTTTTTTTTTTTTTGTCTGAATACTGCATAATAAATAAATAAATAAATAACTGATTTTTTAACTCAAAATATGAAGTTGCGTTTCTTAGCAACTATTACTCTATTCATTCCTTAAAATTTCTTTTACAGCTTTTATTTCAAGTTTAATTTAATATATATATTTATCTTGTTACCAAAGGGGAAAACATTCTGATATGATCAATGTGAAACGTAGCAAATAATGTCAAAGCGAAACTTCTGATTGACAATAATAATCTGCCACGCTAATAAAAATTAAACAAATAAACAAACAAATAGCAGCAATTAATCATGCGTAAAATAACAATATAATATTAGTGGTAATGAAACTTACCTTTGTTAGAACCCAATGTGAAATATTGCTTTGGAAGTTCAGATCGGGACGAAATTGCACAGGATGTAGTATACAATGGAGGTAAAAAACATATTAAAGCAGTAGCGCACACTATCCACATAATTTCGAGAAAAAAATGTATAAAAGTTATTATGCAATCCAGGCAACGTTCCAGTGGCGGACGGCAGAGTGAATCATTGCCACCCGGAGGACCCGAGTTCAATGCTACCGACGGGAATATTTTTTTTCTCTTTTATTTATTTAATCTAAACATTTTATTTTACTGTTACTTTCTCTTACAATTCAATTCAAAATTTGAAAGCTTTAATAAGTAATAATAATCCCCCCCTTGAACATGGGGGAAAAAAATGAAGGTTTTAAAATTTTAACTTAAAAATTAAATTTTAGTTTTCTTTTAATTATAAAATAATGTAAAAGTAAAGGGAACATTTTATTTAAAATATATATATGCATATATATTTATTTATATAAGCATTTTATTTTATTTTATAATTAATAATTTTATATATTATATTTTAATTATAAAATAATGTAAAAATAAAGGAAACCTTATATTTAAAATATATGCATGCATATATATTTATTTATATAAGCATTTATTTTATTTTTACTTTATTTTATAATTAAAACAAGCTAAAATTTGATTTTTAAGTCATAGAAAATAATAAATATTACATACATAAAATTATAACTATATAACTTACATATTTTTTACATATTATACATATATACATACGATAAAGAGTTATGTAGAGCATACTGAAGTTTAGGACAGTAAGGATATATATTAGCCACATTACTTTGATTTTTTAAAAAGTATTTCTCTGCTAGCATTCTAATTACAGTTTTAGAAATGCTAATAGTCTGACACATTAGAAACCAATATGTCTCTTTAGAATTCTCAGAGTGAAAATGTAAGACAATTAGTTTATGTAAAGCATTTTCACCCCCGCATTTGTCATGTATCTGTGATAAAAATGAATTTGAAGAGCTTGCAATGTTTCATGAATATCGTGGCAAGACAGACTCAAAAAACACGGCTTTTCCACAATAAATTTCTTTCAAATTCTCCATCAATGCAAATGTGTTTTAATTCAATGTATTTTCATAAAAACTGATGTAAGGTGTAACGATTGCCATGCAAGTAACAGCTAACTTAAAACAATCTTGAAGAAGTAAATATCATTAAAACTACAAACTACAAAGTTGAAAATATTTAGTAATATACACTTGATCATACCATTTTACAAATTGACATATTTGCATGAGAAAAATAATCTGGTGTGTCACTCACACGACTTTCTCTTACCCTGAAATTTAATACTATAAATACAGGTTGCAGATTAAGAGGTAAGATAACAAGTACTGTTATGTAAACCTGCGTTAAACAATCCAAATTAGAGAGTTTTATATGATAATTAGCCCCCCTCAACCCCCCGTTTCATTAATGCACCTACATTTATATAGAATTTAATTCGGCTATTAAAAAATAATTCTATTTTTAAAAAATAATTTAATAAAATTATTATTTAAAAAAATTATCTTTTATGATAATGCAGACGATTTCCATATTAGAGAAGTAGTAGAACACTAAATATATATATATAAAAAAAAAAACCATTTTATTCTCAATATTTAAAAAAAAAAAAAAAAAAAAAAAAGATTTTTTTTACACAGATTATTTGCTAAAAACATGATTTTCGTATTCAGTGGACCTCAGAACATGTAAATACAACAAAAACTCGCGTTCGAAAATTTGACCCAAAAACATTACTTTCTCTACCTTATGGGTAAGAGAAAGTAAAAACAATACTTTCTCTACCTTTTGGGTAAGAGAAAGTAATAATCCTAAAGCACTACATGCAAGTAACAAATAATTATTATTTTAAATTTATTGAAATCACATTATAAAACATGGAACATTCAGCCAGAATCATCGGCAGTGTTTTATTTTACCTACTATGAGATTTTTGTCATCATCACAATAAATGAATAAATAAATAAAAATTAAAAAAATAAATAAAATAAAAAACAAACATAATACGCAATGGAAAACGAGGCGCCATTTTATTTCATTAATCTATTTAACTTAGAGTCCTTAAATTAATTTATTCAGTTATGCGAGTTCAATTAATCACGTCTTAATTACCTTTTTAATTAATGAATGGAATTTCCGAGTGATAAATGATTACAAACTCTTCGTTTTATTAAAAATATTTTATCGCGTAGGTACTCGTACCAAGGTTTTAATTTATTTGAATTGATTCAGGCATTAGCATGTATTCGAATTTCTTCTTCAATTTTTCTTTTTCTCCAAAGACATTTTAGATCAATTTACTTTATTAATGCAAACAATTTATTCAAGAAAAGAATTTAGATTAATTACGGTATAATAAGTTGTTAAATTTTGATTTTAAATATAAACATATCTATTAAATAAATTAAAAAAAAAAAAAAAAAAAAAAAAAAAAGAAGAAGAAGAATGAGGGATAATTTTAATTATTATTTATTTTTTCAATCACTTTGAACGTAGAGTTTCACTCGTTGGTCATACTTCCTCATGCTATAATATGGTAGAAAATTATTATTTTTTTTTTTTGTACTGAATTTCAGAAAATGAATTTTTCCTACGATCTCCCGTTTTGAGGTTCCCTGAATTAAAAAAAAAAAAAAAAAAAAAAAAAAAGGGTTTTAAATAGTCTGTGTGTTTGTCTGCGCATTTTCATCAGCATATTTCTAAAACAGATATATTAAGAGAAAGTCTAAAATCAAAAGGAAAATATTCAAACGAAGTAAAATGAATTACGTCTATCAGTAAAATTTCTCATTTGTACATCTTACATCTTTAGACATCACTAAACAAAGTTAAATCAAGATATGCATTTTATATACAAAAAAGGATGTTTACCACAGAATGTAGCATAAAAAGCATTCACCATTCATTTAAAGGGCCACAGAAAATAATTTGGATACATTAGGAGCTAATTGGAAATTGTTCAAAATGAATTTCAACTAGTACACTTTTATTATTATTATTATTCATGGTGTGGGGACATATTTATAAACAACATATAAGCTACCAAAAATTAGTCAAATGAGTTCTCTTTCGTCAGATGTACCGGTAATTGATAAAAGAAAAACAATCATTACAATAAGTTTCACCTACACAGGAAATTTTAGATGAGAATCTAATTTTTTTAATGAAGATGCTTTTATTAAAAAACAGGGTAAATGATAAAAATCATGAGTGCCATATAAGATTAAATTTATTGTAACAATTATCGTTAATTTAATAAAATTCTCTTTAAATAAATGTCTATTTGCATCTTATCTCGTAATTTTAAAGAGGAATTCTGACATAATACTGCAACCGCTGATGATGTATTATGTATGCTTTATGTAACTGCGGTGATGATGTATTATGTATGCTTTATGTACAGTCGGTAACAAAAGTTTCCGAACACTAGCAAAAATTCCTATATAAAAAAAGTAGAGTTAATACTGTTTTGCTAAATAAATCCTTGTCGAGTGATGTTCTTAGACTGACTAAGAACAGGATTCGACAAGGATTTAATTAACAAAACAGTATCGACTCTACTTTTTTTATATAGGAATTTTTCCTAGTGTTCGGATACTTTTGTTACCGACAGTAACTGCGGTGATGATGTATTATGCATGCTTTATGTAGCACTTTGTGTAACTACGGTTGGAGAGTGACAGAACTATTCATATTCACACACAAATAAACGCAACAATAAACAAGATAGAATTTTTATCTTATTTTTCTTTGCCTTTGTAAACTAGTACATTTCAGACGTATTGATTCTTCACATAGACCATGATCTCTTTTGCTGAAGGTCAAATGTTCTCTCAGATTCAAGGCTTTACAAGCATTTATCGCAAATAAAAAATTGTACGTTGTGAACTTTCTTCTATATCAGTCTTTGGTTCGACAAAAACAACAGTGCCACCGACTGATTAAAATGCAAATTTATTTAATCCTCGTTCTCACACTAAATATTTTGCATATGCAGTTTAGTGCAGTTTTTAACAAAGAAGTTTGAGATGTAGCTATATGGAAAATTATAGAATGTGTGCAATAACAGCGCCAGCTATCGACTGATATTCATTCAAATTTAGTCAGCATTCTTTTTCATAATGGCCATATCACATATCAAATTCGATGCATTTATTCTCTCTAGAAGCTGAGATATAGCCTTTACGTATTCGGGGAAAAATACAATGTAGTAACGCTACCTATTGTTGGACTTACACTGAAATTACAGCAACTATATATATATATATATATAATCATCCTACAAATCAAGTTTGGTGAATTTATATACCATAGAAGCTGAAATGTAATTTTAATATACGTAAGGGAAACTTCAGCATAGCAGCGCTACTTCTCGGAATATATACACCGAAATTGAATAATCATAATGTTTCATAATTGTTGAGAATATCTAAATTAGAATCATTAATCTGTCAGTTTCTTGCCTATTCAAGGATGAAATCATAATCGAACATCTGTCAACAGACAAATACACTTAATCGTTTTTCTGCAACTCGAGTAAATTCACTGCTTATTATTCAAGGCTATAAACTGAATGATCAGAGATAGTTCATAACTATATCGCGAATAAACTTTTGACACGGTTAACGGACGCCCCCGGGAAATTTTGCACCCCGGAAACTTTGCGACCGGGAAATATCACCCCTGGAAATTTCGCCCCCGAGAAGTGGTTTAAGGAACTTTCGCCCCCCAGCGTCTCGCCCCCGAGTGTAAAATATAAACGTATTGACAATATATATATACATACAGTCGGCTGCAAAATTATTCGAGCACTAGCCAATAATTCCTATATTTAAAAAGTACACTTAAGACTGTTTTGCTAAGTAAATCCTTGTCGAATCATGTTCTTAGACTGATTAAGAACATGACTCGACAAGGATTTATTTAACAAAGCTGTATTAAGTGTACTTTTTTTTGGCAAGGATTATTGCTAGTACTCGAATAATTTTGCAGCCGACTGTACTTATACAGTCGGTAGCAAAAATAGCTGAGCACTAGCAATAATCCCTGTCCAAAAAAAAAAAAAAAAATACACTTAATATTGGTTTATTATATAAATCCTTGTCAAGTTCTTAGTCAGTCTAAGAACATGAGTCGACAAGGATTTATTTAATCAGAATTATTGACTAGTGTTCGGATACATTTGCTGACGACTGAAGTAGGGGAAAATGGGGTGCAATGGACCAATTTTGGAAATTTTAGGTATTTACTCTCGAAGTAATAATTTCTCGCTGTTGAAAATATGTATGCATATTACCTATATACTGGGTCTTATGTGACACTGAATCAAAAGCAGTAATTATGTTTACTTTTTTTAATATAAATTTTTTAATAACAACTGACAAAATGGACCATTGTACCCTGACCGCGGGGTGCAATGGTCCATGACATGGGGTACTATGGACCACAGGTCAAATTTAAAAAGTATACTAATGTAGTATGTTTTTTAATAGTATTAAATGTAGAATATATTATGTTCATTTATGTCTTCGTTTCATAAAAATAATGTAAATTAATGAACATTAAAATTAGAAAATGATACACTAAACAATTTTTGTGTCACTGAAAATCTGCTGTTTTCTTGTGAAGTTGTAGGGTCTGGAAAACTCATCATTACAATAGCTTGAAAATTTACAAGAGATACAGCAACACTCTCACACAGCTCACATATCTCACACAGCAAAAAATGTAGAGATCTTAATTAAGTTTCAATTAATTAAGTTTAGAGATCTTATTTAAGTTTTTTCTTAATTAAGATCACGAGTCTCACAAAAATAGATTCTTTATCTTTTATTTCTGTGATTAAACTAACAAAAATGTAAAACAGTCTTTTTCGTCATATCTATTTGTAATTTTTTTTTTAATAGCATTATTTAATTTAGTTTGTTATAGCTGTATGATACTTGTAAAAATATAAGAATACAAAAGTAACTGAATGGTTACTAAAAATAAATAAGAAGAATTCCCAAAGTAAATTGTTTTCTTATTAATCTTTGAAGACATAATAGATCTAATTAAGGTTAACTCTGAAATTTTTATATCAAGGGACGCGGTAGCGTCCCGCCCCGCCAAGCTAAAACAAACATTAAGAAATTACAAATGAAATTTACAAAGTAGGAAAGTCAATGGTGAAACGCTACAAGTGCATACTATCTGGACATAGCATCTCGGACTTTTCGACTACCTGTATATCAGCCCCCTGATCCCCAAGACCTATGATGTTTTGCACAGACCTTGAGCCCTTAAGACAAAACATACAAATTTGCATGTCGTTCCGAATTAAAGGGCTTGAGTTATATAACTTTGAAAACCCGAAATTTTCCGGTTCTCTTCTTCTTCTCCTTCTCCTTTTACTTGTTAAGTTTGTCAGCGTTTGAGCCTAAAGTTCTGCAGTTATTGGGCTTAAAAATTGCATAAACATTCATTCTGACCTGTTTTAGTGCCTTTTGCAATCAAAAATTTTTTTGGTCAATATACAGGGTAGTTATTTTCAATTTTATAATATTTAACCCAAAAATTTCGTGAATTCGTCAAGAGATGGCGCTCATTTTCACAACGCATATCCCATAAAGACACGCATTTCGCATAAATGATTTATTGTCATTTTGTGATCTTTATAAAATAGAACAAACCTTTAATTAAGTGACATTTGAGTTTTTAGTTTGGTGATAGTTTATAACAGTAAAATATAAATTTTAACATTTCTTCGCATTTTAATTTAGATATTTAAACATCAACATTTTAAGATTAAAAAAAATTGTAATTTTTCATTTATGTAAAGGACAAAAAAAAAAAAAAAAAAAAGAGAGAAAAGTTTACAATATTTTTTCCAAGCAATAATCAAAGATAGGCAAATGGGTTATATAATTCTTTATCCAAATATATTCTAATAATAATAAGTAACAGAAATAATAAATAATGGAAATCAATTGACTCTTTTTCGTGTGTTTATGTATTTTGTCATGTGCGTATTGCTTAATATTTGTATTAGAATTTACTTACATATTTTATTTTTAAAAAATCACTTTTTCTAGAAATTTTCAAAAAAGTAAATAAATAAAAACGGAATACGTTTGTATTTACTATTTTACACTTCTTTTTCCGTTCTTTATTTAATTCTAAATATTATTATTATTATTATTATTATTTCTTTACTAAAAAAAAAAAAAAAAAGAAAAAAAAACATTGAGAGAATTATTTTTATATTTATTTTTTAAATAGCTGGTACATCCATTTGAAAATACATAAAAATTTACAATTATATATATGACGAAAAAGCGTGAACAACCTATATTTCTCACTATTATAGGCATTGTGCATTGCTGCTTTATACGCAGCATTCGTGCCTACTGTGTTCGCCTGACGAAAAGTTGTGTTTTATTTCTACCCGAAACAGCTGTTGCGAGCTTTTTTCAATTTTGTGGTGTTTATCTAAAGTTTTTATTTCTAATTTAAGTGGTAATCTGGCCACCTGTTATGGCTATAGGAGGTCGTACATAGCAATAGCTCCCTTATAATCAACCAATAAATGTAGGCAATCCAGATGTCTATTGTAAAATTAATTCCAATATTTTCTTTATGAATTCCCATTACAATGGAAATTATTGATAAGAATATTAATTATTTTTTTTAATTCAGGATATACAACGTTATTTACACATAACTGCAATTATTGTTGTTTCTGTGAATGTTTCTTAAAAACAATATTTTCAAATACAGTTCCTGCCGCTTATTAAAATCACATTTGTTCTGAGCGAAATTGATTTTACTAAGCGGCTGATTTTATTTATTATTTTTTTTTTTTTTATCTGGCGAACGTTCTTGCATTCAAGTAAAAAAAAATTACTTTCCTGAATTTGGGATAAAATTTCAAATGGTAACGAATAATGGTATTAGAAAACAATATTAATTAATTTTTGTTAGATAATTAATTGTTCCTTCGATATAAGTAAATTAAGCGCATTCCAAGTTCCTTATGTGCTTTCCTTTGAGAAAAATCATCATTACTTTACCAAAAGTTCACGCTGTTCTTATAAATTTAAAATCTTTCCGTTTTTAAACCTCATGAATCATAGTAATCTTAAAATAAGAACTAGAAATCATCTTTTAATAATTAAAAATTTAAAAAATGTGCATAATTTCAAATCAAATTTGTAACTTATTACTACGTTCTTTGAAATTGTTACGGAGGTAAGTAATGGGGCGTGATTAATTTGTAACTGTGCTGCAAGTGTAAAATATTCGATAAAGAGCGATAATGGAGGGTTTGTTGTGCTTTAATTTCTTTTTCTTAAAAAAAAAAAAAAAAAAAAAAAAAAAAAAAATCACTAACAAGGAAACATTCAAAAGGTGTCATCTTGAAAAAGTATTGAAAAAAAAAAAAAATATATATATATATATATATGTGTGATTCTACTCTTCATAAAACACCAGAAAATGAAAGAATTATCGGCTGAAATTAATCACAGCGGCCACAAAAAATTATCAAAATTAAGCATATTTGGTGATTTAGCGCTGTTAGGCGATACGTTTGCTAGCACCAAGATTGCCGTGTACGAACAGAACCGTGTTTTGCTTTTCCGTCAAGTACTCAAAATCAATCGCCTAGCAGTGTGAAATCGCCAAATATGCGTAATTTTGATATTTTTTTATGGTCGCTGTAATTAATTTCAGCCGATAATTTCTTCATTTTCTAGTGTTTTATGAAGAGTAGAATCACATATATTTTTTTCAACACTTTTTGAAGATGACATCTTGTGAATGTTTCCTTGTTAAGTAAAAAAAATATTGAGTTTATTAACCGGCGATGCTGATTTTATTACGCGGTGACTTAAAAGTGGTTTGTATTGATTTGATTCCGGTCCTAGCAATTTGATCTTATTAAGCGGCTAATTTTATTAACCAGTGAGATTATTAAGCAGCGGTTACTGTATATCAAAAACTCATATTTTGTTTATTTACTTATCCTTCTCTTATATATATATATACTCTAACAGCACACTTATACAAAGTATATCCTGAGGATGCCATGTGGCGAAGATGTGTTATTAGGATATATATATATAATATACACCCTATATATTATATGTATTTATATATATCACAAAATATTTACGAATTTAATACGGAGTTAAAAACTTTTTTATTTCTAAAAGAGTAATTATAAGCTTACTAAATGTACAAGACAAAACTGTAATGATTTTCAGAAATACATTATGTAATAAATATCGCATTTTACACATAGAAATTTCTAATGCAGAAATATCCCATTTAATAAAAATTTTATCTTGTTTCGTACAAATAACACCTTAAAACCCATTTAAAACAAATAGTTTCGGAAAACAAATCGTCTTATCCATTCAGTGTAAGGAAAGAATGATTTTAAAGCTCTAAACATAGAAGTTTGAAAATATGTGATGATGGAAGACGAAATCTTTTAGTAGAGGGTTATCACATTTATTTCAAGAAAAACATATTGGATTTGGGATTTATGTTAGAAAAAAATACCTTTTGTTTAAATTTCATAATGCGAAAGTATAAATACAGATATTGATTTAAAGAAAAAAAAAATCAAAATTAAGGATTTAAAACTTATATATATATATATATATATATATATATATATATATATATATATATATATATATAAAAAAATGATAATTGTTGAAATTTTTCATCATATTTTGCGAAATTAATTTCAAACTAGCAGGCTACGCCCGCTTCGCTGGCCACTATATTTAAATGAATCTCCAAAAGAATTGGATCATTATTTATTTTTCACCTCACATTATAAATAAAAACTAAAATAATTACATTGGAATCGCTCTAGACCTCGCATCGGGTACTCGCTGACTACGGCAGCTCTTTCTCTGCCCCCACTGTATCGGGAGCAGGTTCCCACTGCCTGCAGAAATCTCTTTCCTATGTATTTCAGAATGGGTATTTATTGACGATAAGTGGGTCTGCCATTATTTAAGAAATACGATTTTAAAGATAACTGTATCTCAGCGTCTATTAAATATTTTAGTTTTTGAACCAAGTATTTTATTGCTCATGCTATTTACACTGTATTACAAATTTGATTCCGACCAATGTAATGAAATAAAATAAAAAGTAGATTTTCTTTTAGAAGGAATTAAATACACAAAAAAAAAAAAAAAAAAAAAAAATCCAATCAGTTTAATCCTTTCTACTATATACTACCATTATTTCCTGGCAAATACTATAAATTAGAAAAAAAAAAAAAAAAAAAAAACTTTTAAAGAAATTAAATTAACAAATGAAAAATAATTGTTGTTATACTACAAAAATTATACATAAACATATAACTGTTATAAATACGTTTTTAAATTTTAAATTTTAAATTTAATATGTTTAATTTTTTCTACTGCATTACCGTTTTATTTTCAATAAATATAATAAATTAAAAAGAGAAAAAAGAATCGCCCTCAAATAAATGTATTAAATAAAAAATAAATTGCATATTATAGCCGTTGCTAAGATACGCAGACGATTACAATCGAAGAATAAATTCATGAAAAATGAAACATAAAAGCCAATGTTTAAAATCGGAAAAACATTAATTAAAAAAATTCAAATTCGAAATTCGAAAAAATCTCAATGAGGTGCACACCTGCAGGGTCCCAGGTACCTATATGCCAAATTTGGAAGCTCTGCGATCATTAGTGTTAGTATTGTTCATGTTTGGATAAATTTATTTATTTTCCTGTTAGAAAAAAAATAAACTCGTTTTTTTTTTTTTTTTTTTTTTTTTTTTTTTGGGCAACAATTAAATTATGGATTAAATTTCAATGGCTAATTTTTTGCTATTATTAGCTTATTATTTTCATATTTTTATTAATTAAAAGAAAACTAAACAGAAATTCGAAATTCTGACTTCGATGTGCGCAATGATCCTTCGGGGGGCACCTTTGTGTTAAATCTCGTGACTGTCCGAGGTACCGTTTTCGAGAACAGTGAAATATACATACAAATATTGCTCACTTAATAGTATAAGATAAATAAATAAATAACTCAGTGTATATATTTAAAAAAAAGAAATTGTGTTTTGCCGATAATGCTCTAAGTCAATTTAAATAGGCTATTGTGATTTTCAAAATAATTTAACTTAAAATGTATGATTTAAATTAATTTTTTTAGTCTTTACAATTAAACCATACAAAGTAAATTAATATAATTTTAGATTCCTTATTCTACTCATAACTAGTATCAGGGTACTGTAAATAATTTTAATTATCATAACATCAGGTTTGGAACACTGTCGCAGAATTTATACCACTATCAGTGAAGCAAAATGTTCTACTTCTTAAATCAACGATATTATATGTAAAGAAATTTCATAAACAAACACCAGTATGAGTTCTGATTTAGTGGTCCATCCCTGTAATATGAAAAAGCATTTGTAAAAGCTACAGTCATACTTGCCAACATCCTTAATAATATTCTGTAGTCTTGTTAGTCCCGCCCTTTTTCTCACACCAGTAAATTTTTAGAGTAATGTTCTCCACATAGCCTCCTAAACTAGATGCCTGTCGTGTTGCTCGAAAACTTCGCAACAATTGAAGCGGCAGACAACGCCATCTGGTAGAGATTGCGCGACTTTTTTATTCAACAGCCACTAAAATTTTTTTTAATTGGGATAAGATATACATAAAAGACGAATAGAATCGAAGAAACGTCGATTATATACATCACTCCTTAAAATTATTGATGACAATTGAATAAAAAAGTCGCACAATATGTACCAGGTGGCGCTGTCTACCGCTTCAGGTGTTGACAAGTTTTCACCGTGTTGACAACCGCTTCATCTAGTTTAGGAGGCTGTGGTTCTCCAAATGCAATTACGATTAAATAAGAGGAAAAATATTCTAAAAAGATACCGGTGTGAAAAAGAAGGCGGAGCTAACAATACTACGGAATATTAATAAGTATGTTGGCCAGTACGGCTGCAGTTTATTCTTTCTAAATTTAATTCTGCTATGTGAAATGGTGTGTTGTAATTTATTTTATATAATATTTCATTAAAAAAAAAAAAAAAAAAAAAAAACTATAAACTTATAAATATTCTTATTTAAAACCAAAATCATTAGCATTAACATTACTATTATTATTATTTTCATTTATATTCAACTAAAATATATATGCGCTATACCTCTCATATGATTTATAAAAGCGAAATCAGTTATAAAAATCGCATACTTCTGTTTCTTCCAACTTTTCTTTTCAACAAAATTTTATGAATCTAATAACCATTTGTTGTAGGTTAAGTGATATGCATTATTTATTTTTAAGTATAAGATTTTTAATAATTGACTGATAACTTTTTTTAACTTTAATTATAAAATTTATCTTCGTTACTTAAAAAAAAAAAAAAAAAAGTAATATTTAATTTTACTGTTTTATAAACTTTAACAAACTTTTAAAATTATATCAACATCATTATCTTCATCGGCACTTTACAGCCTTTATCAATACACTGCAGGATAATGGCCTCTCTGAGACGATTCCAATCTGCAATGTTTTCTGCAAGTCTTCCCGTTGTGCTCTTCCTGACGCGCACACACACACACACATATATATATATTAGGTGTAGTAATAAGTTTTAAAGCATGTATTAAAGAAATGAACGTGTAATTTAGAGCTCGTAATGATACCTCTATTCATCAAAATAATCTCCATCATTATCTAATACCTTTTGCGATAACCTTTTGCGATGCCTTTTGGTCAGGCAATTTACGGATGCCAGCAGTATAGAGAGATTCTTCTTTTGACATGATGGAATCATCAACCCATTTTCTTACTTCGTCCACTGTCCGGAAGTAAACAGAAGATAAGGCATTCTGCATCGCCCGAAACAAATGCTCGTCCGAAGGTGCTATGTCGGGGCTGTACACCGGGTGTTCGAAAACGTCCCAGCCAAGCATTATTAACATATCCTTTACCAATTTTGCAACATGAATCCTTGCATTGTCATGGAGAAATTTGACGGGTCACGAACCTTTACTAATTTTGCAACATGAATCCTTGCATTGTCATGGAGCAATTTGACGGCTCGCGAACCTTTGCAAGTAAATGGACATTTTTTATCGATTTCTTGCTTGCATCACAGCAAATGTTGTTTATAGCATTCGGCAGTTACACTTGCACTGGGCTCCAGCAGTTCGTAATAGAGTACCCTGTAATGATTTCACACTAATTATGACTTTAAAACTCACTAGAGGGCGCTAGTTGACCAGCGCTGAAAAAGAACTTTCGATTGAAGAGAGACTTAGGTTTTGTTTTAGAGAGTGAGTGATGCAACGCAGAGAAGTGTAAACGCCGGGTTTGAGTCCCGCTCATTTTTTATTATTTGGTTGTCCAGAGATTTACGACCATTTTATACAATGTGTACTTTTATGTATTTATTACGTTTACTTTTCATGTATGTGTGTCTGTGGCGTATCGTGTTTGTAAATGAGAAATAAAAATATTTCTCTAAAGAAAAAGAATCGCCTCTTGATGATTTCCAGCCTTCGATACATCACAACCCCTTTCATATCCCAGTAGATGCATCGGAGAACTTTTTTACAGTGAATGTGTCTTTTCGGAATTGATGTTGTTGGTTCGCCCGAAATCATCCAATATTTTTTGCGTTTCAGATTGTCATAATATATCCATTTTTCATCTATCACACAGAAATTTTTCACAAGAAAGACTTCCTGCTTAGCAGATTCATGTACTTCAAGATACGGTCATTGTTTTTCTGGCTCAATGCATGTGGGACCCATTTTCCTGCCTTCTCAATTTTTTCCATTGCATGCAAGCGATTAGAGATCGTTTTTTGTGATACACTTAATTGTGTAGCAAGTTCATTTTGCGTTTGAGGTGTATTTTTATCCAGAAGTGTTTGCAAATCATAAAGGCTAGCATTCAGTGGAGCGTCGTTATGTTCTCGATCATAACATCGAATTCGCCGTCTTTAAAGCATCAAAACCAATACTCACATGTACTTTTTCCTTCGATATTCTCCCCCGAAACAGAACAAATTGATTAACATGCTTTTGCAGCACTTTTTTGCTGGTGAAACTCGTAAAGAATGCAGTGATGAACAAATGTCTTATCGCATGACATCTTTGACCTTCAAAATTTCAACTTTACTTTCATTTTTTCCTCTTCTGCGTCGGCTTGATATCTCTAAACCGGTTTCTATCAAATGATATAAACATGGTGTACTAATTAATATGCTACTTTGAAACAGATGTTATACAAAACTCGCTTTAAAACTTCTTACTACACCTAATAAACGCGAATCTTAAGGGGAGGGTGATGTTGTTCATGATATCAGAAGTTCATGCTATCAGTAACTAATCTCCATATAACTAAAATAATCTTCATTTTGACGGGGATTGGGGAAACAGTTCATGTTAAAAGTAATTCACGTTAAACGTGTTAACGCTAACGAGGTTTGATTGAATACACTTAACACATACACACACGCACACACACACACACATATATATATGTGTGTGTGTGTGTGTGTGGAATATATATGTTAGGAGTACATACAGTGTTGACAGATCTAGCGGATTTTTTATTCAATAACCACCAATAATTTAAAATTATAGCGTTTGCCTAATTACTTCGAAAATTGATAGTCTATTGAATATAAAACATATCACTTCGAAAAATTATTGGTGCTAATTGAATAAAAAATCGACCAGATCTGGCAACACTGAATACATATATATTTTCCTAATCATGAGACACAACAGTGTCTCCGTGACACAGCGAAGCTCAAACCTAGCTTAGCCGCGAAATTATATATACAGATAACTTAACATGAAAGGAACTTGGAAACGCCGACATTTAAAACCTCAACAAATGGGAGATATATTGATTTGATTTTTTCTACATATTCTTTTATATTCCGTCCGACCCTATCCTAAATTTTTTTACATTTCTACATCCTGTATATTTTGAGATCTGAAATTGTATATTAAGACTCTAAAAGAACTGGGGTAATAAAATAACTTTTTTTTTTTCTCGAATACGACTCGGGCAATTTTTTAAAAATTGATATATGATATTACCGAAATTTCTGGTGGATAACCCGCAGGTAAGATGTGTCATTTCTCCACAAGAAATTTTATTTAATAGCGAAATCTATACTTTTTCGAAGGAAGAGCTCGTACAAATATAAATTTATTTATCAATTGAAATTTCTGGCGCAAAACTGGATTATATAACCTGCGGGGTATCTACCAGAAATTACGGTAATTTCGTTTGTCTAAGAAAACTCACGTGTCTTGTTTTATATATATATCACTTTAAAAATGCAACTATATTACCTTGCAGATTACACTCTTTTTTTTCGCATCTCTAAACAAGAGAGTGTAATCCACACACTCGCGCACATTCGCGGACGCATACAGACTTCGCTTCCATCTGAAATATTCAATCTCAAATAATTGTTTCGGCTCCATCAACAATAAATTGGTGTCAAAAGTAAATTTACATAAATAAAAAAAATTAAAAAAAATCTTTTTCTTTCTTTAATATATGTATATATATATATTAAATGAGTTAGTTATTTAGGTATTTCTATTTTATATAATATTTTTTTAATCAAAAATATTCATTCAACATTGCTTTTAATTTTCAAATACGCTATCAAATATATCACTTTCATTAAGCTTATATTATTTACTGAAATGTATTTATGTACTGAAATGAATTATTTTATCTTTTGCGTCACAATATGCAAAACTGTAAGTAAAATGTATGGAAATGTTTACTTTGTGTCATTTTATCCAAATTAATTATAAATGCATTCAAATAGATAGTGTCCTACGAAGAAAACATTTGCGAAATTTTTATTTGCAATTTTGGATGGAGGGACGCAAAAGATAAAATTACTCATTGAAATATATACAATTCAGTACATAATATCAGCTTAATGAAAGTGATATATTTGACAGTGTATTTAAAAATTAAAAGCAATATTTCAATGTGCATACATATTTTAATATGCAAAACAAAATAATTGCAGTGGAATTTGAAAACAAATCATTTAATGTAACATCACTGCGTTGCTGGAATTTCATATCATTTCTTTTAAAACACATATTTTTATATTGTAAGAGATGTGAATGAAAATGCATCAGTTAGTAAATGTTTTATTTTATTTTATGTTAACAATAACGTTTACACTGGAAATATAAATAGAAAAAAAAAGCAAATTTAAATAAGAAAATCTATGTATATTTTAATTCATAGCAAAGCGTCACTAAAATTATGATATAATTATTTTTAAGACACGTGTTTCGAATTCTTATAGCCATAAAGTACATTGCCGCGTCACAAACTTTTAACCCTTTAAGGGTTTTTCGTATTAATATATACCCAGTCGAATCTCGCGAACGTGAATCTCAAGGAGGATAAAAAATGTGTTTATATTATCAGAATAGCTGCCAATATTTTAATTTATTCCGGAGTACTTTTAGCTCCGCCTTTATTTCGCACAACTTTATTTATAGAAAAATTTTCTTTAATATACAACTTCGATAAAATAAGAAAAAATTACTTTTAAAAAATAAGTGGTAGGAAATAAAGGCAGAACCAAAAGTACTCCGGAATAAATTAAAATATTGACAGCTATGCATCAGTAGTTCATGCTATCAGCAACTCAGAAACTATTTTTCGTTTTCACGGAGACTCTGGACATAGTTCATGGAAAAAGTAATTCCCATTAATATTGTTTACGTTAATGAGGTTCGAATGTATATATATTGCCTGAAAAAATTATATTTTATTCATGAATAAAACAATGAAATGTGGTTTTTCCTCTTGAGATTCTATTTATTATTTAGTAAATCAAAGCAAATTTATATTAATACAAATACAATCTGCAAAAACGCTCTCTTTTCATTAGAAATAAAAGTAATAAATAAAAATATTTCCATTATCATTGTCGAATTAATATTATCATCGAATTTCTTAAGAAAGGTGATGCTTAATTAGTTTATCTGTTTTTGCAATTGTCCAATATCTCTAGTAAAGCATTATTCAAAATATAAATTCAATTACGCTAAAAGAAAGTACAGTAACCACTGGTAAATTAAAGGGAAAGATTTTGTTTCTAGTACAAAAGCAAAATCAGTACTGCATAAAATCTAATAGAAACTCCTTTTTATATTTATTCATGAATATTGGGCAATGCAATTAGAGAAAGGGTGAAATTGAAATTAAAAACAAAAATTAATAAACTAGCAAGAAATGAGCTAGTAATAAGCATGATTAAAAAAAAAAAAAAAGAACGTAAATATGAATTTCACACTCAGTTGATTCAGTGAAATTTATAAAGTAAATTGAGAATTTGATAAAATTATTCATTGGATAGAATAAGATTAATCCCTTAAGCATCGTGACTTATTTGTGTACGTCTAACACTTTAATTCAAGACACCAAGACGTACTTATCATGAAAGTATTTAAGATAATACGCTGATAATCGTTCTTTGCATCGATAATAAGATTTTTCTTTTTCTTTTTTAAAGTGAATTATAGCAATAATTTTTTGAGTATAGTGGGCATCCATTTATAATAGTAATAATGTTATATTTTAGGAAGACAGAGATATCCGAAAAATGAGCTAGCCAGCATGTCCCCTGATTCAAATGCTACTGAAAATGTGTAGGATTCATTGTAGAGATTCTTGGAATCATGACCTTATCCATAGATGCCAACATTTCAATTTGTTCCAGAGTACTTTTAGCCCCGACTTCATTTCGCACCACTTTATTTTTAGAATAAATTTCTGTTATATATAAGCATAGCTGCCAATATTTTAATTTATTCCGGAGTACTTTTAGCCCCGCCTTCATTTCACACCACTTTATTTATAGAAAAAATTTCTCCAATACATAACTTCGAAAAAATAAGACAAAATTACTTTTAATATATATATTTTATCTTTTATTATTACTTTTAATATATATATTTTATTATATAATATATTTTAACACTTTTGAGACCGCAGGATATTTTCATTTTGACTGTAAGATCCCAGGCATTATTCTCTCAAAAAAAAAATATTTCAGAACATTTTTTCTGTATTCACAAGTATATTACAAATGGATATACATTATAATTATATTCTTTCTAATCAATATATTTATATCCATAGTATATTTTATTGCAAAAATGTGAACACTGAGTACACATCTAAGAAATACGTAACACACAAATTACGAAAGAAACGCCCACTGGCAGAGTTACAGATTTTTAAATGACGTGAATCTACGTCAGCAGTCGCGAAAGGGTAAGAAAGAAATTATATTTTCATAGAAATTATAAAAAGAATGGTACAGTTCCAAAGAGTTCAACTGACCCAAAACTGGTAGTGCGATTAAAATTGTTTAATATTTACTTCATGAATCCTTACAATAATTTATCCGAAAAAATTTAGTTTATGCACTGTTGTATGTATATATATATATTATTATTATTATTATTACTAGCAGGCTTTGCCCGCTTCGCTGGACGTTAAACTTAAATGATTTGTCAAAATGCCATATCTTTATTAATAACCTAAGTTCTCGCTGTGATTGGTAGAGGTTTTCTCGCTCCCAATGTTAGGAGTCTGGGTTCCCACTGTCTTCGGCACAACTTACCCACTTCTTACTTCCCCACCCTCAGCGGGTGAGTTCGAAGTTTTGCAAAATCCCACTAATGTACATAATGCGTACACTTAATCAATATCCATACACCAAAATTCGCCATTCTAAGATAATTCAAAGCGAATTCAAACGGAAAAACATGTTTTTACACATGTTTATTGCCATCCGACTCCGAGAAGGGGAAGGGGGGATTTCGAATTTCGTGAAATGCAGTTACAATAAGTGCCGGATGCATACAAACAATTTACGCACCAAATTTCGTGACCACAGAAGTCTTTAATAGACAGTATTATAAATAAATAAATGCAAAAAGCACAGCTTTATCGGAAACCTTTGGTGACTTTAAATATTTTAAGCTATTTTTGCGATGAACTGAATTGGCTATCTCAATTGTGCAATTAAAGATCTTGGCGAGAAACGTCCGAGCTACTTCGGTGCCGAATTTCAAATTTTGCCAAAGGGATCCAATACTAAAGCTGTTCCATATCGAATCTGGGCTGAAAACGGAAAAAGGGTAAAATAAATTAGAAATATCAGACCTATATTTATAAATTTGATACCGAATGAAAGGGGCGATTTTGCTGAATCCAGGGGTTCAAACAGTTTTTCGATGCGACAATTAGATTTTTAAAAAATAACTAAAGTATGAAATTTAAGTGGCAACGGAAAAACGGATAAAGGGAAAAAATTAGAAATATCAGACCTATCATTACAAATTCAGTACCAAATGAAAGAGGTGATTTTTCTGAATCCTGGGGTGTAAACAGTTTTTCGATACGACAATTAGATTTTTTAAAATTAACTAAAGTATGAAACTTAGATGGAACCACTTCATTTCAATCTTTTCATAATTTGTAGTGAAAATCACGCGAATACAAAAGTCTTTAACTTAAAAATTTATTTTTATATTTCATTTTTTCATTCAAAGCATTTTAGTGAAAAAATATTTATGGCGCATGCGCAATCGTTTTTTACACACAATTTAAACACTAATCATAATTTTGAAAATTTCTATAGGTATAATTTAAAGTTGGGTGAAGACCTAAGTTTCTGCCAAGCGCCGTTGAATTCTGTCCAGCCGTTCTCGAGTGATGCCCGGACAAACGTGTTTTAGTCTTTTACCGCCTAGGGGGGGAACGGGGGGGAATTTCCGAAAAGTTGATAGATATAATTTTAAGTTGGGTGAAGACCTAAATTCCTGCCAAGCGTCGTTGAATTCCGTCCAGCCGTTCTCAAGTGATGCCCGGACAAAAAAAGCGACATTCGGACACGATGACACACACACACACACACACACACACACACACAGACACACACACACACACACACACAGGCAAAATTTTCTGAAGTCATTTTCGGCTTTCATGGGGTGTAAAACGTGAAGATATCGCAAAATTTTTCGATTCCGACAAATTTACAGACAAAAGTCTGATTTTATTAATATAGATTATTATTTCATTTCGTTTATTATGTTACACATACGAAAGAAAATTTAAGCTTTGTTGGTGATCAGTGTAGCCACAACAGACACTTTTACTTGAAAAATATTGCACTTTTCTGAAAGAGTACTGTCTGGACAAATCGTAAGTGTAATGTATTTAAATAGATCTAAAATTATCTAAAAAAGTACTGAAGTATATGCAAATCCAAAAAACTGAATTCAGGATAATTAAGGAAATGGAAAGTAGTTTTTATCATTTTTATAATTCCTTTTTTCCTTCAAAATTTCCGGTTTGAAACATTAAAATTTTGTCTAATTTTTATAGGATCTTAATTTTATTTTTCTATATTTACAGATAACCCCCTAACACCAGAGCCTGATCAGAGCCTCCTTAAGTAGATGCCTAGCGAGTCGCTCGAAAACTTGGCAACAGCACAAGAAGAACATAGCCAGTAGATGGCGCTTGATACCGAGTCGTAAAGTTCTGTTTATTTCCCGCGATTCAATTGAGTTCTTCATGGTTTACGTTTTATTAATTTAACAAATGTGAGAGTTTTTTTTTTTTTATATAATATGCATGGTGTATTGCGTCGTTCCATTTTGTAAATCGGAGTCGCCGTGAAAATATAAGTTTTCACGGTTTCATATTTCAAGACAAGGTATGTAAACTGCATAAGTATTTAATGCAAAATTACCAACCCTCCGGATTTTTTAATATCAATAATATTTTTCACAAAAAACATTATTTTTATTTATTATCGTAAATTCTGTGATTAAGACGAGGATAAATTTAAAAGAAATTATGATATAAAAATTCGAAGGGTTGACACCTCTGTTAGTAAGTTAGATTTAACAAATAAAATAGTTATGCTTATTACAAAATGAAATGAAATTTTTATTTATTGATGTAGGAATACAGAAAAATAACTTGTTCTTAGTTACTTTGAAGTAACTCTATATTGTAGTATTTTATAGTTTTATTCATAAATTGCATTAGTAACTTATGAATAAAACTATAAAATACTCCAATATAGGAACAAGATTGATTTATATTTTTTTAATACCACTGTTTTTTAAAGACTTGTGTAAATGCGTATAAAAATTTGATTATTTCAGTTAAATCGATACAAAAGTGTTGGGAATATTGAAAAGAAAAAATAGAACATTTTTATTTCTACTTTTGTTCTTTTTAAAAATATTAAGTTTTAAGATTCATAACATTACTTTTATTAACCTTTTACCACACAAATGGAATATGGAATTAAAAATTCATGTAAAAATTAAATATCATGATTACTGATTTGAAAAATTATCAGGTATAACAGAAAGATGACTTGATTTTTTGAAATAGAAATTCTCCACATCCATACACTCACATATACACACACACACACACATATACTGGCTAATTGCCAAAAACTACTTTTTTTGGACTCATGAGACCTTAAAAATATAAATCAGGGGAAAACTCGATATCGAATTTTTGGACCGAACACAATACTTTCATTACCTACGGTAGTAGGGTAATGGAAGTAAAAATATTTCAAGGATGTTATTAATTTATCCTTAAATTTGCCAATCTTTATCAATTTTTTCAAATTGAAACCTAATACGAGTTTTAAAATACAATTGTGAATTTTCTGCATTTGTTTGTTTTTAAGTTATTCTGATAATAAATATGCATATAAATCAATCACTAAAAACAGAAAAAAAAATGCTTTTTGTATTCAGAGAACCCCAAAACGTCACTTTATTCAAAAACCTGAGTTGAAAATAGAACTTCAAAAAAATACTTTGTTTACATTATAGGTTCGAAAAATTAATTTTCCTTCTTCAACAGTATTCGTCGACATAAAAAAAAGTGTAGCAAAGCACTTTCGTCAATTACATTCTACAGAAAAGAACGTTTAGCTTAATTTTGAATAGCCCTGTATGTTTTCAATAAACTATGTGCACATCAGATTGTGCATTTAAATTTAATCTTATATGAAAAACACCTAACACAAAATGAAATACACTTTCAGCATTTTCCAAGTATATCCGAGAAAGACTAGACAAACGACGCGCACAGACCAACCGCTAAAAACATTATTTTTCGTTTCAGGAAACCTCAAAACATGTAAACATAACACAACTTTATTTCGAAACTGTCTATCAGTTTCGAAAGCATACACTCTCGGAACTGGTAAAGCTAATAAAATCTTGGGAAAAAAAAAAAAAAAACTTCGTGCGAGAGAAAACTTATACTCAAGAAATCCTTAATTTTAAAAATTTAAATCTTAATGGTTATTTATTTATTTTTTGTGACGGACTAGACAACAGATTGTTTTCTTCTCCAATTTTTATTACTGAATGTTAACTTATCTCATTAATGTGCTGGTCTATTTTTCTTATAAATAATATAAAATTCTCGATTTAAGAAAAATAATTCACACCTAATAAGGTAAAAATGTAACGTAAAGGACATGACCAAGAAAAAGAAAAAAAAGACATGATTTTAATAATTTATCATTATAAATTATTCATTCTAAACTGAAACTCATTTAAAGTTCAGAGATTTTAATTTATATAAACAAAACTTTCATCTGATATCTAAATTTTTAAAAAAATTGAAATTTTTATTGAATAAATATATAAAAAATAATTTAATCGTGTGATAGACATACCATGTTTTTGCTTATTTAATTTTAAATTTCGTTTTTTAATTAATAATATATTTTTAAAAAAGGTGTTATTTATTAGATTCAATTAGTTGAAAAGCTAAAATAGGTCTTGTCCACTTCCGAAGAAAATTAAACCCTATACTTTTTTAAATATAAATATTTGAATTTTTTTTTTTGAAAATATTTACGATAAAGCACTTTCACATCATTTTTTCAAATTAAAAGAAGAAAAAAATACAATTTTGGACTTTAAATTGAAATTAATAGCTAGATTTTTATATGAAAAATATAACTTATCTATGAAAGAGAAGAAAATTGTTGCTCTGCGTAGGTGCTGTCACCTAGCGTTAGTTTTGTTTTTTAAATGTTGCCTAATTTAACATTAGGATTCGCTGCGCGTGGAAGGCATCTACTTAAGGAGGCTCTGGCCTGATTAAGGGGGAAGCACACATTATCTCCTCTCTCACCGGAATATTTTTACAATTATTTTTTACTTCTTGTCATAAAAACTCCACGCTTTGACGAGGAAATATTTTTTATAAAAGATGAACGATGTAAAACAGTCCAATTTACTCACCGTTATTAAACACCAGAATTCTTTTAAAATAATTTTTAATGAGAATTTTCTGTTTATTATAGGAGGAAAGTATTTGTTAAAAAATAACGGTGTGAGTATAAATAATGTGTGCTTCCCCCTTAGTCAGGCTCTCCCTAACACATTTTTTATTTTAACTCTATAAATACTAAAGATAAAGTATACAAACACACTTTTCCGCACTGCCAGACTCTCAGAAATTCGAATATGAAGTAAAAATTGGGTGTTGCAATTGGAAAAATCAAATTTAGCGCTCATTTCAATATGTAGATGACCCCTAATTCAAAATTCGACGACATTTTCAGAAAGTGCACTTAATTTACTGTTTGATTATGTCTATTAGATGTTCCTGCGTCGATTAATAATGAAATTACAGCGGTTGTTGCGTGTTTTTGTTCCTCGACTGTACAAATAATATTAGATATAATTAAAGCAAAGTGCTTATACAGAGTAAATATTATTGCATAGAAATAGTGGTAGCAATAAATTTTATTTATTGCTACCACTATTTTTTCAATAAATTTTTTATCAATTTCAATAAATTTTTTATTCCGGAGAGTAGCCTGAAAAAAGGGCGGAGAGTACGAACCCTGTAATCTATGCCTTATCATTCAGAGAATATCAAATAACTGACTTATGTGCTCATCTAGAAATGAAAACTTTTATCCTAAGGAATGCTATATAACCAGAGTTGAATATTAACAGAAAGTGGCAGGCAATTATTGAAGTCTTATACCTTAATCTCTTGCCAAATGACTTGTGTTTATAGATCTTCCTTTCGGAAAAATAGTGCTCTATATCAATATCATTCTGTTAATAATACTTTTTTTTTTCTTTTGTTCTGTTTATTCTGTTGCTACTATGCTTTCCTTATCCTTTAAAAGCTACATTCTGCAGAGCTGCCAAACTAATCTGTAGGATTGTTAGTACAACCCCTTTTTCTACATCAGTCTTTTTTTACAGTGATTTTCTTCTTAATTCATCGTAAATACATTTGAAGAGAATTATTGTAAAAATTAAGTGGTGTGGTATTCGCCTGATGAAGGGTCGTGTGTTTTTTCGACCCGAAACAATTGTTGCGAGTTTATTGCATTTTATGGTGTTTATTCAAAGTTTGTAAGTAATAAAGCCTTTTTAATTAATTAGAATTTTTTATTTGCTGAAATAAAATGCGGTAAAAGTTTAATTGCCTTCGATAGAAATATTACTATTATTAATTAACCACAAAATATAAATTTCATTACCGTTCTTCAGCTGGGTAACTAATAAGATAGAGTAACTAATGAGCGTAAATTAGAAATTTGATTGGATTAACATCAAAATGAATAAAAAATAAAAATGAAACAGTTAGATAAAATAAAATTTACTAGCTACTAACTAGCCAACGAGATCGCAACATAGGCGCTACAAAGAAAAAAATAGAGAGTGAGTCTTTAATGTAAAATAAATCAGCCAATGCGACAATGCTATTTTTACATTGTGGAATAGTTTAAGGGAAAAAAAAAAAAAAAAAACTTAAAACGCCCTAAAGTATTTGCAATCTCATTTAACTGATTTCTGATTTCAAACATTTTGCCCTCGGAGTGAGCAAAGTACAGTTATTAAACTCATGCCTTTTAAAATAATTTCAGAATAAAAATTGTAAAGATTCTTTATTGTTATCTTTGGTTCAAATGGCGGATAACAAAGAGAACACATTCCCATAAAAGTTGTGATATTTAGGTTATTTATGTTCTACAGCTAGTTAATTTGCCCTGTTGCTTGTTTCAATTTCTAATTAAAATATCTTATACGATTATTTCAAAGAATTAGTTGCACTATATATAGGAATCTTTAAAACTTTTTTTTTTCTTTTTTGTTAGAAGTAGGAATTTATTTTTTAATAGCGGAGAAATAAAATAAAAATGATTTTCTGTGAACTTAAAGAAATTTTACATAACTGACAGTTTGTGGGGAAAAAATAACACAATATCTTTCTTCAAATTTAATCTGCATTCATGGATAAAAAGAATTCTCAGTTGATGAAATAAATTAATGTTAAAAGAGAGAGAGAGAATTTATAAAAATGAATTTCAATTCATATGAGAATGCAACGAAGGCAAAGTGAAAACTATCGTATTAATATTCATCATCAAGTGATAGTCATTGTATATGGAATTAGTAATCTTTTAAACACACATAGCTGCCAATATTTTAATTTATACCGGAGTAAATTTAGCCCCGCCTTTATTTCGTACCACTTATTTTTTTTAAATAATTTTTTCTTATTTTATCGAAGTTATATATTGAAGAATTTTTTTCTATAAATAAAGTAGTGTGAAACAAAGTCGGGGCTAAAAGTACTTCTGAATAAATTAAAATATTGGCAGCTATGAAAACACAACAAACTTTATACAAAGAGATCTTTAAGTTATTCAGGGATGGAAATTTGGCGTAGAACTCATACCGGTCTTTGTTTAACATTTCTCTCCACTAACGAAATCGTTGGTTTAAGAAGAAGAAAAATTTGTTTCATAAAAACTGGAATGAGATTTGCGTCTACATAACTTTTTTTATTTTACGATAGTTCAATCATAGCCTGGCTATGATTTTAATAGTAGCCGTAGAGTTAAAAATTTTAAGATTTCTTCATGTTTTTATTTCGATAACTTAAACAGCAGCTATTCAAGGTTTAAAATATTGCATTGGAATTTTTCATTTACTTGAAGGGGAAAAAATAAGTTTTTAAAGAAATATTCAATGATAGTTAGGTCAGCCATATTGTTTACTTAAATACATTGAAAAAGTAATAAGAATAAAAATAAATAAATAAATAAAATCTTCATGGGTAATTATTTCATGTAAATTGACTCTTTTGTGATGTTTTTATTTTTTTCTGATATGAACTTTGCTTAAAATGTACATGAGAATTTATTTACAATCCTATTGTTAGAAAATTGCTTTTTCTAGGAAATTACTTCTTTTCTTGAACTCTGATCTTTATCTGAAACTTACAGCGAAAGAAACTTAAAACAAAATAAATATCTTTTTAGCATGCAAGAAAAAAATCTTAAGTATTTACATAACGCATTGTTCTACTTTTTTTTTTTTTTTTTTTTTTTTTTTTCTTTTAAATATAAGAGTGCATTACATTAACCAGTGTCTTGTTAAATATCTCGTAGCATTCCTTTTTCTTGATTTTCTTGTTTTTTTTTTTTTTTTTTTTTTTTTTTTTTCATAAAAAGAAGAAGAATATCAGTATGAACTGTGAAGTTTAGAGAAAAAAAAAAAGATTGAGTATTTTATTTTTTGTTATTATACATTTTATTTATTTGTTTTTTGTTTTGTTTTTATGCAATCATTTTTTGTTTTCAGAAGAAAGCTTTTGCAATTATTTTTTTATTTATTTTTTTAGGTAAATGATTTTTCAATGGGTGAAATATGAACTTGGAACTTCGTAAAAATTTACTACTATATATTTCACAAAGCAGTTGATAAAATTACCTGATTTTATATGCAAAATATAAACGATAACTGACTTTATAGATTTAAGCAATGTTGTCAAATTTAGGAACCTTTTATTCAGCTATCATCAACAATTTTGAGGAATCGTATTTGGTACTATCAGACCACGCAGCATTCTAAAGATTTTACTTTTATTTTACTATACATCACCACTATTTTAAAGTAATATATTCTAACACAACATTTATTTATGAAAAACTCTATAACATTGAAGAAAAATTTCTTATTGACGATAGCATACTTGCCAACCTAACCCCAGAGTAGTGTTGCCAGATTGCGCGACATTTTTATTCAACAGTCACCAATAATTTTGAGAAGTAATATTTAATGTTTGTAATCATTATGTATATCAAACATCACTTCTTAAAATTATTGTTGATTAAATAAAAAAGTCGTGCAATCTGGCAACACTGCCCCGGAGATGGTTAGTCCCGCCCCTTTTCACCTATTTTTTTACACCAGCCTTTTTTTTTAAAGAGTACTTTTCTTCTTATTTAATCGTAAATATATTTGAAGAGGATTACTCTAAAAATTGAGTGGTGTACAAAAAGGAGCGAGAACTAATAATCTACCGAATTAGGCTGGTAAGTATGCGATAATAATAGTAGTGACAATATAATAAACGTGGGAAAATTTTAAGGAACGCTGTGAGGCCTGTTGAGTTGAATCTTTATTTTGGAACATATTTAGCCCCGCCTTCTTTTCCACACCAAAATTTTTGTAGACTATTTCTGTACAATATATGAATTTTAGTAGACTATTTCTGTACAATATATGACAACGACTAGATAAGACGAAAATCTTTCTTTAAATTTACTGGTACGGAAAAAAGGCGGAGCTAACAATTCTCTGGGATAAATTATACACGTCGGCAACATTGCGATTGCGCTATATATATAGCAGCCAATATTTTAATTTATTCTTGAGTAATTTTAGCTCCGCCTTTATTCCGTACCACTTATTTTTTAAAAGTAATTTTTCTTTTATTTTATCGAAGTTATATATTGAAGAAAAATTTTCTATAAATAAATTGGTGCGAAATAAAGGGGTGGCTAAGAGTACTCCGGAAAAAATTAAAATATTGGCAGCTATGTATATATAGCATACAAGTAACTTTCGAGGTGATTTACCAAGTGTTACAGTAAAATTCAGTGGTGGATATTAACGCTTTCGCGACCGCATGTTTTTGTCTTTCCCCATCCGCCTGTGGGTATTATTCTCCTCTGTTATAACATTTCAGAACAAAGTTTTCCGTATTCACATTTTTATTACAAATAGATATGCATTATCTTTATACTCTTTCAAATCAGAGATTTTATATTTATAATATAGTGATAGTACGAATATGAATATTGGGTATATTTTTAAGAAATAAATAACATACAATTTGCGAAACAAACTCCTACTGGTGGAGATAGACATTCTCAAATGACTTGAATCTACGTCAGCGGTCGCGAAAGTGTTAAATAACAAAAGTCCTTAAATTTGGCAACAGTGGATTTAATTTCAATTTGCTTTATATGTAAGTTTAATGACGATGAAAACATCAATGGAAATCTTAAGAAATAAATTTGTTTAGATAAATTATAACCTTACATCAGTTATCTCGTATTTAATCATGCGTAACAAAAAATATTGTAATACAATCTTTTTATAAAGGACCGTGTACTTTCGATGTCTGACTTTATGTGAAATATCTCAAACAGTGCTGGGCATAACTGATTAAAAAGTAATTGAATTACAATTGAATTACAATTATAATTATTTTACTGTCAATCGATTAACAAATAACTGATTACAAATAAATTGAATTATTACAAATAAATTGAATAAGTAATTTAATTTATTTGCAAACAATTACTTGTTAATTGATTGACAGTAAAATAATTATAATTGTAATTTAATTGTAATTTGAAATCTTTTTAATAAATTATGCCCAACACTGATCTAAAAAAGAACATGAAGAAGTACATTTTAAATATGCGAGAGTAAATTTACAGGGTTCTTACGGCTCAAATTTTTTCAAAGACTTTCCCACCAGTATTATCTTAAAATAAATTTCCTTTTAAAAGTACAACCTGCATTTAAGATTAAATTTATTTCTAGATAATATTGGTGTGAGAGTCCTTGAAAAAATTCAGGTCGTGGGAACCCTGATTTAAACGGTTTTGAGAAATAATTTGCTTTATAAATATCGAAATATGTATAAAAATCTTCAATATCTTCCATAATAAAAATACTGTCTTGCTTCGAATAAACAATGTCTTAATAATCGCTTAAAACAAATAGTTTCGGAAAACAAATCATCCTATGCGTTCAGTATAAGTATGGTTTTAACGCATGAAACGAGTTTGAAAATATGTGATAATGGAAAATGAAATCTTTTATGAGAAGGTTATTAATTTTATTTTTAGGAAAGCATATTAGATTTTGGATGTGTGTTTGAATAAAACGTCTTTGTTTAAAGCTTGTAATGCAAGACGATAAAAACAGATGTTGACAAAAAAAAAAAAAAAAAAAAAAAAAAAATTATGTATTTTAAAACTTAAAAAAAAAAAAAAAAAAAAACACGAGTATTTCGGTACTAGGACTTGCAGCATTCCTAAAATTTTAAACTCATTTTATTATATTTTGACACCATTATTTTAAAACAATCATTTTTTAAATAACGTTACAGTGCTAAAAACCTTCAATAAAGATTTGTTTTTGAAAATAGTGGTGACAAATTAATACAATACGAGTAAAATTTTGGGAATACTTTAAGTCCTGCGTCACTTTTTGCTAAATTAACGTCTTAACTGTTCCGGGTGTATATATTCGCATAGCTGCAAATATTTTTATTTTTTCCGGAGTACTTTTAGCCCCGCCTTTATTTCGCACCACTTTATTTATATAATTTTATTTTTCAAAGTATAACTTCGATAAAATGAGAAAAAATTAGTTTAAAAAAAATAAGTGGTACGAAATAAAGGCTGGGTGAAAATTACTCCGGGATAAATTAAAATATTGGCAGCTAGGTATTCGTCTCGCTATGGCAATGCGTTAACTACTCCGGACGTATATATACGACTTACATATACGGACGTATATATAAGAAGTACAATCCTTTGTGTTACGTTGCTACTAGTGAAACTATTCTTATGACAGTGTTTTCGATTGATTTACTTATTTCAGAGAACATGGAGAGTCGGAGGAATCAGAAAGGAAATGTTTATGTAGCAGAGAATGACGATGCAAATTATTAACTATACGCGCTTGTGTGAAAAATTGTGGCACAATAAAGCGAATCTCGTAATTTTTCGTCGGCAGGTAAGGAGTTAATTTCAAGCACTCAAGAAATAACTTTTTGCGAGGTTTTTTTTTTTTTTTTTTTTTTTTTTTCTTCAATTGAAATGTGAAGTTCTGATTTTCAAAGCATTTCAGTTTAAAGCACATGATTTTGGCTAAAAATCATATTTTATACTTCACAATTTTGGCATAAAAACAAAATAATTTATTTTTAAAATAATTATTTTACTCTTTTCTATTAGTATTTGAAATTTTTTAAAGGTTTTATTTATGATAATATGCAGAGGAATTTTGTTTAAATGCCACAATTTATTCCTTTAATGTCGGTATGTGGAATTTCGTGGTCTGATGAGGTTTACTAATGTTATATAAAAACTTATAAACTTCAATATACTTATAGATTTTCGCATTAAATAATGAAATTCATTAACTGTTATTTCTTTTTCATTTGTAGCCAACCAAAATATGTTTGATGTACCTTTATTTCTATGGCTCTAGAATGCATGGTAAAGAAAAAAATCTTGTTTGTTTCAGTTGCTGTGTTATAAAAGTAAAATTTTGCTGAAGTAATTCCGGGATGAGTTTTTGCAGTTGGAACTTGATAATTGCGTCCTCGCAGCGAGGACAGCGCACCTCAAAGGGTTAAGCGTCATATTTGGGATACGTGAAGGACAATTTAATGATTATGGAACAACGGGGAGGAAAATTAATACCTTCTATTTATATAGAGTTCATGTTGTAATAAATGAAAAGCCCAATTGAAAGATTTGGAGATAAGATATGGGATTCTGTGGGATAGAAAAAAGAAAAAAGAAATCGAAATAAAAATTTCAAGTCTGTAAAGTTTAGAAAGTATGTGAAATTGATAGAATAACATGTGACTGTTTTTTAATTGAATTGTTGTTGATAATTAAACTGTTGCTGTAAATTCTCGATTATCCGCAGTCTCCATTTTCCTTGAATTTTTTGCTACTGTAAATTACACTGAATTAAAAAAAAAAAAAATAACAATTTATACAATTAGGTATATAATTAAATTTTATAGAAAATAAAAAGTGAAAACAAAATATCTAGAAAAATATGGAATTCAATGATTCGGATAATCGGGAGTCTACTATACTTAAAGAATAATGTTTTGAAATAAAAATATCAGACACTTGTACTTTTAAAATCATGCATATTTGATTATTTTGTTACTCATATAAATTTTGGACAATTTATTATTTTTCTTTTCCTATTACATCTCGTCGATTCACAGATGAATAAAGCAAATACTTTTACTATCCCCCATTATGCAAATTGTGATAAAATATAAGACTATATTTGTTTCTTTTAACGATATTTCAAACTAAATATGCATGTAATATGGTGCTAAAAATCTGTTATTTACGAAACAGTACTAATAAGCTTAGTAAATATAAGAGAATGAACTGAATCTATTTGGAGAAATACATTGTTTAATAAATATCTCATTACGCATAGAAATCTCTAATGCACATATATCCCATTTAACAAGAAGATTGTCTTACTTCGCTTAAATAACGCCTTAAGACCCATTTAAAACAAATAGTTTCGGAAAACAAATCGTCTTATCCATTCAATATAAGCAAAGAATGACTTTAAAGCTGAAACATAGGAGTTTGAAAGTGTTTATAATGGAAAATAAAATCTATTACTAGAGGATTATGAATTTTATTTTTAAGAAAACATATTGGATTTAGGATATATGCTAGAGAAATAATTTTTTTGCACAAAACTTATAACACAAAACGATAAAAACGGATAGTGGTATAAAGAAAAATCAATATCATGTGTTTAAAACTGTTATAAAAACGAATTATTTCGTCAGTTGTTGCGAAACTAATTTTAAGTTAAAATAACTCAGTACATATTTCTTGATGAAAAATTTTTTTTGAAGAATTTTTTTTTTTTAGGAAATCTAAATGGAATGATGTGGTTTCATAAACAATTTTATTTAAAAATTTCAATTAAAAATCAAGTTCTATGTTTGAAAATTAAAACGTACGAAGTAATTAAATTTATTTTTAGATCAAATATTTTGTTCATACCAATTTTTGGATTTTGTTTTTTAGTTATACTAATATAAAAAGGCTTTTTATAAAAGCGTTATAATTTACCTTTCTTATATTAGATTTCACATACTTGCCAACATCTTAATTAATATTCCGTAGTACATGCTTGCCAACCATCGCATTATGAAGCGTAGTACTTTTAGTCACCTCCTTTTTTTTTGTACACCAGTAATTTTTAGAGTAATTTCATTCTTATTTAATCGTAACACTATTTGGAGAGAATTGCTCTAAATATAAAGTGGTGTGGGAAAAGGGGCGTTAACAAGTCTACGCTTATTAATGAGATGGTTGGCAGTCCTGGTAGTATAGTCCCGCCTTTTTTCGTTTTCACACCACTATTTTTGGACCAGTATTCTTCTGCTTATTTCCTCGTGATTACATTTGGATAATATTGCTCTCCTATGATACTGGTGTGCAAAAAAAAAAAAAAAAAAAAAAAAAAGAAAAAAAAAGGGGGGGGGCGGGATTAACAGTACTATGTATATAAATGATTACAGTAGTAGGTATAATTTCATACCAGTATATGTAATTTTTATGAGCTATAATAGTTTATTTAAAGAATATGAGAAATTAAATTTCCATGTAAATTTATACATATTCAATTTTGTTACTAATTCAGTAATCGTGATTTTTTTTTTCTTTTCTTTTGTAAGCAACGAATATATATACACTATACGTATAATAAATTTTATGATCAGAGCATCAATTCTAAAAATCGCATAATATAACCTTTTCTACCTCCATATACCGTTTCAACAAAATTCTATTAAACTAATATGACATTTACAATTTTGTTCAAGTTTTAAATTTTCCATATTTATAGACTTCAAATCTAAATTTTTTTATTAAAATATAAATAATAATTATTTTTATAATTTTATAAATCTTAACAAACCTAAAAAAAAAAAAAAAAAAAAAAAAAAAAAAAAAAAACTCTGGAAAAAAAATTATTTTACTATTAAATAAAGAAAAAATTGGGATTTGAAAATATTTTGTTTTAAATAAATCATAAACAGTTTATCCGAATAAAAGCATTATGAAAAAACTTTTTTTGACTTGAACCAAAAGTAATAAATTACATTTTGAATTATAGGAAATGTCTTAACAAAGAGGAATATAAAATAAATTTAACTATTTTTTCTTTCTTTCTTTTTTCTTTTTTTAATCGTACAATATTAGCGATATAGAATTATTCAAAACGTAAATTTAATTATGGTTAAAGAAAATAAAATAACCACTGATAATTTAAATGGAATGGCTTATTTGTTTCTGATATAAAAAGCATAACTATAATTGCCATTTTTAACATTTCTTGGTTACCGAAATATTTATATATAATTTTTATACATATATTTTTAACGATTTAAGAAAATTATACTAAAATTTTCTGGTAACAAAAAAGTGCTGAATTTGGCAACTATGAACAAACTACTACAGCAAAAAGTCTAATAAAACTTTTTTTTTTCTTTAATATTTATTAATGGAATTTATAAAATTTTAATATAGAGATGTTGAAAATAGAAATAAAACAAAAATGATGATAAACAAGCAAGAAATGAATAATAATAATAATAGGACTTAAACATAAATTGCATTTGTAGTTTAACCTATGAAAAGTTTATAAAATGAATTGAAAATAGTTAATTTATATCGTAAGTTAAAAATTATTTAGACATTACTATTAGCCCAGTTGATATACTTGCCAACATCCTAATTATGAACCGGAAGATTTTTAGCACACGCCCCTTTTTCCACACCAGTATATTTTTAAATGGCGTGGAAAAAAGGGCTTGTACTGAAATTTTCCTGTTCATAATTAGGATGTTGGCAAGTATGCAGTTGCAAACTTTTATAATTTATTCCGGAGCATTGTTAGTTCAGCCTCAGTTTTATACCAGTAATTTTAAAGAATTTTTTCCTTCTTATTCAATCGTTGTCATATAATATTGTAGAGAAATATCCTACAAAGATTCTGATGCACACTTGCCAACCATCTCATTATGAACCGTACAATTTTTAGTACCCGCCTTTTTTTTTCACACCTGTCAGTTTTTAGAGTAATTTTATTCTTATTTTTTTTCAAGGGGCATTAACAGTTGTACGGTTATTAATGAGATGGTTGGCAAGTATGCTGATGTGAAAAGTAGGCGGGGCTGAATATGTTCCGGAATAAATTACAAAAGTTGGTAACTCTGTATTAGCTATAATGTAATTAACTCCTTAAGCACTGTGATTTACCTGTGCACGACTAACTCTTCAATTTAAATACCAGGAAGTGTATAGGTACGTCCTTATATAATTCTTGAAGATTTCTAAGTTCTAATAAGCTTCTTTTTGCGTCGGTAATTGCATATCAGACATACCGTTGAAAGGAATTTTTAGCGATAATTTATTTTTACACACATTACAGCATGAATTTATTATTAATAATGTTGTTACAACAACGATGCCGCTTTGTTACTTCATTCGTGTCTACGTTGTTCGCCTGAAGAGGGGTCGTGTTTTTTTCGACCCGAAACAGTTGGTGAAAGTTCTTTAATTTTATGATGTTGATTTAAAATTTTGTACTTATTAATCGTATAATGGAATGTCTCCGATTGTGGGCACGGTTTTAATTTTGGCTTATGACTTTTGATAGAACAGCTATAATGCGAACATATGAATACTAATGGAAAGCTAGAGTCCTTCGCTAACATTTGATGAAGCAACTGTTTTAATTGCGTCAACCAGAAAAATTTTATCACCAATTTTGTGAAGTAGTCATTTTTGGCCAGGAAAAAAAAAAAAAAAAAAAAAAAAACTGTGTACCCGGTTGTAAGCACACCTGAAAAGTACACTAAAAATGGGAAATTAATAAGAAACCACTATAAATACAGGAAATAACAAAAATTATTTACTTTGTAAGGATTCAGTGGCCAAAATAACAGCAGAAAATGGCATTTATATATTTTTATTCGTCATCTTCTTCGTCCTCAAAATCAGATGTGCAATGTTTGCAAGTAAAATAACTTGCATGCATATTGGCACACTTAAAATGCATCAGACGATCGTACTCGTTGCATTTGCTTCAGTTGGCTCTTGTTAGGTATGACAGAAGATGCTCCAAACAGATTATACTGAAATACACATCAGATGGTGGAGACTTCTATTTGTTTTATTGCGCTTGTTCGACAGTTTGGCAAGTAGAGTTAATTTATATTTTCCAGGCTTCTACTTCAGGGACATAGATGCTGCCAGGACGTCCATATTCTCAGACAGTCGATTTTGTGGGTTTCTTATACACTAAGCAATCTGAAATGTCTTTAACAGCACATTTAAACCCATTTCTTTTTGATCGGTTGACTCTGGAGTTGACAGGCTAAATATGACTCAAAACGCATAAAAGCACTAATAATGTGTATTATTTGACATAAGCGACCATATTTGACAAATTCGTAAGTCAAACACACGTTTTAAATGAAAGAAACAAGTGTGCCCATAACCGGTTATATAAAGTTGTCCACAACCGTTAATGGCAGCCATTTCTATAATGACAGAAAAAAAATCAATTTTATGTCGATATTTTGGCTATACATCAAATGTCATTTATCACAAATTATAAAGAATATGCTGCGTGAATATACATTACACTCACATTTTTTAATTAATTCACTTCGATTTATCACACACTGAAAACATTCATAAATTACTTTTGTGTCGCTTCTTTTCAAAAATTTGTTTTCGATGTTTACAACTACTAAACAAATGTGTCTGTTCACTTTAGTGTTAGCACAAAAACTGCGCACTGTCAAAACACAAGTTTGGCCGTACTCAAATCCACCATATTTACTTTCTGTTAAAAAATATGGTGAGGTGCCCATAACAGTAGACATTCCTCTCTCTATATATAAAATAAAAACCTGCACTATAATTGAACGGATAGTTGAGGTGATCGCTAGCTTTCTTCTGACAGAGAATTGTATGTCAAATAAAACTATTCCTAAACCTGTTTTAGATTATTTTAAAACTAAATTGAACCTTATAATCTTAACTTATTGATCTTATGTCTTAATTTGCAATCTGTTTTTATAGTATTAACCCTTTCAGGGGCAATGAATTTCATTTCTTTTAAAATCAAGTGCCACCACAGTTTGAAAACAAGATTAGAAGAAAAGTAATAAATTAATATTTTCGCATAAGTTAAAAAAATAAAATTTTACAAAAAATTTCTGGGATGAATTTTTGAAGTTAGGAACTGAAATTAGGTGGTATAAAATATATACCACTGCCCCTGAAAGGGTTAAAATCCAGGGTAAGAGAAAGTCGTACAAATGACACACCATATTAATTTTTGAAATTTTTATGTTCAAATACTGAAGTTAAACGCAAATTTTTAATCACGCTTGAAAAGATTAGATGAAAAATAAATAAATAGAAATAAAGCAACCCGTTTCTTCTTTCTTTCTTTTCTTTTATTCTGATTTTCATATCCATCGCGTAAAAAATACCGAGTAATATATTTTCAAATGCTTAACATTTTAAATAACTCATTTCTGACATTTTCCTTTTATTTTTTCCTTTTAAATGAAAAGAAAAAAAAAAAATCTGTAACGAGTTTTTGTTTAATATCCCGTAATCTCCATTTTTATTTTCATCTGAATGTGCATACGGAGAGATAGTTTTTCCGCTTGATAAGAGGGAAATCATTTCAGTTTTATTACTTTTTCTTGTTGTTGTTGTTTATTTATTATTTCTTAGCTCCAAAAAAAAAAAAATGTTGTCACATGGTCAAAATTTATGTAGACTTACATCTTATATTCAATTTTTATCTGTTATTCAAATTCAAGAAATTGAAAATTAAATTTTGCATAAAATGTTTTGAGATATTTTCTATTTTGAATTCATTTGTTACATGAGATTTGAAAAAAAAAAAAAAAAAGAGGAAGAAGAAGTTTAGACTTATGTGCAGTCTGTCATAAAAGTACATGACCTCAACATATTTTGCTATTTAGGTAATAAAAGAAATATTTCAGTAAAAGTCAAAAACATTCTTTGTCAGTACATCAAGTTTTCAGTAAAATGAAACAATTAACATAAAAGGAATTAATTCAGAACAAATAAAACATCAATGAAACTGAAAAAGTGTAAAAAATAACCGTTACAAAATTAAAATGCAGACAAAAAATAAATAAATAAATAAATAAATAAATAAATAAATAAATACAATTTTAGATAGTTTAGTAAGATGTTGCCCCCACCATTTCACTGAATAACTTGAAACACATGATTTAGTATCGAGTTCATTAATTTTTTTAAGGAAAGATTCGGAAATATTGTCCTGTTTACTCATAATGGCCATTTCTAATTTACATGTTGAATGATATTGTTTGTTATTTTCATGTACTTGACGAGACAAATAAATCGAGAAGTTTAAAATAATTTGTAAATTTGTTTTTAATATTGATTAAGCACCCACGACCATTTAATTAGCAATTTTCACGTGATTGAAATATAATGAATTATAGAATTCAAGAATTATCCTTCTTTAAAAATACTCTACACATTTCTTGAAAAGATAAGAACAAGTGTAATAAATAAATAAAAGTGTGTTACCAGATTAATTAATTACTAATTACTTCCTTTATTTTTAGGAAAGGTAAATATATCTGTTTCTCGATATATCGATTAAATGCCACGATGTACGACTGGTCGCCAAGCTATGCTAACCAAAGATTTTTTTATTCAAAAAATTATGTTTCCAGCGTCACAAAAGCACCAGTAATAAGCACGTTAAAATCCATTCTTTGACACCTTTGAATTTTTACAAAAAATGCAAAACTAAGTACAAACTGATTGCAAATGCATATTTAATTAATAAAACACAGTTATCAATTTTTCAATAGACCTGCTAACTATGCTAGTTTATCCGTAATGGTATTAAGCCTCGCCTTTTTTTCACACCAAAATAGGTGTAGAGTAATATTTAGCAATATATTCTCATTAAATAAGAAGACTATTGCTCTACAACTATTCTGGTGTGAAAAAAAGGCGTGGCTTAATACCATTACGGACAATCTAGCATAGTCAGCAGGTTTATTTCCATTTTCCTTGGAAGAATTTACATCACTATTTTGTAAATACTACTTTCGATATATTTAATTCTACAAAATGGAATACAGAAATTTATTGTATGTAAATACTGGTATGAGATCTGTTGCCAAAATCGAGAAAGTTAGCAATTCTGTATCTATATCATGCCAAGTTTTTAAATTTATTCCGGAATGTTCTTAGCGCCGGTCTTTTTTCACACCGTAATCTTTGTATAAAGATTTTCTTCAATGTGTAACTACGATTAAATATTAAGAAAATTACTCAAAGAATATTACGATGTGAGAAAGGGGCGAGACTAACAACATTTCGGAATAAATTAAAAAACTTGGCAGCTATGTATATATAGATAGATAGACAGTTATATTTTCCCTTGGATTAAGATTGGCTTGCATTTTCCTTTAAGATAAAGAAACCTGTGAAAAATTAGGAAAATTCTTCTTTTGAGGGTTCCAGGGTGCAAGAATTTCCGTCTCGAGACGAAACACTTATACGCTATTTTACATCAATAATTTCTACTATACTCAATCTTAAATAAATTAATGTACAAATACGATAGAAATTGTTGATAAAAAATAGAAGTGTAAGAGATCCGTTTTGAAACGGGAATTCTTGCATCCATGCAGGGTTTAAATTTAAAAGCCTACGCTACTGATACAATGTTCATCACTAGCATAGCTGCCAACATTTTAATTTATTCCGGAGTACTTTTAGCCCCGCCTTTATTTCGTACCACTTATTTTTTAAAAGTAATTTTTTTCTTATTTTATCGAAGTTATCTATTGAAGAAAATTTTTCTATAAATAAAGTGGTGCGAAATAAAGGCAGGGCTAAAAGTACTCCGGAATACATTAAAATATTGGCAGCTATGCACTAGTACAAATATCTTAATATTTATCTGTTTTATCTTAAATGTTATTAAAGCAAATGCAAGTACGCCTGAATGAACTGTTTTAAGTTTTTTGATGAATTTTCTTTTTTAAATTAAAATTATATAAATGAAAAAGCATAAAATTCTCAGCAATAAATGGCTGCTTGTTAATAAAAAAACTTACATGGTTCGTACGGCCACGCCTTTTTTCGAGCACTCCCCCACCAGTACTTCTATAGATATATTTCCTTTTAAGTTTTAAGGCTTTTTTAATATCAAAATTTGCTAAATACTTATTAAACTGGTGAAGAAAATTAAGAAAATTCAAGGACTGTACGAACTATGACTTAGTAAATTTGATTAATGCGTATTGATATATATATATTTTTTTTTTTTTACTGAAACATTCGGTTTAGCGTAATAAGGGTAGTGTCTCTCTCTTCATAAAAATATTACTCTAAAATCGATTTGGAGTAACAGATTTAAAATTCAAACCTTCATCTCTCAGTCAATGTGAATAGAAATGATTTTAAAGAGCCGATCGATGGATTTGAAATTGAAAAAGTGCGATAATGATGTAGACGTTTTGCAGAAAATTTTCAAATATGAATTCAGTTATTATTATATATTTTTTTTCTATGTGTGAAAGTAAATTCCATATGCACTTCATTTGGAATTTTAAATCTTCATATATTATTAAAAGATTCGCAATGGATACAGTGCTTACCAATATGACAAATAAATACGTTCTTCATTTTACTTTATTTTTTTCTTAAGCGATATATATTATACGTTATGTCAAGTTTAATTATTCTTTTGTTAGTTTATATCATGATAAACTATTTATGATTATCCTTAAATACTCTAATGAAATGTTAATATATGTATATATAAATGATAGTTGTCCTAATATAATTTAACCTTAATATTTAGCAATTAATAGATACAAAACAATACCAACACAATAAAAATAGAACTGATTGTAACATATAGGTAAGACCGACACAAAAATGTTACGATACAGATTAAGAACCAATAAGAGACAAAAACAATTTAAATTACTTACGCCGACATGAATAATAATAATAATAAAGAACCATTAAACTTAATGAAGGAGAAAGTAAATAAAGGAACACAAAAATTAGTATTGGATAAAAATGCTTAAATATTGAAGTATAACACTTCAGGAGGTATGTACTTCATAAAGCTGAGAGAGCTGCCTCGATTTCGTAAAACAATATAACTAATCATAGCAATTTATATTGTTCAAGCCTCGATCGAGGCAGTAAAACCATTTTGAATGAGAAATTAAATAATTTATTAAATCAAATCAGCAAGGAATCCAGAGAGAAAACTAGAAAACAGCAGAGTAACCACATGTAAAGCTTTTACACAAACTTGAGAATAGGAAGATGCCAACAAGTTAATGAGATAAAAGCATTGCAAACAACGATTAATGATAAAGAATTAACGTCTGAGCATTTTCATTAACGATAAAATTCCCAGAGTAATTATTTATTGAGTTTATATAAATACATATATAATAAAGAATACGGTCGAATTTATATAACTAGATAATTTGTCAAGGTAGCTTTAGAAAATCGCCCTCCACTCACCCCGTGGAAATTTAAAATTATTAAAAATTCGAATCTTTTCTTTTACATTTTGTGAGCTTCGTAAACCCGAATTTAATCAAACGACCTCATAAAAATCTTGTATTTCGTTCATTAAGGCATACAAATGGAAAAAAAAAAAAAAAAAAAAAGTTATCCGCTATGGATGACATCCGCATTTATAGCATTTTATGGTTCATAGAAGCGGTTACAGCCATAGCTATCGCTCCTGCGAGGAAAAATTGCAAGGTTGAATTTCCCCATTAGATATTACTCTTATTTGCTGATGGTAAAAAGTATAATGTCGTCGATTTTTTTTGGAGGGATATGCAAATTTTCTGCGGTCTGAGAAAGCATTAAATATAAAAGTTAACCTAACAACGCATTTAGGGTTACGTTAAACTTTCTCTGTGCTATTGACAACCATGCAAAGGTAGAAACAATTATCCGATGTCGAACGCGGAAAAATCCTTGGAATGAGTGGTTCAGCTATTTTCAGGTCTATTACTATGGGTAGGTCTAAAACAATAGTCAATAATGTTTTCAAAATTCCTTCAAAATGTGGTAAATGCAAGCGCCCAGGAAGATCAAATGCCTTTTCAAGGCGCCACAAATCGACCGTTTTTCGATGGGCTCATGATTAAAAAATGTGTTCTTTTGACATAGTTCGCGTTTTGAGCCTATGATGTACCAGCCGGACAATCTGCTATGTTTTAGGTTTCAACCCGAGGGTACAGTTCATAGAATTTCAACCTCGAATACACTTGACAAAGAAGCATAAAATCGCTCACTTAGAATTTCCTAAAAAAATTTGTTTTGCTTGAAGATAAATGGAATGATATAGTTTTTTCGGATGAGAAAAATTCAAATTTATTGGGCCAGACGGCTTTAAAAAATATGGAATGATACTAAAAAATATAATACTTTACTTTTCCATGCGTCATTATGGAGGGTGATTAGTAATGGTATGGGGAGCGTTTGCTGCTAGTGGCACGTTACCAATTGTGGTAATTTATACCAAAATGAATGGAAGAAAGTATCAAGATATACTACGCGTTAGTTTGCTTCACAATACCACTCTAGTTATAACAGGAGATTGGACATTTTAGCCAGGATAATCCCAGTAATGGAGGTCTGCTTGATTGGCCATTCTATAGTCCGGATTTAAACCCAATGGAAAATAGTTGGAGCATACATGCGCGATCTGTTTTTAAGGACCGAGGGGAAGGCGAACAACATTGCGATCAGGAATGCATGGGGAAATATAAAAAAAGAAGCTTCATTTCGACTGGGTGCAACGATGACTTTTCGACTGCTAAAAGCCATTGAAAAAATATGTGAATTCGTTGGATATTGATTTTATATTTTAATTCCAACTCCTCGACCTAATATTTTTTTCCAAGATGAAGTGGCATCAGATTTTTAAATCGTCATTTAATGCTGTGATTAAATTTTACATATGTTCATAACCAATGTTTATGTTTTTTAATTTCATTTATAAGAAAGATTGATAAAGAATATTTCGTATTTAACTGTGTTTTATACCTTTTTTGTTAGTATATTGTGCGACCTTATACTTTTTTCAAGAGCCTTAGTAATTTGCAGCGTTCTACTTTCAACTGTTTTCCAGTTTTACGATATACACCCAGATATACGTACATACTGGCGTCATAAAAAATCGCGTAAAATCGTAGATATATCTAAAAAGGTAGCTCGTGTCAATGCTAAAGTTGGAGGCGTACAATTAAACGTCATGACATTCACAAATATAAACTTACAACATTCTAGAATTATTTGTTTTTGAGCTATGCCTGATAAAAAAATCCATTACGCAAATCAGGATAACAACACTTCCTTATAGTTTGTATAAGGACGTAAAAATATAAATAATAAATCCACAGCTTATTAAAATTTTTATATTGAAAACAATAATAATAATAAAAGATGTGTGTGTGTGGGGGGGGGGGGGGGGGGGAGGCTGTATTTTAGATTATTACAGAACATTATATTTTTATCTTTTACGTAAATTATACTCAAATCTATTAAATTTAATATATAAAAAAGTATGCTAAAATCGATTAAATATAATAAGTAAAGAAATGAATATAATATGTTAAAATTATTTTTTATCAACCTAATGTAAAATAAAGTCATCTTTAATTTATAAAAATAAATAATAAAAAAAAAACTATACTGACTTTCAAACAAACTATTATGCTAACAAATATAGCTATGCAGATGTACACAATAAAAGTGAGCGAAAACTATTTTCAACTTTAGCCAAAAGCAAATGTATTTCTTTTAACTGTAATAAAAGATTTCATTAAATGTAAATATTTAACCAGTAAGAATAACTATACATTTTTAATGACATATTTTTCAACAGTATTCTGATACTGCTTTTATTTAAGATGTATGTGCATAAGAGGTCTATCACGTTGAATGTATTCTTTAAGGTAGAAGATTATTTTTAATCACGCATGATATAATAGTTTCGCAAACTTTTTTTACTTTATTTTGAGAATACACTTATCTACAAGACCTTTTGAAAAATGGTGAAACCAAAGAAATAATGATATGATTTCATTTTACCATAAAATATTTCTTCAACATTATGGTGTTGATTGCGTTGTATGATAAAAATCAGATTTCTGTCACTTGAACTTATTCAGTGTGATGCAGATTTATCAAATGAAGAATCTGAATTCATTATCTGAGGTAGAAAATAAATATTTCTCGTAAGTAATTAGTTAAATATTTAAAATTGTTTATAGTTGTTTTAAGACTGTTATTTAGATGTGTTCTTCATACTTACGATAATGACTTTATTTATGAAGATAAAACTAAAGGTAATTATGGTGTAGAATTATTCTGTGTGGTATCGGTTTAGTCTAATAATAAAGAAACTGTATTTAAAGGATCGCTGTTCAAATTTGCTCATATTTAAAATATAATTTTAAATTTATGCTTAGGAGATATAATTTTTGATACAAACTATGCATGAGGAAATGCTTTGCTGGCTGGTATACAGTATTGTCAGATCTGGCGGATTTCTTATTTAATACTCACAAATATTTTTTAATCGTAACGTTTGGCTAATCACTTCGAAGAGAAGTTAGGAAGTTAGGATGGAATGGTTGGGAGGCACCTGTGACAGCGTCACGCATCCTCCATTACCTAAAAGTGGAAGCTAACGGAGTGAGAGTCCCGAATAACATTTCCACTGTAAAGGAGAGAAGGGGGGGGGCATAAAAGGAACAAAAAACAATAACAAATCACTTCGAAGATTGACAGTCTAAATATCACATCTCAAAATTATTGGTGATTATTAAATAAAATTTCGCCAGATCTGGCAACACTGTTGGTATACGATATATTACAGGTAAGATATCGTATACTTGCTAATCTAACCCGGAAGCAGAGATCCCAACTTTTAGAATTTATTCGCGAGCATTTTTAGCCCCGCCTCTTTTTCATACCGGAAATTTTGAAAATGATTTTCTTCTTATTTAATCGTTGTAACATATTAAAGAGAAATAATCTACAAAATTTCTGGTGTGAAAAGAAAGCGATATTTAGATCTAGGAATGAAATTTTATCTGTATCTGTACGGTTTAAAATTTAATCTTTAGGATAAATTTTTCCAGAAATATTTTCGAAACTAGTACAGTTAAAAACAATCAAATCATCAATATACATGAAGAAAGTAATATTTATAAAAAAAATTCGAAAAAAAATATATAAATAAATTTGCGAAATCACTCGAAAAAATTGTTCCCACTGGAATCCCCCTCGTCTGTAAAAAAAATCTTTCCCGTTAAGCAAAACATTTTCAAAAGTACAGAACTTAATAAGATTAATCCAGTAATTTTTTTCACAATTTATGTAATTGCTAAATTCCTCATAAATGCTTCAAAAAACTTCTATTACTAAATTGTGCAAAATGCTGCCAAACAAATTTTCAAAGTTATAAATACTTACTTTATGAAAAAACCTGAAAAATGTTCAATAACTTTCAGGTTATTGTTTATAATGTTACAATTGCTATTAGAATTTATCACTTTTAAGACTGAATTTAGATATTTAAACAAGATTTTATCGGCTTTATCATTATAGCTATTAGTACCACAGGAAACTAGCGGAATTTAACTGGATTTTTATGAAATTTAACTATAACGAAAAGATATGGAAAATTAAAACAATTTCGGCTTAAATTTAGTTTTTTTATCAAAGGCCAAAATGCGTTTTTTGATAATGGAGGAGTGATCGGTTAACCTTTAGAAAGAACTATTGCTTGAATATTCCTTTAAAAGAAGATTTTTATAAAATACTTTACAAATAATTGCAAAATTACTACTTGCTTTATCTACTATAGCAATAATAAATTTATCTTTTAAGTTCTCAACACCTTTTTTTAAGCACAGTACCATATTTAAACTCATCTAGATTAAACTTACTATATTAATTTTTAAAGAACAGTAATTATTTCTCAAAAAGGTGTTAAAAAATTTAAGTTTTCATTATCTGAAACATTCAAAAGCCACTCTCGTTCAAGGGCGATATTTAAGTACCGACGAGTAGCCCCGTCGGCCGAAGAGGGTTAGCTTATCAGGTCGGGGGATTTATTTTATTTTATTTTATTATTTATTTTCTTGTTTACATTCTGTAATTCTTTATATTATTGTACATTTTATATAAATTAATTTGATGTAATTTTATATACAGTAGAACTTGGATAATTCGAAGTTGAAGGGACCAGAGAAAATTTCGAAATAACCAAAAATTCGAATTACGTATACTATTTTGTCAAAAGAAGAGATAAATAAAAAAATAAAAAAATAAATAAAACTCTACGATCAAAGATTTAACACATAAACTTTATATCTAATAATAGTGCTACATCCCCCCCTCCCCCCATATTAAATAACTTTTTTTTTTCCTGATCTTAATTTATTCAACACTTTTTATAAAATGGTCAGATATTTTTGATTACTTCTTTAAGTACAATCTTTGTGTCATAAGCATACGACTTCAACCTATCAACTGATACAAAAATAGAATCTTCTACAGACATGACTTTCAATTAAAAAAAAAAAAAAAAACTCAAAGTTCATGTATATGGACCATATCTCCTGATGCAGCCAGGTAGGAAATACTCTTGTATTTCCTTATCCTTCTTTTGAAAGACTGTTAAAAATAATAATGCACTTTAGCTGAGAAAAATCTCGGGAACAAATTTTACTGTAACATAGTCGAATCTCGTTAATGTGAACACTGTTAACGTGAATTAGTTTTAACATGAACTGCTTCCACCGTCAAAATTATTATTAGTTATATGAAAATTAGTTACTGATAGCATGAACAAATTTTTATCCCGCTTGAGGTTCACGTTAAGGAGGTTCAATTATATTTTAATGGTAATCGTATGAAAAATTCGAATTATCCAAAACAGAATTCGAATTATCCATGATTTTTTAACAAAAGTTTAATACAAATTCAAGGAACCGAGTAAAAAATTCGAATTATCCAGAATTTCGAGTTAAACAAGTTCGAATTATTCAAGTTTCACTGTATTTTGTAAGTTTATAACTTTTTTTTTTAGAATTTTTTACATTATATATAAGTCCGATTTCTTTTCAGTTAAATAAAATAAAAGAAAGAAAGAAAGAAAAGAAAAAGAAAGTAGAGAATAAAAAATGTAATCGCTTTGTATGTACAATGAAAAAATATACATATATCATTTCGTTTTGTGTTTCTAATTCAGCGCATTTTCATACTTGAACAGAAAATTAGAAACTTTCTTATTCTTCAAAAACTGGCAAATATTACTAGAACCCCTTCTCTATTTACATTTTTCAGTCGCGTCTACTTAACAATTAATTTAGAATGGAGGCAGTTTTCGCAGATGGAAGTTCGACTCAGGGCAACAGGGAAGAACACACAATGTATACCAAACCTGCACAGCGGGAGGGTAGAACTTGTACAAAATACCGCTGTAGCATAGCGCCTTAACACACTGACAGCTCAAAAGCTGTTTATTTAATATAATGAAAAACACTGTTGGTTTTCTCTTCTGAGGAAGGACGGATTATTTCTAATTTCTTTTTATAGATTAGTAATGAATAGAAAATAGTGGTGTCATTTATTTATTATAACCATAGTAGGGAGGTATTGGGCTGGTTGTAACATTTTTTGGAAAATTAAGTATATTTTGAAATGTATTTATGTTTTCCTGTTTGTAATTGCTGTTTTCCATAGCATGCATATTCATCTATCGTACTCATAAGAAAAACTTACCAATTTTAAACACAAAAAATATCTTTTCAAAATTATTTGCCTGTTACAATTCGCCCCGGATTTGGGACAAGTTGAAACGGATACAAAGGGAACCCTGAGAATAAAAACAACAATATTTCAAAATTTTTTTTGTTATCAATCATTTATTAATTTAGTAAAAAAGAAAATTATTAACTAATATTAAATTATAACCTTCTTTGTATAGTAACAATGAATTATATCATATTATGGTAAATTAAAAAGAAAATTAAACATAAAATCAACATAGAAGTCAATCTTAGTCAAAATTTAAATTAATTCAAGCAAATGATATTTTATTCCCTCTCATGCATTTAACGTGCGCACGCATTTTGCAAATTATGCATTATATCCATTCTTATGCCACCGAGAGCGTTTAGCAGTGCTCGAATTCTCCGCGCTTTTTTCAAGGCACTCTCATTGATGAGAATTTTCTGCTTTTTTCTACCACTATTTTTATGCAATATTCTCTAATTCGTTGTTAAATAATCACGGTACTACATACTTGCCAATCATCTCATTATGAATCGCACAATTTTTAGTACCCGCCTTTTTTACAAAACAATAATTTTTTAGAGTAATTTTAATCTTATTTAATCGTAACAACATTTGGAGAGAGTTACTCTAAAAATATAGAGGTGTTAGAAAAGGGGCATTTTTTTCAGGGGGCGTTAACAATTGCACGGTTATTAATGAGATGGTTTGCGAGTATGGTACTATAATATAAAAACACAGAATATATTTCTGTATAAATATAGTATTGGCAAACAAGCCAAAAATTTTTCATTTCTGAAAGTTTCCTGTAAATGGGCGGAGACATCAAGCTCTGGTTGTAGGCATCTCTACAAGCCACTCCTCTAACATGTTACAACTTGCCCCATCCTATGGTTTTAGACATTTTGTTTATTTATAAAAATATATAACGATTTATACAAAAATCAAACATGCATTTTATAACTCAACACACAGACTAAATAAATAGCTATAAACATTTCGTTAAAGTGTAGACTAACATAACTTTAATCAAAATTTACGAAATATTTTTTTCCCCCTCTAACTAGCTAGAATGAAGAACGTGGTCAGAACCTCTCATTAACCATTTTTGTGGAACACCGATTGTGCTTAACTTATAAAGCGGTTGTAAGAATTATGTTTATAAAAATATTTATTCACAAATGTTACAAACTATTTAGTAAATTGCGTGTTACTTCTTACCCCTGTAACATCTAGCCCCACGCTCCCCCTACTGGTAATTTTATTTAGCATTAAGCAACGTACAGCGTGACAGCCATTTATAATTACGGAAAATAAGAGAGCTTATATATATCTACATCTATATATCTAAATATCTCTACGTATACTTGTATCTATATACAGGGTGAGCAGTTTAAAAGAGAACCCGTGGGTTTTTCTTATAACCCTTAAATCTGACGGATGTGGCAACTATTCTTACATTGAAGTATGATTGCTTGAACCTTGTTAAATTAGTGAGACAATTTCTAACACTGTTGGACTGTTACAACTTTATTTGCAAGGTAAAACAGAAATGGAGACGCACAATTTTTTTAATCTTGCAATAATTTTATTTTTGAAAAACATAATTTAATTCAATATTTTTTCATTATCATTCCTCACAGAAAATGTTGAAAATGTTCACCACCATTTTGAATGCAAACATGAACACATCGAACCAGGTTTTTGACACACTTCGGTGCATTGTTGGTGTTATTGACGAGATTTCTTCACTAATGTTCTGATTGAAATCATCAAGGTTTGCAGGACTTCTCTGGAAAAGCCTATGAAATGATAATGTAAAAATATTAATGTAAATGTAACGTAGGAATGATAATGTAAAAAAAAATTTATTAAATTTTATTTTTTCATAAGTAAAATTATTACAGGATTAAAAAATTGTGTGTCTCCATTTCTGTTTTACCTCATAAATAAAGTTGCAACAGTCCAACAGTGTTGGAAATTGTCTCCCACACTTACACAAGGTTTAAAACATTATAGTTCAGTATTAGAATAGTTGCCACATCCGTCATATTTAAGGGTAATAAGAAAAAACAACGGGTACTTTTTTAAATTGATCACCCTGTATATGTATATATATATAAACTACACAAGAAAATATGAGAAATACACTGTTATTTATACATTATTTTCTTATCTGATTACAAAAAATAAACTTTTTAGTTATTAACAGCATCTACAGCAGGCCTGTCCGATCAAAAACACTTGATGGGCGGCATTGGAAGTCTATTTTATTCAGGCGGACCGCACCGTATGTGTGCTTGTGATGTGTATATATGTTTGCAAAACAATGAATCATGTTTATGTATATTTTTTTCATCGAAGTCAGGGTGAAAATCAGTTGTAGAATACATTACTTTAAATTGCTTTATTCATAAACTAATAATAGTATAATAAAATATTTATGACAATATTAATAATTATAATAAAAATAATGAATAATGGATCTAATATTTCATTACAATAATGTGACACTTTACCTAGCATAATTTGTTAAAGATATTTTCACTTCGAAAAGTCAGAATGTATTTATTAATTTTTAATGTGTTAGCTAAAGTTATGAAAATTTAAATATCGTTATTCTCCTCGCGGGCCGCGGGATAGCAAAAAAAAAAAAAAAAAAAAAAAAAGAGTTTATACAGAAATTATTTTATTTAAACATAGGAGGGTTTTATCCCTCAAGATGCCTAAAAGACCCGTTTAAAATGAACTTATTTTACAAATCAACGCAAGAAAATAATTATTAAGACATTCTCGACTACATGTTTCAGTCTTTTTGACAGTAAGTTCCGCCTGTGGGCTTTATTTTCCCAAGCTACAATATTTTAGCACAAAATTTTCTGTATTCACATTTATGTTACAAATGCATATACATTATAATAATATTCTTTCTAATCAATGTATTTATATCCATAGTATATTTGATTGAAGAATTATGAATATTGAGTATATTCATAATAAATAAATAACATGCAAATTGCGAAAGAAACGCCTACTGGCGGAGTTACAGATTTTCAAATGACGTGAATCTTAACGCTGAGGTCGCGAAAGTGTTAACAATGAAGAAACATGTATTCCCTGCCTAAGATTAAAGGATGTGTTCGAAAAGTAGCTTAATTCCATTTTATTTTCCATTGCTTTGTAAAATTAACGCATTTTGTACGGGTGTTTTTCGTATTTTCGAGGATAACTCATTCTTTTAATATTTCTGTTATTATACTTTTTATATGTTATACTATATTATTATGATATATTATGATATATTATGATACAGATTAACATAAATTATTATTTTTTTAACCCTTTCATGCCCCCCAACATTGCCCGCCATCTGTTGCCTCTTTTTATGAGTAACATACTTGCCAACCATCTCATTATAAACCGTGCAATTTTTAGTAACCGACATTTTTTTTTTTTTTTTCCACAAAAGTAATTTTTTTGAGTAATTTTATTCTTATTTAATCGCAACAACAGTTGAAAAGAATTACTTTAAAAATGAAACGCTGTGAAAATAGAGGCGGTTTTTTAAGGGGCGTTAACTATTGTACGGTTATAATGAGATGGTTTGCAAGTATGAACTAATCTCTAGCTAAGGGTGGGGCTTAGTTGCCACTCAGCTGGTGACATCATGAGTGAGAATTGAGAAAACACTGGAAACGAGTTATCTCATTAGTAGCGAGTTACAGTAAGCAGACGACTGATGAGATTACTCGTCAGTGGCAGAGAAAGGGCTTGTACATAATGTGGAAATTAATCTATATAAGTAAGATGAAATCGACTTACTAATGGGAGTTGATTAGGGAAGTTTCACAAAAAGATGGGGAGTGTCTCGCTTTTTAAAAAGTGCTGAAAACAAGAATCGTATAACAAGTTGCTAAATATTTTCATCGCTATTCATCTGATATGGTTCTTTGTAAGCTTATTCGAAAACTATTGGAATGGGACAGTTTTTAGTAATTTTTACCTACTGCAGATAGAACAGTTTTTGAGAAGTTGCTGATTAAACATTTTCGAGGATATTTGTTTTGCATTTTTTCATTGTTTAAGCACCTGAAACGCGTCATTAAATCTATACACACCATCATAATTGGTGTCAATTCATAGAATTTTTCTGCTTTCCGTAAATATGAAATTATTGATTATATACGTAAATAAAAGTATCATCTAATACATGCAATAAATAATGTAGAGACCAGTTGTTTTGTGAAAATATGGACGAATGGGTTGAAACAAAAGTTGATAAATCTGAATTTATGTAATTTAAAAGATAATTTTGCCATTCATATTATGTAACTTCATTATAACTTTGTTCCCTTACTATAAACATATAATGCAAAATATAGAAAATTATTTATATTACAAATAATCTGACATGTCACTGACACGACTTTCTCTTACATTGAAATTTAATAATATAAATAGTTTATGGACATTAATGGGTAAGATAACGACCGCTGCTATATACATCTATATCAAAAACAATTCAGATACGGCTTCAGAACAGCTTTATTTAACAAATAATTCTCTGTCAGTGGGGCTACCGCCCACCCTCAACCCCTCGTTTTATTATTGTCCGTACGTTTATAAAGGATTTAAATTTGTTATTAAATTTAAAAGTTCATTTAAAATGATGACAATGTTTTCACGCATTATTTCTTGAAATTTATTAATCATAATCAAACTTTTCTAGTAACAAACTTATATCATACTTGCTAACCATCTCATTATGAAAAGTACCATTTTTAGTACCCGCCTTATTTTATTTTATTTTTTTTTCACACCCGTCATTTTTTAGAGTAATTTTATTCTTATTTAATTGTAACGACGTTTGAAGAGAATTTCTCAAAAAATCAATTGGTGTGAAAAAAGAGGCGTTTTGGGGCGTTAACAATTGTATGGTTATTAATGAGATGGTTGGTAAGTATGTTACATTAACTTCAGAATATAAAATTTGAATTGCTTGAAATTATTTGCTTTTAACCCATACAAGGAACCCAGTTCCATATGTGGAACACCGACTTTAATCGTTCCTATAGCTATAAATCTATTAGTAGCGACATCTCTTGACATCTTGATAGGAGCTACTGACATTTAGCATTATAGTAATACGAATCTTTACCTAAAGATGCCGTTCGTGTTTTTGTTATTGTGCACTCAGTGTGAAATTTGAATGAAAGTGATACGTTAGTCGTTTGTCTGAATTCAAAAATAAAAAAAAGAATAGTTATTAAACAGTTTTGACTCGGAAAAAAAAAAAAAAAAATACTGTGTGTTATAACGAAGTGTATGTTTTGCAGAGATAAGTTTTTTTTTTTTTTTTTTATTACAGTAGTAAACATATTAGTAAATCATATTTTTATGTAAGTTCCACATACGGTACGTTGCGCTAAAAAGTTGATTTTTCCGTAAAATATGGTTTTATTTTTATTTTTGTAAGTTTTACCTATCGTCTGAGCACTAATTACAATCTATATATTTTTGTCGCGCACTAAAAAAAAATGAGCCTTGTAGGGTTAAATTACTCTGATAAGAGAGAGAGACAAAGATGAAATGTTAAAACCTTGACTTCGGAATTCAGGAAACCTCAAAACGTGTAAATATACAAAATAAATAAATAAATAAATAAACCAAGCTATGAATATTTAGCTTAAAAAATATATTATTTACCGTATGACTATCATTAGTTAATTTAAATTCTTAAGCAGTTTTCCTGGACTTGGTAAAAAAGTAAAGAACTTCCACTAATTACATTTAATAAAATAGAAAGTTTTCTCTTAAATATTAGAAGTCCTGTTTATCTTTAAAAAATATTGTACACACTATATAGTATGGTGCGCATAAATATAATCCTATATTAATAACACATAGTGTGATGTAGAAATCCCATATATTATTAATATTTTCTATTTAATTTTAATTCAGATCTATTTTAACGCTTTATATCATAATTTATTCGTGTATTCAGTATAAATCTTTAGTAACCGCCCAATTGTTTCTTCATCAATAAAATAATAAGAAGGGAAATGTAAAAGAAAATCAATCTGAAAGCAAAATCTTATGACATATTTTGTCTCATAAAGAATAACACATGGCTCATTTCATTTATGTTCCTTCTAAGTCATAATCCTAATTTATAATTTAATTTTATTCAGTTAGTCATATATATCCTTGAACAGAATTAAATTATAGCTATATTTTATGTATCTGTCCATTATGATTTCTCATTTTTCATACGAATGTTTGGCGAAATTTAAGGGTTATCATGTGGTAATCCTGTTCTGGGTATTCAAAATTATTAGCTTGATTAGGGTATAATGTATCTTAATGATTGTTCCGCTTTATATGTTCTTGTGGCGTAAATATTATATGCCAAAATGTTACTCTTTTTTAGAGATTGGTAAAATGTATTACATTCGCTGCTGGTATCTGAAACTGAAAGCATGTGAAGAAAATTGTTTTTTGGCACTTTAAGGCACCGTCCCATCTTCCATAACTTTCATCCAGTATCTGCAGATAAATAAAGGGATTAAAATTACAGCCATGCTGATGTCTTTCTATTCATTACCTTGCTATTAATGATCTTCCCTTTCAGTCCTCTGGAGTTAAAAGAATCAGGATTTGCGGCATCCTGTTCTTGAATTTATTCAATGCAATTTTTACAGTCCTTCAGAGTGAAAATATTGACTGATTTATATCCCTGAACCAATCATCTTTAGACGTAGCACAATCTGAAGTACACTTCCATGAATTTTTAAGTGTGGTCCTACTATAATATAGCTCTTTTGTGTAACCGAAAAAAAGAACCGCGAATGATTTTCATTCCATATTCTGCCTTAAATCTTCTTTTATGAATATGGAAGATAGATATTCATTTCTTTTTGTTTAGTATAGCTTATAGATGTTAAACTCTACTTACTTGTAAAATAGTTTATTTGATAAATTATTCATGAACATAGACATTAACTCTATGTAAAATTTTTTTGTAAAATTAATTTCCTGGGCACACACAAATGAAACATGTATGTTATATTTAATGTAAGCTTAATTTTTATCATCTAAAGCAGTCTTTAAAATAAAAATACTTAAATTTGTAAGTAGACATTTTTAAAAATTATTTTTAAAGGTATATGTTCCTTACAGCACGGTTCACAGAATAAATCACTGTGCTTTAAAAATATGCTTTGTTTAATAAGTGCATTAAAATCTGAATAGAGTGTGTTAAATACTTGATATAAGTGCTTCAGAAAATTACGCACCACGCTTAATGCTGTGGTTCAGGGATGGTGACGCGGAACTTAAACCAATATATGTTTAAAAAAATTCTCTTCCTACAAAATCAAGAGTAGAAGAAAGTTTAGTTTTATTGATAGCGATAGAATTTCTGCGCCATTGTTCTATCCCTGGTAGTTTGAACTAAAATACTTATAATTTAAGAATAGATAATGTAACTAGTTGGTTTTCGCTTGCCCAGCGTTCGATTTTTACGCGTCCGTACCTGCCATCCCCTCACAAAATTGCTGGAGTCGAGCGCGGACCCCAATGAAAATGACCATGCGATGCCATGCCAAGCTACAGTCCAACTGAAGGACCGTAACTTCTTAACTACCATGTTCCTAAATACGATCTTTTAATCAGTTCACAGCGTGAGAGCTGTGCATTAAAATATATATGAAACCGTAGAAGTTTTATTCATAAAGTTTCGTTTCACTTTTCGTTATAAAATAACAACTGTTTATAAAAGTAGTGGTGTTAGTATTTTATTAAGATAATATCACTTTTAATTTTATTGGGCAGAAACATATAGTGCAGAGCTGCCAACCTAATCCGGCAAATTGTTAGTACCGCCCCTTTTTCTACACCACTCATATTTTAGAGTATTTTTCTACTTAATTCATTATAGATACATTTGAAGAGAATTGCGCTAAAAATTAAGTGGTGTAAAAAAAGGGGCGTTTTTCAATAGGCGTTAACAATTTGCCGGATTAGGTTGGCAACTCTGATAGTGTAATAGGGGTGGTATTCTCCGCCCTTCTTTCAGGACACTCTCAAAAATAAGAAAATTTCATCTATTTTGGCACCAGTAATTTCATGCAGAAATACATCTTGTATGTTTATAGTTATGTGCTATGATTATGCAGGGTGAACAATATCTTATAAATGTAGTTGTAGCAATAAATTTGAAAATTTCTTATTCATGAGGATGTCCAAGAAAAAAAAAAGGCGGAGAGTACGACCCCTGGTGTAAGTAATTGTTATTTATAATTATAAAAAAATAAGAGAGCTTATATATATATATATATATATATATATACAAGATTGTACAGAAAACAGATTATTATTTATAGATTTTCTGATCTGATCTTCGTCTTCTTCTACTTATTTTTATTATTATTATTTTCTTTGCTATTCTTTGACCATACTTGCTTTTAATGATCTCATCTACCAAAATATGTTTCAGAAACTAATCCTACTAACTTTTCAAATATCCTTTGCCTTGTATAAGGCTTTATTTCTACGTGTGGTTCTTGGTTTATATTTCCTACCTGGTGTTTGGCCATCGTAATAATGTATTATAATTATATATATATAGGTGTCTAAAAATTACAACGGCAAACTTTAAGAGAAGATAGGGTACATTAAAAGGATGTACAATATTTATTGTAATACTGCAACATTCTGCCTCATCTCACTGCATATTCAAACATTTTCGAACAGTAGACGTAAATAAATGTGTTTCAATTATGTCTTTCTAAGACGGATGATGTAAATTTTCATTTTGCCACTCTAAGAGGCGGGGTTATGAGGGAGAATTTAAAACAGCTATTATATTATGTTACAATCCAGAAGATGAATTTTTTTACAAAATATCACACTCGAAAGAAATAAGATATTTGAATATATATAATAGTGTAACACTTTATCAAAGCAGTGCTGATATAACAAAACTGCAACGCTTATCTATACATATATTTTAATCAAAGTTGACACAGATCCGTCGTTTTCTCCTGATTTTTCCACCAGTATATGTATATGAGAATATTTTACTTAATTAATCACCAAAAAAAATTTAAAAAATTTGCTCCTTAAAATTACAAAAATATTTTTACTATCCCTAAACTTTCTTCTTAATATGTAATGCTGTACTTAAAATTCCTACTAATTTTATATTGTGTTTCCCTTTTCCATAAGCTCTAAAATTCCTTTGTTACTGTTTTTTATTCCTGGTATGTATCCCCCCCCCTCTTTCCATTGCAGTAAAATTCTTTTTCGGGACTCTCAATCCGTTAGCTTCCACTTTTAGGTAATGGAGGATGCGTGACGCTGTCACAGGTGCCTCTCATCCATTCAATCCCAACATCCTTCTATACTTAATTAATCCTGCACACATACTATTAAAATTGCAAAAAAAAAAAAAAAAAAAAAAAAAAATGGTAGACGAATCAAGGAAAAATGCGGCCTGTCAAGATTAAATTTTACTTACAGAAGTAAATCTTCTTCTTAAATTGGATGATCTTCAGATATAAAATATAAAAAAAGATCTAAAAAAAAAATTAAAAGCACAATTAATATAAATAAATAAAATTAATTATAAAATATATTTTAAATGTAACAGAAAAAAGATAAATGATTAGAAATTTAAATTGTTAATATATTTGTATAAGTATTTATCGGTTTTATGTAATAATTAAATTTAAGAAGTTGATAACACTTATTTAAAAAAAAGCCCTTTTTTTAATGCACTAAAAAGAACAAAAAAAATAAATAAATAAATAAATAAATAATAACAATTAATTTAACTCTTTTTTTGTGTGTGTGTTAAATTCTAGTGTCAGACATGACCAGTATTTTAGTAAAAACCCGAAGTCTTTAGGTGGTCTTATTGCTGAGATATAAGCAAAAAGGTGTGATACATTCGAACAAACGCTGGTGACAGACAGAGCGGGTATAAGAAAAGATCTTAAAAATGCGGCCTGTCAACAACCTGTTAATTCTCTTACAGCTGTATTCACCAGTAACTTCAACTCCCGGTCGAACACGAAAATTTTAACAGCAAATAAAGTCAGAGTTCAACTTTTTAGCAAAATTTGACTTTTTGCATATGCCATCTAAGGATTTTTTTTTTTTTTCAGATTTTTTAGCTGAAAACAACCAATCAAAATTTATAGGAAAACTTTGACGCTAGATGGCACAAACAGCGTGCTACGTTTTCTTGGAAAGTTTTACCCAGCCTTTAGACGCTTTTCGAGTTTTTCCGTTGAACCGGGAGTTGAAGTTAATGGTGAATAAGGCCATTATATGTCTCAAAACAAAGGATTTTTTTTTTTTTTTCTGGAGCATTTGTTACTACATACCTCTTATTCAGAGTGCTTTTATGAAAGGAATTTTTCTCTCCTTTTAATCGTAATTACATATTGCGAAAAATTTTCTACCAAAAAATAGTGTGAAAAAAGGCCTCTCCTGTTTTCTAGGTCACTTTCAAGGATGAAAAATTTTCGCCTTTATTGCTATCATATTGCTTTTTATATGGATTTCTTTTCCATATAATTAAATATATTTTAACATAACGTAACTTAACATTTTAAATATTTATATATTGAAATAAAATATAAATTTCTGACCTTCTAATATTCCAATTTGAGTAACATTTGTTTGTAAAAGAAGTTTAATTCACACGAGATCTTCGCACTAAAACTTTCCTTTAAAATTAAATGAAGAAATGAGTAAAAAACATGGTTTTATTTTATTTAATATATATATTTTTTAATTTATTTAATTTTAAAAAGTTTTCTATTTTTACATTTAAAATATTATTATTATTATTATTAATTATTATTATTTTAACAAAATTTCTATTTAAAAAATTATATGGATTTTTTTTTTTAATGTACCACATTAAGGGGAAAAAAAGGGGAAAATTTCAATTTGTTTCTTCCTTTTTTATTATGTTACATAAGAAAGTTCTGTAAGGTATTCATAGTTCTTACAGCCCGATTTTTTTTCAAGGACTCTTCCACCAGAAAAATCTTAAGATAAATTTATCCTGAAATGCACAGTGTACGTTTAATAAAAAATTTATGTTTAGATAATACTGGTGGAAGAGTCCTTGAAAAAAATCCTCTTATGTCTATTTTTATTCTCATCTGGATGATCTTCGAAAAATTCTTTTGCAAATCTCTTGATATGAAAGAAGGATTATCCCAGATTTATATAAATGCATTTTGCAGCTTTATTTTTTTTTGCTACAAAAAATTATTTTTGGAATGCATTTAGTAAAAATTTATGGCCATATGGTTTTTGAAAAAAATCTTAGTAGTATAAAATAAAATTTGATATAAAATGTCACTTAGTATTCAAGTTGATTTTTTACATTGTGAAATTATCTAAGAATATCCTAGACTGTCCGACTCTCTTGAAGAGTCTGACAATAAAAGGGCGACAAATAACACTCCAGTGGATTCCAGGACATAGTGATATTTTCGGCAACGAACAGGCCGATATGTTGGCTAAGAAGGGCGCCCAAATAATTCAGCAGCCAAATACTTTTAAGTCCTTCCATTCCACTAAATTTTACATAAAAAATCTAATGAGACAAAAATGGAAGGCATTGCTCACTTTCCGTGTTTCTATAAGAAGTTGGAGGAACCAATTTTAGCAGGGTGTTTCTGATAAACCCCGCGAAAAATCTGTGGCGGAATTTAGACTTGCGTTGGGCCATGACTGTCTGGCGGCCTACCTTGATCATTTTGGGATGTTTATGAGCCCAAATTGTCCACTCTGTGGGAAAGATGAAATTATGGACAGGAACCATTTGTTGGGATGATCGTCTCTGCAATGGGACTCCGAGGTGAAGAGATATTGGAATGCCAGACACCTGCTGGTGAGACATTGCCTTTTTTCTCTTGCTGTATTTATTTTATGTTATCCATGTTACATTCCGTAATTCTTTATATTATTGTACATTTTATATAAATGAATTTGATGTAATTTTATAACTTTTTGTTTTTTAGAATTTTTTACATTATATAGTCCGATTTCTTCTCAGTTAATGGTGGTTTTCTGTTTGGCGAAAAGTTAGGGGCTAAGGTCCTAAATGCTACTGTCCTTTCAGAAACTTCTCTTTCACCCCTACGCTGAGGGGCCTCTCTGATAGAGACCTCTGTGTCTTTTGGGTTTTTATTTCATTCCATTTATTGTTAATTTACTCCTATATTTAAGGTTTGCATTTCCTTTTGCTGCAATTTTGTGCATTCGTTTCTAATTCTCCTTTTGGTTTTTCTAATCTTTAAACTGATATATATATATAATTTAGTTTCAATAGTTTCCTAAATAAACATATATAATAAAATTTGGATCAAAATAAATCAATAGACTCTTGGAGAAAAATTTTCAGAATTTTCTAGTTTTATTTGCCTATTAACACTTTCACGACCGCTGACGTTGATTCACGTCATTTGAAAAACTGTATTTCTGCCACATTTCTTTCGCAATTTGGTAATTGCGAAAGAATGCTATTTATTTCTTAAGAATATACTCAATATCCATATTTGTACAGTCAAAGTACTATGGATATAAATACTTTGATTAGAGAGAGTGTAATTATAATGTATATCGATTTGTATTATAAATGCGAATACAAAAAATTTTATTTAAATATTACTTAAAATTTTGGAGTAATCATTTTTTAAAATTATTTTTAAAAGTATATGTTCCTTACAGCACGGTTCACAGAATAAATCACTATGCTTTAAAAATATGCTTTGTTTAATAAGTGCATTAAAAGCTGAACAAAGTGTGTTAAATACTTGATATAAGTGGTTCAGAAAATTAAGCACCACGCTTAATGCTGTGGTTCAGGGATGGTGACGCGGAACTCCAACCAATATATGTTTAAAAAAATTCTCTTCCTACAAAATCAATAGTAGAAGAAAGTTTAGTTTTATTAATAGCGATAGAATTTCTGCGCCATTGTTCTATCCCTGATGGTTTGAACTAAAATATTTATAACTTAAGAATAGGTAATGTAACTAGTTGATTTTCGCTTGTCCAGCGTTTGATTTTTACCTGCCATCCCCTCACAAGATTTCTAGAGTCGAACTCGGAACTCAATGGAAATACCCATGCGATGCCATGCCAAGCTCTTGCCCAATTGAAGAACCTTCTAAACACGATCTTCTAATCAGAACCCAGCGTGAGAGCTGTGAATTAAAATATTTAAAAATGCAAAGAAATTACACGCACATAAACTAGTTTCACTTTTCTAAATAAAAGAACAATTGATTGTAATAGTAGTGGTGTTAGTATTTTATTAAGATTTTATTACTTTTAACTTTATTGGGCAGGAACTTATAGTGTACAGTTTTATATTGTGTTTCCCTTTTCCATAAGCTCTAAAATTCCTTTGTTACTGTTTTTTACTCCTGGTATGTATCCCCCCCCCCATCTCTCTCTTCTTTGCAGTGAAATTGTTTTTCGGGACTCTTAATCCGTTAGCTTCCACTTTTAGGTAATGGAGGATGCATGACGCTGTCACAGGTGCCTCCAATGTATTCAATCCTAACATCCAAATATACTTAATTAATCCTGCAAACATACCATTAAAATTGCGAAAAAAAAAAAAGAAAATGGTAGAAGAATCAAGGAAAAATGCGGCCCGTCAAGATGAAATTTTACTTACAGACGTAAATCTTCTTCTTAAATTGGATGATCTTCAGATATAAAATATATAAAAAGATCTAAAAAAAAAAAAAAAAATTAAAAGCACAATTAATATAAATAAATAAAATGAATTATAAAATATATTTTAAATGTAACAGAAAAAAGATAAATAATTAGAAATTTAAATTGGTAATATATTTGTATAAGTATTTATTGATTGTATGTAATAATAAATTTAAGAAGTTGATAACACTTATTAAAAAAAAAAAAAAAAAAAAAAAAAAAAAAAAGCCCTGTTCTTAATGCACTAAAAAGAACAAAAAAATTTAATTAATTTAACTCTTTATGTGTGTGTGTGTGTGTGTGTGTGTTAAATTCTAGTGTCAGACATGACTAGTATTTTAGAGAAAACCCGAAGTCTTTAGGTGGTCTTATTGCTGAGATATAAGCAAAAAGGTGTGATACATTCGAACAAACGCTGGTGACAGACAGAGCGGGTATAAGAAAAGGTCTTAAAAATGCGGCCTGTCAACACCTCGTTAATTCTCTTACAGCTGTATTCACCAGTAACTTCGACTCCCGGTCGAACACGAAAATTTTAAAAGCAGATAAAGTCAGAGTTCAAATTTTTAGCAAAATTTGACTTTTTGCATATGCCATCTAACGATTTTTTTTTTTTTTTTTTCAGATTTTTCAGCTGAAAACAACCAATTAAAATTTATATGAAAACTTTGACGCTAGATGGCAGAAACAGCGTGCTAAGTTTTATTGGAAAGTTTTACCCAGCCTTTAGACGCTTTTCGAGTTTTTCCATTGAACCGGGAGTTGAAGTTAATGGTGAATAAGGCCATTAAATGTCTCAAAACTAAGGATTTTTTTTCTTCTTTCTGGAGCATTTGTTACTACCTACATCTTATTCAGAGCGCTTTTATGAAAGGAGTTTTTCTCTCCTTTTAATCGTAATTACGTATTGCGGAAAATTTTCTATCAATAAAATAGTCTGAAAAAAGGCAGATACTAACACAGAGATCAAATTCCTCTCCCGTTTTCTAGGTCACTTTCTAGGATGAAAAATTTTCGCCTTTATTGCTATCGTTTTGCTTTTTATATGGATTTCTCTTCCATATAATTAAATGTATTTTAACATAACTTAACATTTTAAATATTTGTATATTGAAATAAAATATAAATTTCTGATCTTCTAATAATATTCCACTTTGAGTAACATTTGGTTTTAAAGAAATTTAATTTACACGAGATCTTCGCACTCAAACTTTTCCTTTAAATTAAATAAATAAATTAGTAAAAAACATGGTTTTAATTTATTAAATATATATTAATATAAGTTTTCCATTTTTCTATTTAAAATATTATTATTGATATTATTAATTATTATTATTTAAAAAAAATTTCTAATTAAAAAATTATATGGATTTTTCTTTTTCTTTTTTTTTTCTTTTTCTTTATTTCTTTATTTCTTTTTTTTTTTTTTTTTAATGTACCACATTAAGGGGGAAAAAAAGGGAAAATTTTCAATTTATTTCTTCCTTTTTTATTATGTTACATAAGAAAGTTCTGTAAGGTATTCTTAGTTCCCACGGCCCGATATTTTTTCAAGGACTCATCCACCAGAAAAATCTTAAGATAAATTTATCCTAAAGTGCACAGTATACGTTTAATAAGAAATTTATGTTTAGATAATACTGGTAACAGAGACCTTGAAAAAAATCCTCTTATGTCCGTTTTTATTCTCATCTGGATGAGCTTCTAAAAATTCTTTTGAAAATCTCTTGATATGAAAGAAGGATTATCCCAGATTTATTTAAATGCATTTTGTACATTTATTTTTTATGCTACAAACACTTTTGGAATGCTTTGCATTAAGTAAAAATTTATGGCCATACGGTTTTTGAAAAAAATTCTTAGTAGTATAAAATTAAATATTATATAAAATGTCACTTAGCATTGAAGTTGATTTTTTACATTGTGAGATTATCTAAGAATATCCTAGAAAGTCCGGCTCTCCTGGAGAGTCTGAAAATAGAGGGGCGACAAATAACACTCCAGTGGATTCCAGGACATTGTGATATTTTCGGCAACGAACAGGCCGATATGTTGGCTAAGAAGGGTACCCAAATAATTCAGCAGCCAAATACTTTTAAGTCCTCCCATTCCACCAAATTTTACATAAAAAATCTAATGAGACAAACATGGAAGGCATTGCTCACTTCTCGTGTTTCTTTAAGAAGTTGTAGGAACCACTTGGAGCAGGGTGTTTCAGATAAACATCACAAAAATTCTGTGGCGGAATTTAGACTTGCGGTGGGCCATGACTGTCTGGAGGCCCACCTTGATCGTTTTGCGATGTTTATGAGCCCAAATTGCCCACTCTGTGGGAAAGATGAAATTATGGACAGGAACCATTTGTCGGGATGCTCGGCTCTGCAAGGGGACTTCGAGGTGAAGAGATATTGAAGTGCCAGACACGTGCTGATGAGACATTGCCTTTTATCTCTTACTGTATTTCTTTTATGTCATTCATGTTACATTCCGTAATTTTTTATATTATTGCATATTTTATATAAATTAATTTGATGTAATTTTATAAATTTTGTAATTTTATAACTTTTGTTTTTTAGAATTTTTTACATTATATATAAATCCGATTTCTTCTCAGTTAATGGTGGTTTTCTGTTTGGTGAGAAGTTGAGGGCTAAGGTCCTAAATGCTACTGTCCTTTCAGAAACTTCTCTTTTACCCCTACGCTGAGGACTTCCCTGATGAAGACCTCTGTGTCTTTTGGGTTTTTATTTCATTCCATTTATTGTTAATTTATTCCTATATTTAAGGTTTGCATTTCATTTTGCTGCAATTCTGTGCATTGGTTTCTAATTCTCCTTTTGTTTTTTCTAATCTTTAAACTCATATATATAATTTCGTTTCAACAGTTTCTATTATATATATAGAGAGAGAGATAGATATCTATAATAATAATATAAAATAAAATTTGGATCAAAATAAATCAATAGACACTTGGAGAAAATTTTTCAGATTTGCCTATTAACACTTTCACGACCTTTGACGTTGATTCACGTCATTTGAAAATCTGTATCCCGCCAGTGGGCGTATCTTTCGCAATTTGAATGCTATTTATTTTTTAAGAATATACTCAGTACAGATCATATTTGTTCAGTCAAAATACTATGGATATAAATACTTTGATTGGAAAGAGTGTAATTATAATGTATATCCATTTGTATTATAAATGTGAATACAAAAAGTTTTGATTTGATATGTTGTAATTCGGAAGAATAACGCCCGCAGGCGGACCTTACTGTCAATAAATTTATGCTTTTAAAAAAAATTAAATAGCGCGCTTTTATTGCAGGAATGTATAGTCGGTACAAAAGTGTCCGAACACTGACTGGGCTCGAACGTTAGACCTTTAGGTTCGTAACCCGGAGCATTACCTCATAGCCACAGCGTTCACGTAAGGAAAGTCTTTTTTTACAATATAGATTTTTTGTTTGCTCCGAGAGCGGTTACAAACATACATACAAGCATACAAACAGGTGAAGCTAATAAAAGCGTGTTAAAAAGACAGAAACATGCGGTCGCGAAATTGTTAATAAATCAATAAATGAAATATTTTATTTATTAGACGATAAATGAATTAATTAATAGAATTTAATAAAGAAGGAAATTTGGTGTGCGCTCAAAATTTCATTTAATTCGCAGCGATAAAAATTTTATTCACAATTTATTCTATTGAAACGGTTTTTTTTATTCAATATTTTTATATGGAAATTAAAAGAAATTAAGAAGAGCAACGCGTAAATAGACAATAATTATATCGAAAAAAAAAAAAAAAAAAAAAACTGTATGTACGTATGTATTTTTTACTCTTACAATTATTTAACTTTTTGAGTTATCCCTATTCTGTTTGGAAGAAAACTTCGGTGTCAAGATTTATGTAAATTATCGTATACAGGGTCGGTCTTCTCTACACCACCACCTCTGCTAATATTTTAGTTTGTTCTCTAAGTTGATTATTGAGCAAAACAAGCTGTTTTATTATTATTATTATTATTATTAAACAATAGCTTCTATAGAAGATAAACGAACAAAATAATGATACATAAATAAGTAAAATGGAAATATTTAAGGTGAGCATTTTGAAATATAATAAAATGAAACAATACTGAGTAATATCGGAGTATGTTGTAAGTTGAACCTTTTAATAACGATAATAATTGATAGAAATTTAATAGCGATATCTTGAACTCTCTAATCCACTGTTATACTAAGAAACTTCTTAGTTTCTCCCTTTCTCTCTTACAAAATTCAACCTTTGATAACAATGTTGCAAAGGAAATTATTTCAAAGTAATTATTATATTTATTAATGACGCTTAATTATTCTTTATTTGGTATGTTACTTATTTTTTATACTTGATTTTTGCCCTTGTTACGCGTGATTTGACCCAGAGAATTCAAATTGCAAGTTTTAATATGTAGACGACCCCCTAAGCAAAATGTAATTATTCCATTATAAACTAGACGTTATCACAAATCGATTGGTACCAAACACATGTTTCTACGACAATTTATGACGAAATTAGTTGGGGGGGGGGGGGGGTGCGTGTTTTTGTTTGGTGACTCTACACTGAAAAAAAAAAAAAAAATCATTTGGCTTCGTGCATTCAGCGCATTTTTATACTTAAACAGAAAATAAGAAACTTTCTTATTCTTCAAAAACGCAAATATTACTTTAATCAATTCTCTATTTTCGTTTTTCAGTCACGTCTACTTACAATTACTTTAGATTAGTGGGAGTTTTCGCACATGGAAGTTGGACTTAAGACAAGTGAGGTGTAACAGAAAAAGTATACCAAAGCAACGAAGCTGCAGGGTAGTACAAGGAAAAAACACCACTCTGGCAAGGCACCTTAACAAACTCACAGCGCGAAAGCTGTTTATTAAAAAAATTGCAGAACGCAATCAATCACATACAGTGCGAAAATTTTCTAATTTCATTTTATAGGTTAGTAATGCATAGAAAATTGTGGTGTCAAATTATTTATTATAACCTTAGTAGGAAAGCGTGGGGCAGGTTGTAACAGTTTTTAGAAAATTAAGTATTCTTTGAAATATATTTACGTTTTGCTGTTTATAATTGCTGTTTTCCAAAGCAAGCATATTCATCTATCATACTCCAAAAAGAAAAAAAAAAAAAAAAAAAAAAACTTTCGCTATTTTCGCTTATTTTAGCACAAAAAATATTTTTTCAAAATTATTTGCCTGTTACAATTTGTAACACCCGTGGGGCAAATTGTAACGAATACAAAGTGATCCCTAACAATAAAAACGACAATATTTCAAAATATTTTTTATTATCAATAATATATTAGTTTAATAAAAAAGACAATTAATAACTAACATTAAATTATAACCTTCTTTGTATAGTAACAATGAACTATAACAAATGGATTATGGTAAATTAATGGGAAAATTAAACATAAAATCAACACAAAAGTCAATCTTAGTCAAAATTTAAATTAATTCTAGCCAATTGTAGTTTATTCCCTCTCATGAATTTAATGTGTGCACACTTTTTGCAAATTAAGCAATCTATCCATTCTTATGCTACAGAGAGCGTTTAGCAGTGCTCGAATTCTCCGCCCTTTTTTCAAGACACTCTCATTGATGAGAAGTTTCTGCTTTTTTACTATCACTATTTTTATGCAATAATCTCTAATTCGTGATTAAATCGTGATTCTAATTCGTGGTTAAATAATCACCGTAGTATAATATAAAAACACAGAAAATATTTCTGTATAAATATAGTATTGGCAAAGAAGCCAAAAATTTTTCATTTCTGAAAGTTTCCTGAAAATGGGCGGAGACATCGAGTTTTGGCTGTAGGCTTCTCCACAAGCCACTCTTCTAACATGTTACAACTTGCCCCATCGTATGATTTTGGACATTTTGTTTATTTATTAAAATGTATAAGGATTTATACAAAAAGTCAAACTTGCATTTTATAACTCAACACACAGACTAAATACATAGCTATAAACATTTCGTTAAAGTGTAAATTAACATACCTTTAATCAAAATTTACGAAATATTTTTTCCCCCACTAACTTGCTAAAATGAAGCACGTGTACAGAACCTGTCATTAACCATTTTTGTGGCAGACCGATTGTGCTTGCTTTATAAAGCGTGCTATAAGAATTATATTAATAAAAATATTTAATCACAAATGTTACAAGCTATTTCGTAAATTGTATGTTACTTCTTACTCCCTAGTACCACGCTCCCCTACTTGTAATTTTATTTAGCATTAAGCAACCTACAGCGTGACTGCCATTTAAAATTACGGAAAATAAGAGAGCTTATATAAATCAACATCTATATATCTATATATCTCTACCTATACATGTATCTATATACAGGGAGATCAGTTTAAAAGAGTACCCGTGGGTTATTCTTATAACCCTTAAATCTGACGGATGGGGTAACTATTTTAAAATTGAAGTATGATTGTATGAACCTTGTTTAAGTTCGTGAGACAATTTCTAACACTGCTGCATTGTGACAACTTTATTTGTGAGGTAAAACAGAAACGGAGGCGCACAATTTTTTTTAATTCTGTAATAATTTTATTTTTGAAAAACATAATTTAATTCAACATTTTTACATTATCATTTCTCACAGAAAATGTTGAAAATGTTCACCACCATTTTGAATGCAAACATGAACACGTCGATCCAGGTTTTTGACATATCTCATTAGTGGCAAGTTACAGTAAGCAGATAACTGACGAGATTACTCGTCAGTGGCAGGGAAAGGGCTTGTAAATAATGTGGAAATTAATATATATAAGTAAGATGAAATCGACTTACTAATGGGAGCTGATTAGGGAAGTTTCGAAAAATGATGTAGAGTGTCTCGCTTTTTAAAAAGTGCTGAAAACAAATATCGTATAACAAGCTGCTAAATATTTTCATCCCTACTCATCTAACATGGTTCTTTGTAAGCTTATTCGAAAACTATTGGAATGGGACAGCTTTTAGTAATTTTTACCTATTGCAGATAGAACAGCTTTTGCGAAGTTGCTGATTAAACATTTTTGAGGATATTTGTTTTGCATTTTTTCATTGTTTAAGCACCTGAAACGCGTCATTAAATCTATACACGTCATCACCATTGCCGTCATTTCACAGAATTTTTTCTGCTCTCACTAAATATGAAATTATTGATTATATACGTAAATAAAAGTATCATCTAATACATGCAATAAATAATGTAGAGACCAGTTGTTTCGTGAAAATATGGACGAATTGGTTGAAACAAAAGTTGATAAATCTGAATGTATTTATTTTACAAGATAATTTTGCCACTCATATTATGTAACTAAATTATAACTTTGTTCCCTTACTATAAACATATAATGCAAAATATAGAAAATTATTTATATTACAAATGATCTGTTGTGTCACTCACATGATTTTCTCTTACATTGAAATTTAATAATATAAATAGTTTGTGGACATTAATGGGTAAAATAACGACTGCTGTTATATAAATCTATGTTAAAAACAATTCAGATACGGCTTCAGAACAGCTTTATTTAACAAATAATTCTCTGTCAGTGGGGCTACCGCCCACCCTCAACTTCTCGTTTTATTATTATCCGTACGTTTATAAAGGTTTTAAATCAGTTATTAAATTTAACAGTTCCTTTAAAATGATGACAATGTTTACACGCACTATTTCTCGAAATTTATTAATATTAATGAAACTTTTCTAGTAACAAACTTATATCATACTTGCCAACCATCTCATTATGAACCATACGATTTTTAGTACTCGCCTTTTTTTTTTCACACCAGTCATTTTTTAAAGTAATTTTAGTCTTATTTAATCGTAACAAGGTTTGGAGAGAATTACTCTAAAAAAAAAAAAAATTGGTGTGAAAAAAGGGGCGTTTGGGGGCGTTAACAATTGTACGGTTATTAATGAGATGGTTGGTAAGTATGTTATATTAACTTCAGAATATAAAATTTGAATTGCTTGAAATTATTTGCTTTTAAATTACTCTGATAAGAGAGAGAAACAAAGATGAAATGTTAAAAAATTGAATTCGGTATTCAGGAAACCGTAAAACGTGTAAATATATATATATATAAAACAAGCGATGAATATTTAGCTTAAAAAATACATTATTTACCGTATGACTATCATTAGTTAATTTAAATTCTTAAGCAGTTTTCCTGGACTTTGTAAAATAGTAAAGAACTTCCACTAATTACATTTAATAAAATAGAATGTTTTCCCTTAAATATTGGCAGTCCTGTTCATCTTCAAAAAATTTTGTACACACTATATAGTATGGTGCGCATAAATATAATCCTATATTAATAACACATTGTGTGATGTAGAAATCCCATATATTTTTAATATTTTCTATTTAATTTTAATTCAAATCTATTTTAATGCTTTATCATAATTTATTCGTGTATTCAGTATAAATCTTTAATAACCGCCCAATTGTTTCTTCATCAATAAAAAAATAAAAAAAGAATTGTAAAAGAAAATCAATCTTCAAGCAAAATCTTATGACATATTTTGCCTCATAAAAAATAACACATGGCTCATTTCATTTATGTTCCCCCTAAATCATAATCATAATTTATAATGTAATTTTATTCAGTTAGTCATATATATCCTTGGACAGATTAAATTATAGCTATATTTTATGTATCTGTCCATTATGGTTTCTCATTTTACATAACGAATGTTTGGCGAAATTTAAGGGTTATCATGTGGCAATCCTGTTCTGGGTATTCAAAATTATTAGCTTGATTAGAGTATAATATATCTTAAAAACTGTTCCGTTTTATATGTTCTTGTGGCGTAAAAATCAGATGCCAAAATGTTAGTCTTCTTTAGAGGTTGGCAAAATCTATTACATTCACTGCTGGTATCTCGAACTAAAAGCATGTGAAGAAAATTATTTTTTGCCACTTTAAGGCACCGTCCCATCTTCCATAACTATCATCCAGTATCTGCAGATAAATAAAGGGATTAAAAATACAGCCATGCTGATGTCTTTCTATTCATTACCTTGCTATTAATGATCTTCCATTTCAGTCCTCTGGAGTTAAAAGAATGAGGATTCGCGGCATCATTTTCTTGAATTTATTCAAGGCTAATTTTAAGGCCCATCAGAGTGAAAATATTGACTGACTTATATCACTGAACCAATCATCTTTAGGCGTAGCACAATCTGAAGTACACATCCATCAATTTTTAAGTGTGGTCCTACTATAATCTTTTGTGTAGCCGTGAAAACGAACTGCGAATGATTTTCATTCCATATTCTGCCTTAAATCTGCTTTTATGAATATGGAAGATAGATTATTCATTTCTTTTTGTTTAGTACAGCCTATAGATGTTAAACTCTACTTACTTGTAAAATAGTTTAATTGATAAATTATTCATGAACATAGACATTAACTCTATGTAAGAATTTTTTGTAAAATTAATTTCCTTGGCGCACACAATTGAAACATGTATGTCATATTTAATGTAAGCGCAATTTTTATCATCTAAAGCAGTCTTTAAAATAAAAATACTTAAATTTGTAAGTAAACATTTTTTAAAATTATTTTTAAAGGTATATGTTCCCTACAGCACGGTTCGCAGAATAAATCACTATGCTTTAAAAATATGCTTTGTTTAATAAGTGCATTAAAACCTGAACAGAGTGTGTTAATACTTCGATATAAGTGCTTCAGAAAATTACGCACCCCGCTTAATGTTGTGGTTCAGGGATGTTGACGCGGAACTTAAACCAATATATGTTTAAAAACATTCTCTTCCTACAAAATCAATTGTAGAAGAAAGTTTAGTTTTATTAAAAGCGATAGAATTTCTGCACCATTGGTTTATCCCTGGTGATTTGAACTAAAATATTTATAACTTAAGAATAACTGGTTGGTTTTCGCTTGCCCAGCGTTCGATTTTTACGCGTTCGTACCTGCCATCTCCTCACAAGATTGCTGGAGTCGAACGCGGACCCCAATGAAAATGACCATGCGATGCCACCAAGCTATTGTCCAATTGAAGAACTGTCGCTTCTTAACGAATTAACTATCAAGTTTCTAAATACGATGATTTTAATCAGATCACAGCGTGAGAGCTGTGCATTAAAATATATATGAAACGAGAGAAATATTTTTCTAAAAATCTCCTTTCACTTTTCATTTTTAAAATAGCAATTATTTATAAAGTAGTGGTGTTATTATTTTATTAAGATATTATCACTTTTAATTTTATTGGGCAGGAACATATAGTATAACAGGGGTCGTATTCTCCGCCCTTTTTTCAGGACACTCTCAGAAATAAGAAAATTTCATCTTTTTGCCACCAGTAATTTCATGCAGAAATACTTCTGGTATATTTATACTTATGTGCCAGGATTATGTAGGGTAAACACTATCTTATAAAAGTAGTAATAGCAATAAATTTGAAAATTTCTTATTCATGAGGATGTCAAAAAAAAAAAAAAAAAAAAGAAAAAAAAGGCGGAGAGTACGACCCCTGGTGTAAGTAATTGTCATTTATAATTATAAAAAAATAAGAGAGTTTATATATATATCAGGGATGGAACACGGGCGCACAATTCATACCACTATGAAAGTAAGAAAATTTTCTACCTCTTAAATCAACGATATTATAGGTATGGAAATTTCTTAAACAGATTCCGGTATGAATTCTGCGCCCGTGTTCCATCCCTGATATATATATATATATATATATATATAAAATAATTTATACAAGATTATACCGAAAACAGAATATTATTTATAAATTTTCTTATCTGATCTTCGTCTTCTTCTACTTATTATTTACTTTGCTATTCTTTGACCATACTTGCTTTAAATGATTTCATCTACCAAAATGTGTTTCAGAAACTAATCCTATTACCTCTTCAAATATCTTTTGCCTTGCATAAAGCTTCATTTCTACGTGTGGTTCTTGGTTTATACTTTCTTCCTGGCGTCTGGCCATCATAATAATGTATTGTAATTATATATATATATACATATAATGTATGTCCAAAATTTACAACGACAAACTTTAAGAGGAGATAGATTACATTATAAGGATGTACATTCGGGGGAAAAAAAACGCAGCACTCGACGTAACTTTGTTGCTAATAGATGTAAAAAAATGAAATAGGTATCATTCGACGGGGAATTGTGAGTAGTTTAAGAACATGAACTGAAATTTTGAATTGGGGGTCGTCTACATATTAAAACGCGCACCATTTTTAATTTTTTCAACGGTAATGCCCCATTTTATATGTGAATTCCTGGGATCGCGAGAACGCGAAAAAGTATATTGGTTGTATATTTTACTTAATTTTTCACAGAGTTATAAGCGTTCAAAGTTTGAAGGTGCTAATGTTAAATTCATATTTCAAACTTTTATTAATATCTTCACAAAAAATAATTTGATCGATATATTTTTTTTTTTTTTTTTTTTTTTTTTTTTTACGAGATACAGTAATGAAACCCAAACATAATCCATCATTACTTTTGATTCTGAAAAATATTTTTAATTTCGAAAAATATTAATAAATTTATATTCATAAAAATTATGAAATATGACCTATATTAATTTTTTCATAAAATGAATCCTAATGCTGAAAAATATAGGCGGGCAAATTTGCAGCTCATTCCAGTTATTAGTTTTCGAGAAATAAATAAATCTTTCTTTTGGAGTGGCTTAAGCGTCTCTTATAAAGTTTTGCATGAGATCACGAATCAAATCTTAAGAAATAACAAGGAAAATTAAACAAAAAATGTTTATTTTTTATTTACGGGTCAAATTATACAACAACATCGTCAAACGCAAAGAAATCAAATAAAAATGATGATTTTTAGACATTAGTGTTAGCATCAAGAATTCCTGTTTTCTAAAGAAGACAAGCCCCGCCTTCATCGTTCTTCAAAACAAAACAATACAGAAAAGTAAAGTAATGTGGCATTGAGTATTTGGGTTAAACCCCTTACTTTAAGTTGACAAAAATGTGCACAGGTGGTATTTACTTCCTCTATTACTGGTGATAAATTTTGAATCTTTTAAACGAACACTAGAAGAAAAAAAATAACTAAATAGGCGGGGTTTACTGTTTTAAATAGAAAAATTGGTAAATGTAAAAATTGTCAATTAAAAAGAAAAACGAATGGAATTGGAATGCAACACAGACTTATAAAATCGTTTCTTAACTACCGTCATAATTAAATGCTTAATCATTTGCTTCATATATTGCTTTATTTTTATTTATTTATTTTGTAGGGGTGGATTATTATTTTAAGAATACTTTAGTCTTTAATATTTTAATAATATGTTTTAACTTTATATATTTTTTAAAATATACTTTTACTTTTATAAATATATTTTAACACTTTTTTCGACCGCAGGATTTTGTAATTTTGACAGTAAGATCCGCCTAAGGGCGTTATTCTCTCAAAATAAAATATTTCAGAAGAAATTTTCTGTATTCGCAATTATATTACAAATGGATATACAGTATAATTATACTCTTTCTAATCAATATATTTCTATCCATAGTATATTTTATTGCAAAAATATGAACACTGGGTACACACTTAAGAAATAAGTAACACATAAATTACGAAAGAAACGCCCACTAAGAGAGTAACAGAATTCAAATGACGTGAATCTACATCAGCAGTCGCGAAAGTGTTAAATAAGAAATTATATTTTCATAGAAATTATAAAACGAATCGTACAGTTCTAAAGAGTTCCACTGATCGAAAACTGGTAATTGCGATTAAAATTGTTTAATATTTACTTCATGAACCCTTACAATAATTTATCCGAAAATATTTAGTTTATGCGTTGTTGTATATATATATATATATATATATATATTATATCATTTCGTATTTTATGTTACACCTACGAAAGAAAATTTAATCTTTATTGGTGATCAGTACAGCCATAATAGACACTTTTACTTGAAAAATATTGCACTTTTTTCAAAGAGTACAGTCTGAACAAATCACAAGTGTAATGTATTTAAATAGACCTAAAATTATTTAAAAAAGTACTGAAGTATATACAAATCTAAGAAACTGAATTCAGGAAAATTAAGGAATTGGAAAATGATAAATCTTATTATTAACTATTATAATTCTGTTTTTCCTGAAAATTTTCGGGTGTAAAACATTAAAATTTGTATATTTCTTATAGGATCTTAATTATATTTTTCTACATTTGCAGATAACCCCCTAACACATTTTTTATTATAACTCTATAAATACTAAACATAAAGTATACAAACAGTATACTTTTCCGCACTGCCAGACTCTCAGAATCTCGAATATGAAGTCAAAATTGGGTGTTGCTATTGGAAAAATCAAAGTTGGCGCTCATTTCAATATGTAGATAACCCCTAATTCAAAATTCGACAGCATTTTCAAAAAGTGCATTTAATTTCCTGTTGAATGATGCCTATTAAATTTTTCTGCGTCAACTAATAATGAAATTACAGCGAGTGCTGCGATTTTTTTTCCGTTACTGTACATTTATTGTAATACTGCAACATTCTGCCGCATCTCACTGCATATTTATACATTTTCGAACAGTAGACGTAAATAAATGTGTTTCAATCATGACTTTCTAAGACGGATGATGTAAATTTGCATTTTGTTACTCTAAGAGGCGGGGTTATGAGGAAGAAATTAAAACGGCTTTTATAATATGTTACAATTCACAAAATGAACCTTTTACAAAATATCACACTCGCATGAAATAATACATTTTAAAATATATAATAGTATAGCGCTTTATCAAAATGTTGCTGATATAACGAATTTGCAACGCTTATTTATAAATATATTTTAATCAAGGTAGACACAGATCCGTCATTTTCTCCTGATTTTTCCACCAGTATATGTATATGAGAATATTTTACTTAATTAATCCTGAAACATACTATTAAAATTGCGAAAAAAAAAAAATGGTAGAAGAATCAAGGAAAAATGCGGCCTGTCAAGATGAATTTTACTTACAAAAAAAAAATCTTCTTGATAAATCTTGTTAAATTGGATGATCTTCAGATATAAAAAATAAAAAAAGATCTAAAAAAAAATATTAAAAGCACAATTGATTTAAATAAATAAAGTTAATTATAAAATATATTTTAAATGTAACAGAAAAAAGATAAATGATTAGAAATGTAAATTGTTAATATATTTGTATAAATGCTTATTGGTTGTATGTAATAATAAATTTAACAAGTTGATAACACTTATTAAAAAAAAAAAAAAAAAAAAAAAAAAAAGCCCTGTTCTTAATGCACTAAAAAGACCAAAAAAATTTAATTAATTTAACTCTTTTTTTTTTCTGTGTGTGTGTGTGTTAAACTCTGTTGTCAGACATGACTAATATTTTTGTGAAAACCCGAAGTCCTTAGGTTGTCTGATTGCTGAGATATAAGCAAAAAGATGTGATACACTCGGACAAACGCTGGTGACAGACAGAGTGGGTATAAGAAAGGGTCTTAAAAATACGGCCTGTCAACACACTGTTAATTCTCTTAAATGTCTCAAAATTAAGGATTTTTTTTTTTTTCTTTCTGGAGCATTGTTACTACCTACCCCTTATCCAGAGCGCTTTTATGAAAGGAATATTTCTATCCTTTTAATCGTAATTACGTATTGCGTAAAATTCTGCTACCAATAAAATAGTGTGAAAAAATGCAGGTACTAACACACAGTTCAAATTCCTCTCCCTTTTTCTAGGTCACTTTCAGGGATGAAAATTTTTCACCTTTATTGTTATCGTTTTGCTTTTTATATGAATTTCTTTTCCATATAATTAAATGTATTTTAACATAACTTAGCATTTTAAATATTTATATATTGAAATAAAATATAAATTTCTGACCTTCTAATATTCCAATTTGAGTAACATTTGGTTGTAAAAGAAATTTAATTCACACGAGATCTTCGCACTCAAACTTTCCCTTAAAATTAAATAAATAACTGAGTAAAAAACATGGTTTTAATTTATTTAATATATATATTTTTAAATTTATTTAATTTTAAGAAGTTTTCTATTTTTACATTTAAATTATTATTATTATTATTATTAATTATTATTATTTTTAAAAAATTTCTATTTAAAAAATTATATGGATTTTTCTTTTCTTTTCTTTTTTTTTTTTTAATGTACCACATTAAGGGTAAAAAAAGGGGAAAATTTCAATTTGTTTCTTCCTTTTTTATTATGTTACATAAGAAAGTTCTGTAAGGTATTGATAGTTCTCACAGCCCGAATTTTTTTCAAGGACTCTTCCACCAGAAAAATCTTAAGATAAATTTATCCTAAAATGCACAGTGTACGTTTAATAAAAAATTTATGTTTAGATAATACTGGTGGAAGAGTCCTTGAAAATATCCTCTTATGTCCGTTTTTATTCTCATCTGGATGAGCTTCCAAAAATTCTTTTCAAGATCTCTTGATATGAAAGAAGGATTATCCCAGATTTATTTAAATGCATTTTGTACATTTATTTTTTATGCTACAAGAAATACTTTTGGAATGCTTTGCATTAAGTAAAAATTTATGGCCATACGGTTTTTGAAAAAATTCTTAGTAGTAAAAAATTAAATATTATATAAAATGTCACTTAGTATTCAAGTTGATTTTTTACATTGTGAGATTATCTAACAATATCCTAGAAAGTCCGGCTCTCCTGGAGAGTATGAAAATAAAAGGGGCGACAAATAACACTCCAGTGGATTCCGGGACTTTGTGATATTTTCGGCAACGAACAGGCCGATATGTTGGCTAAGAAGGGCACCCAAGTAATTCAGCAGCCAAATACTTTTAAGTCCTTTCATTTCACTAAATTTTACATAAAAAATGTAATGAGACAAAAATGGAAGGCATTGCTCTCTTTTAGTGTTACTTTACGAAGTTGGAGGAACCACTTGGAGCAGGGTGTTTCTGATAAACCCCGCGAAAAATCTGTGGCGGAATTTAGTGTTGCGGGAGGCCATGACTGTCTGTCGTCCCACCTTGATCGTTTTGAGATGTTTATGAGCCCAAATTGCCCACTCTGTAGGAAAGATGAAATTATGGACAGGAACCATTTGTCGGGATGCTCGGCTCTGCAAGGGGACTCCGAGGTGAAGAGTTATTGGAGTACCAGACACCTGCTGATGATACATTGCCTTTTTCCTCTTACTCTATTTCTTTTATGTGATTCATGTTACATTCCGTAATTCTTTATATTATTGCATATTTTATATAAATTAATTTGATGTAATTTTATAAATTTTGTAATTTTGCAATTTTGCAATTTTATAACTTTTTTTTTTTTTCTTTTAGAATCTTTTACATTATATATAAGTCCGATTTCTTCTCAATTAATGGTGGTTTACTAATTGGCGAGAAGTTGGGGGCTAAGGTCCTAAATGCTACTGTCCTTTCAGAAACGTCTCTTTCACCCCTACACTGAGGAGCCCCCCTTATGAAGACCTCTGTGTTTTTTGGGTTTTTATTTCATTCCATTTATTGTTAATTTACTCTTATATTTAAGGTTTGCATTTCCTTTTGCTGCAATTCTGTGCATTCGTTTCTAATTCTCCTTTTGTTTTTCCTAATCTTTAAACTCATATATATAATTTCGTTTCAACAGTTTCCTATATATATATATATATAATAAAATTTGGATCAAAATAAATCAATAGACACTTAGAGAAAAATTTTCAGAATTCTCTAGTTTTACTTTCCTATTAATACTTTCACGACCGCTGACGTTGATTCACGTCATTTGAAAATCTGTATCTCCGCCAGTGGGCATTTCTTTCGCAATTTGTATGCTATTTATTTCTTAAGAATATACTCAATATTCATATTTGTACAGTCAAAACACTATTAATTAGAAAGAGTGTAATTATAATGCATATCCATTTGTATTATAAATGCGAATACAAAAAATTTTGATTTGATATATTGTAATTTGGAAGAACAACGCCCAAAGGCGGACCTTACTGTCAAAAAGACAAAAACATCATGCGGTCGCGAAAGTGTCAATAAATCAATGAATGAAATATTTTATTTATTAGACGATAAATGAATTAAATTATAGAATTTAACAAAGAAGGAAATTTGGTGTGCACTTAAGATATCATTTAATTGGCAGCGATAAAAATTTTATTTACAATTTATTCTATTGAAACTGTTTTTCTTTATTCAATATTTTTAAATGGAAATTAAAAGAAATTAAAAAAAGAGAAATACGTAAATAGACAATTCAATATAATTATCGAAAAAAAAAAAAAACTGTATGTACGTATGTAATTTTTACTCTTAAAAGTATTTAACTTTTTGAGTTATCCCTATTGTATTTGGGAAGAAAACTCTTGTGGCAAGATTTCTGTAAAATATCGTATACAGGGTCGGTCTTCTCCACACCACCACCTCTGCTAAAATTTTAGTTTGTTCTCTAAGTTGATTATTGGGCAAAACAAGCTGTTTAATTATTATTATTATTACAATTATTATTACCAAACAATAGTTCCTATAGAAGATAAACGAACAAAATAATAATACATAAACAAGTAATATGGACATATTTAAGGTGAGCATTTTGAAATAAAATAAAATCAAACAGTACTGAGTAATATCGGAGTATGTTGCTAGTTGAACCTTTTACTAACGATAATAATTAATAGAAATTTAATAGCGATATCTTGAACTCTCTAATCCAGGCTTGTCCAACCCAAAACACTTGGTGGGCCGCATTGGAAATCTATTTTATTCATTTGGGCCGCACCGTATGTACAGTCATAAAAACGCCCCCACCCCTCCTTTCCTTACAAATTTCGCCGTCAATTAGCTAATAATTCACGGTGAAATTAGTCGTGGAAAAAAATTAATATTATTATTTTATGACTGTACATATGCATATGTGTATATATGTTTGTAAGTATATAATTTATGTATGTATATACCTTTTTCGAGGAAGCGCAGGGTGAAAACTCGGAGCAGAATATATTAATTTAAATTATTTTCCTTCATAAATTAACAATGATAAGATGAAAAATTTATGACTGTCTATTAAAACTATAATAAAAAGAATGAATAATGGATCTAATAATATTTCATTACAACAGTTCTTTAGCTATCATAATCGTTTAAAGGTATTTTCGCTTCGAAAAGTCAGACCCTATTTATTAATTTTTGATCCGTTAACCAAAGCTGTCAAACTTTAAATATCGTTAGTCTCCTCGCGGGCCGCAAGAAACTACTCAGTGAGCCACATGCGGCCCGGGGGCCGCGGGTTGGCCACACCTGCCTGATCCACTGTTATACTAAAAAACTTCTTAGTTTCTCCCCCTCTCTCTTACAAAAATTCGCCTTTGATAACAATGTTGCAAATGAAATTATTTCAAAGTAGTCATTATATTTATTAATGACGGTTAATTATTTTTTATGTGGTTTATTACTTGTTTTATATACTGAGTTTTTGCCCTTGTTACGCGTAGTTTTCTGTTTGTTTATAATGAAATGAAGAACACAAATTAAAGCTTCCATTCAAAAGTTATACCTCTTTAAATACACATACCTAACTGTATTTTTTCATGATATTTAAAAACTACATTCTGTTTTTTTTCTTACACTTTAACTCAAAAAAAAAAAGTCTAAGAAAGATAGTAAAATATGTTATAACGATACGTAGAAAGGCACAAATAAAATAGCATTACGCTACAGATATATTGAAAATGAATATAGACATTAAATCTCTCAGGGCCGGAAAAATATAGTAGACATGTACAACGTAATTTCAAATTTAGCTATATATGCTTCTAAAATATTATGAAATAAAATGTAATGAAATAAAATATTAACAAAACATAAATTAATAAATTAAAATAAATAAAATAAAATAAAAAGAAAGCAGAGAATAAAAAATGTAATCGTTTTGTATGTACACAGAAAAAAAAAAAAATCCTTTGGTTTCGTGTTTCTAATTCAGCGCATTTTGTACTTAAACAGAAAATAAGAAACTTTCTTATTCTTCAAAAACTGGCAAATATCACTTCAATCAATTCTCTATTTTCGTTTTTCAGTTACGTCTTCTTAACAATTAATTTAGATTGCTGTCAGTTTTAGCACATGGAAGTTGAACTTAGGACAGGAGGGGTGAAACAGAAAATGTACTTTAAAGCAGCGAAGCTGGAGGGTAGAGCTTACAAAAAAAAAGAACTCTTCTAACAAACTAACAGCGTGAAAGCTGTTTTTTTAAAAATAACGAAGAACGCAGTCCGAAATTTATTGCGAGTGCGGAATGTTTATAATTTTTTTATAGGTTAGTAATCCATAGAAAATAGTGGTGTGAATTATTTATAGCGTTAATCAATTATTACCCCTTAAAAGAGGAACGTGGGGCAGGTCGTAAGTTTTTGGGAAGTTAAGTTTACTTTGAAATGTATTTATCTTTTCCTGTTTATAATTGCTGTTTTCCATAGCATGCATATTCATCTATCATACTCATAAAAGAAAACTTTTGCTAATTTTAGCACAAAAAATATTTTTTCAAAATTATTTGCCTGTTACAATTTGCCCGGAATTGGGGCAAATTGTAACACCCGTGGGGGAAATTGTAACGGATACAAAGGGAACCCTAACAATAAAAACGACATTATTTCAAAATATTTTTTGTTATCAATCATTTATTAATTTAATAAAAAAGGAAATTTATAACTAATATTAAATTATAACTTTCTTTGTATAGTAACAATGAACTATATCAAATAGATTATGGTAAATTAAAGAGAAAATTAAACATAAAATCAACATAGAAGTCAATCTTAGTCAAAATTTAAATTAATTGAAGCAAATGATGTTTTATTCCCTTTCATGCATTTAATGAGTGCACGCATTTTGCAAATTAAGCATTATATCAAGAGCCTGATTAAGGGGGAAGCACACATTATCTCCGCTGTCACCGGAATATTTTTACAATTATTTCTTACTTCATGTCATATAAATTCCACGCTTTGACGAGGAAATATTTTTTATAAAAAATGAACGGTGTAAAACAATCCAATTTACTCGCCATTATTAGACAACAGAATTATTTAAAAAAAATTTTTAGTGAGAATTTTCTGTTTATTATAGGAGGAAAGTATTTGTTAAAAAATAACGGTGTAAGTATAAATAATGTGTCCTTCCCCCTTAATCAGGCTCTGATAATATCCATTCTTTTTCCACAGAGAGCGTTTAGCAGTGCTCGAATTCTCCATCTTTTTTCAAGACACTCTCATTGATGTGAAGTTTCTGCTTTTTTACTACCACTATTTTTATGCAATATTCTCTAATTCGTGATTAAATCGTGATTCTAATTCGTGGTTAAATAATCACGGTACTAACACAGAAAATGTTTCTGTAAATATATAGTATTGGCAAAGAAGCGAAAAATTTTTCATTTCTGAAAGTTTCCTGAAAATGGGCGGAGACATCGAGCTCTGGCTTTATGCATCTCCACAAGCCACTCCTCTAACACGTTACAACTTGCCCCAAAATTTTGTTTCAACTTTCCCCATCGTATGATTTTGGACATTTTGTTTATTTATAAAAATATACAACGATTTATACAAAAAATCAAACATGCATTTTATAACTCAACACACAGACTAAATAAATAGCTATAAACATTTCTTGAAAGTGTAAATTAACATACCTTAAATCAAAATTTACGAAATATTTTTTCCCCTCACTAAGCAGCTAATATGAAGCACGTGTACAGAACCTCTCATTAACCATTTTTGTGGAACACCGATCGTGCTTAACTTAAAAGAATTATGTTTATAAAAATATTTAATCACAAATGTTACAAACTATTTCTTAAATTGGGTTTTACTTCTTACCCCTGAGACAACTACCCCACGCTCCCCTACTTGTTATTTTACTTAGCATTAAGCAACCTACAGCGTGACAGCCATTTATAATTACGAAAATAAGAGAGCTTATATATATCTACATCTATATATTTATATATCTCTATCTATAACTGTATCTATATACAGGGAGATCAGTTTAAAAGAGTACCCGTGGGTTTTTCTTATAACCCTTAAATCTGACGGATGTGGCAACTATTCTAACATTGAAGTATGATTGCTTGAACCTTGTTTAAATTTGTGAGACAATTTCTAACACTGTTGCACTGTTACAACTTTATTTGTGAGGTAAAACAGAAATGGAGACGCACAATTTTTTTAATCCTATAATAATTTTTTTTTTGAAAATCATAATTTATTTTATTTATTTATTTATTTTTTTACATTATCTTTCCTCACAGAAAGTGTTGAAAATGTTCACCACCATTTTGAATGCAAATATGAACGCGTCAAACCAGGTTTTTCACACACTTCGCAGCATTGTTGGTCTTATTGTCGAGATTTCTTCAGTTACGATCTGATTTAATTCATCGATGTTTGTAGAACTTCTCTGGAAAAGCGTATGAAATGATAATGTAAAAATGATAATGATAAAGTAAATGTAACGTAGGAATGATAATGTAAAAAAAATGAATTAAATTTTATTTTTTCATAAATAAAATTATTACAGGATTAAAAAAATTGTGCGTCTCCATTTCTGTTTTAAACTCACAAATAAAGTTGTAACAGTCCAACAGTGTTGCAAATTGTCTCCCACACTTACACAAGGTTCAAACAATTATAATTTAGTATTAAATATGTTGCAACATCCGTCATATTTAAGGGTAATAAGAAAAAACAACGGGTACTTTTTCCAATTAATCACCCAGTATATTTTTATATATATAAACTACACAAGAAAATATCAGAAATACATTGTTATTTATACATTATTTTCGTATCTGATTACAAATAATAAACTTTTTAGTTGTTAACAACATCTAGAGCAGGCCTGTCCGACCAAAAACACTCGATGGAACGCATTGGAAGTCGATTTTATTCAGGCGGACCACACCGTATGTGTGTATGTGATGTGTATATATGTATGAATCATGTTTATATATATTTTTTTTTCAGGGAAGTCAGGGTTAAAATGAGTAGTAGAATACATTAATTTAAATTGTTTTTATTCATAAACTAATAATAGTATAATAAAAAAATATTTATGTCAATATTAATAATTATAATAAAAATAGTGAACAATGGATCCAATATTTCATTACAATAATGTAACACTTTAGCTAGCATAATTTGTTAAAGATATTTTCACTTCGAAAAGTGAGAATGGATTTATTAATTTTTAATGTGTTAGCTAAAGTTATCAAAATTTAAATATCGTTATTCTCCTCGCGGGCCGCGGGATAGCAAAAAAAAAAAAAGTGTTTATACAGAAATTATTGTAATTAAACATAGGAGGGTTTTATCCCTCAAGATGCCTAAAAGACCCGTTTAAAATGTACTTCTTTTACAAATCAATGCAAGAAAATAATTATTAAGTCTTTCTCGACCTTATGTTTCAGTCTTTTTGACAGTAAGTTCCGCCTGTGGGCTTTATTTTTCCAGGTTACACTATTTTAGCACAAAATTTTCTGTATCCACATTTATGTTACAAATGTATATACATTATGATAATATTCTTTCTAATCAAAGTATTTATATCCGTAGTATACTTTACTGAACAATTATGAATATTGGGTACATTCTTAAGAAATAAATAGCATGCAAATTGCGAAAGAAACGCCTACTGGCGGAGTTACAGATTTTCAAATCACGTGAATCTGGAATTAGTGGTCGCGAAAGTGTTAACAATGAACAGACATGTATTCCCTGCCTAAGATGAAATCGTGTGTGCGAAAAGTAGCTTAATTTCATTTTATTTCCCATTGCTTCGTAAAATTAAGGCATTTTGTACGGGTGTTTTTCGTATTTTCAAGGATAACTCATTCTTCTAATATTTAATTAAAACAATTTTATATATTATATTTTTTATGATATGTTATACTATATTATTATGATATATTATGATATATTATGATACAGATAAACATAAATTATTATTTTTTAACCCTCTCATACCCCCCAATATTGCCCGCCATCTGTTGCCTCTTTTTATAACTAACATACTTGCCAACCATCTCATTATAAACCGTGCAATTTTTAGTAACCGCGTTGTTTTTTCCTTTTTTGTTTTCACAAAAGTAATTTTTTTGAGTCATTTTATTCTTATTTAATCACAACAATATTTGAAGAGAATTACTCTAAAAATGAAACGTTGTGAAAACAGGGGCGGTTTTTCAAGGGGCGTAAACAGTTGTACGGTTATTAATGAGATGGTTGGCAAGTATGAAGTAATCTCTAGCTAAGGGTGTGGCTTAGTTGCCACACAGCTGGTGACATCATGAGTGACAATTGGGAAATCACTGGAAACGAGTTATCTCCTTAGTGGCGAGTTACAGTAAGCAGACAACTGACGAGATTACTCGTCAGTGACAGGGAAAGGGCTTGTAAATTACGTGGAAATTAATATATATACGTAAGATGAAATCGACTTACTAATGGGATTTGATTAGGGAAGTTTCAAAAAATGATAGGGAGTGTCTCGCTTTTTAAAAAGAGCTGAAAACAAAAGTGTATAACAAACTGAAAAATATTTTCATCACTATTCAACTGATATGGTACTTTGTAAGCTCATTCTAAAACCATTGGAATATGAGAAATTTTAGTAATTTTTACCAATTGCAGATAAAACGGCTTTTGCGAAGTTGCTGATTAAACATATTTCGAGGATATTTGTTTTGCATTTTTCTTTGTTTAAGCACCTGAAACTCGTCATTAAATCTATACATGTCATCACAATAACAATTGGTGTCATTTTACAGGATGTTTTTATCTGTTCTCTCTAAATATGAAATTATTGATTATATACTTAAATAAATATACCATCTAATACTTGCAACAAATAATGTAGGGACCCGTTGTTTTGTGAAAATACAGACGAATGTGTTGAAACAAAAGTTGATGAATCTAAAGAAAGCTTTACAAAGTAAGCGTATTTATTATAATGGAGCTATGGGTACCGTACTATGTCATGGTTGCGTCATGGTTACGTCATAGTTACGTCACTGATCGATGACAAAGCCATCTTATGTTGGAGGTACCTGAACTACTCAGGCTGAAACTGCGCATGCTCGAATAGAATTTGTTTACTCACGCGCTGCTCCATATTTTAAATTAAAATAGAGCTCTGTTTGAACGAATGCACATCTAAACGGAAAAATTCATGTATTTTTAGAATATTCATATTTCGCATGTTTTCCCGTATTTTAAGATAAGTAATATATTTTAAATCAATTCTTAAAAATTATTTTTTTAATACTTCTTACAATTTAAAGAATTATTGAAATCTTAACCACTTGAATTTTCATTCATTACGGATCAAGAGATAATCTATGGAATTTTGAATTCAGTTGTTTTATTTGTTATGAGGTTAGAAAAAGTTAGTTTTTATTATATTTGTTCATTCCTAAATGTTATTTTATCATTCCTAAATGTTATTTTAGTTATAGATTTGGTTATAAACTGATTACAAATATATTTTGTTTAGAAGATAAAATTTTTGCGAATCGTTTCGTCTGCGTCTGATTGATTTTATGGAACATGGCATAATCCGCGATTGTAATGAAATGCTCGCCCTCTGGTGGGCTAAGGTGAAATTACAATAAACATGGTTTAATTCGAATTCCATAATGCCGCCATTGCTGGCCGATATTTAGTTTCACATATATTTATTGAATAAAAATGAATAAATACGGTAAAAAAGATAACACATACTTTTGTGTGCCACAGTGTAACTCCAAAGGATCAAGAAATCCAGAATTGAGCTTCCATTTATTTCCAAATGACAAATTTAAAATTTCAGTTGCTTCGGCTAATGGAAGTAAAGAATTAATCAGATGATTTGAAATTAATATTTGTTCAACTTCAGTTAAAAATCTACTTCCGATCGAACTTTGAATAAACTGAAGTATTTTTTCCAAAAGCAATCAATTTTCCATAATGTAATGGCGGAGAAATTATAGTACGAATATTAAGTAGAATAACAAAAAGAACACACGTGGCAATGTTTACTAACAACTGCAGTGTTCACAAAGCGCCGTCTATCGATCATTACAAACGCGGATACTTTTTTTTATAAAAGAGATAATGATAAATTCATTTTTTATAAGCGATTTCTTTTCCAAAATTTAATTTTTTTTACCAAAATTTTAATTTTGAAAATTGCACACGTTAACATTTTCTTCTTAAATTACTAATACATGAATTTTTTCGTATTTACAATACAATTTACAACATTAGAAGATCGATTTAAAAATTTATATTTTACACTAATTAATTCTAGCTCTAAGTGAACACTACAGATGTGATTATTTACTTGAAGTTATTAGCGTATATTTGACTTTAAATACAAAATATGTTAGATGTTAACTAATAATAATGTGATTGTTTATTAGTTAACATCTAACATATTTTGTATTTAAAGTCAAATGTACGCTAATAATTACATCTATAATGCTCATTTAGGGCTAGAATTAATTCTTGTTTATATTAAAACCATAAGAGATAACATTTTTAAATAAAGCACAATAGGGGCGGGTTTTTCACAGTTTTTATTTGGGTACCGCAGCCACTACACGAGGAGAAGCGCTAACGTCGAGTTTACTTTGCGACATTTTTTAACATTATGTGAACGAGCTTACTCTGTAAAGCTTTGAATCTGAATGTATGTATTTTAATGGATAATTTTGCCACTTATATTATGTAACTTCATTATAACTTTGTTCCCTTACTGTAAACGTATAATGAGAAAGTTAGAAAATTATTATTAGTAGTATATTACAAATAATCTGATGTGTCACTCACACGACTTTCTCTTACCCTAAAATTTAATAGTATAAATAGATTATGGGCATTAATGAGTAAGATAACGAGTGCTGTTATATAAATCTATGTTAAAAACAATTTAAAAAAGGCTCCGAACAGCTTTATTAACCAAATAATTCTCTGTCAGGGAGGGGCACCACCCACCCTTAACCCTCGTTTCATTATTATCCGTACGTTTATATAGGATTCAAATCTGTTATTAGAATAAAAAGTTCATTTAAATTGATGACAATGTTTACACGCACAATTTCTTGAAATTTATTAATCTTAATCAAACTTTCCTAGTAGCAAACTTATATTAACTTCAGAATATAACATTTGAATTGCCTGAAAATTATTTGCTTTTAAATTACTCTGATAAGTGAAAGAGACGACGATAAAATGTTAAAAACTTGACCTCGGAATTCAGGAAACCTCAAAACGTGTAAATATACAAAAAAAAAAAAAAAAAAAAAAAAAAAAACTATGGATATTTAGCTTAAAAAATACATTACTTATAGTATGATTATCATTATTTAATTTCATTTCTTAAGCAGTTTTCCTGGACATGGCAAAATAGTACAGCATTTCCACGAATTACATTTAATAAAATAGAAAGTTTTCACTTAAATATTGGCAGACCTGTATATCTTCTAAAAATTATGTACACACTATATAGTATGGTGCACATAAATCTAATCTTATAATAAAAGCACATAGAGACCTTCCCCGTGGCTTGGAAACAGGGCAACAGTTCAAACGGTAGACAGCGCCACCTGGTACTGATTACGTTCTTTTTTATTCAACTGTCACGAATAATTTTCAGAAGTGATAAATGATATATGTAATCGACGTTTCCTGGATTCTATTTGCCTTTTATGTATATCAAATCGCACTTTTAAAAATTTTTGGTGGCTGTTGAATAATGAAGTCGTGCAATCTGTACCAGGAGGCGCTGTCTACCGCCAGGCTTCCGAGCCGCGCGGAAGGCATCTAGTTTAGGAGACTATGCCAGAGCATTAACATAGCACAATCTGAAGTACATTTTAAAATTTTTTTACGTGCGGTTCTACTATAATCTAGCTCTTTTGTGCAGCCGTGTAAACGAACGGTTAATAACTTTTTGCCATATTCTTTCTGAAATCTCTATTTATGCATGTAAAAGCTAGATATTCATTTCTTTTGGTTTAGTGCAGTCTATAGATGTTAAACTCTACTTACTTGTAATTCCTCCCCCCCCTCCCCAACCACCACTTTCTCATAGAGGTAATGAATTTGAAATCTCTTGGGTGTATTTGTACACGAACCGTTTGTTTGATCTCAATGAAAAGTTTAGTGTCGCATCCGTATATGATACAGATTTAAGATATCGAATTTGAACTTGTTGCTGTTATTTGTTTTTGAGTTTGGCTTATAACAGACACACAAACAGATACACCCAGGTACACAGACCAACCACTAAAAACGTGATTTTCGGATTCAGCGAACCTCAAAATGTGTAAAAGAAATAACATGTAATTTCGGAAATTTGACATAAAAACAATACTTTCTCTACTCTATGTGCGTGTAAAACAAAGTAAAAAGTAACTTACGTACTACTTTTGTTTGAAATAAACGGGGTAAGATTAAAATAATGCTAACATTCTCTGACTTTTAATTTTTTTAATTTTAAATTCTTTTGTTAGTACAGAAAAACATTCCGAGAACAAATATTTATTGTAATATTGCAACATTCTACCTCTTCTCAACTTCCTATTCATACAACTTTGAACGGTAGACATAAATGTATATGTTTTTGTTCTGAATTTCTAAGACGGGGATGTAAATTTGTATTTTCCCATTTTAAAAGGCGGGGCCAAGTGGAAGAATTGAAAGCAGTTATTATAATTATAGCCTCCTAAACTAGATGTCTGTCGCGTGGCTCGGAAACTTGGAAAGAGTTGAGGCGGTAGACAGCGCCACCTGGTACAGATCGCATGACTTTTTCATTCAAATGGCACCAATAATTTCGAGAAGTGATAAATGATATATATAATCGACGTTTCTTCAATTCTATTCGCCTTTTATGTATATAATATCAAGATTTAAAAAATATTTGGGGATTGTTTAATAAAAAAGTCGCGTAATCTGTACCAGGTGGCGCTGTCTACCGCTTCTACTGTTGCCAAGTTTCCGAGCCACGCGACAGGCATCTAGTTTAGAAGGCTATGTTATAATAGTACTAGGGGGACAAAAAAGTAATAAAAACACTGCTCGGCATGAAAATTGCCTTCAGCATATTCTTATGTAAAAGGGGCTCCTGAACTTGAATTTGCCCAGTCACCCACCGTTTTTTAGATACATCCGCTCCCTCATTTTTATCATTGTTTGGTAATTTTATACCCATCAGTTTGATTTGGAGAGGAACGATGATTATTTTAACTGTTAAATGTCTTCTGACCTGAAGAGCTACAGAAGTAGAAAGTTCTAAAACACGAACATTTCTAGTTAGGAAGAAATTTGAGGGGATTTGTGCCCCGAAAACAAAAGAAAATCAATAAACACAATCAGTTTCTGTTTCTTTTTTCTTTGCAATATTTCTCTTATTTTTTACATATTCCAGTTTCCAGTTTGCCATTTTTTTACCAAAAGCCCCCCAAATAATAAAAATGATACAGTGGAAATTTTTTCAAAATGTTGGTGAGTGGAGTAAAGTCTCAAAGTCCTTGCAAGAAAGTTTGACTAATTCACTGTGCGACGTTTCCTATCAATAACTCCCACGGTAAATGTTTTGGATAGTAAAACATGAACAGTAAAATCTCCTGTTTTTACACGTGTTAAAAGTCATTGCTCTTATCATTGTAGTGGTCAGTCGGTATCTAACATTAGTACAAGTTTTGCGGTAAGAGAGTGAACTTTATTGTGTTCTCGACGGTGGTGATCTTGTGTAGTGATCTTTAACGCGTGTCAAAGGAGGATATTTTACTGCTCATATTTTACTGCCCAAAACATTTAACGTGGGAGTTATTGAAAGCAAACGTGGTACAGTAAATCGGTCAAACTTTGTTGCGAGGGCTTTGAGACTTTACTCACTCACCAACATTTTGAAAAAAAATTCACTGTATAATTTTTATTATTTGGGGTGTTCTGGTAAGAAAATGGCAAACTGGAAACTGGAATATGCAAAAAATAAGAAAACTATTGCGAAAAGAAAAAAAAAATTATTATTATTATTATTATTGATTTTCTTTTGTTTTCTGGCACAAATCCCTCAAATTCCCTCCTTACTACAAATGTTCGTGTTTTAGAACCTTCTACCTCTGTAGCTCCTCAGGTCAGAAGACATTTAACGTTTAAAATAATCACCGTTCCTCTCGAAATCAAACTGATGTGTATAAAATTACCAAACAATGATAAAAATGGGGGAGGGGGTGTATCTGGAAAACGGTGGGTGATTGGGTAAAATGGCTGTTATATTTGGATTCAGGAGGCCATTTTACATAAGAATATGCAGGAATGGTATCAGATCTCGAATTTTTTTTTTTTTTTTTTTTTTTTTTCAGATCAGTGAAATTAATGTTCTATTTAAGTAAAGTACTGACACCGAAGATTTCTAATTCATAATATTGAATATATTCTTGGGCAATTTTAAAATACTGTTTCCTGTAAGATTTTAATCCTAATGCAATCCCACGGAGAACTCTCTCCTTATGTGTGTTTTATATTTTACTTTTTCTAGGAATTTAACTTTTTTAATACGTCACTGGCTGGTTTTTCCAGCTTTCTATTGATCTCCACTCCGTTAGTTACCCATTTTTATGTAACGGAGGATGCATGACGCTGTCACAGGTGCCTCCCAAACATTCCATCCTAACTTCTCTAAATGCTGCTTGGTGAAATTCTATTTAAATATTGTTAAACAAAAATTTACGGTACCATTTCATTCATTCAAACAAACAGAATTTTTTATTACTTTTCTCTTTCCCTAATTTATTACAAATCACAAGCCTGAAATTTTTACAAAACATCACACTCACATGAAATGCCAGACATTTCAATATATATATATATATATGTACATAATTTTATAACACTTTATCAAATTAGTGCTGGTTTAACAAAACTGCAACATTTATTTATACATATCTTTTAACGAGAGTGATACGAACCCGCAGCTTTCTCCTGATTTATCCGCCTGTATAAGTACAGAATTTTTTTTTTACTTAATTCCGCAAACTTATACTATTAAAATCGCGAAAGAAAATACTGGTGGTAGAATCAGGGAAAAATGTGGCCTGTCACTACCCAGTTAAATCTCTTAAATATCTGGAAGCTAAAGAAAATTTAAATACATATTTACATTATGCAGAGCTGTCAACCTAATCCGGCAAATTGTTAGTACCGCCCATTTTTCTACACCACTTATTTTTTAGAGTAATTCTCTTCAAATATATTTACTATGAATTAAGAAAACAAATACTCTGAAAATTAAGTGGTGTAGAAAAAGGGGCGGTACTAACGATTTGCCGGATTAGGTTGGCAGCTCTGATTATGTATTGTTAATACCTGCTTCTCATACAGAAAGCTTTTATTAAGGACATTTTTATCTCTCACTGTGTTTGTAAATGCATATTGGAGGAAAATTTTACTATAACTACTATGGTGTGAAAAATGGTAGATACTAACGCATGGTTCACATTCCCCTTTTATTTTTTAGGCCACTTTCAAGGATGAAAGTTTTTTTTTCTCCTTATTGCTATAACCTTGCTTTTTATTCGAATGTTTTTTCATATAATAATACGCATTTTAATAAAAGTTAATATTTTAAATATTTATATATTGAAATAAAATATAAATTTCTAACATTTTAATGTTTCATTCTGAATAACATTTGAGTGTAAAAACGGATTTATTACACCAGAATATCGCCCTCAAACTTTTCACTAAAAAAAAAAAAAAAAAAAAACGTTTTTTTAATATAAATGTTTACTCTTTTATTTAATTCTAAGAAATTATCTACTTTTACATATAAATTATTATTGTTATTATTATTATTACTATTACTATTATTTTAACGATGATTTCTATTTAGAAGATTATATATATATATATATATATATATATATATATATTACGTAGCACATTTAGAAAAAAAAAATCATTTCGCAAATTTTAAGTGTATTTCTTCCTTTCTACACCCATTACATAGATGCTAGTATTTTTACTTATTCCGAAGTAATTTTAACCTGCCTTTATTCCATACCACTTAATTTTTAAACATATTTTTATTTTATTTTATGGAAGTTATACGTTAGAGAATTTTTTTTTTATAAATAAGGTGTTGCAAAATAGAGGCGGGGCTAAAAATACTTCGGAATAAGTTAAAATGTTGGTATCTATGCCATTACCTGACTACCGTAGTTATTCGAGGTATTATTGTATTCGGTCCGAAAATTTGATATCAAGTTTTCACCTGATTTACATGTTTTAAAGTCTTCTGAATAATAATAATAATAATAATAATAGTAAAAGTTTTAAGTGATTGGTCAGTGTCTGTGCATGTGTGCGTGTGTATGTATATGGGGAATCTTCTGAATGTTACATAGCTGTCAATATTTTAATTTATTCCGGAGTACTTTTAGACCCACCTTTATTTCGCACCACAATAGTTATAGACAAATTTTCTTCAATATATAACTTCGATAAAATAAGAAAAAATTACTTTAAAAAATAGGTGATACGAAAGAAAGGCAGGGCTAAAATTACTCCGGAATAAATTAACACTATCATGACCGGATGCTTTTGTCTTTTTGACAGTAAGGCCCGCCTGTGGACATTATTCCCTCAAGTTAACACATTTCAGGACAAAATTTCTATATTCATATTTATATTACACATGGATATATATACATTATAATTATACTCTTTCTAATCAAAGTATTTATATCCATAGTATGTTAACCCTTATCGCTCGTACGTCCCTTCTGAAAGGACATTAAAAAATCGAGACACGCCTTAAGGTGTTCCTCTGCAAATGAAATGTTATTTTTCTAAAACGTGTAACTATAGGCTACTTTTCGGCTACCGGAAAATTTTAACAGAAAGATTTATTTTATTTAATGATGAAGTAAAATAAAACAAATTATTACAATTTTTCGGTAGCCAAAAGGTAGTAAGCTGGAAACTATACGTGTGACGTTTTAAAGGGAAGCCAAAAGGCGTGTCTTACTGTTCAAAATAGGAAAATATGCCGAGCGTTAAGGGTTAAAATTCTTATATGTAAAATATATGCTTTTATTATTTTTCTTATTTATTAATTATTTCGGGATAAATGTCAATTACTGGAGCACCCTATATCAGTTTATCCATTTTTTGATAGATTATTTTCCATGATCTGAAACTGACCTACCTAATACTGTAAAGAAGATGATAGGATAACAAAAAAATTTACTTATGTGTTTCACAGTTCTTTTATTTTATTTTATGTTTTTTTTACTCATGTATGGTAGTGAAAGAATTGCCTTTGGATTGGATTTTTAGAATTGAGTTTTGGTATATTTACATACTTGACAACCATCTCATTAATAACCGTACATTTGTTAACGCCCCTTTTTTCACACCACTTTATTTTTAGAATAAATTTCTTTAAATGTTGTTACAATTAAATAAGAATAAAATTACTCTAAAAAACGACTGGTGTGAAAAAAAAAGGCGGGTACAACAAATTGTAGCGTTCATAATGAGATGGTTGGCAAGTATGTATTTAGAAGTGTTGTGGTCCTATGAGTCAGAAAATGGTATTTTCAATCACTTGGCACAGAGTCTGTCTTTGCATGTGTCTAATATCACCACAACTCAAAGACAAATACTATTAGCGGAATTTTTAAACTTGATACACTTAAATCTGTATCATACAGAGATGCTACTTGAAACCTTTTGTTGAAATCAAATTAGGAAATCTTGTACGAAAACAGCAATGACAATTTTTTAGAGATATAGATTTAGGCTTATACTAATACACAAAAAATGCTTTATGGGATATCTAAAATGTACACTTATTACAAATTTTTTTAAAACAATACGATTATTACATAATTTCTCCTGCAAAATTGATCGCCAAATCTTGCAAGGAGTCACTTAAAGGTACAAAAATAATAACACTTAATGCCTCAATAAGTGACATCAGGTAGTTTAAACCCTTAAATTAGATACACATTTAGAATTATACTAATATCTACAAATGTTTTATAAATATCTAAAATATGCATTTATTACAAAATTTGTAAAAACATTACATTTATTAGATACATTGTCCTTCACCATTGATCACCAAATCCAGCAAATAGCCATTTAGTGCCCCAAAAATAATAACACTTGATGCTGGTATTGCAAAACTTTGCGACTTTTTTTTTTATTAATATTCACGAATAATATTTAGATATGATATTTGATATACATAATAGAGCAGGGATGGAACACGGGCGCAGAATTCATACCACTATCAATGTAAGAAAATTTTCTACCTCTTAAATCAACGATATTATTGGTAGAAATATTTCTTAAACGGATTCCGGTATGAATTTTGCGCCAGTGTTGCCAGATGGTAGAAAGGGAATTTCCCCAAACAGTTCTCAAATTTCCTCAAATCAAAGGTTTTTTCCAAAAAAATCCCCAACTCAATTTTACTAAAAATGTAATTTTTTTGGAAAAAGTTTAAAAAATATTTAATAAATTTTAGTTAACATTTTTCCCCAAACGAAGCTCTTTATAGAAAAAAATCCCCATTTACCAAAATTTTTTGGTAAGACTTAGTTTTTGGAAAATTTTACTTTTACATATGTGTAATTTTTTAACACTATTGTCAATTTGTCTAACTTCTTGAGTTTCTTCGCTTCGTCTCTAATAATTTGTACTTAACCCATAAGTGTATAAAAACAACAATTTTTGTTGATTTTAAAATGAATGAAAAACGAGGTATAGTACACAGGCAGCTTAAAGAGCTAGCATCAAACTTGTTATTTCACCTCTGCAAATTTAATTCAAGCTAGCCTAAGACAAAGCATCGAAGTACATGCTGGTCCAGCTAACTTTTGAGTATTCAATCGAAGCAGCTATCAATACGTATCAAGCATTCACTACGCTTGTTACAGCACACACCAACCAAATAACTCCTGAAATCAGGGCTTACAAGTGGGAAAAAAACAGGATACATTTTATAATCAGAAAGTTTAAGAAGTTGCTTTTCTATTTCTGAAATAGCATCCAGAATTGACTATTTTCTTTTGTTTTCATTGGATTTTAGGAAAAAATCACATTTTACTAATTTTAAAGAAAATCCCCATATATTTCCCCAAATGTTTTTTTCCCCAAACTGTTCCCCACAAATTCTCTGTCCCCAAATATTTCCCCTGAAGCTTCAAAACTCCCCAAAATGGGGAGAAATCCCCAAGTCTGGCAACACTGTTTTGCGCCCGTGTTCCATCCCTGATAGAAGAAACAAACAAAAAAAAAAAAAAACCGCCTGTTTTAATATAAAATATTACTTCTCAAGATTATTGGTGAGTATTGAATAAAAAATATCGCAAAGTCTGGCAACATTGCTTAATCACTCAAGAAGTGCTACCAGCTAGATTAAATTCTTAGATTAGATACGCCTTTAGAATTATACTATTATCTGAAAGTGCTTTAAAAAGTATTTAAAGTATGCGCTTATTACAAAATTTAGAAATTAAGCAGTCGTAGATTAATAATTATACAACACACATTTATTCTTTTATTCTTTTAACCCTTAACGCTCGGCATATTTTCCTATTTTGAACAGTAAGACACGCCTTTTAGTGTTCCTTTGAAACGTCACACATATAGTTTCCAACTTATTACCTTTTGGCTACCGAAAAATTGAAATAATTTGTTTTATTTTACTTCATCATTAAATAAAATAAATCTTTCCGTTAAAATTTTTCGGTAGCCGAAAGGTAGCCTATAGTTACGTTTCAGAAAAATAACATTTCGTTTCCAGATGAACACTTTAAGGCGTGGCTCGACTTTTTAATGTCCCCTCAGAAGGGACATACGGGCGATAAGGGTTAATACATATATATTTTTAAAAGGACACTTTTGTGAGACTTACATAAATAGTAGTGCATTCAAAGTTGATTTAAAAAGGAAAATATGTGTAATAAATATATAACACAAGGGAATTATAAATTGAAATGCAATTTATTTCGTAAATATAATTTTAAAGTTAAGTTAAACAATTATGGTAACATACTTTATAAAGTAAGGTATTTTATATTATATCATGACTTGAATATCATATTCTTTTTATCATCTTTCAATAAAAATCCATTTCTCAGTGTTTTAGCATTCAAAATAAACTTGTTGTTCAATGAGACGCGATCAAACGAACAAACGATGACGTGACTGCATGAGGCAATTACATTTCCAGAACTAATTTTTTCGTCTTAAATTTAACAGGGTATTCGACTGTCGCATGTGGATGCGCTTTGTTTTTGAATTCGTTTCTCACACGCGCTGTAGAAGAAGAAGCTGTAGTTTAACTTTGACCTCCATGAAAATAATTATGCAATGCAAACTATCGTCCTATTGAACCTTTATTATCTCTCCATCATTAAGCTTTGACTGCAGGTAGTAGAATTAACGGCCCTCTTCACTTACCGTCGTCGGAAGCCCGAGCCAATGTTATTCTATGGGGAAATTTTCTTTACAAATAACTTGTAAACTAATACATATTTTTAAATTCTGTTTTCACATTCAGAAAATTTCCAACTGTTAAATTGGCGGACCTTTTTTAAAAATGTATTTTTTTTTAATTTTTAATATTTTATTTTGAAATTGCAAAAAGAAAAAATTTCACATATTGAAAAATCGTATTTTGCAGCTTCAAAATAAAGTATAAAACATAAAAAAAATTATTTTTAAAAAAGGTCCGTCCATTTAACAGCTGAGAATTTTCAGAATGTGAAAACAGAATTTAAAAATATGTATTAGTTAATAAGTTATTTGTAAAGAAAAAATTCCCATAGAATAACATTAGTTACGGCTTCCGGCGGCGGTGAGTGAAGAGGGTCCTTAAATAAGTTCTTTGTTCTCATTTTTTTCCCAAATCACAGCGAAAATGCTGTGCATTAAAATACAGTAGAAGAAAAACAGCATTCAATTTGATGAAGTTAATGATTCTTCAAATTTTCTTTAAAAAAAATATTCTATAAAGACAGTGGTGTAAGTATTTTATTTTAAATCCTCTCACATTTCATTTTATTGAATACCAACCTATACTGCAATTGTCATTTATAATTATAAAAAATAAGAGAGTTTATATATATGTATATATATAAACAAACTTATACAAGAATGTACCAAAAACACATTATTATTCATAGCTTTTCTGATTTTACCTTCTATTTCGCCTAGTTATTACTATTATTATATCATTTGTTATTCTTTCATTACATTTGATATATACTCATCTACCAATGTTTCCGAAGCTATTCATATTAACTTTTCAAATATGTTTTACCTTATTTTAGGCTTTATTTCTACGTGTGGTTCTTTTTTCATTAATTCATGTCTTCCTACCTGGTGTTTGATCATTGTAATGATTGATGTATAACAATTATTATATATATTGTATATATATATATACATATATATCATACTTGTCAATCTAACACGGAGGATTGTTAGTTCCCGCCCTTTTTTGTACTCCACTCAATTTTTAGAGTAATTCTCTTCAAATATATTTGCGATCAAATAAGATAAAAAGTACTCTAAAAAAAAAGACTGGTGTGAAAAAATAGACGAAAAGGGGCGTGACTAACAATCTTCCGGGTTAGGTTGGCAAGTATGATATATATATACATACTTGCCAACCATCTCATTAATATCCGTACAATTGTTAACGCCCCCTGAAAAAACGCCCCTTTTCTCACACCAGTATATTTTTAGAGTGATTCTTTCCAAATGTTGTTACGATTAAATAAGACTAGAATTACTCTAAAAAATTATTGGTGTGAAAAAGAAGGCGGGTACTAAAAAGTTTTACGGATCATAATGAGATAGTTGGCAAGCATGTATATATATATATATATATATATGTGTGTGTGTGTGTGTGTGTGTGTGTGTGTGTTTATGTATACGAAAATCTTTAATAGGATACAGGATACATTACAATGATTCAGAATTGCATAGAATCCTACGTCTGCAAATGCCATTTTAACCGTTTAAGGGCCCTCTTCCCTCACCGCCGCCGGAAGCCGAACCTAATGTTATTCTATGGGAAATTTTTCTTTACAAATAACTTATTGACTAATACATATTTTTAAATTCTGTTTTAACATTCTGAAAATTCCTAGCTGTTAAATTGACGGACCTTTTTTAAAAAATTATTTTTTTAATTTTTTATATTTTATTTTGAAGCTGCAAAATACGAATTTTCAATAAGTGAATTTTTTTCATTTTGCAATTTCAAAATAAAATATTAAAAATTAAAAAAATACATTTTTTAAAAAGGGGCGTCAATTAAACAATTGGGAATTTTCTGAATGTGAAAACAGAATTTTAAAATATGTATTAATTAATAAGTTATTTGTAAAGAAAATTTTCCAATAGAATAACATTGGCTCTGGCTTCCGGCGACGGTAAGTGAAGAGGGCCGTTAAGCATCAGGTAATCTGGAGTATTTTTTAACAAATGTGGGATGCACAAACGTAGACATACAAGCTTTAAATGGATATACATAAAAGCTCAATAATTGAAATATTAATAACAACTCATGACCGCAAACATCATATTAACTTTTTATATAGCGGACACATTGTGATATTAACACTTTTGGTACCGCTGATGTAGATTTACGTCATTTAAAAAATCTGTAGTTCCACCAGTGGGCGTTTTTTTTTTCGCAATTTGTATGCTGTTTATTTCTTAAATATATAACCAATATTCACATTTTTGCAATGAAATATACTAAAGGTACAAAGACTTTGGTTAGAAAGAGTATAATTATAATGTATATCCATTTCTAATATAAGTGTGAATACAGAAAATTTTGTTCTGAAATAGTGTGACACAGGGAGAATGACGCCCACAGGCGGACCCTGCAGTCAAAAATTCAAAATCATGCGGTAGCGAAAGTGCTAGCATTTATCGCCATTTATGAGTATTCTCGACTGTCCATGAGCGTAACTACCAACATCCTAATTAACACTTTCGCGACCTCTGACGTAGATTCACGTCATTTGAAAATCTCTAACTCCCCAATGGGCGTTTCTTTCGCAATTTTTATGTTAATTATTTCTTAAAAATGTACCCAATGTTCATATTTGTACTATTAATATATTATGGATATAAATGCTTTGATTAGAAAGTGTATAACTATAATGTGTATCCATTGTAATATACCTAAATGTGAATAAGGAAAAATTTCTTCTGAAATATTGTAACTGAGGAGAATAACGCCCGCGGGCGTACTTTACTGTCAAAAAGACAAGAACATCCGGTTGCGGAAGTGTTAATATTTTGTAGCCCTGCCCACTTTTTCAAACCATAATTTTTTTTTTTTGTGTGTGTGTGTGTGTGGGGGGTTATTCTTATTCCATAGTAATTGCATTTGTGCAGCCACCCCACCTAATTTCGATGTAAATTGTCGTAAAAACAAGCAACTGGTACCGATCGATTTCCAAAAACGTCTAGTTTATAATTTAATATAGTCAGATTTTGCTTAGGGGATCGTCTACATATTAAAACTGGCATCAACTTCATTTTTTTCAACGGTAACCCCCATTTTTAAAAAAAATTATTTGAATTATTTGGATCAAAGTGGAAATTATATATCTTGCTCAATTTTTTGTAGAGTTACAAGCTCTCATTGTATGGTGATGCTAATGCTAAATGAATCTGATAAACATTATCTTCCGTAAAAATTGATTATATTCAAATATGCATTAGAATGAAGTGACCCACACATATTCCATTCATACTTTTGATAAAAAAGAAATTTTTTGAATATAAGAATTATTAACAAATCATATTCGAAAAAATTATGAATTATGACCTACATTAATTTTTCCACGAATAGAACAGACATCATCAAAAACATGGGGTTCCAAATTTACAGCTCTTTCCTAATATTATTTTTTGAGTTACAGTGATATTTCATTTTTTTGTCGCTATTAGGGAGCCGTGACTTGTTATAATCTATATCCTTTGTGAGTAAATATCTTTATATATTCATACTTGCCAACCATCTCATTATGAACCGTACAATTTTTAGTACCCGCATTTTTTACACACCGGTAATTTTTTAGAGTAATATTATTCTTATTTAATCGTAACAATATTTGAAAAGAATTACTTTAAAAATAAAACGGTGTGAAAAAAGGGGCATTTTTTCAAAGGGCGTTAATAATTGTGTGGTTATTAATGAGATGGTTGGCAAGTATGTACATTCTATCGAAAATGTATTTTAATTTACCTTTATGTAATTCTTATTGTTTTCTAAGCAACATTTCCACGTTTATTATACAAATTGGCTTATTTTTGTAAAATTATTGCAATGCAGGCGAGAGATTGTGAAAGAATTCCAAAAGAAATCAAGACCCGCATCTGTATCTTTGAAACAAAAAAAAAAAAAAAAAAAAAAAAAAAAGAAACTAGTTTGCATATGCGTATTTGACTCTATAAGTGACTCTATATGCTTAAATCTGAATGGCATTTACTTCATCGATTGCTGTAGACAAAATTTAAATGATTTAATTGCAAATATGTAAAATCATATTGTTTTATAATGTAAAGTTTTAAAAAATGTGTAAAGGCGTGGCTTACGTTGCAAGATAGGAATATAGGCGATCCTGAAATGTTGTCTTTCTTCTTAAATATTAAATAACTTTTCCTAGTTCCCCCCTGATAAAATTCTATTTTAACCTTGTTTTAATATTTTTTCTTTTGTACTTGAATATTGTGGGGTTCGTACACCTCAAATTAAATTGCATGTTTTAGGAAACTCGGTAAGGCGAGGCTTATTCTTTGAAAATGCAATAAGCAGTCAACAATCCTTTTTTTTTTCTTTCTCTTTTCCCTTTTTTAAATTATAAAAATTATTATTTAATAATTTTTATTAGATTTTTTTAAAACATATTTTCTGTTTTAACCCGTTAGTAGTCGCTAGGCGCCACCTATTACAGATTGCGTACTTTTTATTTAATTGTCACCAATAATTTTAAGAAGTAATGTGATCGACGTTTCTTCGATTTTATTCGCGTTTTGTGTATATCAAATGACACTTCTAAACATTTTTGGTGGCTATTGAATAAAAAAATCTGGTAACAATGAAGAATGGGCGGCAAATCGACCAACTAGCGACTACTAACGGGTTAATCTTTGTTGTGACATTTTCGCATTTGTTTACTGTACCGTTTGTAAGCTTTATTTTATTTAAATTTTATCGCATGACGTAACACAATAAAATATTAAATTTTTGTTAAATGTTTTTTAATACAAAATCAAATAGTGGATTTTTTTTTTTAATTATTATTATAGTTTATAATATCTATTATTGAAACAAAGCACAATATCATTTATTTTCCATTAATTCTAATCACGGCATAAACTTCATATTTATTATGGAGAAAGAATTTAATATAAAGTAGTATGTCTTATTACTTTTAAAGATATATAGATCTTACAGATTTAAAATTAAGAATTCAAATACAGTATGCTACTGCATAGCGCAGGCTATTCATTCTCGGCAATAGGAAATCGTGTTGGCACATACTTTAACAGACCAATTAATGCAAATTCAGTCCAATACTGAAAAATGTTGTTCTATTTTATTGCCTTTTTTTTTTTTTTTTTTTTTTGTTTTCTCAATAAGGTTTCGATGTTTACGATACAAACATAGCTGCCAATATTTTCATTTATTCCGGAGTACTTTTTGCCCCGCCTTTAATTGGCACAACTTTATTTATAGAAAAAGTTTCTTCAATAGATAACTTCGATAAAATAAGAAAAAAAATTGCTTTTAAAAAATAAGTGGTACGAATTAGAGGCGGGGCTAAAATTACTCCGGAATAAATTAAAATATTGGCAGCTGTGTACAAATTAGCCAATTTTTGTAAAATTAACGCATTGCAAGCGGGAAATTCCGATGGCATTCCAAAAGAATAATAAACTTTACGTCTGGCTTTTTCTGAAACAGTACTTTACTTTGAACAATGTCTCTTGTAAATTTTATTTTGTTTGACTCTTTATAGAAATCTATCATATCCTAACGAATGCAGTTTATCGTCTCGATTGTTGATGACAAAATTTCAGTTATTTATAATAATTATAAATAATTTGATGTTTCAGAGAAACGTGTAAAGACGTGACTTATTACTCAAAATAGGAATGCTTTTGAACAGTATCTCCTTTTTATTCAATATTCAATATCTTTTCTCAGATTTTTCTTTAAATCTGGTTATCTATATTTTACTATATTGTATATTGCAGGTTTCTACGCCACAAATTAAATGCAAAACTTTACAGTAACACTTTCATGCGGGGCATACTGTATAAAACAAAAATATACCGAACAGATGTAAATACTTTTTTCCCCTTAAATATTAAACATTTTTTATTTTTACCGCTATTATTATCATTCTTATTATTATTGCTATTATTCTTTTATCTTGTTACCTAGATTTTTGTAATGAAACATTGTAGGTTTCATATGACTTAAGCTATTTAAATTTTAACGTATGACGTGACGAAATAAACTATTCCACTTTTAATAAAAAAAAAAACACTATTTACAAAATATTTATTTTTTTAGCTAACGCAACAAGATAGTTAGGATTGAATGGATGGGAGGCACCTGTGACAGCGTCCCGCATCCTCCTTTACCTACCCTCCATTACATTTTCTGCGTGTGAATGTACCAAAATGTTTATTCAGAAATGAAGTAATTAATATTTGCGCCTAGTACCACCCTTGAAATTAAAAATAAATAAATGGTAATTTTCCTATACAGAGAAATTACTGATTATTTACTTAAATACCACTTATTACCTATAATCAAATAAATAAAATAGGAACCCTTTACTTTTGTAAAAATGTAGACAAAAGGTTTTAAATAAAAATTGGTGAATCTGAATATGTCTAAAAATATGATTTTCGGATTCAGGACACATCAAAATGTATTAATACAATAAAAAACAATTTCGCAAATTTGACATAAAAGCAATAATTTCTTTACTCTGTATACGTGTAAAAGAAAGTAAAAATTAACTTACGTACTACTTTTGTTTGAAATAAACGGGGTAAGATTAAAATAATGCTAAAATTCTCTGACTTTTAATTTTTCCTTTTTAAATTTTTTTGTTAGTACAGAAAAACATTCCGAGAACAAATATTTATTGTAATATTGCAACATTCTACCTCTTGTCAACTTCCTATTCATACATCTTCGAACGGTAGACATAAATGTATGTGTTTTAATTCTGAATTTCTAAGATGGAGGATGTAAATTTGCATTTTTCCATTCTAAGAGCGGGGATCAAGCGGAAGAAATGAAAGCAGTTATTACACTGTAAAAAAAAATGACTATTACCAGCTGCAAGAAAATCTATGTGATTCGAGAAAATAATTATTTTCTCCAATCACAGAGAGTTTCTTGCAGCTGGTAATAGTTATTTTTTTACAGTGTATAATAGTACTAGGGGGACCAAAAAGCAGGGTGTGAAAAAATCATGATTTTTAAAAAAAAAATAAAAAAAATCAGATTTTTTTGATTAAAATCGGATTTTTTTGATTTAAATCAGATTTTTTTGTTTTATTTACATTATTCGACTAAAAATAAAAGTTAAGAAATTAAGCATGAAAACTTTTTTTAAGTTTAAATGTGAATACGTATAAGAAGCAATAAATATAAATAAACTAAATTAAAAAATATATATATGAGGATATTTAAAAAAAAAAAAAAAAAAAAAAAAAAAAAAAATGTAATATTAGCCAACATAGGTACATTCTACCCCCTCCCTCTTTCAAAAAGAAAAATAAATAAATAAAAATATAATAAATAAACAAATGATTAAGTGTAAATAACTTCAAAGCATATAAGTTCAATATATTTTTTAATGTTTTTATTATTATTGTCATTAAAATGTACATATTAAATTATTAAAACATCTTGAATATCACATTAACAAATTTTTTGAAGAGAAACTTTTTGGAGAATAATTATTCAATTAAAGGAAATTCAATGTGTATATAATATATATATATATATATAAAATACACACATTAGTTTGTGCAATTTATTACCAATAAAATACATATAAATTGTAAGATTTTTTCAAAAGATTAAAGTTTTAAAAAAATAAGGAAACTGAAACAACTAATCAGGACATTACCATTTCATTTCTAATTTTATAAAAGCCTAAGTAAAAAGGGAAAAATTGCTTAAGAATGCCTTGGCCAGTTAAAAAACATAGTAATCAGAATTAGAAATAAGAAAAGTTAAACATGAAGGACAGAGTGACAGACAAATCAAATGCTTCAGAGTTCAGATGATACAATATTTATTATCCTTAAAAAAAAAAAAAAAAAAAAAAAAACTTACGGCAGAGAATTTAAGGCTTTGTATAAAAAAAAAGGGGCTGCAAACGAATGTAGTTAGCTTCAAAATAAGAATAGAAGATAAAAATAGAGTTGTAGAAAATTAAAAGTAAAAGAATCATTTTTAAAATTAATAAACACAGATATTTTATTTATTTATTTATTTATTTTATTTATTTATTTATTTTTTTTTTTTGGGGGGGGGGGAGGGAGGGGGTATTTGATGTAAATAACAAGTAAGTTCAAGTTTTCTTATGTTCTAAGACTATATAAAACTACATATTGACCCAAAATTGTAAAATTTTATATTTTTGATTTAAATCAGTGATTTTTTTTTTAAAAAATCAAAGTGATTTTAATCGTGATTTTAATCATGATTTTAATCAAGCTGATTTAAATCGGGGTACCCTGCCAAAAAGCAAACAAAATTAATGTTTCTGTTAATTAAAATAACCACACTGGAAATTTATCATGAATAATATTCAGTATAAACTTGGGTGATTTTAAAATTACATTTGGCGAAGTACTATTTAAATATTTTTAAACAAAAATTTCCTGTGTCATATCATTCATTCAAACGAACAGAAATTTTTATTACTTTTTCTCTTTCCCTAATTTATTACACATCACAAGCCTGAAACCTTTTCAAAACACCACAATCACGTGAAATACCAGGCATTTTAATATATGTAATTTTATAACAATTTGCAAAAATAGTGCTGATTTAACAAAACTGCAACGCCTATTTAGGCATATCTTTTGAGGATGATACAAACCCGCCGCTTTCTCCTGATTTATCCGCCAGGATAAAGAGATAAAGATAGAAATTTTTTCACTTAATTATGCGAACTTATACTATTAAAATCGCGAAAGAAAAATACTGGTGGTAGAATCAGGGGAAAATGTGACATGTCACTACCCTGTTAATTTTCTTAAATGTCTCGAAGCTAAAGAAAAAATAAATACATATTTTTATTAAGTATTGTTAATACGTGCTTCTTATGCAGAAAGCTTTTATTAACTGTTTGCACTCGAATGTCGCCTCTCAGGCGACATCCGATTCATTACTTCAACTCAAACGGCGCTCGGGAGGCGCCATGGCCAATTAAGTTACTATATATCTTATACCGACCAATAATGTTTTAGAACTAAAAGTACTATAAGAGGTGCATACTTCATTAAAAAAAAGACTCCACCCACACTTTTTATTAAGTGCCTTTGGGCGTTGCTTGCCTTGTTCATTGGTAAATGGCCAAGAATGCTCTGCAAAATATCACACGATGGAAAATTATAAATCACAATATTTATATATAATGTTTGTAATATGTAAATATACATCAGATATAGAAATAAAATGTTTATATTTAAAATTATTATCTTTCATATTTTTCATTTTTTATTAAAACTATTGTCGTGTAGCTCATTCGCTTACTAAAAGAAGATTCGAATGCAGAAGGTTAATTTACCATCTCACTTCAGGCCCGCACATTTAGAAAATACAAAGTGGTCGACATAAAAGAGACCACTGACAAAAAAGAAGGCGCAGACTTCGTAAAAGGTGCATTATGCTTGCCTTTTATTACACGACCAGCATAACATAAGGACAGCCAGATCTTATATTAAGCTAGATTAGATTTAGCTAGAATAGCTAAAAAGCATAAACTACGAACCCTGCTGTACTTCTGTATTTTTGAATAGATCTATTACAGAATTATAATTCTGTTCTCAAGCCACGCTCTTTTAAGTAACATTTTCTAGTACGAAAAATTATGAAGGTTTATACGTAGATCACTATATATCAGGATAATAGCTTCGAGTTGCTAGTATACCCATGCGAAAAAGATTTCGAGTGCAAACGGTTAAGGACATCTTTTTCTCTCGTTGTTTTCGCAATTGCATATTGGGGGGAAATTTTACTATAACTACTATGGTGTGAAAAATGGTAGATACTAACACATGGTTTATATTCCCCTTTTATTTTTGAGGCCACTTTCAAGGATGAAAGTTTTTTTTCTCTTTATTTCTATAATCTTGCTTTTTATTTGATTTTTTTCTATATAATAAAACGTATTTTAATATAAGTTAATATTTTAAATATTTATATATTGAAATAAACTAAAAATTTCTAATGTTTTAATGTTTCATTCTGAATAACATTTGAGTGTAAAAACGGGTTTATTAAGCCAGAATATCGCCCTCAAACTTACCATTAACATAAAATAAAATAAATAAATAAAAAACTTGTTTTTTAGTTTTTTTAGTATAAATTGTTTTCTCTTTTACTTAATTTTAAGAAATTATCTACTTTTACATATAAATTATTATTATTATCATTACTATTACTATTATTTTAAGGAAGATTTCTATTTAGAAGATTATATATATGTATTATGTAGCACATATAGAAAAAAAAGGAAAACCTTCGAAAATTTTTAGTGTATTTCTTCCATTTTACAGCCATTACATAGATGCAGTTATTTTAATTTATTCCGAAGTATTTTTAACCTGCCTTTATTCCATACCACTTATTTTTTAAAAGTAAGTTTTTCTTATTTTATTTTAAGTTACAACTATACATCATGACAGTCACACATATAAATTTGCAACATTCTACGGTGAGCTATGCGAGATGTCAAATCTATTTAGCAAAACGCGACAATACTTCTTTATACTTTGAAAAAGGAAGTAAAAAATGAAGCCACATTTCCGTTTTTGGCACCTACTAAATACAGGGTGTTTATAAAGTCCCGGACCCATTTTGATGTTTAGTAACTCACAAAATAATGAAGATATAAACAAATTTATGGCATTTATTGATGGAATAACTCATATATTTCTTTTCAGGTTTGAATATCTTTACTTTTGTAAATATCGTCTGCGCGTGTGGTTAATTTCAGATAATTTCATTTTCCAGTCTAAATATCTGTACTTTTCTAAATATCGTCTGCTTATTAATTGCATTTTTCTCTCTTTTGTTTTTGGCAACTATTGCAGTGTTATGTTTACTTTTTTGGGGATTTGTAAAAGACAATGTTTACAGGAGGAGAGTGTCGAACATTGATGACCTAAAAGTCAGTATTACAACCGCAATAGCCTCTGTGGATGCCGACATGCTTGCCGCTACCTGGCGTGAAGTTGACTATCGACTTGATATTCTCCATACGACGAAGGGGGCACACGTGGAAGTTCATTGACAAGGGTCATGAAACTTTTTGAGTCTATCTAACCATTTATGTTATTAATTTTAATCTATCTTTATTATTTTATGAGTTATATTATCAAAATGGATCCGGGACTTTATAAACACCCTGTATAATCGCTGTTTAAGCCTATAGAGAGTCCGCTTGAAGAAGGGGGGCCCTGAGCAGTTGCCCAGCATACCCTGGCATTAGCCAGGGACAGAAGGAAGTAATGTGAAAAAAGGGCGGGTACAAACACAGGATTCGTACTCTCCGTTCATGTTTTCCAGGTCACTTTAAGCAATAAGAGATTTTCGCTTATATTGCTAACATTTTACTTTTTATAGGAATATTTATATTATTAAATGTATTTAAATATAACTTGACACTGTAAATGCGTAAATACTGAAATAAAATACAAATTTCTAATGTTCTGATATTCCATGTGGATTAACATTTGGTGTAAAAGAAGCTTTATTTTTAATCAGAATTTCTCACTTCAAATATTCATAAAAAAAAAAAAAAAAAAAAAAAAAAAAAATGGTTCTATTTTAAAAAAATATATATATACCTATATTTTTTTGCTTTTATTTAATTACTTTTTAATTACTAATTTAATATTTACTTTTTGTTTTTAAAAAAGATTTTCACTTAAAATATTTCGAACATCTTCAATTTATTTTTTCCTTTTTTATTATCTTACATAAGAAAATTCTGTAAGGAGTTTTTCGTTTAACGTTCTGTTATCTCTGTTTTTTATTCTCATCTGAATGTGCTTCCGAAATTTCTTTTGAAAATCGCTTGATATGAAAGAGGCATTATCGCAGATTTATCTAAATGCATTTTGTACATTTATTTTTATGCTACAAAAAGTTATTTTTAGAAAGCTTTGCATTTAATTTAAATGTATGTCTACGTGGTTTATTTCATACATTTTATTTTATACCAACATGTTAATTTAAATCGGAGCATTTTTAGCCCCGTCTTTAATCCCCACCACTTTATTTATAGAACATTTTTCTCCAATATATAACTACGATAAACTAAGTAAAAATTAGTCTTAAGAAAAAAGTGGTATGAAATAAAGGCAGGGCTAAAAATGCTCCGGAATAAATTAAAATGTTGGCAATTCTAATATATATATATATCGTTAATAAAATATCTAAAATATCGTTTTATGTCTTATTAAACTTATATAAACTTAGTATTTTTAAACTTGATATTTAACGATATTAGAATCACTTATAAAAATTTCTAACGAGAGATATTTTAAGTAAAGCGATGATATGTTAATGTAAGAGAATCTTTTACTCCGTCTGCTTCAGTATTTAAATTTAAAATTAATTTATCTAAAGTTATTCTGGCATAATAAATATAGAAGATTCATGAACACAGTGGGATTCCACATTTAGATCTTGAATTCCTACAAGAGATTGTAGCCTGAATAAATATTCAACCTCGCTACTGCTCCTGTTATTTCTGAGGAGGAGAAGCATGAAATAAGGTTTGCTTTGTAGTATGAATAATTCCGTTTCCTGAACAAAGTAAAGTTACTAGAGAAGAGATAACTTTTTTCCGCTTTTTCAAAAGGTTATTATGGGGAGGGTTATTTTAGAACAAAATTTCTTCGTCCCTTTTTTTAATTTTTTTTTTTTTTTAACTTCAGTTTTAGAAAATTTATCTATTGCTTTCAATCAATCAATCAATCAAATCATATCTAATTTAATCTCTCTTCTCTCTCTCTCTATATATATATACGAGTATATACAGTTGACAGCTAAATTATTGAAGCACATATTCACGCACAAGCATATACACACATATATTTTTACTTTAATCGCTAATTTTTATCATCATTTTAACTTTTTATAAACAGCATAAAGACTAAGATCACAATTCGACAAATATTGGTTAACAAAGCAGTATTAGTTGCACATCTTTTAAATACGAATTATTGCTAGTGCTTCAAAAATTTCGCTGCCGATTATATCTATATCTATATGTTTGTGTCCCCGGATTTTCCTACCTTTTTTTTTTTTTTTTTTTTTTATCAGCGATATTATTGATAGTTTTCTAGTAAAGTTTAATAATTAACTATAAGCAAAATATATGATGTAACGTTTTTATAGTGTTTAAATGAGGTAGTCGAGAGATATTTACAGAAAAAACTTATAAAAAGAAACTTTATTACTCATCTAAATAGCATAAACAAAGTCAGTGAGATTTAGTAAAAATATACTTTTAAATTCATTTTATCATTTAAAATCCAATAAGCAGATATGTAAACTATGTTTTACTTATTTATTTATATTTTTTTAATCTATATGTTAAAACGGAAACATAAAATTTGTATTTTTTTTTTTAACATATTAGCTATAGAAGTAGAGGACTGAAAAGGGTGTTTGGTTAATGAAAAAGTTTGGTTAATGTGAGTTAAAAAAAAAATTTTGTATGATGTCAAAAGGTATTAAAAATATCTTTATTTATGCACTTTTTTCATTTTATACGTGCAGTCTTTCGTATAAAAAATACCTGTAGAAAAAATCGATAAATGGAGCTTTTATTTGGAAGGGGGAGGACTAATAGTTTGAATTTGTAATTTTTGCAGACCAGTTTTGTGTAAACCAAAATAAATTAGAAATATCAGTCTTATCGTTACAAATTCGGCACTCAATAAAAGGGGAGATTTTTCTGAATCCAGGAGTGCAAGGAGATATTCGTCACGGCAATTAAATTTTTTTAATTTAACTAAAGTATGAAATTCAGGTGGAAGCACTTCATTTAAATTCATTTCAGTCATTTTAAAAAGTACTTGGCCCAATTTTACGGTCAAAAAATGAAATAAAAATAAAAATAAAAAATAAAAATTTTACAGATTGAAATTAATAGTCCTCCGTACTAAACTAAGTCTGTCTTTGACAGAATTTATATATATATATATATATTATTCAAATAAAAGCCTAGACACAGTAATTTGTACAGATGTAACATCCCGATATACTCGACAACGGATTTTTCATTCTAAGAGACAACAGCGATTTGTGAGGTAGAAATGCTTATTGAGTGAAAGAATGGTAGATCGAAATTTTATACCACTGAACAGATACGCAAATTAATAAAATATTTGAGTTATGAAAAATCTAATTTTTTTTCAAATTTATTTTTGATCTAATTTCTTTGTTTTTGGGATTTACGTCAGCTCTAATTTAAAGACATAGTTTCTAGGTAAAATATAGTGCATTTCAATTAACTAAAAATGATATGCATATGTATATATATATATATATATATATATTTGTAAGTCGATTTATTAGTACATCCTGCATGTAAAAAGAGAAAAAATAAAATTAGAAAAAAATTTCTGTTTTCAGTTTTTGATGAATTTGCATGTTTTGAGATTTCCTGAACAAGATCGACCATTTTTTCTTAGAAAATATCTGTCTTTTAGAGTAAGTTAAGCAGTGCGAAACCATGTACCACATGAACCAATGGACTTAACCAAACTTGATAATTGGATGTATCTTGACTTGATTTGGTGCTGATTAAATTTTAGTTTGCATTACCCAACAGATGGCGTTAACACTCTGCGATTTCCTCTTATTTCAGGAAAGTGTGTATTAAAGTTAGTATAAGATCCATAATTATATATTGCCTGAAATTCTATTGATATAGGTTGAGTGCATATAGGCCAACAGGTGACACTGTTATGTTAAAATATAATCTTATTTTGGGGAAGACTATATCTAAGCTTCTACCGTGTATAAATGTACAAAACTTGGAATGTGAGATGGATATTAGGAATAACTATTCTGATTCATTTTGAATGCAAGTTGGATCACAAGCGGCGCTGCTATTCTGCATTATTTTCCGTTTACGCGAAAGCTGTACCTCAGCTTCTGTGCAATGAAAATGCATCAAACCCAGTGTGTGATATATATTATGGAAAATAATTTTTAATGAATTTTGGTGTATGGAAGCTGAAAGGTGGCACTGGTACTATTTTCTACGGGTTATTAGTTTACTATAATTCAACATCTGCTTCTGAACCATATTTTAATAACTTTACTCTGCACAAATATTAATGAGATTGAAATATGTTATTCATATGCACAAAAGAATGCTTTCTATGGAATATATTATGATTAGAATGAAGATTTACAGGGCCACACAAAAATATTCAGTTACATTAAGGGCTATTATTGGAAATGTACCGGAATTGCATTTTCGTCTATATTAAGCTCTTTTAACCCTTTTTAACAATTTTTAAGTGTGAATATGGTTTGAATTTGTTTCTCTATCTGACTGACTATCCATTTGTTTATCTGTCCCTCTACCCGTCTCCAGCATCCGTAAATATTTTCAAGGAAAAAAAAGTATGTTATTCAATTCCCTATGAAATGTTCCCTATTTGAAATGGCATTAATAGGTTCTGCATAACTGGTTTGTTTACAGGGACACCCCAACGGATGCCAATGAATTGTGTATTAGGACAGACATTTTTATAAATTACATTTAAATAACTTTGTACTGCAAAAATCATAAAAATATTGACATTTATTGTTAAACTGCTAAAATGATGTTTTGTATAGAATATGATATGGTTAACTTTCAGATATAAAGAGCTGCAGTAAAATATTCAGATACGTTAAAGGCGGCGGCTGAAATCTAACGGTTGCATCTCCTTTTGCATTATGCAGTTTTAACACTTTCCAACAGTGTTAAAGAGTGTTTATGAATTCAGTTAGTCTATCTGTATGCCTCTCACTACTTTTGTCTGTCCGTTGTGTGATAAAGTAGACAAAGAAGGTTGAAAGATATACTAGACCTGCTAACTATGCTAGTTTATTCGTAATGGTATTAATTTTTTTCACACCAGAATAGTTGTAGAGCAGTAGTCTTCTTATTTAATAATGAGAACATATGATGAATATTACTCTACAGCTATTCTGGTGTGAAAAAAGAAGGGGCCTAATACCATTACGGATAAACTAGCACAGTTAGAAGGTTTAATATACTATACAACAAGTATGTACAGTTGGAAAATATTAAAAATCATTGCGTACCACGTGGTTTTTCGTTCTGAAAATATAGCAGTCAAAAGATTACTTACTAATCTCCACACACACGCAGCAATTGAAAAAAAAAAAAAATGCTTTTGACCATACGAGATCTTAAAAAATACACATCAGGATAAAAATTGATATAAAATAATTTGACCGTATAAAATACCTCCTTATTTTTGGTACCCGGGAAATGCAATTAATGCATGGGATAGTTTAAAAAATACTATGTATAAACAGAAAATTAAAAAAGAAAAAAAAATCATTTGAAGTTTATAGAATAAAAAGATGTAATTATAACACATATGCTCTGGAAAAAAAAAAAAAAAAAAAAAAAAAAAAACAGTTAATATCAGATTTTTTTAACACTTTCGCGACCGCATGCTTTTGTCTTTCTCGCAACAAAGGTTCGCCTGTGGGCGTTGTTTTCCAAAGTTACAATAATTCGGATCAAAATTTTCTGTATTCACATTTATATTACAAATTGATATACATTTCAATTTTAATCATTCTAACCAAATTATTTCTATCCATAGTATTTTTTATTGTACGAATGTGAATATTGGGTATATTCTTAAGAAATAAACAACATACAAATTGAGAAAGATAAGCCCACTGGCGGAGTTACGCATTTTCAAATGACGTGAATTTACGTCAGCGGTCGCGAAAGTGTTAATAATAAATAGATATTATTATATTAATAAACCGATTTATTGCCAGTTAAAAGTAAAGCATTTATTCAGCTGAGTATATGTATTTTATTTTTCTTTATTCGTGTAACTAAAATACGCATTCGCAATAATTTATAGTGAATGTTTATCAAATATGGTCTATCACAAGCATTGAAAATCGATTTTATACAAACACAACGCCAGAGTTCTTAACTTTTAAAATTTATTCGCGAACATTTTTAGCCCCGACTTCTTTTCGCACCAGAAATTTTGTAGATTATTTCTCTTTAATATGCGCCAACAATTAAATAAGAAGAAAATCATTTTTCAAAATATCCGGTATGAAAAAGAGGCGGGGCTAAGAAAGGTTGTGAATAAATTATTAAAGTTGGGAACTCTGCAGAAAGCTTTCTGGTTAGATTTATGTAAAAAAAAAAAAAAAAAAAAGGAAAAAGAAAAGAAAAGAAAACATAATATTCTTTCTGCAGAATGAAGTAATCTCTACCCCTCATTTAATATTCAGATAAAAATGCATATTTAGAAAGTATTTTTCATGTAGCAGATTACATTGATAAATGCAATTGAAGCATTTTAAAGTAAACAAATTGATTCTATTTTTTCCTTAGGGATTTTCCACAAACGAGGGAAATATCTCTGGGTCAGATTAGTAAAATTCAATTCATTTTATTACATTTGAATAATGAGGTAGTGTAGTGTAAAATGACGAAATTGTGAATTATGCCTGAAGGATTAAAATTCTTTCAGACATTTACAGTCATTCTTTTAGATTTATTTAAATTTACTGCAGGTTATTCAATATTAGAATTTTTCAAATGCTGGAATTATTACAGTAGAACTTGGATAATTCGAAGTTGAAGGGACCAGAGAAAAATTCGAAATATCCAAAAATTCGAATTACATATACTATTTTGTCAAAAAGAAGAGATAAATTAAAAATATAAAACTCTATGATCAAATATTTAACACATAAACTTTATATCTAAGAATACGGCATCATTAACCCCCTCCCATTAAATCAATATTTTTTTACGATCTTAATTATTCAACACTTTTTTTAAATAGTCAGATATTTTTGACTGCTTCTTTAAGTACAATCTTTGTGCCATAGCATATGACTTCAACCTATCAATTGATACAAAAACAGAAACTTCTACATTAGACATGACTTTCAATTAAAAACCCCCCTCGAAGTTCATGTGTATGGACCATATCTTCTGATGCACAACACTATAAAAATTATGTCCTATTTGCTGCCAGAAATTGTCTGTAATTTGAGAAAATACGTTCTGACAACGTAACTTTTTCGTAAATTACGCGTATTTTCTCAAATTACAGAGAATTTATGGCAGTAAATAGGACATATTTTTTACAGTGTAGGTAGGACATACTCTTGTATTTCCTTATCCTTCTTTTGAAAGACTGTTAAAAATCATAATGCACTGTAGCTGAAAAAATCTCGGGAGCAAATTTTACTGTAATATTTTGAAGGTAATCGTATAAAAAATTCGAATTGTCCAAAATAGAATTCGAATTATCCATGATTTTTTAAACATTATTTTAATACAAAATTCAAGAGACCGACTAAAAAATTCGAATTATCCAGAATTTCGAATTAAACAAGTTCGAATTATTCAAGTTTCACTGTACATTTATTTATTTCAAATTGAAAAAGCTCCTTTTTCAGAAAACGTAAATGTTTCCATAGTAATTTTGAATAGTATGCTTAAATAATGTTAAAATTTAATATTCAGTTGAACTTTAATATAAATTGGTGCTTATTAGATTTTGGCATATATTATCCGGCAGATGACGCTGCTATTTTATAATTACCCTAATTATGAAAAGATGAATAAATCTTAACATTTAAAGTATTTTAGTGCAGAAAATTTAATCTGTGAGTATCTCATCATAGAAAACAATGGCTATGTAATTTGTTTGTATATCCTAGACAGAGTCACAGCTATTGAAATGTTTTTTCACGTTTAGAGAAAGACCATACATCAGTTTCTATAGCGTATAAGTGTAATAAAATTGGTAGTTGATATGGCCATAATGAAAAATTATGCTGTTTTAATGTGGGAGTATATTGACTGACAGGTTGCAATACTTCACTGAGAAAAAATTCTGTAACTGTCATCCAGAATCTAAATTGTGGCTCTAGAAAAAATAGTTCCATGTCATCTTTATAAATTCTAATCCCCTTTAAAAGCCAGTTCTAGAAACCCCTATGAGAATTCTAGAGAGTTTGTCTACATATCGCCTATTTGAAAATATGTCCAAATAAATGCGAACACAAGAGGCGGCAAATGTAATCTTTTTTTATGACCCAGTTCTAGATAATCAAGAGAAAATTTCTTGCCATACAAAAGATTCAGAATATTCAGAATATTGTTTCACCATCAAGAAATGTGTAGACTAGACATTCTCGATCCTTTCGTCTATTCAGTTTATTGGCGTGTCTTATGCGCATAGCTAGGAAATCTGTATTTCTAGTTAAGGGATTTAGAAAATGACCATTTATTCATTGTAGATGAAGGCGGTATATTTTTCCCCTCAGGGTTGCATTCATTTTTTGCGATTTTTTTATTAGATATAAATCAGCATCTTTTGTATACAATTCCACCAAACTGCATTTGTGATTTTTTTTAATGGAAGGTGACACGTTGATTTAATTTTTGTATACGTTACACGGTAGATGGCGCTGTAATATAGGAAGATACCAAAGAAATTTTTATGATAGCCAAAGCATAATAGTTTGATTTTAAATTTGCTAACTTTACTGAAAAATGCTGTCTCTCAAAAGCTGGGTTTAATATCGGCTGTTATACTAAACGAAATGTAGTAGTTAAAGTATAAAGGCATTTTACTCATTTGATGATGTAATAAAATGGCTTTTCTGATTATTCATTTTTCTTAATAGTAAATTATACATGTCTAATTATTTTTTAACATACATGTTAAGCATAACTTCATAAAATTTTCCTTTTAGAGATTTTCAAGCTGAACTATTCCTTAAAAGTTCACCGTGACTTTCTTTTTTTAGCTTAAGGAAAATAATTGCATTTTCTGACCTTTTATCTTTCGACTTAAGTAATATAATATTAATCATTCAATTTAAGTATTCAGTAATAAGAATTTACAGGTCTCGGAAAGTTCTTAAAATTTTACTAGCATTTTATTATATTGACACCACTATCGTCAAAAAGAAGTTATTCTTGAATATCGACTTCAAACAAGTTGCAGCTTGGATGCACCCATGGCTAGAGCCCTTAATTGAAACGTATAGGCCGGTGTGTCGCCGCCATTTTTTTTTTTTTTCTTTTTGCCGCAGAAGAGGACAGCATTCCTGTGAATTTAAGAAATTTCGATCTGAAGCTACTATCGATCGACAAAAGCGATAAGTAAAAAAGTGTTCCTAATGACACATTTTTTTTTTCACATTACGTTATCAGGATATCCTGTGGATGTATTGGAGATAAGATGTGTTATTAGGGCTGTTTCTGTTTCTTATACAAATGTCGCCAAAACTGAAATACAAAGTAATAAAAGGTCTTCTTACTTCGATTTATCAATAATATAAATAGTATAATTAAAACAACACATTTTTCTGTATTTTTACATTAACACATGTCAGAAATACAAAGCAAAATATAAGTAAATATAAGTAATATTGTTTTATTCTTCTTAAATTAACTTACGGAAATCTGAATATTTTATGTTCTTTTCTTTAATAATTATACCCCACTAAAAATAATCCGAAAATATTCTTGAGAAAACAGTATTTTCTTAAGATTTTTTTCAAATATTTAAAAATATTTTGAAGATTTTTCTTTTTCTTTAAAATATCTTAAGAAATTTTAAAGAAATTATAAAGAAATTTTGTAAACTTTCTTAAGAATGGGCAAAATAACTTAAGATATTCTGTAGATTTTCTCTAAAAATACCTGCAGAATATCTTGAGATTATTTTTAGTGGGGTAGAAGTTTGTCGTTAAACAAACTCCCATATCGTACTTTACTTAGTTAAAACAACAAAATTATATAAAAGAGTAACTCTAAAGTAATACAAGACGATAAATGTATTGACTGCCGTTTATTTATCAATGAAACGCGCTGGGTACATGTGGCAACCCTAAGGCACAAAATGCCTGATGTGCCACCAGCATGTATATATAGAAGCCTTACCCATGGCCAGTGCCACGTACCTTCCTCTGCATAATAACATGAGGACTAGTTGGCATAGGTGGACTCTGCTCAGTTCCCCATCATATTTATGTTCTCATAAATTTCTAGTGCGAGACATTATAATCATGTTAAAAGAAATGAATTTGACCAAAACGATACAGTTACAGAACGAAATCCCCGCCTAATAGGCTATCCACCGTTCACTTCGATATATTTATCTTATTCTAATCTATTCATTTATTTTATCAGGGTCAATTCTGATATTTAGTTTTCATGCTACTGTTCCCAATGCAATAATCCTCAAAATTAATATTTATATGAAAAATTTAGAATTTCGCTATGTTGATAAAATCGTAAATTACGAATAATTTACGAAATTTTCCTATTAGAATATTTGTATTCAATCATGTTCAAACAAATATCATAAAAATTTTGAAGTTGTCTAATGTATTTATGATCCTCAAAATGGAAGTTTATGCTCAATTTTGCTATTTCAATAGAATTATTTAAAGTTTTATTTAGACAAAAAAAAAAAAAAAATAATAATAATAATAATAACGATTCAATTAAATTTAAAATTCATTTAAATAACCTGCGATGCCTGCTGGTATTATATTGTATCAAATAAGCACTCTTTTTATAAACTTGCGCTTCAATTTTACATTGAATAAATACATAAAACAATGGCGTGTTTGTGGATTTTATTTTGTCTGTTGCAAAGTTCTTGCTATAACCCCTTAACGCGCGGTGTCCTCGCTGCGAGGACGCAAAATTTAAGATCCAGCTGAAAAAATTCATCCCGGAAATTTTTTAGCAAAAAATTAAGTTTATAACATATTAGAAAAGGCCAGTTTTTTTTAACCTTAAAATTTGAAATTTCTTTTAGTTTAATTTAATTCATAAATTCCGGTGGCAGTATAATTTAAATGATCCGATTTGTCTTGCGCCGGAAAGGGTTAAATAGTTTTCATTTGACAAAATTTTGTTTAAAAATAGACAGATTAGGAGGTGCAAAGCGTAATGAATTATTAAAAATAACTCCTGGATTAAAGGGAAAAATTAATTGCACATTACAAACATTTTTTAAAACGATAAAGAAAAGATATTAACTAGCAAACTTTAATAAAACTATTCATTATTCGCATCATATGTTTACTAAATTCTGCGTTAGAAACTCAAAAACTATGTCTTTGGACGACACGGATAATAGTCGAAAGTAAATCTTTCGTTCTTTTTAGTAACTTTATCTTCTGTTAAATTCATGAGAGCAATTTATTAAGAATTCTCTTGTGAGGGTTAGGAGAAAACAAAGTTTTAAAACAATTGCATTAATCCTCCTAAAATCGATAATACATTTTACAAATTGTGTGCGATTTATTTAAATGTTTAGCTGGAAAATGATATATTCTCTTACAATTATTTCTTCTTAATGGAGTTTTATACATGGCAATTTAAATCAACTGTTCCGATAATTGAAATATGTTATAACAGTTTTATAATATGCAGGGAATTTTGTTGTCCAGATACCCCCTCCCGGTTTATGAATAATTAAATTAATATTTATATTCTTACGTTTAAAACAAAATTAATGTATATTATTTAAATGTTCATCAGTGCGATATTATATTTTCTTACAATTGTTTCTTTATAATGGAATTATAAACATGCAAATTATAATCAACTGCTGGTATAGTTAAATTTTGTTGTAACAATTTTATGATATGCAGTGTGTTTTGTTGCTTGTATACAATCTGCTTAATTACTGATTAAAAATATTCTTTTTACTCCTATATTTTACTGAAATTTTAATTTAATTAAAGATAAAAACTTTATTTTAAATAAAAATTTTAAAATATCATTTATAATCTATATATATAAAAGAAGACTTCCTCAGTGAGGGGGTGATCTATCAACGCCCAGACCAAACCCCTGGACCTAGAAGCATGAAATTTTGTGACAATGTTCTTTCTATGACGTAGGCATCCACTAAGAAGCGATTTTACAAAATTCGCCCCCCAAGGGTGGGAGGGGGGGGCAAAACGTGATTTCACAAAATCCTTCATATCTCAAACAAAAAAACAGTTATCCGTAAAATTTTTGCTTTAAAATATAGCTAATACAAATGTCAAAAAAACAATTTCTGGAATTTTCAAAATTCGGTCCCCAAGGGGGGGCGGGGGGGCAAAACGTTATTTCACATGCGTTAAACGTGATTTCGCATAATCCTATATATCTCAAACAAAAAAATAGATATACATGAAATTTTTGCTCTAAAATATAGCTAATGCAAATATCTAAAAACCAATTTCTGGAATTTTAGAAATTCGGTCCCCAAGCGGGGCGGGGGGGCAAAACGTGATTTCACATGTGTAAAACGTGATTTCGCATAATCCTATATATCTAACACAAAAAAGTAGATATATGTGAAATTTTTGCTCTAAAATATAGCTAATGCAAATATCTAAAAACCAAATTTCTGGAATTTTCGAAATTCGGTCCCCAAGGGGGTAGGGGGGGGGGGCAAAACGTGATTTCACATGCGTAAAACGTGATTTCGCTTCATCCTATATATCTCAACCAACAAAATAGATATACGTGAAATTTTTGCTCTAAAATATAGCTAATGCAAATATCTAAAAAGTAATTTCTGGAATTTTAGAAATTCAGTCCCTAGGTGGGGCAGCAAGGGGGGGAGGGGGCTAAGGGGCAAAAACAAATAGAAATACAGTTAGGGCGTTCAAAATTGATACAGATAGGTTCAAGAGGCCTGCAAGTCGAATGGGGATATTTTCGATTGTGTAATGTTATTAGGAGGGGCAGGAAGGGGGGGAGGGGTGAGGGGGGGCAAAAAATAAAAATAGAGTTAGATCGTTCAAAATTGATATATAGAGGTTTTCGATACCTACAAATCGATTTCGGATATTTTCGAATTTGTAAAATTATTAAGAGGGGCGGCAAGGGGGTGGGGCGGCAAGGGGGGGGGCTATGGGGCAAAAACAAATAAAAATACAGTTAGGCCGTTCAAAATTGGTACAGATAGGTTTTAGATGCCTGCAAGTCGAATGGGGATATTTTCGAAAGTGTAAAGTTATTAGGATGGCCGGGAAAGGGGGATGGGAGAGGGGGGGCAAAAAAATAAAAATAGAGTTAGATCGTTCAAAATTGGTATATAGATGTTTTCGATACTTACAAATCGATTGCGGATATTTTCGAATTTTTAAAATTATTAGGTGGGGCGGGAAGGGGGGGGGCTATGGTCAAAAACAAATAGAAATACAGTTAGGCCGTTCAAAATTGGTACAGATAAGTTTTAGAGGCCTGCAAGTCGAATGGGGATATTTTCGAAAGTGTAAAGTTATTAGGAGGGCCGGGAAGGGGGGGCAGAGGGGCAAAAAAAAAAGAAAATAGAGTTAGATCATTCAAAATTGGTACATAGAGGTTTCCAATACCTACAAATCGATTGCGGATATTTTCGAATTTTTAAAATTATTGGGAGGGCGGGAAGGCGGGGGAGTAGAGCGGCAAAAAAATAAAAATAGAGATATATCGTTCAAAACTGGTGCATGAGCATGTTGGGATTTTTTTCCGAAGGCAGTGTGAACCCGGTGCGACATTTTTCCTAATCAGATTTTGTTTCTCTTTTTTTTCACGTGATAAAAATTAATGCAATTTTGAGAATTCGATATAGTGATTCATTTAAAAATAGGGACCAGCGAAGCGGGCGTTGCCTGCTAGTCTATATATATAACAGAACACTTCCTGAGTGAGTGAGTGAGTGAGGGGGTGATCTATCAACGCCCAGACCAAACCCCTGGACCTAGAAGCATGAAATTTTGTGACAATGTTCTTTCTATGACGTAGGCATCCACTAAGAAGCGATTTTACAAAATTCGCCACCCAAGGGGGGGAGGGGGGGGGGCAAAACGTGATTTCACAAAATCCTTCATATCTCAAACAAAAAAGCAGATATCCGTAAAATTTTTGCTTTAAAATATAGCTAATCTAAATGTCAAAAAACTAATTTCTGGAATTTTAAAAATTCGGTCCCCAAGGGGGGCGGCGGGGCAAAACGTGATTTCACATGCGTAAAACGTGATTTCGCATAATCCTATATATTCTCAAACAAAAAAATGGATATGCGTGAAATTTTTGCTCTAAAATATAACTAATGCAAATATCTAAAAAACAATTTCTGGAATTTTAGAAATTCAGCCCCGAGGTGGGGCAGCAAGGGGGGGGGAGGGGGCTAAGGGGCAAAAACAAATAGAAATGCAGTTAGGGCATTCAAAATTGATACAGATAGGTTTTAGAAGCCTGCAAGTCGAATGAGGATATTTTCGATTGTGTAAAGTTATTAGGAGGGGCAGGAAGGGGGGAGGGGAGAGGGGGCAAAAAATAAAAATAGAGTTAGATCGTTCAAAATTGATATATAGAGGTTTTCGATACCTACAAATCGATTTCGGATATTTTCAAATTTGTAAAATTATTAGGAGGGGCGGGAAGGGGGTGGGGCGGCAAGGGGGGCTATGGGGCAAAAACAAATAGAAATACAGTTAGGCCGTTCAAAATTGGTACAGATAGGTTTTAGATGCCTGCAAGTCGAATGGGGATATTTTCGAATGTGTAAAGTTATTAGGAGGGCCGGGAAAGGGGGAGGGGAGAGGGGGGGCAAAAAAAATAGAGTTAGATCGTTCAAAATTGGTATATAGATGTTTTCGATACTTACAAATCGATTGCAGATATTTTCGAATTTTTAAAATGATTAGGTGGGGCGGGAAGGGGGGGGGGCTATGGTCAAAAACAAATAGAAATACAGTTAGGCCGTTCAAAATTGGTTTAGATAGGTTTTAAAGGCCTGCAAGTCGAATGGGGATATTTTCGATCGTGTAAAGTTATTAGGAGGGGCAAGAAGGGGGAGGGAAGGGGGGTTGCAAAAAAATAAAAATAGAGATATATCGTTCAAAACTGGTGCATAGAGGTTTTTGATACTTACAAATCGATTGCGGATATTTTCAAATTTCTAAAATTATTAGGATAAACAGGAAGGGGGGGGGGCGAAGTGGAAAAAGGGAATTTTTTCCGAAGTCAGTGAGAACCCGGTATGACATTTTTCCTAATGAGATTTTGTTTCTCTTTTTTTTTCACGTGATAAAAATTAATGCAATTTTGAGAATTCATTATAGTGATTCATTTAAAAATAGGGACCAGCGAAGCGGGCTTTGCCTGCTAGTTAATTATATATTTTAAAACAAAGTAGCTTGTATCTGATAATTCTTACAATAAAAATAATTGCATCTAAAATAGTATTGATTGGTTTGATATTTATAATGTATATTTATACTTTTTTTCTGATTTTGTTTCAATTGATCCATTGAATGCTTTGATTTAAAAAAAAAAAAAAATCAGTTAATTTACTGAGCCTTTTTAATGTAATTTTTTAAGACGTTTGGGGGAAAAACGGTATAATGCATCTCATCTTGATGTGGCAGAGTGTGATATCCTGTCAAACTTGTCAACAAACTAAAAGGGAAAGTGGCGTACACCAGACATTTTTGCGCACAAAATGCTATCAGAAAATACTATACAAGAAGTTAAAATGTTCCAGAAAATGATATACAATACTGTGAATTGTCTTAATAATTCACTGCAATGTTATTAGGGGGGCGTTTTTAGACGGCGAGAACATGCTAGTATATCACTTAGTTCTGTTGTTTTCTGTGTGTGTTTCGATTATTTTCGTTAAAAGTAATAGTTCTATTCAGACTGTGAAGTAATTTTTGGGCTTTTGTTTCAGCGCTGGAGTTGACTCGTTTGTGGACGTATTAACGATGAACGTATTAACGGCTCTCTTCACTTACCGTCGCCGGAAGCCCAAGCCAATATTATTCTACGGGGAAATTTTCTTTACAACTAACTTATTAACTAATACATATTTTTCAATTCTGTTTTCCCATTCAGATAATTCCCAACTGTTAGATTGACGGACCTTTTTTAAAAAATGTATTTTTTTTAATTTTTAATATTTTATTTTGAAATTGCAAAATGAAAAAAATTCACATATTGAAAATTCGTATTTTGCAGCTTCAAAATAAAATATAAAAAATTTTAAAAAATAATTTTTTTAAAAAAAATTAACAGCTGGGAATTTTCAGAATGTGAAAAGAGAATTTAAAAATGTATTAGTTAATAAGTTATTTGTAAAGAAAAATTTCCCATAGAATAACATTAGCTTCGGCTTCTGGCGGCGGTGAGTGAAGAGGGCCCTTAAAATGTAATATTCTGAATACTTTAACAAAATGTGTCTAATAGATGTCTGGCCATTATAATCAATAATCATAATCATCTTTCTATTTTTACAGCTTGATGATAGTCTGCAAGCGTGTTCAGCAATCGTAACATGTATACATACTTGCCAACGTATTAATTAGTATTCCGTAGTATTATTAGCCCCGCCTTCTTTTCCCCACCAATATCAGTGGCGACGCGTGAATGACGTTTCTGGTCCTCTTATGCGAGTGGCTGGAAACAGTGCATTGTAATGGCATATGTATTTATCTTATTGGTTGATTCGCCTTTTTTATAGTGGTTGGAGATTACCGAAACGTCACTCACGCGACGCCACTGACCAGTATCATTTTAGAGTATTTTTCTTCGTATTTAATCGTAATTGCATTTGGAAAATATTACTCTGAAAATTTACTGGTGTGAAAAAAAGAGTGGGAGTAACAACACTACGGAATATTAATTAAGATGGTGGCAAGTATGCATGTATATTATCCAAACAATAATATGGTAAATGAAGTTTTCTCAAAAACTATTTTACACCACTGTTACTGTTTACATTTTGACCATTAATCCGTATTTCAGGTGGCAGCAAAATGTTAGCATAAAACTTAAAATATGTGCTTGTTGGTGTAGTTTTTAGATAGCTTTATGTAGTACAATGAAGGTCTTAGTAAAACAGAATCGGAACAAATATTAACACTTTCTCGACCGCTGACGTAGATTCACGTCATTTGAAAATCTGTAACTCCGACAGTGGGAGTTTCTTTCTCAATTTGTTTATTTCTTAACGCTTTCGTGGCCGCATGTTTTTGTGTTTTTGACAGTAAGGTCCGCCTGTGGGCGTTATTCTCAAAAGAACAAAATTTTCCACATTCAGATTCATATGACAAATGGATATACATTATAACTGTACTCTTTCTAATCATATTATTAATACCCATAGTATATTGGTTGTACAAATGTGAATATTGTATATATTTTAAAGAAATAAATGAGATACAAATTGAAAAAGAAACGCCTTCTGGCGGAGTTACAGATTTTGAAATGACGTGAATCTACGTCAGCGGTGGCGAAAGTGTTAAGAATATGCCCAATATTCATATTTGTTCAACCACGGTACTATGAACACAAGTACTTTGATCAGAAAGAGTATAATTATAATGTATATCCATTTGCAATATAAATGTGAATACAGATGTTGCAACATGAGAGAATAACGCCTACAAGCGGGCCTTACTGTCAGAATGACAAATGCATGCAGTCGCGAAAGTGATAAGACCGTGTTAACAATAGTATAAAAAGCTGATGTGTTTTGGGTAGATTGAAGACATGAAAATCTTCATGTTATCCATAACTAACAAGATATAAAAAGTATCTTTTGAGAAATAAAAATTACTAGTTAAGAAAATATATGTGTTTTAATTATAGAAAAATATCATTGAAGCTTTACTGATATAATTTTAGATAGAGATTATTTACGAAAATAAAACCAGTTATTGTAAAACTATCAGTTGTTCCAGATCTGGCATACTTTTTATTCAATGACCACCAATAATTTTGAGAACTGATATTTGATATACATAACAGATTTTCAATCTTCGAATAGATTAGGCAAGCGTTGCAATTAAAAATTATTGATGATTATTGAAAAAAAAAAAAAAAAATCCACCAGAAAATTATTTATATTTTATCACACATATAAATACGCAAAGTATTCCATTTTCATTTACAATGGAAGTTATTTCTGATCAAGAAGTGTACAACCATGTACGATGTTTTGTTTGATTATAAAACTTATCAAGCTTAGATTTTTTTCTAAAGTTTACTAATGTAATAAACTGAGAATAGTGGAGTCTATGAATTATATGTGCACAGAGAATTTTCTTGCATCTTCTAACAGAATATGATGTGTAAAATTATAAAATTTTGTTAATGTGAACTATTGATTTTAACTACTCTCTGAAAATATTTTTTTCTCAGGTTTAATCAATTTAAAAATAGGAATAATGGTTTTAATCACGCATGCACGAAATTAAAATTACTCAGGCGACAGGAAAATTTATTTATAAACAAATATTGATTAATATATCTTGAATAAAATGAAATTTCATCCAGGTGTAATAAAATTAGAGGTGAAAAGAAAGATGGTTTTTAGCTTATACATTGATAAAGAAAATTTTTGGATGTTCTAACTAACGATGCTATACGATCAATAACAACAGTACATTATTAAAACAAACAATTGGTTTTTGCTCACATGTATGCAACTAAAATTTGTGTTGAAACGTAGTGAATGTATTTAAAGGAATTTTTGAACAGCAGAATATTTTAATAAAATTGTCTCAGAAATTTGCAAATTTAATTTATGCAGATGTTTTAAAATTTAATTTAAGTCTTACCATCTCAAAAAAAAAAAAAAAAAAAAAAAAATTCTATGTTGTGGCCACCACAGAACTTTCTTCTATATTTTTCTATACAAATTCACTCAGTAAAAATAATTTATTAAAATTATTATTTAAAAAAAATTATCTTCCATGATAATGCAGACAATTTCCCTATTGGAGAAGTAGTATAACACTAAATATCCAAAAACAGTCCATTTTATTCTCAAAAAAAAAAAAAAAAATAAAATCGATGACTTTCTTTTAAATTATCACAGATCTATAGTTCAACCATTCGTTTTAAAGATATTGACGAGACCTTTCGAAAGATACCCATCTTAAAAATTTACTCCCCCCGGGGGGTACCCACATGCACACAATTTTTTTCCTAGTTAACTACTACTATTATCAATAATCCATATTAATTTTACAATTACAAGTTAAAAATAACTCTTATTATGTACATTTATACGAAATTTTGTCCTATACTGCCATGTTAAAAGTTTCGAAATAATGCGATTACAGCGCTACCTATTGAGCGATTTATCCCTAAATCTAATCAGCACCAGTTTATGTCAGGGGTCAACTAAATATCAAGTTTGATTAAATGTCTTTCATTGGTTCGTGAGATACAGCGTCCACAAAATTCGTGATACACACACACAAACAGACAGACAGGCAGACATTTTCTAAAAACTATCAAATCGTGTTCAGGACATCCCATAACCTGTAAATTCATCGAAAACCGTAATTCCAAAATTTTCACGAATCAATCCAATACTTTCTCTATATTACATATACGTAGCTGCCAATATTTTAATTTATTCCGGAGTACTTTTAGCCCCGCCTTTATTCCGCACCACTTAATTTATAGAAAAAATTTCTTCAACACATAACTTCGGTAAAATAAGAAAAAAATGCTTTTGAAAAATAAGTGGTACGAAATAGAGGCGGGGCTAAAATTACTCCGGAATAAATTAAAATATTGGCAGCTATGGATATAGAAGAAAGTAAAAAAAAAAAAAAAAAAAAAAAAAAAAAGAAAGAAAAAGGGTACCGTCACTTTTTAAAGGAGGCAAAGTGGTAACTAAGAGAAAAGTATTTAACAGTAAAATCTTTATTTTTAGAAGAATTATTTTTAGAAATTTGATTATAAAATTCATTACGGACAAGGCATACTTGCCAACCATCTCATTAATAACCATACAATTGTTAACACCCTCTGAAAAAACGCCCCTTTTCTCACACCACTATATTTTTAGAGTAATTCTCTCCAAATGTTGTTACGATTAAATAAGATTAAAATTACTCTAAAAAATTATTGGTGCGGAAAAAAAGGCGGGAACTAAAAATTGTACGGTTCATAATGAGATGGTTGGCAAGTATGCCACTATATTTTTAGAGTAATTCTCTCCGAATGTTGTTACGATTAAATAAAACTAAAATTACTCTAAAAAATTATTGGTGTGAAAAAAAGGCGGGTACTAAAAATTGTACGGTTCATAATGAGATGGTTGGCAAGTATGTACAAGGTAATGTAGTGGAATCATTTAATTCTTTTTTAAACCTGATTTCTTCGAAAATATTTTGATAAATTTGTGCATCATTATTTGTCTTTTCATTCATTTGTGGAACGAAACGCAATATAAATTATTCTTTTGGAAACAGTAGTTAGAATGACATATTGTTGCATCTCCTGTGATAAACGAGTCTTTTTAAATGAACTATAAATTATACTTTAAGTTGCAAGAATAATTGTAGTTGCTGAAGTTTTTAAAATTTAGATAACTGGTTATATTCAAAATATGTTTTTGAAGAAAAGTTTTTGTGGATATTTAAGTGAATAAATAATAATAATAAAACTTAAATAATCGCACAGAATTTTAAATATTGAAATTATATTTTTCAAAATCTGTATGAAAGTGTTTAATGATTTTTGACTTCAATCATTCTTTTGTATGACAATTTCAATTTCTTTTATATTTAGACTTGCAATTATAATTAAAATTAACTAAAATCTAAAAAAAAAAAAAAAAATGTTTAAAGAGAAAAATGTAGAAAAATGTCAGATTATTTTAAAAGAAAAATACATTTAAATAGAAAAAATAAAAGTGTTGTGTCTACGATTTTTTTTAATTTAATTTTATGCGTAGAATATTTTTAATTCACATATATTAAAAAAAAAAAAAAAGTTTGTTTTAAAATTTATCATTAATCGTAAGCAGCTCAACATTGAAATCCATTCAGCTAATGAATCATAAATATTTGAAACCAGTATGCTGTGGCCACCACAAGACTTTCTTCCATATTTTTCTATACAGATTCACTCAGAAACAATATTAAAAAAACAAACAAACAACAACAACAACAACAACAAAAAAAAAAAAACGGATTTCTTCGAAGGTTTTTTTTTTGTTAAAAGTAAAAAAAAAAAAAAAAAAAAAAAAAACTATTATGTTGTGGCTATCATAAGACTTTCTTCTATATTTTCCTATACATATTCACTCAGTAACAAAAAAAAAAAAAAAAAAAAAAAAATACTATTTTTTTTTCGACGTTTTTTTTCGTTAAAAGTAAAAAAAATCAATAACTTTGTTTTAAATTATCACAGATTTATAGTTCAACCATTCCTTTTGAAGGTATTGACGAGACCTTTCGAAATATACCCATCTTGAAACATTACACCCACCGGGGGTAGGGGGATACTTCCCCCCAGGGTGGAACCAATGCCCCCACATGCACAAAATTTTCTTTCTGGTTAACTACTACTATTATCAATAATTCATATTAATTTTATAGTCACACGTTTAATATAACTCTCATTATGCACATTTATACGAAATTTTGTCCTATACTGCCATGTTAAAAGTTTACAAAAAATGCGATCACTGTGCCACTTGTTGAGCGATTAATCCCCAAATTTAATCAGCACCAGTTTATGTCAGGGTGCAACTAAATACCAAGTTCGGTTAAATTTCATTCATTGGTTAGTGAGATACAGCGTTCAAAGAAAGTGACTCAGACAGACGGACATATTCTAAAAACTACCAATTCATGTTCAGGACATCCCAAAACGTGTAAATCCATCAAAAAACGGAGGTCGAATATTTTCACGACTTCAATACTTTCTCTATATTACATATAGAAGAAAGTAAAAAATCGATAACTTTGTTTTAAATTATCCCAGATTTATAGTTCAACCATTCGTTTTAAAGGTATTGAGGAGACTTTTCGAAAGATACCCATTTTGAAAATTTACCTTTACTTGATTTTATTTGAGACTTTAAAATATGTCACGGACTTTTGGATCACCCCATATACATTTCATTTTTATAATTAAGCTCTGGATTAAAACGAAAATGATGTGTAAAAATAATATTGCATGTATTTCTTTGAAAAAAGGATGAAAATTTACTGATAGTTATTGCGATTTTTTAAAATAATTATTGAGAAATATATCCTTTACGTTTCTAAATAAAAGTTAAAATCATTTACTACAGTACCGACAGAAGTTATTCGCTAATGAGTAACTTTTATATTTGCAAACTTTCTAACAAATATACCTTTTTTCCACTATCCCGAGCTGCCAACCTAATTCGACAAATTGTTAGTACCGCCCCTTTTTCTACACCACTTAATTTTTAGAGTAAGTCTCTTCAAATATATTTACGATGAATTAAGAAAACAAGTACTTTAAAAATATACTGGTGTAGAAAAAAGGGCGGTACAAACAATTTGCCGGATTAGGTTGGCAGCTCTGACTATCGCATATTTTTTTAAAGTCTAATTTGAAAAATTATTTATTTTATATATTTAAAGTAAAGTTTTTGTAAAAAAGTAAATATATTCCTTTTATTTTTCAACAAATAATCAATTGAAAGAAAAAAGGGCACTATTCAATTATTATTAACATATGATAAACAATAATTATTATTCTTACTATTATTCTTTTATATTATTGACAGTAACATTATGGTAAACATTGCAATAGATTTATTGCAATATATTCAAAATAAAACTTATATCATATTGTTATATTCTCATAATATAACGTCTATTCTGATAGAAAATATTTCTATTAATATAAATCTTCTCTTCATATTTACGGAAAAAAAAGAAAAAGAAGAAAGAAAGAAAGAAAGAACTTTTCTCTCCGAGTTCCTTTCATTAGTTCAAAAATAACACTTTTTACATCCTAAAGTATAAGTTGTTTAAAACTTCTCCTCCTAAACATAACACGAACAGTATAGTTTTGAGAATTTATTCAATCTTCAATCTATTCAATGTATTCTAAATCTAAATGTAGAATTTTGTAGAATTCATGAATCTTTAATATTCGGTGACCTAGAATAATTCCAAATACATTTGCCCGTAACTTAAAATACTTGAAACAGAAATACTAAGAGTTTCCTTTATATAGAGGTATGGTTGGTTTATTTACGGTACTTTTCGCTGATATTTTGCAAAATTGAATCAGAGCAGCATGTATAATGTTGTGTACGCTTAGTTAATAAGTTTATGTAAGCTTAATGAAATATTAAATAAAGTGAATTTTGTAACAAGTGAATGAGATATACATATTTCTAAATAGAGTAAAATACTTTTTTGCTTAAATATGAATAAAAACACTGTATTCTGTTTTAACCCGTTAGTAGTCGCTAGTTGGTCGATTTGCCGCCCATCCTTCAGTTTTGCCAGAGTTTTTTATTCAATAGCCACCAAAAAGTTTTAGAAGTGACATTTGATATATATAAAACGCGAATAAAATCAAAGAAACGTTGATCACATCACTTTTTAAAATTATTGGTGCGAGTTAAATAAAAAGTGCGCAATCTGTAATAGGTGGCGCTGTCTATAGCGACTATTAACGGGTTAAATGACTTGTTTTACGCTAAAAATTCTGAGTGATTAAACCCTTTTTTATTTATTTTTTAATCTGAAGCACACAAAAGCATAAAATTTGAGAAAACATATTGCTACCAAATTATCAATAAAATTTAATGTTAATTTTCAATTTAATAATACATATTTTTTTCTAAATATTACTACTAATTATATGCTAAAAGTTGACTTGTATTAGGAAAAACATCCGCTTAGAACCAACTTCTACTTGTCCCGAAATTTAATCATATAAATTAATGCTAGTTTATCTACATGAAAGTGTCATGTACAACATTTTACCACTGTGAATGGTTACATTTTGTGAAGGTAGATAATTGTGTTATTTTTGTGAGTTTAATTATCTAAGTTTCACGCATATAAATGATGCTGAGAAACTGTGTATATTAAAAAAAAATGTAAATGACGAGATTTCATATTTTCTGAATGCACTTATTGTACAAACGAATTCGAAGCTTGTAAAAGTGAATTTTATATCAAACTATTATTTGACAAACAAAATTAAATACAAATACTTTAAAAGGAATAGTACTGATTTTAAATAGCAAATGAAAAATATTATAGATACCTAAAATAAAATAAGTATTATCTGACATCAGAAAATATTACTTCGTGATTTCAGTAGTGTATATTAAACAGAGCCAATTTCTTTACATATATCTGTATTCGATGGAATTAAGTGTCTATTCATTTTTTTTTCCATTAACGATACGGGATATTAAAAATATAAATGATTTTCTTTAAACATATTTTTTCTTCAATCATATTTTATTTTGACAATCAAGTTTGTAAACAATAACAAAATTTTAAAACGAAATCATAGATTCAATAAAAAATAAGACGAACGACTGCATAAGCTGGAGAGCTCGAGAAACTTACAGACATTGTCAACAGTGTCACTGTAGTCGAATTTTGGTTACCATTGAGTATATGGGAGTGTCCTATCTGCATAATGCTTTACATACTGTTGTTTTAGGTGGAATTAAGTGTCTATTATTATTATTATTATTCATCGTCTATACGAATTATCAAAAACCTAAATGTTTTTCTTTAAAGATATTTTTTCCTCATGTAAGATGCCTTATTATTTTATTATAATGCATTAAAAATGAGTATATTAACCCTTTAACTGACCGTGGTAATTATATATACAACCAAAATAATCAATTTTTAAATAAGGAAGGCGTGGTAAACTACTTAAATATACTTTCAGATTTTATTCTAATAAAATACCTTAAAAAAAAAAAAAAAACAGAACAAATCGTATGTTTCTGTTAGGATTTCTTTTCTCAGAAAATTCTTTTTCCAAGACTATGGCAAGTAATTTTACTACAAGAATGTGTGCTTACACTATAAACAGTAGGCGTGGAAAAGTTACTTACCACAAATTTCTCATTTAAAATTAACAATCTGGGTGGCAAGCATACGTCCCATGTTCTTATAAAGAATCAATAGTTAAATTTATCAAAGAAGTTAAACAAACTTCTTTTCCTAAATATATCACATTCTGGAAAAATTTTAATACCCCTTTACAAGAAATAAAAGGCCCAGTAAATGGTTAAATATTAAATTATACTAGAAATACTATTTTTGTACCTAAGCACTGTAAAAAAAAGAAAACCAGTCTCATTTATGCAATGTTATTTACCGTGTTTTTTTTTTTTTTTTTTTTTTTTTTTAGCGTTTATGCTTTTTTTTTCTTTGACTGTACCAAACATTAGCACATTAAATGTTTTCTATAAAATTATTTATTTTTTTCTTCCTATGAAATGTATTACCTTTTTTTTTATTCATGATAACAACAGTTAGAAAATCTTGAAACCCCCGAAAAAAACCCTTGAATTCTCTTGATTTAAAATCAAAGAATATATTCTTACTCATAGTTACTTTCTCTCCATAATCACTTTTCCAGAAAAATAAGAAAAACTTTCCACTTCTTTTCAGTCCTCCATGAAATATTATTCATACTCTAAAGCAAACCTTGTTTAAAACTGTAGTTCCTGAACAAAACAAGATCACTGCAGTTTTGAACATTTATTCAGTCTTCAATCTGTTGAATGTATTCCAAATCTAAATGCGGAATCTCGCGGAACTCATGAATCTTTAATATTTGTTGCGCTAGAATAATTCCGAATGTATTCGCCTGTAACTTAAAATACTTGGAATAGAAATGGTAAGAGTTTCACTTATATCTGGAGATATGGGTGGTTTATTAAAGGTACCTGTATCTGACAGTTTTAAAAATTCAATTAGAGTAGCATAAAGGTGTGTACGCGTGCTTATTCAATTTATGTAAATGTAATAAAATATTGAATAAAATATTTAAAATATAGTATATAAAGTAAATTTAATATCAGTGAATAAGGTACACTTATTTTTCATAAGTTTAAACAGTTAACTTAAATTGTATAGGGATATTATATTAACACTGTAAATTTAAACCAGGGCCCGAAATTTCAACTTAGATTGCACTCGCTGAAGAAAAAAGTTACTCGCCACAAAATACGATTAACTTACTCTATTTTTTACGTATAAGGTGACCAGAAATTACACAATGTCTTTTATTTTTTAAGAAAATAGAAGACATTCAATTTTGAAAAAGAGGTCATTTTAGAGGACACAAAATTAAATGATCGTAAAAACCGATTCAAAAGCTACTTTACAGAAGTGGTGGGCACATTTTTATCTCAAATGATGAATTTGGATCAGTATACCTTAATTTAAGTTAATAATATACAGATACGAGAATTTTTTTTTCTAATTTTGATAGGTGTCACTGCAAAATATAGATTTTTTTTTTTTTTTTTTTTTTTTGGGGGGGGGGTATTTTCATGCAGTTAGATTAAAAAAAAAAAAAAAATAGTAGACTTTTTTTTAAAATTAAAATCGTAATCATAAAAGAAAAAAATAAAATTGGCAAATGAAAAAATAAAAATATTCGGCAGATGAAACAATTTGTTTTAACGAACAGTCATCCTTTATCAACGTTTTATAAAAGTTCTCACAAGTATAACATAACATAAATTAGTCTTAGTAGTTAATAAATTTTTAAGGTAGGTATATAAAGCGGATTTTTTTCACATGTCTACATTTTGTTCATTGATGAAAACAGTCGCTTTGTGGAAGCGTTTTTGCCAGGAGCACACAAAATGAATTCAACTAACTTTTGCAAATTTTTGTGAGGTGGTGTTAGTGTTATCATTAAGGCCAATTGTCTGCACTAGGGCTCTAGGCCTCAGTAGGAGAGTCCTCCATGGAGTCTTTCTAAGAGGTCCTAGCCCATATTTACACTAGGGAATTCTTTTATTATAGGGAATTCTTTTATTTCTTTGTGATACGAAGAATCTGAATAGACATAAACCATAATATGCTTTGGCAAATTTATTATAAAGTTGTTCTTTTGCGAAAAAGTTAGTGTTCACCGTTCGATACAATCAACAGCCGATTGAGCTTCCCAGTCTTGCGAAATTTTTTAAATTAAGGACTAAATCCTTTTCTTTTGAAAAAGAGGACAGAGGATGGAAAATATAAAAAAGAGGACTTTTTAGTCCTGTAATGTTTTTTTCGTTTAAGAGGACAGAACGTTGAAAAAGAAGACTGTCCTCTTAAAAAGAGTATGTCTGGTCACCTTACCTAAGATGCATGATTTTACGTTTTTAAATCGATAATTTTTATTTATTTATTTTTTGGTAGCACCGTGTACTGTAAGAATTCTATCTACATTTAGACCGAAATTTTACTCGCCACAGTAAAATTTCCACTCGCCAATGGCGAGCTGGCGAGCGGAAATTTCGCGCCCTGATTTAAACATTATACTATTCAAAGTAGCACTTTTTTTTTAAATATTATTTTTAAACGTCTCTCCCCATAAAAAAAAATCAGAGAACATTTCTTTTTTAAATTTATCACTAAAATTTTAATTTTACTTTTAATTGAATAATAACATACAGATATAAAAAGAAGAAATATCAAACTTTTAATAACAGAAAATATGCTAACTCTCAATAGCTGTTGAACAGAATACTTACAGTAGGCAGCAAAATTATTCGAGCGTTAGCAATAATTCCTATTTAAAAAGGAGTACTGCTTTAATACTGCTTTATTAAATAAATCCTCGTCGAATCATGTTCTTAGACTGACTAAGAACGTGGGTCGACAAGGATTTATCATAACTTTATATATAATAGAAGGATTGTAACCTCTGTCAATCCTTTCAGATATTTGATTTCAAAGCTTAATAAAACAAAATCGGAACAAATATTAAGGGCCCGGTTAACAAAAGTATAGAAAGCGGCTATTTTTTGGGTAGGTGGGTGACATGAACGCGCATGGAGAGGTAGAGAGACTGTAAAATGTTTGCGATAGACGGTAGTAGAAAAGCCGTCTACAGTGCGTGAGACAAGGGTATCAAGGAAGAGAAAGCCATTATTTTCTATTTCATATGCGAATTGGTTATTACTGTCTATAGAATTTATAGTTTGTAAGACATGGCCAGTATTGTAACGAGAAGTGTCGATAAGCGTGAAGGTGTCATCCACGTAACGGATCCAAAAAGGGAAAGACATTTTCTTAAGGAGCGTACTTTCAAAATAAATCATATAAATATCAGCGACAACTGGGGAGAGAGGCGAACACATAGCTAAACCTTCAGATTGACGATAGAATTTTCTTTGGAATGAAAAAGTAGTTTGTGATAAACAAATGCGGGTAAGAGAAATTAATTCTTACATTTCAAAGGACGTGAAATGAAGCTATTTTAATATTTTTTCAAGACAGCAGAGGGCGCCACTGGAACATTAGTTATTTAGATTTTACTTCGAAAGGAATCATAGTAAAATTAGTGTGAGGGCAGTTTTGAATATTTTTTGCGAAGTTTATAGACCTTTTTGCAGTATCAATATTTGCTGAAAGAAGGGGAGCAAAAGTGTAGCTAGAAAATTAACTAAACGGTAGGAAGCAGTACCGATGTTAGAAACTACGAGACAAAATGGGATATTGAGTTTGTGGACTTTTGGTAGAGCTTTAAAATCTGGCACAGTTAGCTATGGAAGGAATAAGATGAGATTTAGTTGAGTTCAACAACAAAGGGCAAGATTTTATAACAGATTTAATTTTAGTTAATTCGTGTGAAGAGGGGTCACGGGATAGAGGATTATATGGGTCATCATGAATAATTTGGTTACAATATCGATATATTTTTTCTTATTTATAAACTATGTATCTTAGATAAGAAAAAGAATTAAATTACTAAATTAATTTATCGATTGCACATAATTATTAACCTTATTATCAATTAAAATAAATGACTTTTTAAATAAATAAATTTAATTTAAATCTTGTTCTGAATTAAAGTGAATTAAATTATTCCAAAGTATTTCTTAAGTAATCAATATTTTATTCATACAAGTTCCGAATTTCAATATCTAAAAAATAAATATTCTTTTAATCTAAATTATTTCATTTGTTACAGGCAGGAAATATTTGATCTAAATTTATTTATTTGCCAAGATTAAACTTTCCCTTTTATCACATCTATAACTGATATCAAAACTCTCCTTTTATATATTTTAAAATAACAGATTTAATTTCCTTTTTTGGGCAGCAAAATTCTCGGAAGCAATCAATCGATTGTATTTCGTAATATTCATTCGTAATTTGGTAATAACAAAGATAATCAGAACGATTTATTTTTCGACTCGAATTTTTCGAAACGAAATCTTGTATTTAGATTATGATGTCATGTAACATCTGTTTTTTCAGGTTTCAGTTGCAGGCGATTCTTTTTGTCAAATTAAGTTCGATTAATTCAAACCTTATCCCCTGACAACTATTGAAGTAAATAAATGTTTTTTTTTTTTTTTTTTTTTTTTTTTTTTTTTTTCACTCATCCTAGTATTAATTTTTTAAATAATTTCCATTGGACTGGCGTATATTAAAGTTTAGAACTTGCCAAATTTGGCGTTAATATTTGTAGTTGTGCACCAAAAAAAGAATTTTGAAATTTACCAGAAGCTCTTAGAACTCGGCTGTCGTCTCTACGCTATTTTTGTCGCTCTCTCCCCCATTTTACTCACAATTTCAAAATTCGTGCCTGTTTATCTTTTCATCACTTAACACTCATCAACGATCTATCAATATTTATTGTTGAAGATTTTTAAATACCCTTAATAAAATAAACTTCCTGGTGACAATTCATTTTTAACTCCTTCTTGTTAATCTTTCAAGTTCATGCACTTTGTCAACAATCTCGGTGATAAACCCATTGAATAGCCGACATATTAAATTTCGGGCTAATATTGTTTGTAGAGGGATTCTGTATATAATCCGTCTATACTTAATTAGAGAAATTTTAGAGATAACTCATAAACGAAAAATCCAGGGGCGGATACGAGTTGTGCAAAATTTTCACTTTGATTTAAATTAAAGTTTCATACAGTATTCCTTATCAGGATTCTTCAATAATTTTTAAACTTAAAATTATTAAGTATCTTAATACAAGAACATTTTTCTGCACTTATTACGTAAGTTTAAATAACAGCGATAATGCACGTTAAAGCTATCCATATTTTACACAGAAGAAATAAAGCAATATTCCATTTAGATTAAAAAAAAAAAAAAAAAGCGTACGACAAAACATTTCGTGATATTCTAGAGATATTTAAGTTAGATATTTTTTAAATGCTTTGTAATTTCGTGGTACATTTTATTTAAAAACAAGGAGAGATAAATGCATAAATTATGACTTTTTCATATAAACAAAATTTTCAATGTTACACCAAACCTTATAAATGAATTATGTCATAATAATTTGAATTTTTTGAAAATATGTTAAAAAACGGAGTGAATAAAGCAAAACCTTAAGAAAAATTTAATTTTTAAAACACCTCATATTTTGGATCACCCTGTATTTAGTAAAGGACAAAAGAAATAACTTGAGAAAACGACTATTTTGTCAGGATATGCTGTAAACTATATTGCTATTAACAAACACTTCAATATTTTTGGAAAAGCATGGAAGCGCATCTAATCAGAACAACAAAGAATTTAGTAACTGAGGTAAAAGTGATTACATTTTAAAATCACTTAACAACTTCCGTTCATAGTTTATTTGTTATGTTATTATTTGTTATATGTATATTTATTAATATTTGTTATATTTGATATTATTTGTTATATATTATTTGTTATGTTAAGACGTTCAAAGAAGAAGAATATGGCGACCAGCTTTTAGCTTATTCAATTTCTTAAGAATATTGGTGAACCCAAAATTGAAAGTGAGCTGAAGTTTAAATTAAAAAAGGCTTAATTAAGCCTTTTTCGCATGGACTTCTTAACGCTTAAACGACAGGAGATTTCATATCTTAATACTTGTGAGCTCATTGTGCACTTAACCAATGTGTCAAACGCAGGAAGTATTCTTTAAAGGAAGAAGTATTTTAATAATCTTCCCAGTTAAAAAAAGAAGAAAAAAAATATTTTCTGAGGAAAAATATCCCAGTCTTCTGAAGTAATTTTGTCTCTGAACTTATTAAATAAGCTAATTTATTTGGGATTGCGGAAGTTATTTTAAGAACGGGAAAAAGAGTCAGACAATTTCGTGGGGTTCGTTTTCAGAAAAAATAAAATAAATAAAAAAATAAAATAAAAATATTCGCAATACAATTACTGGTACATATATATATATATATACATATATAATGTCGAAAATGTCTACCTTCCTGATTTAATAATTATAATAATTACATACTACCGGTATACTTATTGTCAATACGTTTCTTCTGAATTAGGAGTCCCAAGAAACGGAACTATATATATATATATATATGTGTGTTTATGTGCGAGTGTGTGTGTCTCATTTCCCAGATGACACGTACCCTGTCATCCTAAGGTAAACTAAGAGAGATGAATGGTTTAAAATGATGCATTCAAACTTGAGTTATTTGAGTCAATGTGAACATTTTATTCAAAATATACAATTCGATCTCATCGGTAGACAGAAAATGAGGTATACTTCATACTAGGGTGTTCTACTTGTCAGTACGATATGAATAAGTAGAATTAATTCAAATGTTAATTACATTTTATAACTTTAGTTGGATTAAATAGAAAGCAATCACATGACAAAAGCAAAAGCATTTTTAAAGCGAATTAAAAAAAAAAAAAATGTAAGAAAATAATGCTTGAAAACGAATTTTATTTCTTTTATTTTAATGTCCCTTTGCTTGCATAAAGCTAATGAACAGATGTGTATTAATTTGGATCACAAAACCAATTTTCGGATACATTTTTACTAAGTTTCAATTGAAAAAAAAAAATATTTTATCTTTTTTATTTTATTATCCTATCCTTATATAAAACTAATTAACTGAGATGATGTTAATTTTGATAACAAAATCAACTTTGATTACATTCTTACACAGTTTTATTTGAAAAAAATGCAACATTTTTCAATACAAAAATAAAATTAAATGAAAAATGTTTCTTTGAGAATGCATTTTAATTCTCATTTTATCAAGATTTTCCTTACAAAAATATAATGAACAGGGATTATCCTAATTTTGATCACAAAAGGAATTCGTTATAACATTCTCACCAAGTAATAACAATCTACATAGACATAAATTTCAATCATTACAATTATGAACGAAAACAATTCTTTTAAACGATGACATTTTATAAGAATATTGAATATTATTATTCTGCTCAAAACTTAGTTTGATTGAGATATAGCAAAATCTGCCAGAAAACAAATTTTATAAAAGAAAAAAAAATGTATATGCATTTTAAAATTGTAAATGTTAGTCTTGGGAATTTATTCCATTTTTTTTTTTTTTTTTTTTTTTTTTTTGTAGTCATTCCCAAGAGAGATTGCTTAAAAAATGGGCGCCATCCCCCCCCCCCATCCCCAGTGGTCACAGATAAAGATGTAGGCAGGAGAAAAGAATTTATACAGATAATACCCATGTGATCCCAGGCGGAATTTGTTTTCTGTGTTTTTCGCATAAAATAAGTAACACACAAAGCTCTTTTTTTTCTTCTTCTTTAAACGGATCATTTAATTTATTTCGAATATTAGATAATATTAATGAACAAATCATTTATTATATTATACAGCTGATTTCATTAAATTTATGTCTATTTACAACAATAAATTATTTTGGAATTTTCTATGTATTTGTATAAAATGTGACTTATGTTCACATTCGTTTTTATCATAAATTAATATCTAGGTTTATAATTAAACTATTTTCTTCTGATAAATAGAATAAATTTTATTCGCACAATCTTTATACGCAGAATGCAAAATGTGGCTCTTTTTTTTTTTCCTTAAAGGAAGAACATGTTACAAAATTAAATGTATTAAAAATGCTTTAGAACGATAATGTTACAAATTTATGAATATCTGACGTTAGATAACCATATTTAATTACATTTCTCAGTTTTAATTCTTGAAAAATGAAAAGTATTCATTTTAATTTCAAGAGATGAAGTAACGTACATTGAAAAAATAATGATTAAATTTCATGTAAAAGAACGTACTGAAACTGATACAGTTAGATGTCGAGCACCATTTATAATTTTTTGTTTTATTTTTCTAATATTTTTTTTAAAATAAACAAATTGTCAGTAATATCATTTAGGCAGCATTTTCAACTTCTAAGTAAAAATCTAAAATGTGTACCGTGTACGTGAAAAAAATGAAACTTTTTCTAATATGTATTGCTGAGAATCTAATATATAAGACTGAGAGCTACCGCCATTGTTTGCAAAAAGTTCTGGATTTTAAGTTATATGTGAATTTAAATAAATTTTTGTGTTTAGTAACTTTCAAAATATCTGAAAAGTCTGTAAAACTTTGAAAAAAAAAATGTTTGCATGTTAAATTCACGTTTCCTTGCTTTTTACCGGGTTTCTTATATTTAATATATATTTTTTCTGCAAATTTTCTCAATACTTGAATTAAAATACTTAGATTTAAATGAAATGAAAATACAATTTTTATTAAAATCACACAATCAGTTGATTGGAAGAAAATCATATTTATTGAAATTTTATTTTTCCGACTGAGTGAAAATAATGCCTGGACCGGGAATCGAACCCCGGATCTTTGACTTACAAGGTCAAGGCTCTACCAACTGATCTATCCAGGCCGACAACCGGTCGGAATTACTCACTCAGACAACCTTTAGGCAGAAACATCTGGTCTATCATGTAGATAGCTCGACAGAAATAACGACAAAATTACCTGCGGCTTATTTCTGTCGAGCTATCTACATGATAGACCAGATGTTTCTGCCTAAAGGCTGTCTGAGTGAGTAATTCCGACCGGTTTTCGGCCTGGATAGCTCAATTGGTAGAGCCTTGACCTTGTAAGTCAAAGATCCGGGGTTCGACTCCCAGTCCAGGCATTATTTTCACTCAGTCGGAAAAATGAAATGAAAATAATCGAATACTAGTAGAGCTAATAACATAAGAAAAAAAATAACCAAGTTAAAAAATATGATTCGGAAAACTCCCACTTAAACTGTTTGAAAAAACACACTTCTCTCTCTCTAGCTTTTTTTTTTTTTTTTTTTTTTTAAGATATCAGTATCCTTCATAAAATATAAAGAACACGAATACGTTTCGAAAAATTCTGTGTAGTTGTTCTAAAACTGTTTTATTCTGGCCATCTCGAGAGAGAACTTAATAAATTGTCTCCGTTCGTTTAGAAACAGATAAAGTTGTAGTTTAGAGAAAAGAATTTCTGTAGATAGGTCTCCTGGGTATACAAGAGATGAATTTTGTTTCAGTCTTTAGTTTCCAAAATTAAGTGAATGTAAGACTTATTTATTGTTTAAATGGGACAATTAATTAAGCTTAGTGGATAATACCAAAACCATTATTATTAAATAGACAAAATGTTCGATTCTATCTCAGCTATAAATAATTAAATATTGATCTTAAACAAATAAATGTTATGAGTTGTATATTTAAGTATTAAAAAAATAATTTAATAAAATCAATTAAAAGTATAATTTAAAATTAAGTAAATGCAAGACGTTTGAAGGAATTTTATAAGAGGATATGTCATGTCCGAAAAAAAAAAAAAATGAAGCCAAAATCGTAAACACAGAAGACATTGAGTAATACAGCATTAGCTAACGTTTAGTAGACTCAATATGACTCCTGTAGTGACTCTGCAATAGTGGCAGCCATATTGATTCGACAATAGTTAACTTCATTTACTCTGCATGCTGATACGGCGCATGCAAAAATTTCTACTTTTCCTCCATATTAAGGCACAGTTTTTGTAAAATATAACCCAACAAGCAGCTCTAATAAGACGTAAATCGAAATAACTCAACTGTTATAAAGATAAGACATTACGTTTAAAAAATTATACCAAAACAATTATTGTTAAATTTGTACTCGGAGTGATTTTTGTTATAATTTTTTAAATGTTGATCGGAGAAAAAAAATTTTTTAGACTGGCAAAAATGCATAAAAAAACGCAGAGATTTTCGAAAAATCAGTTTAAGATTTCAGCGGATTCATTCAAAATGAAGTAAATGTATAAGATATTTCACGAGAAGATCAGACGATTTAATTAGAAGTAAAAAATAGTATAAACATTATTATTATTAAATACACAGTGCGTTAGGTTTGCATAGCTGAAAATATTTTATTTATTTTAACCTAAATCCCATTACGTTATAATCATAATAAAGTTGAAGAAGAAAAGAAAGAAAATTTCGCTCCTAGTTCCTTTCATTCATGCAAAAAATAACAATTTTTATATATTAAAGCAAACCTTGTTTAAAACTTCTCTTCCTGAACATAACACGAACAGTGCAGTTTTGAGAGTTTATTCAGTCTTCAATCTGTTGAATGTATTTCAAATCTAAATGCGGAATCTCGCGGAATTCATGATTCTTTAATATTTGGTGCACTAGAGTAATTCGAAATGTATTCACGTGTAACTTAAAATGCTTAGAACAGAAATACTAAGAGTTTTATTTAGGAAGAGGGATGGTTGGTTTATTTATGATAACTTTTGCCGATATTTTGCAAAATTGAATCAGAGCAGCATATATAAAGTTGTGTACGCTTAGTTATTAAGTTTATGTGAACCTAATGAAATATTAAACAAAGTGAGTTTTGCAACAGCTGAATGAGATATACATATTTCTAAATAGAGTGAAATTCGTGTTCGCTTAAATGAATAGAGACACTGTATCATATTGTAAATGATTTATTTGTGATTAAATAACTTTCTATTTATTTTTTATCTGAAGCAGAAAACAACATAAAATTTGAGAAAACATATTATTCCTAGTTTATCAATAAAAATCAATATTTATTTGAATTTAATATCACATGTCTACTACTAAATATTACTACTAATTATATACGAAAATTCCACCTCTATGATATTAAACGTCCCTTTAGAACGTTCTTGTCATGATATATCTCCATACAATGAAATACTCATTTACTTACATGAAAGTCTCATGTTCATCATTTTACCACTTTTAAAGGTTATATTTTGTGAAGATTGATAATTTTATTATTTTTTGTGTGTTAAATTATCTAAGATCTACCCACATATCTGAGGAATGGTATGGTGAGTAGTATGGTGAGAGTAGTATATTAGAGTATGGTGATAGTATGGTGAGTCTGTATGGTGAGTAGTATATTGTGCACATAGATAAGATGTAAAGCATGAGATTTCATATTTCTGAATACACTTACCCAGGTAGCCCATAACGTTGTTAGAACGTTGTTATAACTAATTTTTCACTGTTCAGTCTTGTTTGCAACGCTATAACAACGTTATGTGCTATCCGGGTGTTGTACAAATGAATTTCTAGACTGAAAAAGTGAATTTTTGTTAAACCATTTTTTAACAAATAAATTTCAATGCAATTGTTTTGTGAGGTATAATGTTGATTTTAGAGGGCAAATGAAAATTGTTATACTTAGCTAAATTCAAATGAGTATTTTCTGACTTCGGAAAATATAACTTCTGAATTTCTCTACTGTAGATTAAATGAAACCAGTTTCTTTATATAGTGTAGTTTCCTTATATTCATTTTTCCCAATGACTATACGAAATATAAAAAACTAAATGTTTTTATTAAATGTATTTTTTTTACATGTAAGAAAAGTTACATGTTATAAACAAAGTTATCGATTTTTTTTACTTTTAACAAAAAAAAAAAAAAAAAAAAAAAAAAAAAAACCCTTAGATTTTTTTTTTTTAACGAAATTTAACCGAACTTGGTATTTAGTTGGCCCCTGACATAAACTGGTGCTGATTAGATTTAGGGATCAATCGCTCAACAGGTGGCGCTGTGATCGTGTTTTTTTCTAAACTTTTAACATAGGACAAAATTTCGTATAAATGGGCATAATGAGAATTATTCTTAACCTGTGATTGTAAAATTAATATGAATTATTGATAATAGTAGTAGTTAATTTGGAAAAAAAATTTGTGCATGTGGGGATATCGCTTCCCCCCTAAAAAGAATTGAAAAAAAAATAGGTTTTTTTTTTTTTTTTTTTTTAATTCTTACTGAGTGAATTTGTATAGGAAAATATAGAAGAAAGTCTTGTGGTGGCCACAACATACTAGTTTTTACATGTAAGAAATGTTAAATGAAAAATGAGTATTTCAACTCTTTAACTGTCCGTAGTAAGTATACATACAACTAAAATCATCAGTTTTTAAATAAGAAAGACATGGTAAACTACTTAACAATGCTTGCAGATTTTATTCTATTAAAATACATTTTAAAAAAAGAAAAAACAAAGAGAGAAAAGATGTTTTTATGATGAATTCTTTTTTCAGAAAAGTCTCTCTTAAAAGCCGTGGTAAGTAATTTTACCATAAGAATGTGTGTTTATATTAAAAACAGTAGGCTTGGAAAAGTAGCTTACAACGACTTTCTGATTTTAAATTTCTGAAATGGGTAGTAAGTAAACTTTCCATGTCCTTATAAAGAATGAATAGTTAAATTCAGCAAATATATTAAAAATATTTCTTTTCCTAAATGACTCTTTTTTTTTTTTTTTTTTTTGATATAGCCTTATGAGAAACAAAGAACCGGTAAAAATTACATTTATGTAATGTGATTTACCGTATAATTACTTTTAGAGTCTACTCTATTTTCCTCTCGACTATTTTAAGCATTAGGACATTAATTGTTTTTCTATAAAACTATTTTTTTTTTTTTTTTTGCTATAAAATGTATTATCTTTTTTATTATTGATAAAACATTTAGAAACTCCCAAAGCACTTTGAAAAAAGCTTCAAGATTTTACATTTAAAATCAATATTCTTATTCATAGTAACCTTCTCTCGATAATCACTTCTCAGAAAAATAGGCAAAACTTTCAGGTTCTTTTCATTTCTTCATAAAACATTATTCATACTCTAAAGCAAACCTTGTTTAAAACTGCACTTCCTGAACATAGCATGATCACTGCAGTTTTGAACATTTATTCAGTCTTCAATCTGTTGAATGTTTTCCAGATCTAAATGTGGAATCTCGAGGAATTCATGAATTCTTAATATTTCCTGCGCTAGAATAATTCGAAATGTATTCGCTTGTAACTTAAAATACATGGAATAAAAATGGTAAGAGTTTCACTGATATCTGGAGATATGGGTGGTTTATTTACGGTATGTAAGCCTGATAGTTTGCAAAATTAAATCAGAGTAGCATAAAAGTGTGTATGATTACTTATTCAAGTCACACTGAGAACAAATTCTGTAACTGACATCTACAATCTAAATTGTGGCTCTAGAAAAAATAGTTCCATGTCATCCTTATAAATTCTAGTCCTCTTTGTAAGCGAGTTCTAGAAACCCCCATTAGAATTCTAGAGAGTTTGTCTATATTATCGAGGTCACACTTTTTGAAAATATCTCCAAATAAATGCGAACACAAGAGGCGGGTTTGAGCAACTATAATCTTGTTTTATCACCCAATTCTAGATAATCAAGTGAGGATTTCTCACCATACAAAAGATTTAGAATATTCAGAATATTATTTCACCATCTAGAAATGTGTAGACTAGAAATTCTCGATCATTTCGTCTATTCAGTTTATTGGCGTGCCTTATGCGCATAGCTCAGAAATGTATATTTCTAGTTAAGGGATTTAGAAAAGTTATTCATTCTAGATGAAAGCGCGGTATATATATTTTTTTCTCAGTGCATGTAAACGTAATAAATTATTAAGTAAAATAAATATGTAATTATTAAATAAAATGTGTCTAGAATTATATATAAGGACTCGAAACGATGTTTTGAGCTATTTCAATAAAATTTATTTTATTTCAATTTTTATTTTTAAAATAAAAAATAGTGATTCAGTTTGCATAAAAATTTATTTAACCTTTTCTCTGTTATCTTTAATTTGACTCCTCTGGTTTTAGTGTTGTCAAATTTAGAGTCTTTTTTATTCATTATCCACCACTAAATTTTAACTGCAACGTTTGCCTAATCACCTTAAAAGTTATTTGTCCAATATGTATATCAAATATCACCCCTGAAAATTATTGGTGATAGCTGAATAAAAAAGTTCCTGAATTTGGCAACATTGTTTAGAGAGCATTAGACTGTTAGGGCTACAAAGTGTTAAATATAATGATCAGCGTAGTGAGTGTAGTCTGCTAGTATGGTATGTTCTATCATATAAGCATTCTTTTTGTTAACTAGCTCATTAAACATTAAAAAAATAAACAAAAACAATAACGTGTTTATTCATTTTATTATATCTGTTTGCAAATTTTTCATTATAAACAGTTTTCATTTAATTAATATTGTTTAGAAAATTGACAAATTAAGTGAAAAAAAAATGTAATGAATTGTTATAAAATACACATGAATAAAGCAGAGAGAAATTAATTTCATATAAAAGACACTATCAATACGAAAAACAACACATATTAATCGATAAATGTTAATAAAGTGATTCAATATGCACATCAAATGCTTACTAGTTTTTGCGTTAGAAACTCAAAAACAATGTCTTTGAACGACACAGGTAATAGTCGAAATTAAATCTTTTTTTTTCTTTTTTGTAACTGTATCTTCAGTTAAATTCACGAGAGCAATTTATTAAGAATTCTCTTGTGACAGTTAGGAGAAAACAAAGTTTTAAACAATTGCATTAATCCTCATAAAATCGATAATACACTTTAGAATTTGAGTACGATTTATTTAAATGTTTAGCTGGGCGATATTATATTCTCTTACAATTGTTTCTTCTTAATGGAGTTTTGTACATGGGAATTTAAATCAACTCTTCTGATAATTAAAATACGTTATAACAGTTTTATAACATTTGGTAGATTTTGCTGTCCAGTTACCTCCCGGGTTATGAATGATTAATTAATATTTATATCATTACATTTAAAGAAAATTTAATGTAGATTGTTTTAATGTTAGATGTGCGGTATTATATATACTAACAAATGTTTTTAGTAATGGAATCAAATACATACGTATTTTAATCAAATGCTTTTATAGTTAAATTTTATTATAACAGTTTTATGATATGTAGTGGATTTTGTTTTATGTCTACCCTCTGCTTAATGAAAGATTAATAATATTATTTTTATTCCTATATTTTAAAAATTTTTTTATTTAATTAATGATAAAATGTTACTCTAAATAAAGATATAAAATACTATTTACAATACATTATTTTTTTTTTAAAGAAAGTAGTCGTATCTAATAATTCTTACAATAAAAATATTTGCATCTAAAATATTATTGATTGGAATGAATGGTGTTTATTTATACTTTTTTCTGATTTTATCTCAACTGATACATTGAATGCTTTGATTTTTCTTTAAAAAAAATTGAGTTAGTTCGTTGAGAATATGTAATGTAACTTTTTAACACGTTTGTGGACAAAGCAACATAATGCCTCTCATCTTGCTGTGGCACTGTGTGATATGCTGTTAAAGTTCGCGACAAACTAAAACGCAATGTGGCGTACGATACACACATTTTCACGCAAAATGCTATAACGAAATACTATCCGTGAAACTAAAGTATTCCAGGAAATGATGTAAAGTATTGTGGACTATTGGAATACTGCCCTGCAACGGTATAAGAAGCATGTTTTTAGACGTGAAAACGTGCTGTTATATCACTTAGTTTTTCGTTATTTCTTTGTGTTTCATTTATATTCGCTAGAAGTAATAGCTTTATTCAGATTATTGTTAAGTAAATTTTGGCCATCTTTACCAGTACTAGAGTTAATACGCTTGCGGTACGTGAATACTTTAAAATTCACGAATGTGTTAAAATGTTAGATTACTGAACGTTTGGCCATTACAATGAACAATTATAATAATATTTCTCTTTTCACAGCTCGATGAAAGTCCTCGAACCTGTTAAGCATTCGAAACGGGTGTATTATCCATACAATAATAAGATTAACGTAGTTTTCTCAAAAATAATTTTACACCACTGTTACTATTCCAATTTCGACGGTTAATCTATATTTCAGGTGGAAAAAAAGTGTTAGTGTGAAACTTAAAAATTGGTGTCAGTTCGTGTAGTTTTTCAATAGCTATAGTAGTCGTGTAGTATTTCAATGTATAAAGAGGTAAATAAAGAGGGGTCATAAATTCTGAATGTTCTATTAAATTGCAACGGCTATCAGATATTTGATTTCAGAGCTTAGTAAAACAGAATCGGAACAAAAATTACGAGCACGGTTAAGAAAAGTTTAAAAGCTTCCATTTTTTTTTTTTTTTTTTTTTTTTTTTTTTTTTGGGGGGGGGGGGGGAGAGGAGGAAGACATGAAAACCTTCATGTCATCCATGACCATGATCTGTGTGTGTCATACATAATTAACAAGCTATACAAATTATCTTTTTCGAAAAAAAAAATATTGTTAAAAAAATATACTAATTTTAATTATAGAAAACAATAAAATCCCACAATCTGTACTGGTATAATTATATGTATTAACTACTGTTCAAAATAAAATCAAGTATTGCAGTAATATACGAATTTTATCACACATACCATAAACACACAAATTATTACCATTTTTAACTATAATAAAAATTATGTTTGAGCACGACGTCTAGAATTGCGTACAATTTTCTGATTAATAAGAAAATTTATCAAGCTGTGAATTTTTTCTAAATTTTACTAACGTTACACACTTGAAAAATAATGTTTTTTATATTGAATAAAAAACAGCTATCTTAAATTTGATTCCTTTCATAATATTAGAAGCACTTTATATACAAAGAAAAGTTATTAATATAAAAGCATTGATTTAAATTACTTTCACAAAATGCATTTTTCTTTGATGTACAACGATTTTAAAAAGAGAAACATAATGAATTTCGTCACGCATACAAACTAAAGTTACTTAACTGACATAAAACATAATTTCTATGCACATATTGATTTGAATCGAATGAATAAAATAAAACATATTCGAGAAACTATAAAATTATATGAAAATACCGGAACTCATATATGGATGAAGAAATTTCTTGAAGCTTCTGACAAAATAAGATGTGTGAAACCACAGCCTCCTAAACTAGATGCCTGTCGCGTGGCTCTGAATCTTGGCAACAGATCATGCGGTAGACAGCGTCACTTGGTACAGATTGCGAGACTTTTTATTCAACAGCCACCAAAAATTTTTAAAAGGGGGATTTGACATAGATAAAAGGCGAATAGAATTAAAGAAACGTCGATTATATATATAATATATCACTTATTACAATTATTGGTGACAGTTGAATAAAAAAGTAGCGCAATCTGTACCAGATGGCGCTGTCTACCGCTTGAACAGTTGCCAAGTTTCCGAGCCAAGCGACAGACATCTAGTTTAGGAGGCTATATTAAAACAATATATAATCATAAAATTTTGTTAATTGGATCTGCTAATTTTAATTAATTACAATCAATATTTTTTTTTCTCGTGTTCAACCATTTTAACAATAGAAATAATGGCTTCTGTGACACATGCAGCAAATTAAGTTTACTCTGGTATAGGACAATTTATTTATAAGGAAATATCTCATGAATAAAAGGAAACTTTATCTTAGTGCAATAAAACTGGAAGTGAAAAAGCTCATACTTAGATAGAGAAAATTTTTAGTTCCTCTAACAATTAACAATGTGCAACATGATATATAACAATGACGTGTTATTAAAACGAACTATTGATTTTAGTTCCCATGTATGCAACTAAAATTTGTGTTAAAACATACTGAACGTATTTAAATGAATTTAAATGAATGAACAGCAGAATATTTTAATAAAATCGTCTAAAAAATTTGCAAATTCAATTTTTGTATTTCTTATAAAACATAATTTAAGTCTTACCATCTGAATTAAAAGAACATTGTAACTTGTTAAAGCAGGAAAAGTGATAGCTAAGAGAAAATTATTTAATAGCAAAATCCTTTGTATTTTCAGAAGAATTATTTTTAGAAGTTTGATTACAAAATTATTAAACATAATATAATATAGGAAATCCTTTAATTCTATTTTAAAACTAATTTATTCAAAAATGTTTTGAGAATTTTGTGCATCATTATTTGTCTTTTCATTTATTTGTGGAACTAAACACAATACGAATTATTCTTTTGGAAACTGTAGTTAGAATGACATATTGTTGCATCTCCTGTGATAAATGAGTGCTTTTTAAATGAGATATACGTTATGTTTTAAGTTATAAGCATAATTTTAATTGCTCAAGTTTTTAAAATATAGACCACTGGTTATATTCAAATTAAGTTTTTGAAGAAAACTTTTTATGGATGTTTAAATGAATAAATAGTAATAAAAATACTTAATTAAATGAAAAGATATTTTAAATATTGAAATTATATTTTTTAAATATATGAATAAAACTTTTTAATGTTTTTTTACTTCAATCTAAGTGCTAGATTCAACAAAATCAATAGAGTTCGTGCTACGGTGACTTGCAACAGGCGTATTAACTTACAGCTCATTCCAGCAAAGCGTTTAGACGCTAGCGTGTTCACTCACACATATACACACAAACACACATACATACACACACACATACATACACACATACATACATCATCGTAAAAATAGGGAAAATGGACTCAGGGGACCTCGAAACGTATAGAAACATCAAAATCTCAAATTCGGATTTTTGACATGATTACAATACTTTTCTCACTATAGTGTTCGGAAAGTAAAAATTAATTAGAGTTAGTTTATTTATTTTCTTAAACTAACTACTTCATCATAAGAAGAGTTGCAGTCAGATTTTTCACAGAAAGGAATTTTTATACCACTATTTTTATATGCAATTTTAGACTTGACAGTTCGTCGACATTTCTCGATATCTATTTAAAAAACTGCTATATAGAAATTCTGGTATTTACAATTAAGTTCAAGATTATAATATTAAAATAATATATAAAAATAATATTACATATATTACTTTGAAAAAAGCTTGAAAATTTACTGAGCTATTGCAATTTTTTTCAAAATTATCGAGAACTATATCTTTTACATTTCTAAATACAAATAAAAATCATTTAGAAAAATATTGACGAAGGAAGATATTAGCTGATGAATAACTTTTATATTTATAGACCTTATAACATATAAATTGAATTTTTTTCTCTCTATTACATATTTTTCAAAAACGGATTTTAACAAATATGTATGAAAAATGTAATAAAAATATGTGTATGTGTAATGTAATGTCTTTGTAAAAAACAAAATATATTCCTCTAACTTTCGACTGATTAACAACTGAATAAAAAAAAAAAAAAAAAAGAAAGAAAGAAAGAAAGAAATAGAGAGAAAGAAACAGTACTATTCGATTAATATTAATATATGGTAACAATAATTAGTTTTCACATCAAATTACAACTGTACATTTAAACAGGGATGGAACACGGGCGCAGAATTCATACCACTATCAATGTAAGAAAATTTTCTACCTCTTAAATCAACGATATTACAGGTAGAGAAATTTCTTACACAGATTCCGGTATGAATTCTGCGCCCGTGCTCCATCCCTGATTTAAATCACAGGAAAAAAGTTAATCCATTAGTACTAAAGATTTCAGTACTATAATTTGTAAAATGTTTAATTATTTTATCTATTTTGGTTTGCATTTCCTCAGAAATTCAATAAAATTGAATCTTGTGTAAATATACCATTTAAAGATAAAAACATAACTTTTTCTGTACTGGGATTTTCGAATTATTCTTTTTGTATGAAATGTAAACTTTGAGTATATTTATTAAAAAAAAAAAAAAATCACACCTTGTAGAAAATTGTGTTTAAAAAAAAGAAAAGGAAAAATTCTACATACATACATAATTTTTTTTTTAAACTATTCAGTGTAATAAATAAAAAAATAAATAAATAAAATAAATAAAAATAACAGTTTTAAGCCAAATAAGCCGAAAGGACTTCTCCCTCCTATTTCCTTTAATCTTTCAAAAATCTATTTTTCTTATACAGGGTAAGTCAAAATGAATATAGCGAATACAAACGGCTATAACTATTTAATGAAGAAGAATTTATCGATAAGATTAACACAGAATGTAGACGGAACTTCAAAATTTTTAATACATACGTCATAGATGTTCGATGTGACTTACATTTGTCACACGGAGTTCTTGTTTGGGCATGGGAAGCACATACACCCTGTCTTTTACATAAACCCATAGATAAAAATCGCAGGGTCTCAAAGTACGCATTTGTAAGGCGCTAGCGTCGGTAACTGCAGATATGCTTCAGAATGTATGGCGTGAAAGGGACAACCGTATAGATATTGTCCGTGTGACCAAGGGAAGTCACAAAAAACACCTATGACGTATGTATACAAAATTTTGGAGTTCCGTCTACATTCTGGGTTAATCTTATCGATAAATTATTTTCCATTAAATAGTTATGGCCGTCTGTAATCGCTGTATTCATTTGGACTTACCCTGTATATTAAAGCAAACCTTGTTTAAAATTTCTCTTTCTGAACATAACACGAAAAGTGCAGTTTTGAGAATTTATTCAGTTTTCAATATGTTGAATGTATTCCAAATCTAACTACGGAATATCGCGGAATTCACGAATCTTTAATATTTGGTGCACTAGGATAATTCGAAATGTATTCGCCTGTAACTTAAAATACTTAGAACAGAAATACTGAGAGTTTCACTTATGCAGAGGTATGGTTAGTTTATTCATAATAGCTTTCGTTGATATTTTGCAGAATTGAATCAGAGCAGCATATATAAAGTTCTGTACTCTTAGTTATTAAGTTTCTGTAAACTTAATGCAATGCTAAATAAAGTGAATTTTGTAACAAGTAAATGAGATACATATATTTCGAAATAGAGTGAAATTGATGTTCTCTTACGTATGAATACAGACACTGTACCATACTGTAAACGATTTTTTTAGCATTTGCAATCCTGTACCATTAAACCACTTTCCATTTTATATTTTATCTGAAACACGAAAAAGAATAAAATTTGAGAAAACATATTACCGCCAATTTATAAATAAAAATTATTTTTTCTTTGAATTTAATAATACATGTTTAGTGCTAATTATATACTAAAAGTAATTATTATACTAATTATGTACTAAAAGTCCACCTCTATTATAGAAAACGTCCGTTTAGAACCAACGTCTTCTTGTCCCGAAATTTCTCCATAGAATGAAGTACTAGTTTACTTACATGCAAATATCCTGTACAACATTTTACCATTTTTATGGGTCACATTTTGTGAAGGTAGATAATTTTATTATTTTTGTGAGTTAACACTAGTCGGCATAAAAATTGCCGCGAAGACCATTTTGGCAAACTCTTATGTAAAATGACCTCCTGAATCCGAATAGGACGTCCATTTTGCCCTATCATCCACCATTTTTTAAGGACGGCCCCCTATTTTTATCACTTTTCGGTAATTTTATGGCTATAAATTTTACTTATTTATTTATTTATTTATTTATTTATTTTTTTTTTTTTGGGGGGGGGGGAGGAGGAATATTTTATCTGTTAACCCTCTGTACCATACTGTAGACTGTAGGCAACATACCGTTCGATCGTGGTTCAAATTCAAAGAATCGGTTCTACAACGTAATCACGCACTGTAGCCTGTCGTATACACTCACAGTTAGAGAATCTAGTATCTAGAAACACAACTGGATGGCGCCGTATGTCGTAAGTTGAAGTTCATTACTCGACAGTGGGTAACTAACGACAAGTGCGGACCGGCTCTGATTCAAAAAATAATAAAAAATAGTTTTTCGTGTGTTTTGTGTTTTATATTGAAACAGTGAAGAGGTAAGTGTTTCAAATTCATTGTATAATATTGATTTTGACCCAATTTCACGTATTTTATAGGATTTTATGCTAAAAAGTGTTTGTTGCCTGTAGGTGTTTTTGTTTGTTTTTTCGAAATTTATGAGAAATAAAAAAAAAACCTGAAACACGTGTATTTTATTTTTTTCCAATTATTACGAAACAAATAAACACAAAAATATTAAAGGTCATGAGTTACAGAGGGTTAAGTATCTTCTGAGGGGCTACAGAGTTGGAAAATTCTAAATCATCAACATTTGCGACAAGGGGAAAATTTAGGGGAGGATTTGCCACTGAAATTATGTATTACATTTCTTATATATTTTTTAATGCATTATTAATGTTATTTATTAAATATAATATATATATATATATATATATATATATATATATATATATTTGTTTTTAAGTGTTAAATTAATTTTTTTCATTCTCCAAATCAAATTCATGGCCATAAAGTTATCTAACAATGATCAAAATTGGGGGAGAGGGGTGTCCCGAGAAAATGATGGGTTGACTGGGCAAAATGGGAATCATATTCGGATTCAGGAGGTCATCTTACATAAGAATCAGTAAGAATGATATGAAGGGTCGATTTTTTTTTTTTTTTTTTTTTTTTTGCTGCACTGTGTTATCCATGATCCACCCATATAATTAATGCTAAGCTCTATGTGTGGAGAAATAATCTGTGTACGTAGAAAAGATATAAATCACGAGATTTTATATTTCTGAATGCGTTTATTGCATAAATGAATTTCAAGGCAAGGGAATTTTATGTCAAATCATTATTTCTCAAATAAATTTAAATGCAATTATTTTGAAAAGAGTAATGGTGACTTCAAAGGGAAAAATAGTATACCTAGTTAAAGTAAAATAAGCATTTTCTGACATCGGAAAATGTTACTTCTTGATTCTAGTTGTCTATATTAAGTAGAACCAATTTTCTTATATACTGTTGTTTCCGGTGGAATTAAGTGTCTAGTCATTTTTCCATTGACTATAAGAAATATCAAAAATGTAAATGTTTTTCATTAAACATATTTTTTCCTCATGTAAGATGTAGTATCATTTTATTATCATACATTAAAAATGAGCATTTTAATCCTTTAACTGACCGTAGTAAGTTAAAGGGACAGAGAGTCTAAGTTTACAACAAAAGTTATCAATTTTAAGTAAGGAAGATGTGGTAAGCTATTTTACTATTCTTGCAGATTTTATTCCACTAAAATACATTAAAATACAAATTAAAAGAATATAATAAAAGAACATGATAAAAGAAGAAAGTGTTTCTATGACTATTTCTTTTTTCAAAATATTTTCTTTTCAAGGTTATTATTTTGTGGTAAGAAACTTTACCACAAAAATGTCTGCTAGAAAAGTAGTTTTGCACGACTTTCTCATTTAAAATTAATGAATTCGGTGGTAAGTATACTTCCCATATCCATATAAAGAATGAATAGTTAAATTTATCTAATAAGTTAAATGAATTTCTTTTCTTAAATGAATGTCAGTCTGAAAAAAATTTTTAATACAATTTTACGAGAAATAAATGGTCCGTTAAAGGGTTAACTGGAAATATTATTTTTGTATTTAACAACTATAAATAAAATAAAACTAGTCTCATTTATGTAGTGTCATTTACCGTGGAATTTCATTTACAGACTATTATATTTTCCCCTTGACTGTACTAAATATTATTACATCATTATTATTTTTTTTTACAATGTTATTATTTTTAGTACTAATAAAACATTTAAAAAACCTTAAATCCGCTCAAAAAATCGTTCAGAGTTCTAGATTTAAAATCGAAGGATATATTCTTATTCATTGTAACTTTCTCCCCATAATCACGTTTCAGAAAAATATTTAAAACTTTCCAGTTCTTTTCATTCCGCCATGAAACATTATACATACTAAATACATAGCCAATATTTTAATTTATTTCGGAGTACTTTTAGCTCCGCCTTTATTTCGTGCCACTAACTTTTTAAAAGTAATTTTTTCCTATTTTATCGAACTTATCTATTAATGAAAATTTTTCTATAAATAAAGTGGTGCGAAATAAAGGCGGGGCTAAAAGTACTCCGGAATAAATTAAAATATTGGCAGCTATGCTAAATATACAGGGATCGTACTTCAGCCCTTTTTTCAGGACACTATGGAAGATAAGAAATTTCGGCTTTTTACGCCACCACTAACTTCGTGCAGAAATACGTCTGGATACATTTTTAGCAAGGTGCCATGATTATACAGGGTAGAGATTATTGCATAAAAATAGTGGTAGCAATAAATTTAAAAAAATTTCACTCCAGAGTGTGTCCTGAATAAAGGGTGGAGAATACGATCCCTGTAAATATTAGCACATTAAATTTTGTTCTACAAAATGCATTAACTTTTTTATTACTGATAAAACATTTATAAAATCTTAAATCCCCTCAAAAAATCGTTCAGAGTTCTAGACTTAAAATCAAAGGATATATTCTTATTCATAGAAACCTTCTCTCTATAATCACTTTTCAGAAAAAATAGGCAAAACTTTCCGGTTCTTTTTATTCCTCCATGAAACATTATTCATACTCTAAAGCAAACCTTGTTTAAAACATGGCACTTCCATAGCAAAACACGATCACTGCCGTTTTGAACATTTATTCACTCTTCAATCAGCTGAATGTTTTCCAAATCTAAATGCGGAGTCTCGTGGAATTCATGAATCTTTAATATTTGTTGCGCTAGAATAATTCGAAATGTATTCACCTGTAACTTAAAATACTTGGAATAGAAATGTTAAGAGTTTCACTTATATAGAGGTATGGTTGGTTTATTTACGGTAACTATGTTTGATAGTTTGCAAAATTCAAACAGAGTAGCATAAATGTGTGTACACTTACTTATTCATTTTATGTGAACGTAATAAATTATTAAATAAGATTTCTAAAATAAAGTATATTAAGAAAATTAATTTGTATCAATGAATAAAGCATGCTTTTTTTTTCAGAAGTTTAAACAGTATAGAACAATAGTCCTGTACTATAATTTTAACATTATATTATGTAAAGTAGCATGTTTTTGTTCTTTGATGTATCTTTATTTATATTTTTTTAAAACGTCTACCTCATAAAAAAAAACCAAAGAACATTAAGAAAAAAAATTATCTTTAAAAACGTAGTTTTACTGAAATTGATTAATTACGTACAAATATAAAAATGTAGAAATATCATAATAATAAATAAGATAGTAATAGAAATAAGAAATATCAGTAATAAGAAATATCACAGTAATAAGAAATATCATAGATAAAAAAGAGTAAGATTGTAATAAGAAATATCATAGTAATAGGAAATATGTATTAACTATCGACAACTATTGAACAGAACGTTTACAATTGTAGTGTTTAACAAAATTGTTCTTTCAGTTTTCTTAATTTCATATATATATATACATTTTCTTACATTTACTTGTCCTTCTCTTATTTTTTCATAAAAAGATTACATTTTATTTCTTTCATTTATAACTCATTTAACGAATCGGGTTTTTTAATTAAAAATAATACATTTTTCGAAATCGCGTTATATTTAAGAAAGATTAGTCAACGAATTTTTTTGACATTTATTCTTTAAGCCTTCTTAACCATAGCAGGGATGGAACACGGGCGCAGAATTCATACCGGAATCCGTTGAAGAAATTTCTGCACATATAATATCGCTGATTTAAGAAGTAGAAAATTTTCTTACATTGATAGTGGTATGAATTCTGCGCCCGTGTTCCATCCCTGCCATAGATATAGTAATAAGACATAGATTGATCATCGAGAGAGAAAAAGTGATCCATTTTTACCGGTTAATGGCCGTCTTTCTCCGAGTGAAAACACACGGATAATTTATCAAATAATATGTATGAATAATTTATGTACTAAAGGTAAATGAAAAACTGTAGATACTCATTTTTCTTTCTTTTTACTTTCTTTTCTTTTTCTTTTTTTACTATATCTATTAATTTAGTTAATATTTAAAATTAAAATCATTTTGTTTTTATATACTAAAACTAACGTTCTTTACCTGCGCCGCTGTTAACAATATTTAAAAGAATTTTGAAAATTCTTTATAACTTACTAATATAAAATCTTAAAAAATATCGAACTTAAAAAATAGCATTCCATTAAAAACCAAAACAGTAATTATTTCATAATAATAACAAAGCAACTGATTATAAAAATTATGTTTTTCATAAATTAGTCAAATATAACTTATATACGTATGAAAACCTATTACCTTTCCTTTCATCCATTTATTAGTACAGTTGAAAGCCGTGCAATACATCGGTATTCTAAAAATTCATCAACATTCTATTCTATTACTATTGCCGAGATTCAATACCGGTTAATGGCTGATGCCAGAAAGCTTTTCCGGCATCAAAAATCATTGCAAGATAACATGGGGATGATAGATCTATATAAATTACTATATCTATGTTCTTATAAGTAGTAAAGAAATAAAGGGTAATTGTTCATAAAATAAACCGATGTGAATGACGTTTCAGGATCTCTAGCTTGAAATAGATTGCAGACAGTGTTTCCAAATTTAGAAATTTTTTATGTAACATCCACCAATAATTTTAAATTTTAACGGTTGACATCATTTCGAAGATTAATTGTCTATTATTTATACCAAATATGAGTCAACAGATTATTGGTAATTATTGGAAAAAAAATCCCTAAATACTGCAACACTGACTGCATTTTGTCATTCTGTATAGACATTTTAATTTAATAATCACCAATAATTTTGTAGACTATAGTTTCCTAGATATGATAGTCGATTAGACTAATATAACATTGGAAAAATATTTCAATTAAAAGTTAATAATGGATATCGGAAATTGAAGTTGACAATACAGATGTACTGCTATCTAAACATTTTTCGTTTCTCCATTATAAAGTATACTGAAAAGTTATAGATAGTATATTGAAAAATTATAAATCCTATAAAAAAAATCTTAAACTTAAGGCTGCGTAGTAGGAAAATATGTTCATTTGTTTAATTCATTTTAATAGTCATTTTCAATTCCTTGATGACTTTTATTAAAGAATTTGTGCCACGCATTAATCTATATATATATTTATATATTTTTTCTTAGTTTTTTTATTTTTATTTTTATTTTATTTATTTTTGAATATGTATTATTAATATTTAAAAAAAAAAGTCTAAAATATTATCTTAGAAAGAAAAAGTTCAACATCATTAAATGCCAAAATAACGTTTAATATATTTTTTTTTCTGTCAATTTTTTTAAATTTCAAATAACAAATCAGAGTTTTAGTTGTTTAAAAAAATCATTAAGAGAAATACACGTAAGAAAAGAAAAATGAATAATGAAATTGAATAACACACGAAAAGATGCGTTCAAACAGATAATCTGTATAAGATAAAAATATGAATACAAAGTAATTTTGTGAGTAATTGATTTCAGTCAATACTTTTAAACAAGAGTAATGAAGAAAATAGTTTAAAATTCTAATGTATAATGTAAGAGCGAAATGAATAATCATATGTAAATAAAATAAAATTATAATTTATGAATGGGTTGAATGGAAACAAACATTTTGTTTTTATTTAAAATTTTTTAAATACTTGTAATTTGTTTTAATAAAGTATGATAAGGAAAATTCAAATTAAAGAAAACGGACATTTTTGTTTTTATTAATTTAATTATCACAAAAAACTTGGATACGTATATGAAGCATTATTACTCCACATCATGTAATAAAGAAGTTCAAAGAATTTAAAAATTTATCGCCAGACTTCTGTAAATGAAGATTTTAAATTATTCTTTTACTATTCTTATATACATGGTCTGTCCCAAAAGTAATGCGTCCATTTTTATTTTAAGAAATTTATTGAACCGATTCGTACACTTACTCAATATTCTTCGAAATACATCTCTCCTGCTTCAACACACTTGTTCCGACGCGATTTCCATGCTTTATATGCATCCTGGCTGTCCATCACAGAGATGTCCTATAGTAACCTCGTCGTAGCCTTCTTGATGTTCTCCAGGGTCCCCAAATTCTGTCCTTTGAGGATTTTTTTAATCTTTGGGAATGAAGAGAAGTCGGACGGGGACAAATCAGGACTGTAAGGCGGCTGGAGGAGCGTTGAGACGCTGGGACCATTGTCATAGTGCAGCTTCCAGGAATTCTTGATCTCGCGTCTGACGTGGTTGACCCTTTGCTTTAGCCTTTTCAGTACTTCAACGTAAAATTTGGCGTTGACTGGTTGACCAGGTGAACAAATTCAAAATGGACCACTCCCTTGGATTCGAAAAAAAGAAAAGAAAAGAAAAAAAAAACAATGAGCATCGCTTTGCCCTGCGATTTGCACATTCTTGCTTTTTTTGGGCGTGGTGACGACGTCGTATGCCACTCTGCGCTCTGTCATTTTGTTTCTGGGTCGTACAAGAAGGTAAAAGATTCGTCATCACTTACCAAATTGTCCAAAACAGTCGGATCGTCCTCACAACACTGCAACAATTCTGCTCGAGAGTTTGTTCCATCTTGATTTCGACCGAGCACTCACACAAGGGTTCACCGAAACAGGCACTGACACTCTGCAGGAGCTCGGAGCCGACTGGCGCTGGTGGCGCTGTGTTCCCAAGACTCCACCCAACCTTCCGTGCAAGCGGCAACCCTGTGCGACAGATAGTTGCGGCAGAAGAAAATGAGGCGCATTACTTTTGGGACAGACCATGTATATTTAATTATTCTTATAGTGAACTTAACTAGTATGATGTAGCCACCACATGACTTTTTCTATATAATTTCACACAAAATTTATTCAATACAAATTATTTATTAAATTATCAAATTATTTTCCATTATAAATGCACAGGATTTTTATCTGACAGTATTTCATATTATCACTAAATGCCGAAAGATGTCAATTTTTTGCATATCAAAAGAAATTATATTTTTCCCTTTTTTTTTTTTCGTTAAAAGATTAAAAAAAAATGATAACTTTGTTTTAAATAATCACAGATCTACAGTTCAACCATTCCTTTTAAAGGTATTGACTAGACCTTTTGAAAGATATCCATATTGAAAATTTACACTCCCTGGGGGGAAGGGGGTACTTTCCCCCCAGGGGGGGGGGAGCGATGCTTCCACATGCACAAAATTTTTTTCATAGTTAACTATTATCCATAATTCATGTAAAATTTACAATCACACAATTAAAGGAACTCTCATTATGTACATTTATACGAAATTTTGTCCTAAACTGCCTTTTTAAGAATTTAGAGAAAATGCGATCACAGCGCCACCTGTTGAGCAGTTATTCCACAAATCTAATCAGCACCAGTGTATGTCAAGGTCCAACTAAATACCAATTTTGGTTGGTTCGTGAGACACAGCGTCCACAAAATTTGTAATACACACACACACACAGACAGACAGACATTTTCTAAGAACAGTCAAATTCTATTCAGGACATACCAAAACGTGTAAATTCATCGAAAACTGGAGTTCGAAAATTTTCACGAATCCAATACTTGCTCTATATATACATGTAGAAGAAATTAAAAATACAAGTTTTAAAAATATGCAAAATATTATCTTTAACTCATTTCTTTTCTAAGTTATTCTTGAAATAATTTTATTGCATCAATTCAGTTATAGGTCGAAATTTTTAAGTCTTAAAATTATAGCATTTTTCCCGCTCCCTATACAGAGCTAGTATTCCATCAAAATTATTACTTCGAAAAAAAAAAAAAAAAAATCTCTCAGGTGGCGCTTTTCTTGGAAAAAAGACAAATTGACTGAATTGTAAATGGAATTAATACTTGTAAATATGCACAGGATTCTTAGTGTCCTTTTTTTTTCATACCACTATATTTTCTTGTTTTCTTGTTTATTTGCAGAAATTCGACAAGTGTCTGAAATTAAATAAGGAAAAATTAATAAAAAAAAAGTAGTGGTATAACAAAACAAGGATGCTATGACCCATGTTTGCAGGCCAAGCAATATTCCATTTAGCCTTTAAGAAATAGAATATGCCAAGATGTAGTTATTTTCTAGAGCTGTACAAGTTAAACACTTTTTAACATTTAATAATTTTTGGGAACATTCTATTTAAAACAAGGAGAGATAAAAAAATAAATTATGATTTTTTTTTTAAGTAAAATGTTTTCAAGGTTGCATAAAACTCATAAAAATGAGTTTACGTCAAAATGTTTAATAATCTTAGGTGGTATTTAGAAAATAAATCGAAAAAAAAAAAAGTAAAGTCACAAACAAAAATTAATTTTTAGAACACATCATAATTTGGATCACCCTCTATTTAATTATTAACAAAAGAAATAACTCCAGAAAATGACTATTTTGATGTAATCTATGTTGCTATTAACGAGAACGTTCATATTTTTAGAAACATCTTGCGCTTTAGGAAAGCGTATGTAATCTGCAATTGAAAAACTATAGTAACTGAGGTAGACGTTATTAAGTTTAAAAATCATTTAACAAACTTTGGTTCACACTTTATTTGTTATGTAAAAACAATAAGATGTTCATAGAGTAATTAGATGTTCAAAGAAGAAGAATATGGAGAGCAGATTGTAGCCTATTTAATTTCTTAAGAATATTTGAGAACCCGAAATTGAAAGTAAGCTATCGTTTTAATTAAGAAGAGCTTAATTATGCATTTTTCACTTGGACTTCCTGAGGCGTCAACGACAGGAGATTTAGAACCTTAATACTCGGGGCTCATTTTGCGCTATACCAATGTAAAACGCATTAAATAATCTTTAAAGAAAAAAGTATTTTAATAGCCTTCTCAATTTAAAATATATGTATATTTTTTTTAGGAAAATTATCTCAATCTTCTCAGGTAATGTTGTCTTTTAACTTATTAGTTAAGCTAACTTATTTATGAAAGTGAAAGTGAAAGTGTTAGAATGGGAAATAGAATCTGACCATTCCGTATGATTCTTTTACAGAAAAAACATTTCTCTCTATATAAATGGATATCTCTATATATATAAATGGCTAAGAGATTTTCTTGGACTCTGTTTGTCTGTGTGTTGACGAAAGTTGCCACCAGATTTTCATACTTTAGTTAATTTAAAAAAAAATCTTATTGTCCGATCAATAAGTTACGCCGTTTATAGTTTATAGTTTTTTATCCGACGGATTAAAAAAAATTTCCCCTTTCATTTGGTACCTTATTTGTAACGAAATTTTGATTAGATTTTTTAAAATTAATTAAAATATGAAAATAATAACCTGGTAAATGCTTTAAAAATGAACATATGAATTTTTAATTGTTGCCCCCCCCTCCCCCCCAAAAAAAAATTAAAATAAAAAGTAAAATAAATAAAAAATATAATATAAAATAAAATAAATAAATAAATAAATTAAATACTAAATAAAAATTATAAAATATTAAATTTCCTTTCGCATATGAAAAAATAAAAATATGAAAATAAAGTTATAAAAAAAAAAAAAAAAAAAAAAAAAATTAATATACAGCAACTTTAGATTTTCCTTTTCCTTTTGTTTAAATAGTATGTTTTTGGCACGGAAGAATCATATTTGGAGTGAAAGCTAATTTAGCATTATATTCAAGAGCTTTTTTTATTGATAATTCCGAGTAATTTTTAAAATTTTGATGCTGAAATAGATCGGACATTTTCCGCCAAGGACTGGTCTCCACTTTCGCAAAAGCCACTTTAAGCGAAGTAGCACATCAAAAATATAAATGAATTATAAAGTATTGAAAAACGGAAAAGAAAGAACAGGTAAGGAAAAAGAAAAGAAAAGAAAGAAACAGAAAAAATAATCACATAAAGTATGTATTTTTGTCTAAAGTGACGATAAAATTTCAAAAGTCGCCAAGAGGAGCTATATTAAGCTGTACCATGATCACAGTTTACATATTTCTTTATTTCATTATTTATTTTCCTATATACCAAATACTATTAACTAACTCAACAACAGTCGGTAACAAAAGTCTCCGAACACTAGCAAAAGTTCCTATGTAAAAAAGGTACACTTAATACAGTTTTGTTAAATAAATCCTTGTCGAATCCTGTTTTTAGACTGACTAAGAACAGGATTCGACAAGGATTTATTTAACAAAACAGTATTAAGTGTACTTTTTTGACATAGGAATTTTTGCTAGTGTTCGGAGACTTTTGTTACCGTCTGTACTATTATAACTCCAAAAATTGTCTCATGCGATAGACGTAACCGATCATAGCACATTGTCAAGCAGTGTCTGACCGAGGTTTGTACATTTCGAGTTTGATTTTAATTTTTTTTTCGCATTCACAATTCGGTTCGTTCCCGAACCGGGGCTTTTCCTAGTATTGGAATAAGTGTTGAGGAATATATATATATTTAAATGTATACATCAATACAAAAAAACCCTTAATAGGTTAAAAGTTTGTCACGCAGCACTGTATTTTATAGCTATAAGAATTAGAAATACGGGTTTGAAAAATAATGATATCAAATTTTCAGTGACGCTTGCTATTAATTAAAATATACAAAAATTTTCTTATTTGAATTCAATTTATTCTACAATCTCTGTTTCCTCAATTGTTACATGAAATGTTTTTTGCACTATATTATGAATGATTTCCTACTTTTGAGCCTAGTCTAATATATTTAAGCCCATTTTGTGAAAAAATCTTTATGTGATTGAAAAAATCGGATGCCATATTTGAAATCACCGCACCAAATAATTATATGAATCAGCTATTGGATTTTAAACACTTCTTTGGTAGCAGGTCTGTGTAACCTTCTGCAGTGTTAGGTTATAGGCACATACGTGCACACGCAGCGCGCATGGGTCTGTGCTGCCGAAGGCAGTGGGGACTCAGTGTGAGTTTTTACCCAATGAGAAATTATTTATTTTATTTTATTTTCTTAAGGGAAAAAAATTGATTTGAGAAGGATTATGTGCGCGCAGCGCACGTATACCTTCACACGTATATGCGTGCAGCGCGCATGGGTCTTCAAATACTTAAATTAAGTTAAACGATGTTTTAATACTTAATTTAAGTATTCACTAGCATTTAAGAAGGAATTTTAGTGGTTCCAAAATTATCGTTTGCTAGTTTCAGGATTTTCTTTGATTTGTACCGTTTTATTGATTTTTCTTTATTTTTAATATTAACAGTGAAAATAGTATCTACTTATCTTTAATTATGTATTTAGAATTGAAAAAAAATTCTATGTAATAATAATATTTATAGAAATACTCAACATTATTCTCCGGTTCAAAACTTATTTTGATTGAGACATTGCAAAATCTGCTTGAAAAAAAATTTTATTTAGAAAAAAGAAAATGTATATACATTTTAAAATTGTGATTCTTACTCTTGGGAATTTATTCAGCTGTTTTGAGCATTTTTGTGTTTTTAAAATCATCCCAAGAGATTGCTTAAAAAATGGCCGTCATTTTTTCCAGTGGTTGATGATAAAGTTGTTGTTGGTAAGAGAATAGAATTTGTACAGATAAATCTCGCGTGTTCTTTGGATTTTTTTTCCCCCCCTCATAAACTAAGTAAGTGCAATAATTTTTTTTCCTAAAACGAATGGGGTAGATTATGATGAATATTAGGTAATATTAATAATCTATTTATTTCTTATACAGCAAATCTTATGAAAACCCTGCTATGCATTAAATGAATAAAATTTGGAAGCTCTAATGTGATATTAAAAAGTAAAAATTATGCTTACGTTCGTTATCATTTAAATTTTACAATGCATTAACACTAAGGTTTATAATTAAGCTACTTTATTTGCTCAATCTTTATTTACAGAATGCAAAATGTTATTTCTGATGAAAAAGAAATGACTATACGATAATAAATATATTAATTGTGTTATAGAACGACATTTTATATGTTATCCGTATTTAATGGCAGTTAAACAAAGGTAATTATGTTTCTTAATTTAAGAACTTTTGGACTGAAAAAATAATTAATTTCTTTTCAAGATTTCTAACACTTTTGTATAAAAGGCATTAGAAAATAACTATTAAAAGCTTAAAATAAAAAAAAAAAAAGCACACAGAAACTGGTTTAAAAATAGAACATTATTTTTATAATAATTTTTTTTTTTAAATAAACATTTTGTCAGTAATATTGCTGTTATCATTTAAGTACTATTATAAATATATTTGCAAGAATCTCAAACGTTTAATTAAAAATATTGAAATCTTATTCTTGAATTTGAACTTGCTTATTTTTACAGGGGTCGTACTCTCCGCCATTTTTTCAGGACACTACTAGAGACAAGAAATTTTCGCCTCATATGCCACCACTAATTTCTTGCAGAAATACTACTGGAATACTTTCACTAATGTGTCATAATTATACAGGCTAGAAATTATTTTATAAATAATTATAAGATTAAAAAAAAAAAAAAAAACTTTTTATATACCATGCTTTTAAATTTTCTGATGATTCATTAGTAAAATACGCGAGGATAATAAATAATATTTAAGCAATATTTAAGCGCACGGACTCAGTTAAGTAAAATAATAATAATAGTGAAAAAAAAAGTTGGTTTTAAAAATAAAATATTTCTCCTTTTAGAACAACGTATATTGGCATCGTGACAAAAGTGACATGAGCACTTATCAATGAGCATAAAATTTTTAAATTATAATGACGTCAATTTTTGTGAAATGCATAATTGAACTTTTCATAATTTTATAACGCCCACGACATAAAATTAAATGTATTTATTTTAATGTCGAATAGTGGTAGCAATAGATTTATTTATTTATTTATTTATTTTTCATTTATGAGAGTGTTCTGAAAAATGGGCGGAAAGAATGACCCCTGTTTTTATAACCAACTATGCAAATTCCATCAAATACAGTTTTGAAATTTCATTCCAGCAAAACACACTGATCTACGATAGTTCGGTAAGCTTAGTTATGATTTCTCTGTAAACAGGCAATGAGCTCCATACGATTGATAATGAAACTTTTGTGAATTCTATATCAGCAAAAAGATATCATTGATTTAATAATATTTGTGAAGTTTCAACATTTTTTTTCAATTGGTGTGTGTGTGTGTGTATTTTCGCTACTTTAAATTAGTTCTTTATTTATTACATTATGAAATAAACAAAAATATACATATCGAGTATATTTTGTAGTTAGTTAAAAGTAATTTTAAAAGAAATAAGCGATAAAAATTCGGACCGTTACCTCATCATAGTACTCAATGAGGTTTTAATGAGGTAAAAGGTTTTAATGGGGTGAGGTTTTAGTGAGATTTTAATGAGGTTTTAATTGGGTATAGATTGAATACAAAATATTATTTCTTAAAATTTCAATTAAATTGTTTGAGAAAACTTTTCCTTTATTTTATTTATTTATTTTTTTTTTTTTTGAAAAATATCAGTATTCTTTATAAAATATAAAGATTAAGAATACATTTCAAAGAATTCTATGTAGTTTTGTTCTAAAACTGTTTTATTATGCCCATCTCAAGAGAAAACTTAATAAATTGTCATCCTCCATTTAGAGGCAGATAAAGTTGTAGATTAGATTAAAATGCAGATGGTACATAAAGAACAACAACAAAAAAAAAAAGATCAGGATCTCGAAGAAAAGGTAAATATATGTATATATATATACACTGAGGAAAAATATATACCGCTTTCATGTAGAATGAATAAGTGGTCATTATCTGAATTCCTAAACTAAAAATATAGATTTTCGTGCTATGCGCATGAGGCACGCCAATAAACTGAATAGACGAAATGGTCGGGAATTTCTAGTCTACGCAGTTCCAGATGGTGAAATTATACTCTGAATACTCCGAATCTTTTGTTTTGCAAGAAGTTCTCACTTGATTTTCTAGAATTGTGTAATAAGCCAAGATTATAGTTGCTGAATCCCTCCTCTTGTATTCTCATTTATTTGCAGAGAGTTTTGAATAACTTTGCCCTCGCTAATATAGGAAAACACTCTAGATTTCTAATAGGGTATGGTAAAGAGCTGGGATGCAGATATATAAAGAAGCGGCCATGTACGTTATAGCAAACCAGGTTCAATCAGCTCCGTAAAATGTAGCATATAGTCATTATCCATTTAGAAAATGAGATGTTTATTTACTCTTATAAGACATATATTAATGACATTCTTGGACAAAGTGGAATAAGTAGATTCGAAAACATTCACGATGGAGAATTCCTGTTTATTATTTCAAGACAGACATCCAAAATAAGAATGGAAGCCATTACGATTTCTTTTTTAAACAAAACACATTTCGACATTTCGAGTCAATGATAAAAAAAATAACATCTTTTAAGAATGACAGACAGCAAGCTAATTAATTTATTTCGCCAAATGTCCTTGGCATCAAAAATCAAGTTGGCTGAACACATTTTTAAATTTTATGTATGGTAAACCTACAGAAGAGATAAAAGATTGGCTACAAATTAAATTACGTCATACGATGTGATTAAATTTTGTCAGGTGTCCAGAAATAGGCTAAAAGTGCTAAATCAATTGATAAAAAATATTAGAAATTATTTTCGGCTATAATGATTCAACGGAATCTTTAAACGTTTGATTGGAGACAGGAAGCTACAATAAAAAAAAAATCGTCTGCGGTTTTAAAGCATAAAATGAATGGGTTTCTCTTTCTTTGATATTTTATTTAATTATTACTTGATGAGATTTAGAGCAGGAAAAAGAACTATAAATTATATGAAATTACAGATTAATGAAATAGAAATAAAAATAAAATAACATAAGCGAAATAAACAAAATTGTATTAAATTCTTTTAGAATAAGAAATATAATGTTTGCTTGTATTACAAATAAATAAATAAAATGTAATTTATATTATTATTATTATTTTATTTTAAAAAGAGATATGTGATGTTTTTCAACATCACATATTTCTCCCCGTCGACCGAAAAAAAAATGGGTTCAGCCATTACATCGTCTATGATATGACAGCTCAGCAAAAATTAAAAATTAAATCAAATTATCTCCAATCTTGTAAAATAGATTGATTACAAAACAAAAACAAAAAAACGAATGGCTTCCAATACAAATAAAATACGTACATTGTCATATTATCAATAGAAAACCCAGTATGCATACTTAAAAAAAATAATATTCTTATACAATAATAAAATACAAATACAGAAAATAAGGATATACGGTGATGTGATATAATTTTGTATGGCCATAAGTCTGTGTGCACAATAGTCTTTAGAATATATATCCACAAACAAAATGAGCTCTAGTCCTTTGATTTAAAATCATAATATTTCAGTCGTCATATATTTTATCAGTTCGTGGTAAGATGCTGAAATCAGTAAATTTTTATGTTACCATGCATTGCGAGAAACTTTGACGAGTCCATTTCAGTTCAGAGAGGACAAGAATTCGTTGTAATACATACATAGTTCAAATGTATAAGCAATCTGAATATGAAAGTTTAACAAAATAAAAATCAAGTATATTTATATGTTATCAAATATATATAGCGAGCCTTTTATATTCATTAAAAGGTTTAAACAAATAATACATGTTGAAAGAAAGTAATAATAACACATGTTTTTATTTATTCATTTTTTTTATAGGTAATTGTAATTGGAATATATGAGACATATGCATATGTGTATGACAAAAAAATTACCTGCACCAAAAGTCTTTTTTTTTTATTTTTTTATTATTATTATTATTAATTGCATTAGCATTTTTTTTTTTTAAATAAAAATATTATTCTAGTATGTTAACTTTTAATAAAATGCAATTATAATTAAAGAGTAAGTTAAAGAAAAGGTGATAAACGTGATATACACTGCTGTTGTAAGACAATGCAGCTTAGAATATAATTTCCTGGACCAGCCACTGATTATCCAAGCTGCGAAATTTCACAACAAATAAAAATCACAACAGGTTGATCAGGTCTGATGCAATGAAAGTATACATCAAATTTACTTAATTTATCTTTAATCTTTATAAATATTTAAAAAGTTACACTGCGTAACTTTTAACCTAAGGAAAAAATTGATGAAAAATTACTTTCTGTTTCGTAAATTATATTGATGTGTATCATTGGAAATAATGAGATTCTTATTAAAATTAGAATTATTATAAATGTCAAATAAGTGATTATTACGTGGAGGTGCCAATAAAATTCTATCTATATGCACACGAAATGCCTTATCATCACTAGCATGTAACCGTTTAATTGAAAATGAAACAGGGGAATGTTTAACTGTGACAATGAAAGGACCTATATATTTAGGTTTAAATTTATCCATAGATTTCAGATACACAATATCTTTTGTGCAGATGCTTCTTAGTTTAGCTTTTCTTTGAAAATATTTATTTCTTTTTGATTGGGAATCTTGAATGTTATTGTACGCTTTTTTATAAATTTCCTGAAGGTCTTGCATTAATTTATAGATGTTTACATTAGAGTCCAGGTAAGTGTAATTATAATTTGAATTATAAGTGTCGAAAATTAGTGCCAGTTCTCTACCAAAATGTAGAAGATTAGGCGAGAATTGAGTGGAAGAATGCGTAGATCCATTGTAGAGAGATTTGTGTATATATAGTGCATTTTGAAATGAATGACCTTCTTCTAATAATATATTAATTGAATATTTAATTGATGTGTTTACACGTTCGCTAATAGAGTTTGACTGGGGATGAAAAGCAGACGAATGTAATATTTTTATGCCTAAAGTGTCATTAAATGTATTGTAAACTTGAGATGTATATTGTCGACCTAAATCTGATAGAATACATGCAGGGCGACCAAAGGTTGTAATGTATGAAAACAAACATTGAACTATTTTTGGAGAAGTAATATTAGATAACGGGTAAAGTTCTAAGTGTCTACTGAAATGGTCAATTATTGTCAAGACGTATTGACCATTACTAAAAGGACCCACCAAGTCTGTAGAGATTGTATGATTTGGATGAGTGGGTGTATATGTTTTTTGTAATGGAGCAGGAGGTGTTTTGTGATGTTTCGCTTGTAAGCATTTAGTGCATGAAGAGACGAAATTAAGGGTATCAGTATAAATGCCCCTCCAAAAATATCTTTTTGAAAGAAATTCATAGGTTTTAGCCAAACCGAAGTGAGATAAATGCGCGATGGACAATGCTTTCGCTTTTAAAGAATTTGGAACAATAATTAAATAACTGAATGAATTGTTATGAATATTCTCTTTCTTGAGCATTAATACTTTAGAATCAGGATTTATAAAGTAATTGGGAAATTTTTCTGACTTTCCGTTTTTTAAGATTTCTTCGTAAATTGTTTTTAATTCAGAATCCTTAATTTGTTCGGACACAAATGTTTTGTCTGAAATTTCTAGCAAGGGGTCTTTAGAGTTTGAATTTCCTGAAATCATATAATTAACATATTCTGAGTATTTGTTTTGATTTTCATTATTAATTTTATCATTACTGTTAATTTCGAGTCTTTTCATTTTCATCAACATCAACTATTGGTAGTGGTTGTATGTCATGAATTAAGTTTGGATTATCTTTGAGATCCTCTTGATTGTTTTCAAAATTGCAACGTGATAAGTAATCCGTTAAGATGTTCAAATTTCCAGGAATATGTTTGAAAACGTAAGTATATTCAGATAAGTCCATTAACCATCGGGTGGTAACGTCAGCGGGATTGGTAGTTTTCTTATATTTTTCAAGGGGAGCACTATCTGACAAAATTACGAACTCACGATTATATAAATAGTATTTGAAGGCGGTGACAGTTTTATGAATTGCCATAAGTTCCATTTTTAACGCAGGATATTTCTTTTCAGAAGGTTTTAAAGATTTGGAAAAGTATGCTATAGGAAGTAATTTACCATTAAATTTTTGCATAAGTGCTCCTGAAATGGCTGTTTTTGATGCATCCGTGTTGACATAGAATGTTTTCTCCCAATCTGGAAGTCGAACCATTGGGGGAAGCAAGAATAATTTTTGAATGTTTTGGAAAATACTCTGATGTTTTTCTGTCCATTTGAATGTTGTTTTGGGTTTTGTGAGTTCCACAAGGGGTTGCGCAAGTTCTGAGAAAGATGGTAAAATCCATTTGTAAAAATTAGCAAGTCCAAGAATTTTTTTTAATTGTCGCTTTGTCGTCGGTGGTGGAAAAGAATTGATCTTTACGATGTTAGCGGTGATGGGTGAAATAGTATGGTTTTCAATATGGAAACCTAAATAATTAACTGCTGATTTATGGAATTCACACTTAGATGGGGATAATGTTAAATTATATTTGATAAGAATTTCTAAAACTTTATTTACTTTTTCACAAGTCTCTTCAAATGAATTTGATCCAATAATAAGATCGTCCTGATAAGCATATATGCCATTAATGTTTATCTCGTCGAGTATTGTGTCCATTAGAGACTGAAATATAGAACTGACGTTCTTTAAACCAAAACAAAAACGTTTGTATCGATAACTGCCAAAAATAGATGTAAATGTTAACATATCTTGATATTTTTTAGGAAGGTCAATTTGGTGGTACGCTTGCATGAAATCTAACGAAGTAAAGTATTTGAATGACGAAACATTTGAACTAATATTTTGAATCTTAGGAAGTGGATATGAGGAACCTTGTATGACTGTATTGACCATTCTAAGGTCTAAAGCAAGTCTGTAACGTTGTTTCTTTGACCCATCAGATTTTTTCTTTACCAGCAATATGGGACAAGCCCACTCGGAGCAATTACGCTCAATTATGCCGGCGTTTACTAATTCATTGATCTGTTCTTGGGCTTCTTTTTGTAAAGCTTGTGGAATCGGAAATGGAAGTGTTTTAATAGGGAAATCATTAATTAACTTAAGATTAGGAATTATTTTATCAGTATGTCCTAGAGTACTGAGAGATTTGGAAAAAGCAGCAAATTTGCTTAAAAATAAATTTTCTAGTGTGTTACGTTGATCAAGGGTTAAATGATTCAAACAAAAATCTTTACTTGATAAATCATTTTTACGTTTTAGTAATATATCCTCTGAAGCTTGAATTAAGTGGATATGGTCCTCAATATTTTGTATATTATTATTACTAGAGCAAGAGTCTTCAATTTTATCTAAATGTGGCTCTTTAATTTCATCAATTAAAAATAATTTACCAATATGCATATTTTTATTGAGATGAATTGAATTTTTACCCTTATTTGAGATAAGTAACGTAAAAAGAGAATTATTATTTTCAGAATTAATTTCATTCTTGTAATTCGGTGATACAATAGAATCTAAAATTTCTATATCAGGATCCTTAATGTCAGTACAAAATATGTAATTTTTTTCTTTTAACTTATTATTTGTTTTTGCAGTAATGTAGATATTTTCACCAGTTTGTATTATAACTTTCTTTAGAAGATAAACATTCATATTATTATCGTCAGAGTTAACATTATATACATCTAATTTTTCATTTCCCGAATCAAATAAGGAACAAGTAAAGTCTAATTTTCCAATTCTCATGGAATTTTTCGAAAAGTCAATAGTGACATGATTTTCTTTAATGAAATCCATGCCAAGTATTCCATGAAAATTAGAACTATGTGGTATGACAATAATATAGAAATTGTGTTGGAAAAACTTTTTTTCAATTTTGAAAGTTGCACGAATACATGAAGAAAATTCAACATAAGAATTGACCGTTTTAAGAGTAATAGACGAATTTTTGCATAAGTGCTCCTGAAATGGCTGTTTTTGATGCATCCGTGTTGACATAGAATGTTTTCTCCCAATCTGAAAGTCGAACCATTGGGGGAAGAAAGAATAATTTTTGAATGTTTTGGAAAATACTCTGATGTTTTTCTGTCCATTTGAATGTTGTTTTGGGTTTTGTGAGTTCCACAAGGGGTTGCGCAAGTTCTGAGAAAGATGGTAAAATCCATTTGTAAAAATTAGCAAGTCCAAGAATTTTTTTTAATTGTCGCTTTGTCGTCGGTGGTGGAAAAGAATTGATCTTTACGATGTTAGCGGTGATGGGTGAAATAGTATGGTTTTCAATATGGAAACCTAAATAATTAACTGCTGATTTATGGAATTCACACTTAGATGGGGATAATGTTAAATTATATTTGATAAGAATTTCTAAAACTTTATTTACTTTTTCACAAGTCTCTTCAAATGAATTTGATCCAATAATAAGATCGTCCTGATAAGCATATATGCCATTAATGTTTATCTCGTCGAGTATTGTGTCCATTAGAGACTGAAATATAGAACTGGCGTTCTTTAAATCAAAACAAACACGTTTGTATCGATAACTGCCAAAAATAGATGTAAATGTTAACATATCTTGATATTTTTTAGGAAGGTCAATTTGGTGGTACGCTTGCATGAAATCTAACGAAGTAAAGTATTTGAATGACGAAAGATTTGAAATAATATTTTGAATCTTAGGAAGTGGATATGAGGAACCTTGTATGACTGTATTGACCATTCTAAGGTCTAAAGCAAGTCTGTAACGTTGTTTCTTTGACCCATCAGATTCTTTCTTTACCAGCAATATGGGACAAGCCCACTCGGAGCAATTACGCTCAATTATGCCGGCGTTTACTAATTCATTGATCTGTTCTTGGGCTTCTTTTTGTAAAGCTTGTGGAATCGGAAATGGAAGTGTTTTAATAGGGAAATCATTAATTAACTTAAGATTAGGAATTATTTTATCAGTATGTCCTAGAGTACTGAGAGATTTGGAAAAAGCAGCAAATTTGCTTAAAAATAAATTTTCTAGTGTGTTACGTTGATCAAGGGTTAAATGATTCAAACAAAAATCTTTACTTGATAAATCATTTTTACGTTTTAGTAATATATCCTCTGAAGCTTGAATTAAGTGGATATGGTCCTCAATATTTTGTATATTATTATTACTAGAGCAAGAGTCTTCAATTTTATCTAAATGTGGCTCTTTAATTTCATCAATTAAAAATAATTTACCAATATGCATATTTTTATTGAGATGAATTGAATTTTTACCCTTATTTGAGATAAGTAACGTAAAAAGTGAATTATTATTTTCAGAATTAATTTCATTCTTGTAATTCGGTGATACAATAGAATCTAAAATTTCTATATCAGGATCCTTAATGTCAGTACAAAATATGTAATTTTTTTCTTTTAACTTATTATTTGTTTTTGCAGTAATGTAGATATTTTCACCAGTTTGTATTATAACTTTCTTTAGAAGATAAACATTCATATTATTATCGTCAGAGTTAACATTATATACATCTAATTTTTCATTTCCCGAATCAAATAAGGAACAAGTAAAGTCTAATTTTCCAATTCTCATGGAATTTTTCGAAAAGTCAATAGTGACATGATTTTCTTTAATGAAATCCATGCCAAGTATTCCATGAAAATTAGAACTATGTGGAATGTCAATAATATAGAAATTGTGTTGGAAAAACTTTTTTTCAATTTTGAAAGTTGCACGAATACATGAAGAAAATTCAACATAAGAATTGACCGTTTTAAGAGTAATAGACGAACCTAGTCTTTTATATTTTAAATTTGCTTTTAAATTATCAAATGTTGATTGGGCTAAAAGTGAACAACTACTTCCGGTATCAATAAGAAACTTTATATCATTATTAGCTAATTTAGCCTTTATTATAGGAAGTGTATGAGAATTTTTGTTTACATTAAATAAAATATGATCTTCAATATTATTTGTGCAATTCTCATTGTTGTCGCTTGGTATATACCCTGTATTATCAATATTAAGATTACACTTTTGAAATGTTTGGGTAGCTTTATTATCTGCTACAGTAACATTAGCAACAGTTTGAGATCCAACTGAATTTACAAGTCTAGTATGTAAAATTTTCGGAAGAGAATTTGAAGATGACACATTCGGAAATTTATGTTCATTTGCTGATGAGACCCTTAGTTTTCGAGATATGGCAGCATCAGCATCTCCATACCTCTTTTCTAGTTTAAATTACGGTTTTCATAGTTACGTGTTTTATAAGTTACATTATCTCTATTTCTCCATTTATAACAATTTAAAGCAACGTGGCCATGTTTGGAACAAAGTTGACAAATCAGATTATTTCTAGAAAAGTTTCTTCTAGGGGAAGAACGAAAATTGGTCTGTCTAGTTTTGTAATTATTTCTATAATTTCTTTGATCAAATTTGGGTCTGCTTGACTGAACTACGTGCAAGGATTCATTATGGGAGGGTGGATTGTTGTTTGTAAGTGAAATGCTATTAATTTTCTCAGATAAATCTTTCAATGTGTTTAATATTACAGAGTCATTTTTATTATCGCAAGAAAGAACAGTCTTAGTATTAGTGATGGTGTTGAAAGAATCATATATTTCGAATAATGTTTGAGCTCGTTCAACTGCCTTATTATAGTCTCTTATGTTTTCCTCCATTAACTTAATTTTAATATTTGGGGGTACACACTCTAAAAGTTTCGGAAGTTTAATGTTATCAAGGGACAAATTTGTCTTTAAGGTCAGGGAAAGCCTTAGGTACAGCAACATTTACACGATGGGCAAAATTTTTAATTGACTCCCCCGGCAAAATTTTTAAATTATGAAATTCCGATATTCCAGTATTGTATGATGATTCCTTGAAAAACTTACAGAAATTTTCCTCGATGACTGCAAGATCTGTCGAGTTATGTAATGTTTCATTTTCAATAAAGTATGCCAACGCGGCATCACAAAGTTTTTCTTTCATTACATGTAATGTCGCGTCATTTGTTAGTTTATTTAACATGGCAAAGGATCTTAATTGATCAAAGAAAAATTTGACAAATCTCGCGTCCCCATCGAAATTAGGAACGGAGCAAAACGCGTTTCGATTCTGTGCCATGTTTTTCCAAAATAAAAATGTTATCTAAGTTAAATAAAAATAATATGCATAAGAATTCAATTAAATATCATATAATAAATAAAATTACCAAGACACTTAAAAATGAAAAAAAAAAATTAAATATATTTGTTTTAATTAAGCATGATAAAGTTTCAAAATTAACGAAAATATAGAAATTATTTCTAATATTTTTATATGTATATATCATTATATTTTGCAACCATGAAATTGGCATATATAAGTCTTGATATATATTATAGATATATTTAAAAATAATAATAATGAATAATAACCAAAAAAGAATGAATATATGAAAATTATAATGTCAACATATATTATATTGTAAACCAAAAGATCAAAATATGAAAAAAAAATATATATATATATTGTGAATATGAGGGAAAATAAATGATATCTCACTTTTATTTTCTCTTGCAAATAAAAGTTTTCACTAATTATCTGTAAATAACAGATTCCAAAAAATTATATTATGTGCAATAATAGGATATAACTTTAATTATTCTTTAAAAAAAAAAATGAAAAGAAAAAAAAAACTAGAATAGAATAAACATATCTATATATATAAAAGAGTAAACTCACTGACTGATTCACTCACTGATTCACTCACTGATTCACTGACTCAACACGGTTGTGGCGATCCTATGGGAGATAGAGTCACAATTTTTGGTGAGCAGGTTGATTTTAGGACCCTGACGCTCACTAAGACGGGATTTTGCGAAATACCCACCCGTTCCTCCCCGGGGGGGCAGAAGGCAAAAACCACCTTTATAAGCATAACTCGGCTCCAAAATGCTTCACGGTGAAGAAATTGCAGATGGGGAGACTAGACTTGAATACAAAAAAATCATTTTCTGCGATTTTGGAATTTTGGATTTTTAAGGGGGATAGGGGGTAAAAATGAGATTTTCGGTTGCGCATAAGGCAAAAACACATTTATAAGTATAACTCGGCACCAAATTACTTCACAGTGAAGAAATTGCAGATGGGGAGACTAGACTTGAATACAAAAAAATCATTTTCTGCGATTTTGGAATTTTGGATTTTTAAGGGGGGTATGGGGTAAAAATGAGATTTTCGGGGGCGCATAAGGCAAAAACACATTTATAAGTATAACTCGACACCAAATTATTTCACAGTGAAGAAATTGCAGATGGGGAGACTAGACTTGAATACGAAAAAATAGTTTTCTGCGATTTTGGAATTTTGGATTTTTAAGGGGGGAAGGGGGTGAAAATGATTTTCGGAGGTGCAGAAGGCAAAAACACCTTTATAAGCATAACTCGGCTCCATATTATTTCACGAGGAAGAAATTGCAGATGGGGATACCAGACTTGAATACAAGAAAATCAATTTCTGCGATTTTGGATTTTTGAATTTTTAAGGGGGAAAAGGGGCTGAAAATGATTTTCGAAGGTGCAGAAGGCAAAAACCACTTTTATAAGCACAACTCGGCTCCAAATTGCTTCACGGTGAAGAAATTGCAGAGGGAGAAACTAGACTTGAAAACAAAAAAGTCATTTTCTGCGATTTTGGAATTTTGGATTTTTAAGGGGGGAAGGGGGTGAAAATGATTTTCGGAGGCGCATAAGGCAAAAACACATTTATAAGTATAACTCGGCTCTAAATTACTTCACAGTGAAGAAATTGCAGATGGGGAGACTAGACTTTAATATAAAAAATCATTTCCTGTGATTTTGGAATTTTGTATTTTTAACGGGAGAAGGGGGCATAAATGATTTTCGGAGGCAAATTTAGAAAAATACGGATTTTCGAGTAAAAATAATAGCTCAAAGATGTAAAAAAAAAAAAAAAAAAAAACCGCCAAGCGTCTTCTTGAAAATATTTCCAAAAACTCATTTTTTGATTTTTTTCCGATTTTTTTTTTTTTTTTTTGGGGGGGGGGCAAAAAAAATAAAAATAGTGTCAGATCGTTTAAAATTGGTACATAGAGGTTTTCGATACTTACAAATCGATTGCGGATATTTTCGAATTTGTAAAATTATTAAAAGGGGGGAAAGGGGGGCAGTATGGGGGGGCTATGGGCAAAAACAAATAGAAATACAGTTAGGCCGTTCAAAATTGGTACAGATAGGTTTTAAAGGCCTGCAAGGCGAATGGGGATATTTTCGAAAGTGTAAAGTTATTAGGAGGGGAGAGATGGGGGTGGGGAGAGGGGGGGGGGCAAAAAAATAAAAATAGAGTTAGATCGTTCAAAATTGGTATATAGAGGTTTTCGATACTTACAAATCGATTGCAGATATTTTCGAATTTGCAAAATTATTAGGAGGGGCGGGAAGGAAGGGGGGGGGGCAAAAACAAATAGAGATACAGTTAGGCCGTTCAAAATTGGTACAGATAGGTTTTAGAGGCCAGCAAGTCGAATGGGGATATTTTCGAAAGTGTAAAGTTGTTAGGAGGGCCGGGAAGGGGGGGCGTTGGGGCAAAAAAAAATAGAGTAGAGTTAGAGCATTCAAAATTGGTATATATAGGTTTTCGATACCTACAAATCGATTGCGGATATTTTCGAATTTTTAAAATTATTAGGATAGACGGGAGGGGGGGCGAAAGGGAAAAATAATAGAAATAAGAGTTAGAGAATTTTGGGAATTTTTTCCGAAGGCAGTGAGAACAAGGTGCGACATTTTTCCTAATAAGATTTTTTTTCTGTTTTTTTTTTTTCACGTGATAAATATTAATGCAATTTTGAGAATTCAGTAATTATAGCGGTTCATTTAAAAATAGGGACCAGCGAAGCGGGCGTTGCCTGCTAGTCAATAATAAAACAATTTTTCCAAAAAAAAAAAAAAAAAATTTGAAAACGAAAATAAATTGAGTTCAGTTAACTGTCAATATTAAAAAAAACTTTCAAAATGTCTTTTTGTTTACCTGTTTCACATAAATAGTATGAAAGAAACTTACCGTTTTCCCGTATTCTCTTTTTGCTAAAAAGAAATATTTATTTATTTATCTATATATTTTTTATTCATTTACTTTTATTATTATTATTATTCTTTTATTTAATAACACAATGCCTTTCTCCTGTATGAGTGCTCGCAAGAAAAAAATTAACGTAGTAATTTAACTGCACACCTGCTAGAAAGACGACGTGTGTTTGGCATTTTAAATTGCAGTGATAAATCAACAATCAATTTATATTGAAATATATGCATAAGGCGAACTCAAAATGCGAATTTTGCAGGATGATCGGCGATAAGAATCGGTAGGGCAGAATCGAAGACCACAAAAATTCTATATTCGCACTTTCCAGAGAAATCGGTGATGATGTTATTGTAGAACAAATTTATTTCATTTACTCATTCACTGAGTATATTCAGACTAAGCACAGATGCATAAAACAGAAATTCGAGTATTGCAGTACACTTGTTTATATTCGTTAATAGTAGTTCCATTATTATTTCAAGACAAAAAAAATTTTGGATATCCGGATATATTATCCGGCCTGGGTGTATCACCACATTGTTTATGGTAAAGAACTGGGATGCAGATATATAAAGAAGCGGCCATGTACGTTATAGCAAACCAGGTTCAATCAGCTCCGTAAAATGTAGCATCGAGTCATTATCCATTTAGAAAATGAGATGTTTATTTACTCTTATAAGACATATATTAATGATATTCTTGGACAAAGTGGAATAAGTAGATTCGAAAACATTCACGATGGAGAATTCCTGTTTATTATTTCAAGACAGACATCCAAAAGAAGAATGGAAGCCATTACGATTTCTTTTTTAAACAAAACACATTTCGACATTTCGAGTCAATGATAAAAAAAATAACATCTTTTCAGAATGACAGACAGCAAGCTAATTAATTTATTTTGCCAAATGTCCTTGGCATCAAAAATCAAGTTGGCTGAACACATTTTTAAATTTTATGTATGGTAAACCTACAGAAGAGATAAAAGATTGGCTACAAATTAAATTACGTCATACGATGTGATTAAATTTTGTCAGGTGTCCAGAAATAGGCTAAAAGTGCGAAATCAATTGATAAAAAATATTAGAAATTATTTTCAGCTATAATGATTCAACGGAATCTTTAAACGTTTGATTGGAGAAAGGAAGCTACAACAAAAAAAAAAAAAATCGTCTGCGGTTTTAAAGCATAAAATGAATGGGTTTCTCTTTCTTTGATATTTTATTTAATTATTACTTGATGAGATTTAGAGCAGGAAAAAGAACTATAAATTATATGAAATTACAGATTAATGAAATAGAAATAAAAATAAAATAGCATAAGCGAAATAAACAAAATTGTATTAAATTCTTTTAGAATAAGAAATATAATGTTTGCTTGTATTACAAATAAATAAATAAAATGTAATTTATATTATTATTATTATTTTATTTTAAAAAGGGATATGTGATGTTTTTCAACATCACATAGGGGTTTCTAGAAATCGCTTTGAATGGGGACTAGAATTTATAAGGAAGAAATGGAACTATTTTTTCTAGAGCCACAATTTAGATTCTAGATGTCAATTACAGAATATTTTTCTCAGTGTGTATAGATAATATCTTCATATATTTTCGAAGAATGATTGCAAATTCATGAGGTAATATAATAAATAATTAGGTAATGAGGTAATATAATATAATATAATAAATTCATGAGGTAATTTAATATAATTAATTTATGAGGTAATATGATATAATATAATAAATAATTCTAACACAAATGAATATCCCGGGAGATGACAATCAAGACCAGTTGAACACAGTCTATGAAATCCTTTCTTGAACAGAAATAGTTTCATATAGAATCTAGTGTCATATAATAAGATTAAATCGATGTATATAAGTTCAAACTTTATAACTATCCATGAAATTCTTTTCATAAATTTGATTTTATAAGTTTTATAATTTAATTTGTTTATAAAATTAATGGAGATACAAAATTATTTTAGCCTTTTCGAATAAAGTAAAATACTTTGATTAGTTATTAATTACTTTTTAATTTTTATAATTAAAAATGCATTTTCTCTACGAAATTTTTACTATTTAGCAATATTTTCCTGAAGATAATGGATCTGCGTCATTGCAAAATTCTATAAATATAACAGAAATTAAAACGTAATATATCTCAATATATAGGGCTGGGAGATCTTGTATTTGTTTACTGAATGTTCTGGATTTTACGTTAAACAAACTTAGATATATAATTTTGTGTTTAGAAATCATTAAAAAATTCGAAATTTCTGTAAAATTCAGAAAGTTCGTTGCAGGTTAAATTCATGTTTCCTTGAACCTTGCCGAGTTACTACCATTATCTACTATATGTATCTATACATATGTATTACCAATTATTTAATTTCTTTAATTAAAAGGATTTTTTTCTGATTTTAGTGCTATGAAAATTTACTATATATATATATATATATATATATATGTGCAGGGGTAGAAATTAAGAAAAGTAATTCACTGGTCCTGAGGACCAGTATGCATTCACTTGACCTACATACATTCACTGGTCCGTTAACCTATTCTATTATATGTTTAAAAATGCTTTGAAATTTGTAAAGCAGCGAAATAAATGTACATGGCAAATATCATAACTGAAATTTTGTAAATTAATCAAAAATCAATATAAAGTCTTACATAAATGAAAAAATTGTGTTTTAATTAATGGGTTTACTGTCCCATATATTTTTAGCCAGAAACAGCTGCTACTGTACTTTGAATTCAACAAAGTATAGAGTTTTTTTTTTTTTTTTTTTTTAAGTGAATGTAAAAACTTTTTTCGTGGTTACGGATAAATAAATAAAATAAATTGGAAGGTTTGCTGGTCCGGCGGACAACTAAAGTTTATATTTTTCTGGTCCATTGCATGTATACTTGCCAACATACTAATTAATATTCCGTAGTATTGTTAGTCCCGTCTTCTATTTCACACCAGTATATTTTTAGAGTCTTTTTCTTCTTATTTAATCGTAATCGCATTTGGAGACTGTTACTCTAAAAATTTACTGGTGTGAAAAAAGAGCGGGGATAACAACACTACGGAATATTAATTAGGATGTTGGGAAGTATATTTGCATGTCTTTCTGATCCCTCACCAAAAACCACTGTTGATTTCGAGCAGTTGTAAATAATTTGTTTCGAGCACTGTTAATTTCGAGCTGTATATATACGTGTGTGTGCGCGCGCGCATTTGACTTAGAGATTTTTCTCAAAGTGCGCATATTTAAATACAGAATATGGTGCAGGGATTTTTGTAGGGATACTATTTTTGGCGTACAAGCATAGAAAAAACTTCTCTGTTCTGTAAAGAAAACATAAATTTTCGCTACATAAAATTAACTGTTTAAAACACGGCGTCAAAAATTACACTGAGATGATAAACAATAAGAACAACAAAAATCATTTCAGGCAAGAACATTTACATTTACATTTGTAAAATTACTTGTTTTTAATCACAAACTGAAAGTAAAAATAAAATTAAATTTACTGAGAATTATATATATTAGTGATTAAAGTTTTGTATTAGGCAATTATAACATCAGACCCATTTGTTTCTCACAACAATATTCTGATTCTTAACCTAAAACCTTGTTAAAAAAACAAACAAACAAACAAACAAACGAAAATATAAAATAAAATAAAAATTTAAAAAATATAACAAATTTAAGATGGAGTACAAAATATTTTTTTCTAAATTTCAATTAAATCGTTTGAGAAAGCTCTCCCTCCTTTTTTTTTTCTTTTTCGAAAGCTATCAGTATCCTTTATAAAATATAAAGATTAAGAATACATTTTAAAGAATTCTTTGTAGCTGTTCTGGAGCTGTTTTATTCCGACTCTCTCTAGAGAAAACTTAATAAATTGTCTTCGTCCGTTTAGAGGCAGATAAAGTTGTAGTTCAGAGAAAAGAATTTCTGTAGATAGGTCTCCTGGGTATACAAGAGAGGAATTCTGTTTCAGTCTTTAGCTTCCAAAATTAAGTGAATGTAAGACTTATTTCTTGTTTGAATGGGACAATTAATTAAGCTTAGTGAATAATGCCAAAACCATTATTATTAAATAGACAAAATGTTCGGTTCTATCTCAGCTATAAATAATTAAATATTGATCTTAAACAAATAAATGTTATGAATTGTATATTTAAGTATTTAAAAAAAATATTTTATAAAATCAATTAAAAGTATCATTTAAAATTAAGTAAATGTACGACTTTTGGAAGAATTATATAAGAGGATATGTCATGTCCGGGAAAACGTGAATACAAAATCGTAACTGCAGAAGCGATTGAGTAAAATAACATAAGCTGAAGTTTTGGTAGATTCAATAGGGCTCCTGCAGTCACTCTTCAATAGCGGCAGCCATATTGATTACACAGGTATGGTGTCCGTCTGTAGGGTGTCTGTTAGTTTGTTAGTCCGATAGCATGTTAGTCTGTGTACATGATATATCAAGAACAAATTGTCGCAGAGAGGTCAAATCAGTTTTAAAATATTACTTTCGACACTGGCAAGAACCCTATTTATTTGCAACATTCGAATTAAAAAACTTCGTAAGTTATTTGAAATTTACGATTTTCTTAACATGGGAGAATAGGACAAAATTTAACTTAAACTTGCATTAAATGAAAAATTTTTGCTGTAAAAATGTCAGACCAGTTTTAAAATATCGGTTTTGATACCGGAATGAACATCAGTTACTATAAACACGCTACTTTGAAAATTTCGTAAGTTATTGGATATTTACGAATTTCTTAACATGGCAAAATAGGACAAAATTTCACATAAACGTCAATTTTGAGGGATATTTTCATCGTTAAGATGTCAGAATACTTTAGAAATATTATTTAGGATACTGGCATGAATATTATTGACTATGAATTTTCCAATATAAAAATTTCGTAAGGTATTAGAATTTTACGAATTTTTTATCATAAGAGAACAGGGCAAAATTTTACACAAACGTCAATCTTGAGGGACATTTTAATCATAAAGATGTCAGACCACTTTTGAAATGTTATTTAGAATACTGACATGAATACCATAGAGTATGAATTTTCCGATTTAAAAAATTCGTAAGTTATTTGGAATTTACAGTTTACTTAAAATGGCAGAATAAGGCAAAATCTAGCATAAACGTCCATTTTGAGGATAATAAATATATCAGACAATTTCAAAATAACATTTATGATACTTGTATGAACATGATTGACTACTAATGTTCTAATAGGAAAATTTCGTAAGTTATTCGAAATTTAAGATTTTATTAACATAGCAAAATGGGCGATATTTCATATAAATATGCATTTTTCGGATCGTTGCATTGGAAATGAACTAAATTACGAAAACTAAATTACGAAATTCAACCCAATAAAATAAATTAATAGATTAGAATAAGATAAATATATCGAACTGAAGGGTAGGTAGCATGTTAGGCAAGGATTTCGTTCTTGTCACTGTGTCAAGCGCTTGGTCAAATTCATTTCTCTTAACATGAATATAATATGTCCTGTACAAGAAATTTATGAGAACATAAATATGATGGGGAACTGAGCAGAGTCCACCTATGCCAGCTAGTTTTTAATTGGATGTGTATTTTCGCTACTTTAAATTAGATCTTTATTTAGCACATTATGAAATAAACAAAATATGCATTTCTAATATATTTTGTAGTTAGTTAAAAAAAAAAATTAAAAGGAATAAACGATAAAATTTCGGACTGTTACCTCATCATAGAACGCAATGAGGTTTTAATGGAGTAAAATTTTTTAATGGGGGTGAGGTTTTAATGAGGTTTTAATGAGATTTTGATTGGGTATAGATTGAATACAAAATATTATTTCCTAAAATTTCAATTAAATTAATTGAGAAAACTTTTCCTTTATTTAATTTATTTTATTTTTTTTTAAAATATCAGTATTCTTTATAAAATATAAAGATTAGGAATACATTTCAAAGAATTCTATTTAGTTTTGTTCTAAAACTGTTTTATTCTGCCCATCTCAAGAGAAAACTTAATAAACTGTCTTCCTCCGTTTAGAGTCAGATAAAGTTGTAGTTTAGATTAAAATGCAGATGGTACATAAAGGACAACAACAACAAAAAAGATCAGGATCTCGAGAAAAAGGTAAATATATGTATATATATATAAACACTGAGAAAAAATACATACCGCTTTCATCTAGAATGAATAAGTGGTCATTATATGAATTCTTAAACTATAAATATAGATTTTCGTGCTATGCGCATGAAGCACGCCAATAAACTGAATAGACGAAATGGTCGAGAATTTCTAGTCTACACAGTACCAGATGGTGAAATAATACTCTGAATATTCTGAATCTTTTGTTTTGCAAGAAATTCTCGCTTGATTTTCTAGAATTGTGTAATAAGCCAAGATTATAGTTGCTGAAACCCTCCTGTTGTATTCTCATTTATTTACAGAGATGTTTAAATAACTTTGCCCTCGCTAATATAGGAAAACACTCTAGATTTCTCATAGGGGTTTCTAGAAATCGCTTTGAATGGGGACTAGAATTTATAAGGAAGAAATTGAAATATTTTTTCTAGAGCCACAATTTAGATTATAGATGTCAGTTACAGAATTTTTTTCTCAGTGTGTATATATAATATCTTCATATATTTTCGGAGATTGATTGCAAATTCATGAGGTAATATATAAAATAATTATAACACAAATAAATATCACGGGAAATGACAATCAAGACCAGTGAACACAGTCTATGAAATCCTTTCTTGAACAGCTTCATATATGATCTAGTGCAGAGCTGCCAACGTAATCCGGCAAACAGTTAATACCACCCCTTTTTCCACACCACTTAATTTTTAGAGTAATTCTCTTCAAATGTATTTACGATGTATTAAGGAAAAAAATACTCTAAAAATTTATTGGTGTGGAAAAAGGGGCGGTATTAATAATTTGCCGGATTAGGTTGGCAGCTCAGCAAGTGTCATGTAGCGAGATTAAATCGAGGTATATATGTTCAAACTTTACAACTATTCATGAAATTCTTTTCATAAATTTGACTTTATAAGTTTTAAAATCTAATTTGATTTTAAAATTAATTAAGATAATAGGTTATATCAACCTTTCCGAATAAAGTATAATGCTTTGATTAGTTATTAATTAGTTTATAATTTTTATAATTAAAAATCAATTTTCTCTACGACATTTTGTCTATTTAGCAATATTTACCTGAAAATAATGAATCTATGTCATTGCAAAATTCTGTAAATGTAACAGAAATTAAAACGTAATAGATCTCAATATATAGGGCTGGGAGATCTCTCGTATTTGTTTACTGAATGTTTTGGATTTTACGTTAAACAAACTTAAATACATAATTTTGTGTTTGGAAATCATTAAAAAATCAGAAATTTCTATAAAATTCAGAAAGATGATTGTAAGTTAAATTCATATTTACTCGAACTTTGCCGAGTTACTACCATTATCTACTATATGTATCTATACATATGTATTACCAATTATTTAATTTATTTAATTAAAAGGATTTTTTTCTGATTTTAGTGCTATGAAAATTTGCTATATATATATATATATATATATATATATATATATATGTGTGTGTGTGTGTGTGTGTGTGCAGGGGTAGAAGTTAAGGAAAGGAAGTCACTGGTCCTGAGGACCAGTATGTATTCACTGGACCTACATACATTCACTGGTCCGTTCACCTATTCTATTATATGTTTAAAAATGCTTTGAAATTTGTAAAGCGGCGAAATAAATGTACATGGCAAATATCATAACTGAATATTTGTAAATTAATCAAAAATCAATATAAAGTCTTACATAAATGAAAAAATTGTGTTTTAATTAATGGGTTTACTGTCCCATATATTTTTAGCCAGAAACAGCTGCTACTGTACTTTGAATTCAACAAAGTATAGAGTTTTTTTTTTTTTTTTTTTTTTTTTTTAAGTGAATGTAAAAACTTTTTTCGTGGTTACGGATAAATAAATAAAATAAATTTTAAGGTTTGCTGGTCCGGCGGACAACTAAAGTTTATATTTTTCTGGTCCATTGCATGTATACTTGCCAACATACTAATTAATATTCCGTAGTATTGTTAGTCCCGTCTTCTATTTCACACCAGTATATTTTTAGAGTCTTTTTCTTCTTATTTAATCGTAATCGCATTTGGAGACTGTTACTCTAAAAATTTACTGGTGTGAAAAAAGAGCGGGGATAACAACACTACGGAATATTAATTAGGATGTTGGGAAGTATATTTGCATGTCTTTCTGATCCCTCACCAAAAACCACAGTTGATTTCGAGCAGTTGTAAATAATTTGTTTCGAGCACTGTTAATTTCGAGCTGTATATATACGTGTGTGTGCGCGCGCGCATTTGACTTAGAGATTTTTCTCAAAGTGCGCATATTTAAATACAGAATATGGTGCAGGGATTTTTGTAGGGATACTATTTTTGGCGTACAAGCATAGAAAAAACTTCTCTGTTCTGTAAAGAAAACATAAATTTTCGCTACATAAAATTAACTGTTTAAAACACGGCGTCAAAAATTACACTGAGATGATAAACAATAAGAACAACAAAAATCATTTCAGGCAAGAACATTTACATTTACATTTGTAAAATTACTTGTTTTTAATCTCAAACTGAAAGTAAAAATAAAATTAAATTTACTGAGAATTATATATATTAGTGATTAAAGTTTTGTATTAGGCAATTATAACATCAGACCCATTTGTTTCTCACAACAATATTCTGATTCTTAACCTAAAACCTTGTTAAAAAAACAAACAAACAAACAAACAAACAAAAATATAAAATAAAATAAATGTACGAAATAAATGTACATGGCAAATATCATAACTGAATATTTGTAAATTAATCAAAAATAAATATAAAGTCTTACATAAATGAAAAATTTGTGTTTTAATTAATGGGTTTACTGTCACATATATTTTTAGTCAGAAACAGCTGCTACTGTACTTTGAATTCAACAAAGTATAGAGGGGGATTTTTTTTTTTTTTTTTTTTTTTTTTTTAAGTAAATGTAAAAACTTTTTTTGTGGTAACGGATAAATAAATAAAATAAATTGGAAGGTTTGCTGGTCCGGTGGACAACTAAAGTTTATATTTTTCTGGCCCGTTGAATGTATACTTGCCAACATACTAATTAATATTCCGTAGCATTGTTAGCCCCGCCTTCTATTTCACACCAGTATATTTTTAGAGCATTTTTCTTCTTATTAAATCGTAATCGCATTTGAAGACTATTACTCTAAAAATTTACTGGTGTGAAAAAAGAGCGAGACTAACAACACTACGGAAAATTAATTAGGATGTTGGCAAGTATAGTTGTATGTCTTTCTGATCCTGGACAAAAAGACCACTGTTGATTTCGAGAAATTGTAATTTGTTTCGAGCACTGTTAATTTCGAGCTGTATATACATAGCTGCCAATATTTTAATTTATTCCGGAGTACTTTTAGCCCTGCCTTTATTTCGTACCACTTACTTTTTAAAAGTAGTTTTTTTAAATTTTATCGAAGTTATCTATTGAAGAAAATTTTTCTATAAATGAAGTGGTGCGAAATAAAGGCGGGGCTAAAACTACTCCGGAATAAATTAAAATATTCGCAGCTGTGTGTGTATATATACCTGTGTGTGTGCGCGCGCATTTGACTTAGAGATTTTTCTCAAAGTGTGCATATTAAAATACAGAATATAGTGCAGGGATTTTTGTAGGGATACTATTTTTGGCGTACAAGCATAGAAAAAACTTCTCTGTTCTGTAAAGAAAACATAAATTTTCGCTACATAAAATTAACTGTTTAAAACATGGCGTCAAAAATTGCACTGAGATGATAAACAATAAGAACAACAAAAATCATTTCAGGCAAGCACATTAACATTTACATTTGTAAAATTACTTGTTTTTAACCACAAACTGAAATTAAAAATAAAATTAAATTTACTAAGCTATATATATATATATTAGTGATTAAAATTTTGTATTCGGCAATTATAACATCAGACCCATTTATTTCTCACAGTAAGATTCTGATTCTTAATCTAAAATCTTGTTAAAAAACAAACAAAAATATAACAAATTTAAGATGGAGTACAAAATATTTTTTTAAATTTTCAATTAAATCGTTCGAGAAAACTCTCCCCTCCGTTTTTTTTAAAGATATCAGTATCCTTTATAAAATATAAAAGTTACGAATACATTTGAAATAATTCTGTGTAGCTGTTCTGAAGCTGTTTTATTCCGACTATCTCGAGAGAAAACTTAATAAATTGTCTTCGTCCGTTTAGAGGCAGATAAAGTTGTAGTTGAGAGAAAAGAATTTCTGTAGATAGGTCTCCTGGGTATACAAGAGAGGCATTCTGCTTCAGTCTTTAGCTTCCAAAATTAAGTGAATGTAAGACTTATTTCTTGTTTGAATGGGACAATTAATTAAGATTAGTGAATAATACCAAAACCATTATTATTAAATAGATAAAATGTTCGGTTCTATCTCAGCTATAAATAATTAAATATTGATCTTAAACAAATAAATGTTATGAATTGTATATTTAAGTATTTAAAAAAAAAATATTTTATAAAATCAATTAGAAGTATCATTTAAAATTAAGTAAATGTACGACTTTTGGAAGAATTATATAAGAGGATATATCATGTCCGAAAAAAAAGTGAATACAAAATCGTAACTGCAGAAGCAATTGAGTAAAATAACATAAGCTGAAGTTTTGGTAGACTCAATATGGCTCCTGCAGTCACTCTGCAATAGCGGCAGCCATATTGATTACACAAGAATTAATTTTCTGAAGCCGAAATAATAACCTCTGAAACCATAAAATAACACATCACTAGCCAATGTTTTGGTACACTCAATATGGCTCCTGCAGTAACTCTGCAATAGCGGCAGCCATATCCGTTCGACAAAGGTTAATTTTCTGAAGCCGAAATCGTATTCGTAGAAACCCTAAAATAACACATCACTAACCAATATGTTGATAGACTCAATAACGTTCCTGCAGTCACTTTGCAATAGCGGCAGCCATTTTCATTCCAGAACAGTTAACTTCATGAAGCCGAAATCGTAACCGCTGAAACCATAAAATAACAAATCACTAGCCAATGTTTTGGTAGACTGAATATGGCTGCTGCAGTCACTCTGCAATAGTGGCAGCCACATTGATTAGACAACAGTTAACTTCATGAAGCCGAAATCGTAATCGCTGAAACCATAAAGTAACACATCACTAGCCAATGTTTTGGTACACTCAATATGGCTCCTGCAGTCACTTTTCAATAGCGGCAGCCATATTGAATAGACAACAGTTAACTTCATTTACTCTTCGTGCTAATACGACGTGTGCAAACTCTTTTTATACTTTTCTCCGAAAAATAAGTATATTTTTGTAAATATGCAGCCCAATAAACAACTATACGATCGTCAACAAAACTGAACTCTTGTAAAGATAGGATATTAATTAAGATTGAAAAATAATACAGAAACAATCATTATTAAATACAGACTGTGTTCGGATTAACCTTGGATATAATTCTATAAATATTGATATTAGACAAATAAATATTATAATTTGCAAAAATGCATAAAGAGCATACGCATTTTCGAAAAATCAGTTTAAAATTTCAGTGGATTCGTTCAAAGTGAAGTTAATGTACGATTTGTGTCTCGTGACCAGACAGTTTAATTAATAGCAAATAATAATAATAATAATACTAAAATTATTATTGTTAAATACTCAATGTGTTAAGCTTGATTTTGTATTTTTATTAAACACTTATCTTACGCATAAATATTAACCCTTTGAAGGTAAAGGGAATTTTCCTCTTTTAATTTTTTTTTTCTAAGTTATAAAAGTAATGTTTTTAAAAAATTTCTGGGACGAGTTTTGGAGTTCAGATTTAAAATTATGTAGTACTAAATATATCCCACCACCCTTCAAAGGTTTAAATTATGTAGAGTTTCGTAAAAAAAAAATTGCGAAATCGAATAAAAATTTTTATGGATTCATTTAAAATTTGGTAAATGTAAAACTTATTTCTTGTAAAGATGAGATAATTAATGAAGTTTGAGTGACAGTATCAATTTTATATATATATATATATATATAATATAATTATACCTGCTAACCATCTTATTATTAAGTGCAAAATTCTTAGAAACCATCTTTTTTTTCACTACACCACTAATTTTTTTTAGAGTATTTTTAAACTTATTTAATCATAACAGCATTTGGAGATAATTACTAAAAAAAAAAGTGGTGTGGAAAAGGGGCATTAAAAATTTTACGCTTAATAATGAGATGGTTGGCAGGTATGATATAATATATGATGCATGCGAATTGATCATAGTTATAATTAATTAAATATTGATATAAGGGAATTAAGCATTGCAAAATGCAAAGTTAAAAAATAAAATAAAATAAAAAAATAAAATAAAAATTTTTGTAACGTCAAATAAAAAGTTTAGTGGATCCATTCAAAAATTTGTGTATAAAAAACGTATTTCTTCTAAAGATGAGACAATAAATTAAGCTTATTCGAAAATCATTATTCTGAAATATCGCAGAAAAAATGTGTCAATAACTTTTTGAGGTTGCGTGTTCAAAGAATAAATTAGCATACAGCAGAAAGTATAAAAGCAGAAATCTAATTAATATTCAAACTCAACTATACTACTAGAAGATCATGTTGAAACAAGCTTTGAGGGAAAAGTAAGACTGAGTCGTATTCTTTGCACCCGAAGAAGATAGGCCTCGTCCTTTCAAAACTGGAAATGATTACATTAATTTTATGGTGTGTGAAGAAGTTTTTCAGTTTAAATATTTATTGTACAGTCGGAAAAAAAAAAAAAAAAAAAAAAAAAAAAAAAAAAAAAACACAACACTCAACGTAACTTCGTTGCTAATCGATGTAGAAAAATGTAATAGGTATCATTCGACGGGGAATTGTGAGTAGTTTTGCATGAGATAACGAAGCAAATCTTAAAAAATGATAGAGAAAATCGAACAATATATATATATATATTTATTTACGGGTCAAATTATATAACAACAACGTCAAACGCAAAGAAATGAAACAAAAATGATGATTATTAGACAATAGTGTTAGCATCAAGAATTCGTGTTTTCTAAAGCCCCGCCTTTATTCATTCTTTAAAAGAAACAATACAAAAAAGAAAAGTAGATGTGACTTTGAGTATTCGTGTTATACTGCTTATTTTACGTTGACAAAAAATATACACAAGTAGTATTTACTTCATCGATTACTGGTGATAAATGTTGAATCCTTTAAACGAACACTAGAAAAAAGAAAAAAGGCGGGGTTTACTGTTTAAAAAAAAAAAAAAAAAAAATAGGTTGAATGTAAAAATTGTCAATTAAAAAAAACCCCGAATGGAATTGGAATGCAAGACACACTTGTAAAATCGTGTCTTAACTGCCGTCATAGTTGAAGGCTTACTTTTTTACTTCATATATTGCTTTATTTTTTTTTTTTTTTTTTTGTAGGGGGGAGGATTATTATTTTAAGGATACTTTAGTCTTTAAAATTTTATAAATATATTTTAACTTTATATATATTTTTATATATACTTTAGTTTTTACAAAGATATTTTAACACTTTTGCGACTACAAGATTTTGTCTTTTTGACAGTAAGGTCCGCCTACGGGCGTTAGTCTCTCAAAATAAAATATTTCAGAACAAATTTTCTGTATTCACAATTTTATTACAAATGGATATACAATTATATTCTTTCTAATCGATACATTTCTATCCATAGTATACTTTATTGCAAAAATATGAACACTGGGTAACTTAAGAAATAAGTAACACACAAACTACGAAAGAAACGCCCACTCACAGAGTTACGGATTTTCAAATGACGTGAATCTACGTCATCAGACGCGAAAGCGTTAATTAAGAAGTTATATTTTCATAGAAATTATAAAACAAATCATACATTTCCAAAGAGTTCAACTGGTAAGTGCGATTAAATTTGTTTAATATTTACTTCTTGAAACCTTACAATAATTTATCTGAAAAGATTTAGTTTATGCGTTGTTGTATATATATATATAGATATATTATTTCAGTTCGTACATTATGTCACACGTACGAAAGAAAATTTAAGCTTTATTGGTGATCAGTATAAGTATAACCATGATAGACACTTTTAAATTGAAAACTATTGCACTTTTATGAAAAGTATTCTCTGACAAATTGTAAGTGTAATGTATTTAAATATACCTAAAATTATTTTAAAAAGTACTGAAGTATATATACATATCTAAGAAACTGAATTCAAGATAATAAGAGTACTGCAAAGACGTTAAAAATTTTATTAATTTTTATAAATCTTTTTTTCTTGAAATATTTCCTGCGTGAAACAGTAAAATTTTGTCTAATACTTGTAGGATCTTGATTTTATTTTTCTACCTTTACATATAACCCATAACCCATTTTTGATTGGGTGTTTGCAACCCCAAAATTGGGTGTTGTTAATGAAAAAAATGAAAGTTGGCGCTAATTTCAATATGTAGATAACCCCTAATTTAAAATTCAATAACATTTTCAGAAAGTGCATTTAATTTCCTGTTGAATGGTGTCTGTTAAATTTTTCTGCGTAAATTAATAACGAAATTATAGCGAGTGCTGCGATTTTTTTTTCCCCGACTGTACATCAACAATCGCTAATGTAATATGTGTATATGTAATCAGTACAGTATTAAATGTATTTGTACTATAAGCAATAATAAAACAATGTCTTGAAAACTGTGCGAATGAAAAACATCTCTGAGCGCGAACTCCCTATCAATAAAATAAGAACAGTAACAAAAGCCATCGAAGCCTAAAGAAATACTTACAAGTTTACACTATGTAGAATAAATAATGATATTACGAAGTTTTTAAACTTTTATAATCGTTGAATAAGTTTTGTTAACAAAGGTATTATATGAAATAATAAAAAAGTGCAGCTAATTTTTGATAAATTTTATCTGAAGTAAAATAAAATGTATGTAAAATAAAATTTCGAAAGAGGCATTGTAGGAATTTGTTTATTTAAAATTCAGAAGAAAATAACAATCGGAAAACTTTTAACCGTTTTAGGGTATGATTAGTGGGAGAGAAAATAGATATTCTCCTGAGAAAAACTAAATTACAGGTTGAAAATACATCAAGTGGTTAAACTTAATATCTATTATTAGTTTGTTTAAAAGGTTTGCTTGTTTACTGGTTTGGGAAGAAAGAAAGATGAGAAAGAAATATATATACAGGAATTGAAATTTTTTAAAGAGAGCGTTCGGTATTATTTTCTTTAAACAAATTATTTAAAATACTTTATTTGCACAAATTATTTCACAAAAGAATATTTGTTAATAACTTTTTACATACTTTTGATATTTTATCATAATTATAGTGGTAATAGAATTAAATTTTTTCAATGAATGAATGTATTAAGAATAAAAATTGGACTTTTTGTGAATACTTCCAAATTTGTTAGGTATGTGCAAATAGGTATTCAATGAAAACAAACGACGGATGTTAAAATTAAAACATTGTGTAAGCTATGCATAAACGTAAAGGATTATTTTAGATAGTAACATTATTCACGGTAGTGCCAAATAGAGATTATGGGATAATGGTAAGTGTAAGACATTTTTCTCTCCGGTATTAAGTAAAGCCTGATGCTTATTTTCGATACCACAGCAGGATTAAAATTTTCAGCGAAACAGAACTCGTCTGGAAAAGATAGAAGTCCTTTAATAAAAAATGCATGAATAAGTATGTACTATTTCGCTTTTTGCGCACTTTATCTAACTCGGCATGTAATTTATTTATTTTTCTGTTGGGGTGAAATTTAAGAAATGGATTTTCACTAATATCATCCAACCAAACTGAGATTTTGTAAACATGTAGAACACCGATGATAACAAATGCTCACGTTTCAACGGATTTAAGGGGAATGACCCTGGGCACCCTCGATCTCCATCAGTTCAAACTGTTTGAAAGGATTTTGAATGGAATCGTGGACTGTATGGTTTTTTAAAATTCGCTGGTTTAAAATTATATTGAGTTAAAAAATCAGCTAGAAATGAACTTTGAATGACTCACCCTCTTTTTACATGAATTCATAAACATCATAGTTTAAGAAAGAATGAATAAAAGCTTGAATAAATACACATATTTGAATAAAGACCTAAATTAGTGATTTTATTTCAACTGACACGTTGGAATGGCTTTTTCAGCTTACCGCAAGAATCACATCAGCAGCAAATACAGACTCACACCAACTTGAAAAAAAGAAAATCTTTAAAGTATAACTAACAACTAATTGAAAATATGAATGAAATAAATAATAATAATAATAAATAATTAATTTAGCGTTTTAAACACCTAAAAAAACAATAAAAAGAATGAATTTAATCAATGTTTATGTTCTAAAAGTCTTCTAAAATTTCATAGTGCTGCCATCTATTGTCAAATTTAGGAGATATTAGAATTCTGAATTAAGAGTTAGCCATTAGAATTCTGAACACTGTTTATGAATTTTGAATTGATTCCTATGGTACAATTGAGTAGAAATTCTGCATACACTTCGGTGTCAATAAATACTCAAGTAGAAATCCGCATAGCGGTAGGGCTCCTCCAAATGCAGTTCAGAATATATTTTGAATTTTATACCACTTACTAACGCCACTGAAGTGAAATTTTGTATACGTGTATAATTGCTAGGATAATACATTATTCAGCATTAACGGACTTAGTGTGTGTGTGCGTATGTAAGTGTGAGCGTGTGTGTGTGTGGGGAGGGGGGTGAAACTGAGGGCCTAAGACCTCAAATCCAGTTCAAAATTTTCCTTTGAATTTTAAACTTCTTTCTCCCATTCGATTGAGATATGAATAGTACATTTTGAAATAAAAGTTTATTTTTATTATTTTTTTAATTTATGCATTATTTGTAATAGAGCATTTCTTTGTTGCTGGAATGCTCTACTTTGTTTTATCGTATAAAATAATTCAATTATGAATCATTTTTGTTGCCATCGTAGCTTCGATTACTTGTTTGAGCAACAAAATATATGTTAGTATCTGTAAAATGATGAGTAACATTATTATTATTTTTTTTTTTTGCCACGAAAGGATAAGGAGTGTGAAGAAGATGAAATGTACTCGTCAGCTGAAATTAATCTAAAGGAAATTTTATTAAATGAGATTTTCTATCATGACATATCAAATAAATAAATATTTATAATAATAATAATAATAATAATAATAATAATAATATATTTTGACCGAGCATGAAATGATGGAAAAAATAGCTTATTTATAAATAATTAACAATGAATTTAAAAGAATGTAAATAAAACAATATAACTGTTAGACAATCGGTTCGTTCAATAATCTTTTGTGTTTTTCTCTAATTATTTGTAACACTCAAAACTAAGCATAAAGAAATAAACTTGAATGAAATAAGAATAAAGAAAACAAACTTATTATTTCTCTAATTTTTCTCCAGTTTTATAAAAATTTCTTTTGATTTCTGTTTAGCTACCAACTTCTTGAACTGAAAATTTCTGTTCAATTCACCAAGATAAATCATATAATTCAAGCACACAACGTTTAGAGATTCTAGTAAGAAAGCACATCTAACGATACCAGTAAAAAAATATGAAAAAACATCTTAGGTATATCGACAGAACTTTCATTATGTTTTTTCAATTATTAATTGTTTCTCACAGTTAAATAATATCACTGCTCTACAAAATGACTCCCATTTCTCGGGACACCACCCCTTCTCCCAATTTTTATCATTGTTCGGTAATTTTATGGCCATGAATTTGATTTGGAGAATGAAAAAGAATTAATTTAACACTTAAAAACCAAAAATATATAATGTTTAATTGATAACATTAATAATAGATTAAAAAAGTATAAGAAATGCAATACATAATTTCAGTGGCAAATCCCCCCCTAAATTTTCCTCTTGCTGCAAATGTTCATGTTTCAGAATTTACCAACTCTATAGCCCCTCAGAAAATATTTAATAGTTAAAATTATCCCCCCCCCCTAAAAATCAAGTTTATAGCCATGAAATTACCGAAAAGTGATAAAAATAGGGGGAGGTGTCCCTAAAAAATGGTGGGTGGTAGGGTAAAATGCGCGTCATATTCGGATTCAGGAGGTTATTTTACATAAGAATTTTCAAAAATGGTGTTGGAGCAATTTTTATGCAGAGCAGTGTATTTTTAATGCGCCTGTATTTAAATAAAATCAAATGGCCGTAACGTTGTTTAATTTATTATAAATCCAATTTTGTGAAAAAAGAAAAAAAAAAGCATAATTTAACATATAATAGTTTTAAAAACTATAGATGAGAGGAGGGTATTATGGAATACCATTTACATTTCTTGAAATAACTTTACTTGTTTTTAATAAAAATCCCCAAAATGATGATGAGTACATAGTGTAATTATTTGTAATGAATTGTCACTTAAAAAAAGAAAAAATATATATTTTGTTATTAAAAAAAAAAAAAAAAAAAAATGCAAATGCAGGTTAATATGAAATAGTCGGGTAATATGGAATTGGTGGTTTAAACTGTTTAAACCCCAGAAAAACTAATTAGACTTCATAAATTCATCTTCGGAGAATTTTCTGTGACAGAAGATACATTCGGCATCTTTATTTTCTGTTTCTTTAGTTGAATACAAGTCAATTTCAGATGATACTATAATTCCATAATACCCGACATGCCATCTTGGAAAATAAATTTTTAAGTTGATGTACAAAATACTTTCAGCTAAAAAACGACCAAAGAATAACAAAATATAATTCTTTGAGCATACGTTATGCATAACATCAATGTTCAAATCACATGTGTACTAGTAAGTTTAAATATTTGAAAACGTACCTGCAAAAACTCTTGAAAATCACAAAGCATATTTTGTTCTATAGAGAATGGTACGACAACAACAAGCGGTTGCTTCTTACTGTATTGCTTCATGGGAATCCTTCTTGAGTAATTCATGGTATTTTGAAGAGATAGCTGCACTAATCAGAGCCAAAACCTTCGTATTCCGTATTTTCCGACTATTCTACAATACCCTTCTCTCATCTATCTACATAATGTTTGTTTTATTATTTCATTAACATATATTTAAAATTATTTCATTAAGTCATATTGTTAGACTCCCCTTTCATTAGTATGACCAGTGGTGGAGACAGTTTTTTGAAAAAAGTGTGGGTTTTAAAAATCAATATTTTAGATATTGTCATTTTAAAGATATTTTAAAAGCATATAAAGATAACGCCGATGTTTAAAAAGCTGATAAACATAAAGCCGATTTTACAAAAGTCACAAAGAGTTTTTTTAATGAAAGAAATTAAATAAAAACTCTCCTATTAGCGCAAAGCAAAATAACGTGTAACTGAAAAAAAAAAAAAAAAAAAAAATTAGAACCTTGATTTTATTGTTGCAGTTTTTAAGTATTAAATCCTTAATAGACGATACCTTTCTAGTGCGATTGCTTAATAATAATATCTTTTTTCTCAATAATAATAAATAATGAGACATTTTGTGTACATTTATTTTATTGGTATTAATTTAACATTTCATTTTTTTGTAAAATACGTCAAGCTGTTTAAAAATGAAATTCGTCAATCATACGTATTAATCATACTTTGATAATACAAATACTAGAAGGCTAAAAGCAAATGTGTTATTTAAAAGCGAAATAAAAGGATAATTAGAGAAGTAAAAGGACTATAAATAAATTATTTATAAAATATATAAGTGAACTTTATGAGTTTATTTTGTTCAATATTCCTTGTGAAATTCTTCTTGTCTTCATATATGAGTCGGTCATTGTAAAAGTGAATGGACAATATTCCTGTGACGTCACAGTAGATAAAATCGCCGAACACGTGGCCGATATTTTGTAAAAAATTAGATTCAAGATGCCATTTTATTGTAACGCATAACATTCTCCTAAATATTTCTCCAGTTAAACTTAATAATAATGTTCAAACAAGAACAAAAGAGAAATGTAAACAACTGAATCGAATGATAAAGTAAAAACTATTCCATATCGTAAAATTGCAAAACATTTTATGTATACACACACATATATATATAATGAATAAAAGATTAATAAGAACATTTTATACACACACATATATATATAGACATCAAAGCTTAAATAATTAGAATTTCAATCACTTTAATAAAGGAATTTATTAAATGGAACATCCATTTAAATTTGTTAACATCGCCACAGTTCACATGGCAACTTTTAATATTACATATGCTGATTAATATTAAAGTTTATTACTAAAACTGGATTAAAAACAAAACAAAGTTATCACTATATCACTCTTACTTCAATTTCATATAATCTGTAACTCTTATAAATAATATTGCAAGATAAAAATTTGCAAGCCACAATGCTTTGCTATGGTAGAGTTGAGGATTGTTTTCCTAACCAGCTGATATTCTTGTAGCCTCGAACCCAAAGTGGGAATATGGTCCATTATCTCCTTGGAAATTGATTTTGAAATAACGAGCTTTTTCCAAATTTATGTGTAGGACAAAAAAGTCAAAATTCAGTAAGTGTTATCGATTTTTGAGTTTAATACAAATCATAGTTATAAGAATTTATAAATTGTATTTAAAATAATTTGAAGTAATTCAGAAACTTGATTTTTTTTAATGAATATTTAGAAGTTTTAGTTTTCTGAGAAAAACATGTAATGCCATTTATGGAACTTTAATGCAATTATTGGAGATTTTTCTTTTTCATAATGAAAGATGTGACAAATGCGATACAATTAAGCAATATATATATATATATATATGTTAGAAAAACATGGATTTTCACTACTTTTACAATCATAGCTGCCAATATTTTAATTTATTCCGGAGTACTTTTAGCCCCGCCTTTAATTTCGTACCACTTATTTTTTTAAAGTATTTTTATTTTTTATTTTATCGAAGTTACCTATTGAAGAAAATTTTTCTATAAATAAAGTGGTGCGAAATAAATGCGGGGCTAAATGTACTCCGGAATAAATTAAAATATTGGCAGCTATGTACAATGTGCTGTCCATATATTGTGAGGTTGAGACGTTAGAACGTCACCACAGTTGTTTCAATTAAGCTGGATCCAGCAAAGTAGGAAGTGGGGACGGTTAAAATCACTCCGTCGCCAGTGGCTCGGTGACGGTTGAAGTCGAGATAGTTTTGTGTCGGCAGGGTGCTGCATTAAAAGACTTAGATTTTGAATATTAGTTAAATCAGAAGTGATTTTTAAAAGTACGGATTGAAATGTAGTGAAAGGAGGGTGTAGGAAGAAGTATAAAAATAGAGATGGTTTTAGTAGATAGTGAGGATGTTGGAGGATCGTATAGTGGTTGTTGGAGGATATTATAGCGAGTGTGCTGATTCTTATTTTGGTGAATATCGAAAGTGGAGTAGAGGAGATTTAGTTGTGTGAAGTTAAGTAGTGTTGAGTGTTGGTGAGTGTCTACTAGTTTTCGGAAGTTGAAGCTGGGATAGAAGGGAATCCTCTGTCCCATAGTGAAGCCGTAGTTGGAGTACGAGTGTGACCGTCTCTACACCTTTCGACTATCTGCTGGGGTGAGATATTTAAAGTTATCTACTTAATTTGTTGATTCATATATTTTGATTAAGTAAAACGCTGGCTGAGCTATATAAATTTACCAGGCCGCCCTCCCATTAATCTGCTCAAATAAACTTTAGTTATTGTTATTTAAAGTCTTGTGTTCTCTTAGTAATCTAAGTATTTAAGTTAAGATGGAGTTTGCAGGAGCGCAAACTCCACAGTGGCGCCCAACTCCGTTCGACATCCCCTCCGCTCGGGTTTATTTTACTGGCTCAAACAATGTACTTAAATTTTTTGAAGATCTTGAAGAGTATTTTGATATATGTAAAATTGACGAAGCAGATAAATTTAATTTATTAAAATACTCCTTAAAAGGAGATGCTAAAATCTGGTATGACACCATTGCCTCTAGAGCTCTAGGCCAAAATCCTACGTATGAGGATTTGAAGCTCAAAATTAAAAATTCATTCTCTTCTATTGTGGATAAAACTAAACTCCGTCAAGAATTTTATACGGGAAAGATGTCGTTTTATGACAAACCCACAACATTTTTATTACGTAAGTTCGACATTATAAAGCAGCTGGAATTAGTTTTATCTTTTGCCGCTGCAATGGAAATCATAACCCCTCTTTTGACTATTCCTATTCAAGATTACCTTGATCTGAAACCTGTCACCTCTTACGACAGTTTGTTCCAAACCTTAGCTAAATATCAAGAACGACATCCTCCAAGGGCGGAAAACACCTTTAATCGCTAACGGGGTAATGAAAATATGCAAAATTCTAGGCGTGAAAATTTCACCCCCCTTCAAAATTTCAATCGCTATCAACAAGAACGCCAATCGCCGCAGCCAAGGCGTAATAACTTTCAAAATTCTCGGAACGATCGTTCTAATCAAAATCAGTCTCAAAACTTTTCTCGAGCTAATAGAAATAACAGAAATTTTCGTAACTCTCGTGATAACCAGAGTCGTCAGTTAAACGAGTAAGTGGCTCTTGTGAGGAGGGTCAACAGCCACTGAATAACTAAACCACCTCCATATGTTTAGACACAATTTGTATCAGTCCGGTGGCCCTACCTAATTTGAATGCAATAATTCATGATACTTTCATACCTACTTATTGGGACACTGGTGCTGAACGCTCCTTTCTAGCATATGAAACTTATAAAAAGTATTTTGACTTTAAACCTTTAAAGCGGACAAATTTAAATATTACAACGGCTCAAGGCAAGTCCTGTGTTAATAGAGGCGAAGTCAGCCTGAATGTTAAAATTCATAATTTAAGTGTTAATTGGCTTTTTTACGTCATCGACAATCTTCAGCATCCCTGCATTATAGGGTTAGATTTTATGAAAGCAAATAATGTTGAAATTAATTTTGCCAATAAATCTTTACATATTGATTATTCTAAGTCAAATTCTAAACCTGTCGAGCCGACAGAGTTAATTGTTAATTTAGAGGAAAGTGCCCTCACTCATATTGAAAAAATTGATTTTGTTAATTTTCTTAATCAGTTTAAACAGTTATTTTCTGAGACACCTGGCTTAACCCATGTTGTTTGCCATGAAATTGACACTGGAACTAATAAACCAGTCTTTAGTAAGCCCTATCGTTATGATCAAGCCAAACAAGATATTATAAATTGGCATATTGAGAAAATGTTGCAAAATGATATTATTATGCCTGTAACTTCTCCTTATGCATCTCCTGTTGTTTTATGTCGTAAGAAAAATGGTAAACCTATTAGTGACCCTGAGGCATGGAGATTTGCAATCGATTATCGTAGGCTAAATTCTATTACACAATATCTTCAGTATCCCTTGCCTATAATCGATGATTTGTTAGCTCATATAACAACGACAAATTTTATGTCTACTCTCGATCTGACATCGGGTTACTTTCAAATTGCAATGAAACCCGCTGATATATCAAAAACAGCGTTTATAACTAAAAACGGCACGTTCGGTTTTAAACGAATGCCTTTCGGATGTTCAGGGGCTGTAGCAACATTCCAAAAAGCCATGGAAACTATTCTCAAACCTGTTTTGAATAAATATGTACATGTTTATCTCGATGATATAATAATCACGTCCTCATCTTACAATGAGCATTTAGATCTTTTAAAATATTTAAAAATCATTACGTCTCGTAGTAAAATTATATTTTAATCACATTAAAACTGAGACAGATAATACATATTAAAAATATACATTTTAAAATATTAAAAACACAAAAACATAAATTTAAACGTTTCGAGCCTATTACAGGCTCCTCATCAGTATAAACATCAAGTGCAAATGATGAGATGAATAACAGACTTTATGTGAGTACAACGTATTCATCAGGAACTGCGCATGCCTCATTAAGTGGAGAAAAATGTTGATTTGTGTACCAGCCCTCCAGAAAAATTCTTGAGTGATAATTTAAACAATTAGATACGATTATTTTAGTATTGCTAAAATCAGGTAAATGGTCAGTTTCTATGGCATGTTGTACTATTTTTGAATGTATATCACGGTTTTTGAAATTTGTTTTATGTTCCTTAATTCGAGTATGAAGAGAACGGCCAGTTTGACCAATATAAACTGAACTACAAGATTTACAAGGGATATTATAAACAACACCAGTACGGGAAAAAGGGGGGATAACAGTTTTAAAATTTGAAAGGAAATTACGAATTAGAAATTGAGGTTTATAGGAAACAGATAAATTAACAGTGCGTAAAACTTTGGCAATAGATTCAGAAATATTTCTATAGTATGGAATAGTAACAAACGATTTAGGTGAATTAGATGAATTAGTTTTATGATTATCCTTATTAAAATCATACTCTTTTAATTTTCTTTTAAGCCAGCGAGAGGGATAGTTATTACGCTTTAAGTCTGAAAAAATCCTTTTCAATTCCAACTGGAAAAGTTCATCGGTACTGCAATATAATTTTGCGCGGTGAAGTAACGTATGAAAAACAGCAGATTTATGTGAAGAAAGGTTAACTGAATTAAAATTTAAATATTGGCCTGAAAATGTAGGTTTCCTATAAACAGAAGTAACAAATTTAGAATAAGTATCAGAAGATGAACGCTCAATTAAAATATCTAAGAAAGGGAGTTTATTATCTTTTTCTTGTTCTAAGGTAAACTGAATTGAAGGATTAACGGAATTAGCATATTTAAGAATATCAGATACATAATGATTATCAGTGATTATAAAAACATCGTCTACAAATCTACGCCAAAAATAAATTTTTTTATGTAAATGAGAATTAATTTGATTTTCAATAAACTGCATGACTATTTCAGCAACTCTAACTGAAATGGGGGAGCCCATAGCAGTGCCATTAATTTGTTGGTAATAAGAATTATTAAAACTAAAACAGTTGGAAGTTAAACAAAAAGAATAAGTTCAATTAAAGTATAAGTATCTAAATAATTGTTGAAAGAAATGTTATCGCAAGATTTTCGAATAATATCACAAGCATAAGGGATAGGGATAGATGTGAACAGAGAAACAACATCTAGTGAAATCATTAAACTATCAGAGGGAACATTACTTTGTTTTAAATCATCAAGAAAGCTATAAGCAGAAAGTATACTAAACTGGGAATTCAATGTAAAAGGTTTAAGATAATCAGACAGAAAACGAGATAAATTATACAGTGGGGATTTAGAATAATCTATAATTGGACGAAGAGGAGAATCTGGTTTATGTATCTTTGGTAAGCCATTGAAAATAGGTGCTGAACCGGAGTACCATCTCAAAGTTTTAGCTGTAGAAGAGTCAAATAATTCAAGTTTTTCAAATTTACTAATTAAACTGTTCAATTTTCTCTGGATGGCAGGGGTAAGCTTTAGAAATAAAGAAAGCTTTAACTTTATTAAATGATAATTCTACATATTAACTGCTTAATAAAGATAATACCCCTGCCATCCAGAGAAAATTGAACAGTTTAATTAGTAAATTTGAAAAACTTGAATTATTTGACTCTTCTACAGCTAAAACTTTGAGATGTTACTCCGCTTCAGCACCTATTTTCTATGGCTTACCAAAGATACATAAACCAGATTCTCCTCTTCGTCCAATTATAGATTATTCTAAATCCCCACTCTATAATTTATCTCGTTTTCTGTCTGATTATCTTAAACCTTTTACATTGAATTCCCAGTTTAGTATACTTTCTGCTTATAGCTTTCTTGATGATTTAAAACAAAGTAATGTTCCCTCTGATAGTTTAATGATTTCACTAGATGTTGTTTCTCTGTTCACATCTATCCCTATCCCTTATGCTTGTGATATTATTCGAAAATCTTGCGATAACATTTCTTTCAACAATTATTTAGATACTGATACTTTAATTGAACTTATTTCTTTTTGTTTAACTTCCAACTGTTTTAGTTTTAATAATTCTTATTACCAACAAATTAATGGCACTGCTATGGGCTCCCCCATTTCAGTTAGAGTTGCTGAAATAGTCATGCAGTTTATTGAAAATCAAATTAATTCTCATTTACATAAAAAAATTTATTTTTGGCGTAGATTTGTAGACGATGTTTTTATAATCACTGATAATCATTATGTATCTGATATTCTTAAATATGCTAATTCCGTTAATCCTTCAATTCAGTTTACCTTAGAACAAGAAAAAGATAATAAACTCCCTTTCTTAGATATTTTAATTGAGCGTTCATCTTCTGATACTTATTCTAAATTTGTTACTTCTGTTTATAGGAAACCTACATTTTCAGGCCAATATTTAAATTTTAATTCAGTTAACCCTTCTTCACATAAATCTGCTGTTTTTCATACGTTACTTCACCGCGCAAAATTATATTGCAGTACCGATGAACTTTTCCAGTTGGAATTGAAAAGGATTTTTTCAGACTTAAAGCGTAATAACTATCCCTCTCGCTGGCTTAAAAGAAAATTAAAAGAGTATGATTTTAATAAGGATAATCATAAAACTAATTCATCTAATTCACCTAAATCGTTTGTTACTATTCCATACTATAGAAATATTTTTGAATCTATTGCCAAAGTTTTACGCACTGTTAATTTATCTGTTTCCTATAAACCTCAATTTCTAATTCGTAATTTCCTTTCAAATTTTAAAACTGTTATCCCCCCTTTTTCCCGTACTGGTGTTGTTTATAATATCCCTTGTAAATCTTGTAGTTCAGTTTATATTGGTCAAACTGGCCGTTCTCTTCATACTCGAATTAAGGAACATAAAACAAATTTCAAAAACCGTGATATACATTCAAAAATAGTACAACATGCCATAGAAACTGACCATTTACCTGATTTTAGCAATACTAAAATAATCGTATCTAATTGTTTAAATTATCACTCAAGAATTTTCCTGGAGGGCTGGTACACAAATCAACATTTTTCTCCACTTAATGAGGCATGCGCAGTTCCTGATGAATACGTTGTACTCGCATAAAGTCTGTTATTCATCTCATCATTTGCACTTGATGTTTATACTGATGAGGAGCCTGTAATAGGCTCGAAACGTTTAAATTTATGTTTTTGTGTTTTTAATATTTTAAAATGTATATTTTTAATATGTATTATCTGTCTCAGTTTTAATGTGATTAAAATATAGCATTTAGATCATTTAAAAACTGTTTTTACTCTACTGCAAAATGCAGGATTAACTTTAATTTCCCCTAAGTGCCATTTTGCACGACAGGAAATTAAGTACCTAGGCGTCAAAATAACGCCTGCTGGTATTTCTGTAGATAATGAAAAAGTTCAACCAGTTTTAAGCATGCCCCCTCCTACAACTTCCAAACAAGTTTCGGGATTTCTAGGCATGTGTGCTTGGTATGGGAAATTTATACCTAATTTTGCTCACATATGCGAGCCCCTCGTTAAACGCAAAAGGAAAAGAGTTAAATTTCACTGGTCAAATGAAGCACAAGAAGCATTTGATAAGTTAAAAACGATACTTAGCGCTCCTCCTGTACTAGCTCATCCTAATTATAATATTAAATTTCAAGTAGCTACTGATGCTTCTTCGTACGGCATTGGTGCCGTTTTAAGCCAAGAAGGCCGCCCAATAGCATATGCGTCCCGTACGCTTAACACTGCAGAAAGAAATTATCCAGTAACTGAACGTGAATGTTTAGCAGTGCTTTGGGGACTGCAAAAATTTCGTTTATATTTTACGCAACTTCCAGTAACAGTTGTTACAGATCATGCGGCATTAACTCGGTTAACAACTGGAAAGAACCTCTCCCCCCGCATGATTCGATGGACTCTTAAGTTATCTAACTTTAATATAAACGTAGAACACCGACCTGGTTCTGACAATATCGTAGCGGACGTTCTTTCCCGTACTACTCAAACTCAAGAAAATAAGATTGAATCTAATCTTACAAATCAATCCCTTGCTTTAAATGAAAAGAATGATCAGTTAAATTCTACTGTTAAAGCCTCATATATTCATCGTTCGCATTTCAAGGCTGAACCGGTTCAATCCGAAATATTAGTAGACGTGACTGAAACTCGTGTAAAGGAAATTGAAAGTGAACAAGTTAACCCATGTGCTTCTACAGATCTAGTCACTACTTTAAACAATAAATTCGTATCTGATCAGGAAAAAGTAGCTTTAGCGCTTATGCCAGCATCTGTGTTAAATTCGAGAGATCAATTAATCAAAGAACAAAAAAATGATCCCGAATTTGGATTAATCTATAAGTATTTAGACGATCCTGAGTCAGTTTCATTAATTGAATCAGCCATTGCCTTAAACTGGTCCCAATCTTTTTCTTTAATCGATGGCTTGCTTTTTTATTCAAAATTATTATCATCTTATGGCGAATTACGAGTTGTAATTCCCCAATCTCTTCGTCAAGCCATCTTATTTGAGTTTCATGACTCTCCAATTTCGGGGCACTTTGGCATTAGGAAAACTTATAAAAAGCTCAAAGATGCCTGTTACTTTCCTAAAATGAGGAAGTTTGTTAATGAATATGTTTCGAGTTGTCGCTTGTGCCAGCAATATAATTATAAAAATGTAAAGCCGGCCGGTAAATTAATTCCTATTAAAGTTGATTTTCCAAATCAAATTCTTGGACTCGACTTAATCGGTCCTTACCCCCTCTCTAAACCAAATAGATTTCGTTATGTGTTAGTTATGGTGGATTATTTTAGTAAATGGGTTGAATTTGTGTCTTTACGTAAAGCTTCGGCACAAGCAGTGGCCACTGCCTTCTTTAATAATTATATTTCTCGTTACGGCGCCCCCCTTCAAATTGTAACGGACCATGGTCCACAATTTATAAGTAATGTTTTTAAGGCACTTTGCGATACACTCGAAATTAAACATGTCTTCACGGTTCCATATCGGCCGCAAGCTAATCAGGCCGAACGTGTTAATAGAACTCTAATAAACCTGATTGCGACATTCATTGGTCAAAATCATGAAAATTGGGATCAGTTTCTCTATCATTTTGGCTATACAATTCGTACAGCGGTAAGTGATGCAACCGGAAAAACTCCCGCTGAATTGTTTTTGGGCAGAAAGATTCTGACCCCCTTTCAAAAACTGGTATTAGTACAGCAAAACGCATCTCAATTTATTACGCGAAATATTGAAGAATTGCTACCAGAAGTTCAGAGAAATTTGAGAAAAGCTTAAGAGCAGCAAGCTCTATATTATAACTTAAAACGTAGAATTTTAGAAGTAAAAGTGGGAGATAAAATACTCCTAGAATCACATTTTCTTAGCTCTAAAAAAGATTCTAAAGTAGCTAAATTTGGGCCAAAATTCATTGGGCCTTTTTCTGTTTTAAAGATAGAAAATAATAATTTGACAATTGATTTTAACGGCACCCCAACGACCATTAATGTTGATCAGGTCCGAATATTTAAAGAGCGCACTCAATCATATACTGAAACTCTTGATAGTGATAGCGTGCCGGGTTCAAACCCACCTGACGAACAGTCCGTTCTTACGCCTAACCTCACACCCCAGCCTAGTGCTCCTGATTCTTGTACAGCTGATGAACTACCTACTCCTACAACACCCGAACAATCTGTTCAGGGCACTTCCGCTGACCAATCTAGTGTTAGCAGACCCGTCGCACAAAAACGAGCTCGTAGTGGGTCATCAAACCATTCTAATGTGAAATTTCCTAGGCAAACTGGTCGCAAACGCGACTATTCTTTTACTAATGGCTCTTTTATACCGCAGAGTAAAAAGAAACATGGTTGGAACAAGGGTTTCAAACGCCCTCAAGCCCCCTCCTCAAAGTCCTCTGGAACACATCGCCCACAGAAGGTACTAGCAGTTCCAGATTCAGTGCACACCGACTCGTTCCGACCTAAGAGAAAAGCAAGGGTTCGAAAAAGACCTCCACCCTCTTCATCAGCTAGCGGACGGCACATGGAAAAATTCCTAGCAGCTCCTGACTCGATCGGCAAAGACGAGTTCTCTTCACACCACCGATTTAATACTCGGCGTCAAGCCAGACTCCGACAACAGGCTCAGCCATATGAATCACCTGCCGAGCAAGCCTTTGTACAAGCCTTTTGGGATAGCCCTAGACCCCGGTCTGAAAGCCTCCAACCCTGTGGCCTAGCTGACGAGTACATCGAGAACATTCACCAAGACCTCTGACCTTGCTGAAGTTACAGCTGCAAATTCACATCAGGTGATACCGTTCTCTATTTTTTTTTTCTCTATTACAAGTGCATTTCTGTCAGAGCTGTACAAAATGTTCGACGTACCTTGAAGCCTTTTTGGGACTTTATATTTTAAGAACTCTTACGAAAGTTATGGACTTTCCCAAACAAAAAATACAAAATTTAACTTAGCCATGAACTTTCAAATCAAAATTAATGTTCTGCTTCAATGTCAACATTTTTGTTCTCTCTTAAATATCTATTTTATGTATGTATTAAGTCTTTTACCTTGTAGCCATCTCCTACAGAAAGCTGGTAATATAAACTGTTTTTTTGGCCCCTTTGTAAATTTCCCCCCCTTTTTCTCTTGTATTTTTATAAATGATGTATTTATAAACTGCATATTTGTATTTGTAAAATTTTTTGAATATTTGTCTAAAAGTTTATCTGTATGTACTTTTAGAGGGGGTAAAATGTTTTTTTTTAGCTATAAGCATAAAAGTCGTGTTTAACTATATAACATTAAAAAGACTAACTACTCAGTTTTTTCCGCTTATGCTTTAGCTAAGGAGGGAGAAATATTTCTGTATGTAACCTATCTATTATGTTAATAGAGACGAACATGTCTCAGTTTCTTCTAGAGATGAATTGTCACTTTTTTTACTATGCATACTGTAAAAGTTTTTCCCATTTCAGACACTCTGATGGACTATTCTCTTAATCTGATGTTAACTCTTTTTATCTAAAGTGAAAGATCTTAATTTGATGTCAAAAAGTTCTTTTTTCCTGCTTATGGACAGCCTGTGGATTCTGACGTCTGCTCTAGTGCGAAGAAAGTTCAGCCTATTCTTTGTTTACTCATCTACCTTTCAGACGTAGAGCTCCAGATACCAGTCCAGCCAGTCAACTCATATTAATAAAGATTTTATCATTTTTTTCTCTTTTTATTTTAAAGACACTTACTCTTGTGTTATAGCAAACTTTAAATGTCGCATTTTGTTACAAGCGACTTACATTGTAAAGCCAAGATCAAGTTGAATTTAATATATTGCCTTCCTGGCCTAACAGGGAGACGTTTGTTAATCCTACTGTAAGCCTGGTTTTAGCTCAGTCAGTCCCGGAGTTTCTCGGGGTAAACGAACGCCTTTTATTTAAAATTTTAAATTAATTTTTTGCGTCCCCGAGTTTTCCGCTCAGGGACTTTACAAATTTTTAAGTTTTTCTCACCCAGTTAAAATTTAAGTGACGGCTGCACTCACACTTGAGAGATTTGAAATAGTTAGAGAGGGAATGAAGCTATTTAAATTTAATCGATCAAACCCGTTGGAGATTTTCCCGACTAAATTTTTTTTCTAGGAGGGGGACTGTGAGGTTGAGACGTTAGAACGTCACCACAGTTGTTTCAATTAAGCTGGATCCAGCAAAGTAGGAAGTGGGGACGGTTAAAATCACTCCGTCGCCAGTGGCTCGGTGACGGTTGAAGTCGAGATAGTTTTGTGTCGGCAGGGTGCTGCATTAAAAGACTTAGATTTTGAATATTAGTTAAATCAGAAGTGATTTTTAAAAGTACGGATTGAAATGTAGTGAAAGGAGGGTGTAGGAAGAAGTATAAAAGTAGTAGATAGTGAGGTAGATAGTGAGGATGTTGGAGGATCGTATAGTGGTTGTTGGAGGATATTATAGCGAGTGTGCTGATTCTTATTTTGGTGAATATCGAAAGTGGAGTAGAGGAGATTTAGTTGTGTGAAGTTAAGTAGTGTTGAGTGTTGGTGAGTGTCTACTAGTTTTCGGAAGTTGAAGCTGGGATAGAAGGGAATCCTCTGTCCCATAGTGAAGCCGTAGTTGGAGTACGAGTGTGACCGTCTCTACACCTTTCGACTATCTGCTGGGGTGAGATATTTAAAGTTATCTACTTAATTTGTTGATTCATATATTTTGATTAAGTAAAACGCTGGCTGAGCTATATAAATTTACCAGGCCGCCCTCCCATTAATCTGCTCAAATAAACTTTAGTTATTGTTATTTAAAGTCTTGTGTTCTTTTAGTAATCTAAGTATTTAAGTTAAGATGGAGTTTGCAGGAGCGCAAACTCCACAATATAACTACTGTCATTTGAAGTTGAAATAGAGGAAGCTAAAACACTGAAGATATTTATCTGAGTATAACTTTTTATCAGTTACTTTCTTTTAAAATATTTTCAAATTTTTTTATTCAAATGATAATTCAGTTTTTGAAATGTATTCTATAATATTTATTCTAGAAATACAAAATTCTGTTTCAATCGTTATAATAATACAAAAAATACAATTAAGAAAAAAAAAATCATTTAGAAAAGTTTTTAAAGAATTATCTATTCTTTGAAATCTAAAATAAAAGAAACTAATTTGAAATTTTGTAAATCCAAAAGTCATGTTTTCTGCCACTGCGCTCACAGCTATTAAGTTATAACGTTTTGATCATTCTAGCAATAGTTTGAAAAAAGAAATTTTCATTTCCTGTTTTTAGTCGGATAAGCCCGAAAAAGAACGAAATGAAAGGATATCTTTAAGTGGCTATAAAAGAAGATTCTGCAGACGAGGTCATTAAGATGCTTTAATGAGTCTGAATAAAAGAAATTTTCTACGAAACTTAAGTTGCATTGATTGGAAGTTTTCTTATAAGAACTATGCTCGCGTTATTATAAAAGAAATAAAAACAATATAATATTTTATAAGCGAAAATGCAATTTGAATTTCTTTTGATAATTATGGAAATTTATTTGCTTTAATATTTATTAATATTATTATTATTTCTTAGAAAATATTTTTATAAAGACGTTTTTATTAACCCCTTAACTACCCCGGGCGCATATATTCGTATCGCGAAGCCGATGCGTTTACTGCACCGGACGTGTATACACGTTTTCTTTTGTATTGCGCTGCAACCAGTGAAACGAGTCCTACTGCTTTGAAATGCAATAAAATAATCTTGAATGTAACGTTGATAGTGTTTCAATAGTGTGTTACTTATTTCAGATGAGAGGGGTGTGGGAGGAATTTGAAAGGTAATGTTTTTCGAACAATGAAAGCATAACTATGCGCGCTTGTGTGAAAAACGGTGGCACTGTAAAGAAAATCTCGTAAGTTTTCCTCTGCACTTAAGGCGTTAATAATAATAAAAAAAAAACATTTTTTTTTTATTTTCGTGCTTAAAGATCAAAGACAATAGATTTAATTTATACCAATTTCTTCGCAGGATTTTCTCAATAAATCTATACGAATCTTTCATTATAACGAAGAAAAAGAGTAAATTTTACAAGGCTGTCTTTTTTGCCAGTCGTTCTTGTTACTCTGTTTTCAATAGGAATCGTGCCATACTGAACATGAGTAAGAGATATGAGTTCGAAGCTTTTTCTAAAGGTACTTTCAGGTGTTATAACCGGATAGGCAGAAAAAAAAGACAAATTGTTAGATAGACAGACAATCCAAAGTCATTAATAATTTCGACTTTGTTAGAAAATGGCAAAAACACGAATAGAATTTGAAGAAATATAAATTTCCTTCACACATGAAGTATGTATAAATCCGAAAGGAACGACAATAATGCAAATATTTGAATATATATTTTTAAAAAGGTATTATGTATATATGTATGTATGTATGTATTATTATTATTATTATTATTATTATTTATTAAGTAAAGCTTAATTTGAACATTTAACTTCCAAAATGTACGTTTCGACATTTTTTTTAACGTAAAGCTTGGTCTCATTAAGTAATTTGTGAAGGGAACAGTTAAGTAGTAAATCGACGAGTACCGTTAGACTACTAATGTTCTAGCGTAATATAATTTTCCTTGTTAAGCAAAAGAAAAGTTTTTAATCATATTGAAAAATTGAATAAATATATGAGTGTGTGTGTACGTGTATATGTGTGGTTATATAATATTATAAATAATAGAAAAGCAGGCTAGAAATCAAACCAAATGAAACACTTAAACACAGAGTTCCTCAGTGTAAGTTGATAATAGCAAAAGTTTTCAAGAAATATTAAATCAACTAATTAAAGAGTTTAAAATTCCACTTTCTTTACATACATATATATATAAAAGAATATATTTTTAAAGGTTAAACAACGAAGAAATCATGAAATAAATATTATAAAAAAAAAAGGAAAAAAAAAAGAAACATGCATAAGGATCAAGAAACTGCAGCAAAATAGAAGCTATGGAAACTTAATAATGCAAAAACTGAAAATATATACAGTGAAAAAAATTTGAAACATTAAAAAATAAATAAATAAATAAAAACAGAAAGAATATAAATATTAATTCAAAAAACATCAAAGTCATTGTCGAACCCCTCAGTGCAGACTAGAAATAGTAAGTACTTCAAGAACTATTAGTACAGACAAAAATAGTTACGCCCACTACCTCCCTAACACCACAAAATGTTCCAGAAACTTAACAATCATATAACATTGAAACATTATAAACATTTCAGACTCGTTTGAAAACGTTCAGATTGCTTTCCGATTTGTTTCAAAAAAGTAGATCGTAATGTCCGCGATCGTAACAAAAAATCAGATACGTAACAGAAACGTTACAATCACTGAACAGATAGAAAATCAAAAAGGGCGAATGTTTCAGAAAGGTATCAGAGAGCTACTTAAATGTGTTACGTTTTTGAAAGATTGTAAGCTTTTTGCAACATAACAGAAACATTCTGTGCTGTATGGGCTATATAAGATTATATAAAATAAAAAAATTGAATAAAATAATGTAAAATAAAATGAGGAAAAAAATATTAATGATAACAGAAAAAAACACTAAACACCAAACTCATGGAATGATACAAGAGGACATGACATGTCCGGAAACAAATGCAGTCAAGATTGTAACGCTGTTGCTATTAAGTTATACAGATTGATTCAAAACTCAACGTACAAACGCTTATGGGAAGTAAGGCACATCATAAGAATTATAAACTGAATAGGAGTCCATTACCGCAAACGCCATTTTAACTTTTTAAGAGCTGGATGTTTTTAGTTAAATTTTAATAGTGAAACACACAAATGGCTGTGGATTTTGTTGGGGAAAATAAGGAGACTTGACACACTTTTTAGTTTTTAATTTTTCATATTTTTTGTATAATACATGGAGCTGAAAAAAAATATGGGCAAATAGTTTGTTATTTTGTACTTACTGGGGCTAAAAAGGATAGCATAGTTATTAATAGAAGTTTTACAAAAAATAAAATAAAATAAAATAAAAAATTCCTTAAGTCTGCACATGGGTTAAGTGTCACTAAGTCTAGGGAGATTTGACCCCCTACATAGGCAGACATGATCCCCCTCATGAAAGCGAAAAAACTCATAGGTATTAAAAAGAAAAACAGAGGTTTTGTGATTTAAACGTTTTCTAGTTTAATTTTGTAGAAGATTTTAGTGAATACACACACACAAAAAAAATGTTTATTGTTTTTTTTTTTGTTTTTTTTTATGCTTTGTACTTTTCCCATTAAGAGCCTTTTTTGCATTTATTTTGTCAATTTTTTTTTCTTTTCTTCTTTCTGCCTCTATCTCTTCTGTTGGTGTGACAGTAGCTAACATATTCTTATCCTTCTTCTTTTCAGTTATTTATTATGTAACAATTCACTGGGCGCAATGATTGAAAATATTTTAGTTATTTCTTAAATGAAAACAATTTATTAGGCCTAAATATTTACAATATTTTACTTATTTCTTGGTGAGCGGGGACTGCTCCCTGTTAAATATATATATCATTAGGTCTAACTCACGATATTTTAGTTATTCATAGGATAAAAATCCACTAAATAAAACAAAGAACATTAAATTCTATTTCGTAATTTCTATGTTATTTATTTCTTACGAATATATATTCATATTTGTACAATCAATATACTGTGGATACAACTACTTTGGTTGGAAAGAATATAATTATAGCGTATATTCATTTGTAATATAAATGTGAATACAGAAAGTTTTGTTCTGAAATGTTGTAAATCGGGAGAACACTAAATTGGAAAAAAAAAAAAAAAAAAAAAAAAAAAAAAAACACTGATAATTCTACAATGGCTGTTCTCTCTAAAATGCTATTGTATGATTAGTCAATAACTATAATGACTAACATTTTCCTAAAGTTTCCCTTTCATAGGAAAAATCCTCATGGGTCAAGTCTCCCTATGGGTCAAGTCTGCCTAGTTTCCCCTTCCTATGAAATTTTCAATCCTTATGTTGTTGCCTACCTCTGCAAAAGTTTGTACTTGGGTTTTGAATCCACCTGTATAAGAAATTCTGCACTGTTATGGAAAAATAATGTAATATGGATCATTTGAGATGAAAGTGTTTGTAACTAAAGGTCTAAATTTTTCATATAAATGTCAGATGAATAAAATAACACAGTACTAGCCATTGTTTTGCTAGACTCAGTATGGATCCTCCTGCGGTAGCCTTGGCTGGTACTGCGGCAGCCATCTTGAGTAGTCAATAGCTGACTTCATTTGTTCTACATGCTGGTAAGTTGTATGTAATTTTCTCTTATACCATTCCTCCAAGATACCAGAACGTAAACAACTAGAAACCTTAACAGTTATGGATGACAATTAAAGCGTTAGACGGATAACCGTTTAGTTTCACCTTATCGAACAAATTGCATTGAACAAGTCCCTCTTGAAAACTATCGCAATCACTATTTACTTTAATAATTTTCTAACATAGGTTCAAATGCTAAAAAAAAAAAAAAAAAAAAAAAAAAAACATTTTTACATCGTGTAAGCTAACATTGCTGAATGTTAAAACAGAAGAAATTAAAGTTAATATTTGCTTCTACCACCAATTTGTTAAAACTTGCGTGCATTTAATCAAGTGCAGCCCACCTGATTGCTGGCCTACGATATAGCTGCTCTGCTGAGATAGCTCTTTTCGAGTGTGATATACAACCACTGACTTTGAGACACAAAGCCAAATTGTCAAAATATTTCAATAAACTCTACAGTTATGGTTCTCAAAATCGTACTTGTATGCTTCTTCATGACTGGACTTCTAATCAAATATTAAAAAGAAACAGCCCCTTTTCATTGGCATATCTTATGGGCTTAATTGATACAACTGTTGAGAGCCACTCTCTGAAACTTACTATTAACCCTTTGAAAGGTCTTCCTGGTGTACATTTTCACAAAAACTTACTCTCTTACTAAAAAGAAAAAGAGAAAGAAAAAAAACGGACTTACCAGATTACCTTCGGCAGATAGCTCTGGAAACATTCAATGACTCCCTTTAATGCCATCCAGATTTTCACAGACGGCAACAAAAATGATCATGTGAATTGTGCTAGTGGTATCTTCGTTAAAACACCTTCTAGTAGCTTTACCATCAAGATTAGAAATTCAGACCACTGTTCTGTTTTTCGTTCAGAACTAATAGCAATTGAAGAGGGTTTTAAGGCTGCTGATTTCAGCACAGATTATAAAGGTATCTGGATTTTGACCGACAGTCGTAGTTTTATCCAACACCTTCAAAACTGGTCTCGTATTGGTGATAGAGCTTAGATCTCTGCTATAAACGCTACTGCAAAAGCTCTCATCTTGCCATAATGTACACCTACAATGGATCCCTTTACATGTTGGCCTTAATTGAAATGAAGTGGATGATACACTGTCAAAGGAGGGAGCTTCAATGACCTTAACATCTAGTACCCTTACTTTTTGGAGATCTGCTCTAAAGTCGAATCTACCATTTCTTCATCTTGGTGTTCTCCCCCGATTCATGACTGGTACGGTGACAGGGAACGATGTGGTGCTGTCATTTTCATGGCTAGTTGTGCACAGCAGACTGCTTTATCAAGACTTATAAGTGGATACCTTAAATGTTTTACTTTTGATCAAGGTAACAAGATCTTCCCCATGTTTAGGAAATGCAATATCGCATATTTCACCCCTGAACATTTGCTTTCCTACTTGGGACTTGACTTGATAAAGAGGACTTGTTTCGAAGTCGTCTTCTTGTTTCGGACTTTTTGACAGTTTATGGTCTCATGGATCTGGTTAGCCTAATGTCTAACCAGATAGGATAATCAACAACAAAAATATTAATTAGAAATTAAAAAAATTTAAAAAATTAAAAATATCTGATATTTTATTAATGTTCAGAATGAATTATGGGGATAAATCTTTTTATTTTCAATTAAAGGAATAAAGAATCGTTGAATGTGATATTATACTTACAAAAATGTCAACTAATCTGTCTTTGACCCTAAATAAAGTTTCTTTGAATACTTTTACTGGGCGAAAGCTTCGAAGTATTCTTCTGTTAATAATAAAAGACCTTACTTATCTTGTGAACTTTCTGAAAAGTACTTAACTGAGTATTTTGAAGCAAGAGACGTAATTGTTCATTTCGGTTTCATCTAACTTGTCATACGCAATTGTTATATCTCAATGAATAAATTGTTTTAACGAGGCAGTGGTCATGTGAAGTAATATCCTTAAAGGAATTTTCTGATGGAAAATTTTTCTATGCAATCGATTCATTCATCTGAGCAAATCTTCTATTTTAAGATGTTAAGCGGATTGAAATCTGAAAGCAGAAGTGTTTGAAAGAGAAAGTTATGTGATCTTTTACCTTAAAAAATAATTTTCCTTAGAAAAACTTTGAAAAGTTTTTAAAATATAATATATAAAAGAAAGCAAAAGGTTTGTTTAAAGATTTAAAAAAAAAAAAAAAAAAAAACTTATTTAAAACAAGAAAAGACTTTTTTTTGCACAATTGAAATGTGTAAGTTTCATTTAAATATTATATGCTGTTGAACGACCTCCATAAAATAATTGAATAAAAAAAAAAAAAAAACGTTAATTTATGTAATTGCAAAAAACTATCAATAACCATAACGTATATGTAGGTAAAAATTATGAAACCATCTTTTAAAGTTTTGAGAAGCTTTTTATTAACAAGATTAACAAGAAAGACTTAATTTCTTTACTGTATTAAACAAAAATTACTAAACGTTATTTTAAAAAGTAAGGTAAGAAATAAGGCATTTTGATCTTATACCATTTTCCAGGTAAGCAACTAAGTATAGGATAAAATATCATAAAAAAAAATTTCAGTTATGTGAAAAATTGTAGCAATTAATAATAACAGTTAAAGGAGTTATAAGAGCATTTTTTTTTAATAATTTCAACACCGACTATGTATATATATATATATACATATATATTCAAAATACAGAAAAATATATATGAATGAATATTATACTACTTGAAAAGCACATTTTCATATACATATATATATAGAGGGCGATTATAATATGTATGATTATGTTTATGTAGTTATGATTTCAAAACCCTATAATTTTAAAACTACCTATCAGAACGATTTGATATTTTACTAGAGTAATCGTGAGATAATGAAATTTTGTTTGGGGGAGGAAAAGAGTAGTTTCCTCATGTTCCTATGGATGGCGATGTCAGGGTAATCGCCTAAATGGACTCATTAAACACAGGAATGGTGTTAGGAACACAATGAAATAGCAGGAAACAATAGACTTCAAGAGTTTACTACAATGCTTTTTAGGAAAAAGACAAGAATACGTGTTTACAGCGGAAACAGTCATAGTGAAAAGAGAAAAAGTGGATGCTTCATAAAACAGATACTTTACGGATAATTAACGTCACATTTTGGAACTATTTTTTTTTCTTTCGCCAAACAAAATTTCATTGCCTCACAATTGCTCTTGTAAAGCATCAAATCGCTCTGATGGGTAGTTTTAAAATTATAGCGTTTTGACATCGTAATTTTAGTTACAATCACCCTGTATTTTTATATTGTTACAATGATTATTGAATGAAAGAAAATAAATGATGGAAATAGGTACACATATAGTCTAAAACTTACCATAAAAACTTATCTCTAAAGAGGTAACACTCTTATGCTACAAATTTTCTCATTTACAGAAAGATAAGCTTCTGAAGTAAGTAATTGATACAAACGCAATATATGAAATAGTTATTAAAACTATTATGGTTTTATCTCCATTACATTCCGACGTGAGTACAAATGGTCTGTTAAATCATTATTTATTTTTAACAGGTTATCTCATAAATTTGTATTTAATGTTTTGTATCATTATGCAATATGTAATTATATGTATTACATAAATCATTTTGAAAAAGAATGTTTTTTAAATTGTGTTTTTGTTAATGTAATGAAAGAGAAATATAATTCTATCAAATGAGACTTAAATCCTCCTGATTTTGAAAACGTGCAATAATATAAATCTTTTTAATGATCATTAACTTAATTTGATCTCATTCTTCATTAGAACGAAGCAGATTTATTTTAATTGTATTTTACTTTATGTTAAGGTTTTATAAATTAGAAACGTCTAATGAGGTAGATTTAATGAACGAATTAAAAAGTAATTTCACCCAACTTGAAGGGAATAAATATTTAGATGTAAGAAAGAAGTCATATTAGAATACACATACAAGGATTTTGCAAATTTCTATGTGGAAGTTAATAATTACATTTTGAGTTTTCTTGTAATTTTAAAAATCATATATCATCATCACTTACCATTCTAACCAAACAATTTATCTACAAAAATTAATTTAATTAATTAGAGGTTAATATGTAGTAATACGTTTTTACACTAGTAAATTTATTTTAAATATTTTTTTAAAGAAAAAATACAATATTTTTTACACTCACAATTTGTTAAAACTCATGTTGGAATCTGAAAAAAAAAAAAAAAAATGGTGAATTAAAAATAAATTTTAAAACTTATTTATTTATTAATTTTTATATAGTAAAATATTTTTAATATCCCTACTGAAAATGGCAAATATTGCAATGAAATATACCCAACAAAACACAAAGTTCATGTATAAGTTTTAAAAAAGTTTCTTGTTTTAAATGCCATAATGTTTCTTTTCAAAATAAAAAATAATTATACACTGTCTACCATAAAGTATTGCACACTTTTGAATTTAGATGTTTTGTCAAATATCTTTAAAAAGTTCTTGATGAATCATCTTAAAACTTTGATAGTGTAAAGAACATGTTATGCCTCATATATTTCAATAAAAGTTGTATCCTGAAGAGGAAAAGAATACCAATAAAAAATAATCAAAAATCAAAATGTTTAGGATCAACCTGCAAAAATTAATGCTCTAAGGGCCATATTCATCAACTTCTTAACACTCGGATTAAACTTCGGATCAGCGGTAATCGCTCGATTATAGGGAAATTGGTATTCTCCAACGCAGTTCACCGGCTACTTTAATACTTCGTTTTTGATCCTCGAATATCGGAGGATTAACAGAGATAATTTTCCGATCTTTTCGTAATGCATGCGCACTCTGCAGCTCAGCTTCGTAAACAAATAACAAACATGGCTGACGTTGACGATCTATTCTCACTAGATGATATTGAAAGCTTAGAACTATTAGAAGGAAAAAGACGGTGCATTAAATGATTTGGATTCTTTGGATAATGTGGCATTTCGATATCGCTATCGATTAAATAAAGATTCCGTGGAATCTCTAATACGAATGTTACATAATAGGCTGTCATCTGCCACAGAAAAGAATAATGCATTAACTTCGGCAGAAAAAAAATGTTAATAACTTTAAGATTCTCTTATCCATAACAATCAAAATTTTAAATCGTAGCGTAAACAGTTGTCGTCTGCGTGATTATTCTTTTTAAAAATGCTCCAAAGTAAAATTGATTATTAATCCGTGCGTAAACAAAAGCGAAGTAAACAAGATTGAAGCGTGTATCAGTGTTGTCAATTTGTTTTTTACCCTTTCTAATATTATAATCCGATTGATTAGTTAATTGAAGCCGGACGATATATAAAGGCTACCTTCGTTCTTGACCAATTAAAACGGAGCTTTTATTTCTCTTCCAATTAATCCATGGATTACGTAATCGACTGATGATGAATACCGTAGGAATTTAATCCAGTGTTAGCTTTGACTCTCGGATTTACTGAACCATCGTTTAATCCTCGATCAATGAAGTTTGGTGAATACGAACCTAAATGCGTTTTGGTTCTAGCATGTGATTATGAGGATTTTTTTCTTATCTGCATAAATATGTAGGAGACTACCACATATATTCATAGAATTATCACTTGAAAAAAAAAAAGAATAAAGTTTTTCAATTATAACACGTAGAGTATGAGACCCAGTACAAAGCTATATTTAGGAAATTTGGCATACTACATTAGACACAGTATACTGCATTCTGAATGCAAAAATATTATATATCTTGCGAAATATGAGCATTTTTACTAAATAATTTTTAACTATGCATGCGTTAGCTTTAATAAAAATTCATTTGCATAATTTTATAGTCAAAAGTTTTGAGCTACTTATATTAAAACCCCAAACAAATATCGCGTTAATTCAAAAATTTATGAGAGATAGAAAATGAACAGAGTTTCAGTTCTTCTCAAGATAAAGAAGATGATATTGGATTTTATCAATATTTATTTACAATCAGAGAACACTGTATTATTATTGGGCATTGGTTGAATCAAAATAAAAATGTGAGTAAAAACTCCTTATAGCAGTGATGCCAGATCGGGGATTTTGTCCGCATTTTGGGGATTTTCGTGGCTTCTGGGGACAATTTTGGGGACCAAATGTTTGTGGGGACTTTTTTAGGGAATTCTAAAATTTTTGGGGACAAATCTGGGGAGTTCTTCAACTTTCTGTCAATGCTGGCAACGTAATGATTTATCCCTACGACCAGGGATTTTCAATAGCTTTATTGTTATTTGGGGATTATTTTCAAAAATTGCCTTCATTTGTGGAAAAATCTGAGCTTAAATCCACTTAAATCTGCTTGATATATATATATATATATATAAATAATAGATAACGTAATAAAATTTAATCTTAAAATTTAGCAATTAATAGAACTAAAACAATAACAGCACACTAAAATATAGAACTGAATTTAACATAGAGGAAAGAATGACACAAAAAGTATATATGTATATATATATATATATATATATATATATATATATTTGAAAAAACTTTTATTTTCCCTTTTTAGTAGAAATCAATTTGGGAAATTTTACGAAAAAAAAAAAGCCCCTGATTTGGGGTAATTTGAAGACCTGTTTGGAGAAATAATTTTCGACCATCTGGCATCACTACCTTAGAGATTAGCTCTTATTTTGAGAGAACTGAAATTCCGTTCATTGTAGCTCTCACAACTTTTTGAATTTGCACAAGATTTTTTGGTGGGTTTTCATATAAGTTGCTCAATGCTTTTGGCTATTATATTATGCAAATGAATTTTTTTTTAAGCTTGGATATGCGTAGTTAAAAATTATTTAGTAAAAATGCTCATAATTCGAAAGATATTTAACATTTTTCCATTCTGATTGCAGTATGTTGCGTTTAATATACACTCCGACTGCGTTGGATTGATCCCCGGTTGGCAAAGTGCCATGACGATTCCACTCATGCGCTAGGATACACAGCAAATGGAGAGAGAGAGGAGAATTTTTTCAATTACTCTTGTTTCGTCTGCTATGCGTAGAATCATTGATACTACGGACATTCCTATATCATAAATGGACTAGCCATTTTCACCCATGCGCAGATGACGGCAGGGATCTTTCTTCTACGGTTTATCAGTAGTTCGTCAAGTTTCCTAAAAATGGCTTAGAACTGGATCTAATACACTGCGTGTTATATTTTAAAAAGTGCAATTGAAAAATAATAATTTATATCTCCATGAATATATGTGGTAGCCTCATAAAAATGTATACAGATAAGGAGAAATTTTTTATTAATCACATACTACAGCCAAAATCGGAATGGGACGTTTCGGCGCGGCCGTTTTGGCGCGGCCGTTCCGGCGCGAAACCCATTTCGGCGCGGCTGTTTTGGCGCGGCCGTTTTGGCGCGAGATCCATTTCGGAGAGGCCGTTTTCGCGCAGCCTGTCCTTCACGAAATGGCCGCGGCTTTCTTCTCAGCCTTTTCAGTTAAAATTTATTTAATGATGGATATGATTTCTTATTTATTTATTTATTATGCGTGAAGAAAAAACTATTTTAAATTATTTATTAAATATATTAATGATGAATAGAATTTTGCTTAATTTAAAGGAGCCAATGATAAGATTATAAACTTGTTTTTTATTAAACTTAGTCATCAGATGGCAACACATACGCAGCAATTCTAAAGATTCTAACCAATTTGGTGATGGAGGTTCTTTGGGGAATAAAATAAACAATGTAATTTCTGATTTTTTTTTTTTTTTTTTTTTTTATGCTTGAACCAAAAAATATTTTTAATTTTTTATTAATGACATTAATGATGAATAGGATTTTTCGTACTTTAAAGAAGTCAGTGGTAATCTGAGAAAAGAACTCGGTTTTTGTAGTTAAAACTTATTAAACCTATTGCCGTGCGGTTCTTTGGGTAATAAAATAAACAATGTAATTTCTGACTTTATATATATATATATATATATTATGCGCAAACAAAAAATTATTTTAAATTATTTGCTAAAGATATTAATGATGAATAGAATTTTGCGTGATTTAAAAGAGCCAATGATAAGGTGAGAAACTAGATTTTTACAATTTAAAATTATTAAAATTAGTCATTTGTGTATGTAGGAACCTCGCCTCCCCCCTGGGGGGCAAGTCCCCCCTCGAGGGGAGTAAATTTTCATGATGGGTATCTTTCAAAAGAGCTCGCCAATACCTTTAAAACGAATGGTTGAACCATCGATCTGCGATAATTTAAAACGAAGTTATCATTTTTTTTTTTTTTTTTTAACGAAAAAAAAAAAAAAAAAAAAAAAAAAAAATTTTTTTTCTTTTTTTTTTTTTTTTAAAATATATATATATATATATATATATATATATATAGAGAGAGAGAGAGAGAGAGAGAGAATAAAGTGGACTTTTTTTGGATATTTGGTGTTATACTATTTGTGTATTATGGAAATCGTCTTCATTTTCATAAACGATAATTTTTTTAAAATAATAATTTTAATAAATTATTTTTTAAAAATAGAATTATTTTTTAATAACCGAATTAAATTCTATATAGATGTAGGTGCATTAATGAAACGGGGGGTTGAGGGGGCGGTAGCCCCCCTCCCTCACACAGAACTAATTATCATATAAAAGTCTCCCTTTGAATTGTTTAACAATTGTTTACATAACATCGTTTTCTTACCGCTTAATATCCAACCTGTATTTATAGTATTAAATTTTAGGGTAAGAGAAAGTCGAGTGAGTGACACACCAGATTATTATTTTTTTTTTTTAATGCTTAAATCAAGAAATATTTTTAATATTTTATTAATGATATTAATGATGAATAGAACTTTTCGTAATTTAAAGAAGCCAGTGATAACCTTAGAAAAAAATCTCGATTAAAAATTTATATTAGTAACAAGAAGTATTAATTAGTTAATTTATTTAATAACATATCAGTCAGTTATAGCTTGTATGCTTGTTGAAAAAAAAAAAAAAAAAATCTCAATTTAACAGTTAATTTATTTCTTGATGAGAAAAATATTTATCTAATTTTATCAACGAAAGTAAAGTTGACCTTGTTTTTAGTGATGTTGCTTAAATATGATTCCTGAAGAAGAAAGCACCTATATTTTCTTTTGAAAAAGCTGTCGAGGTTTTCTTAATTTATGTTATTACCAAACTAAATATTTTTTATTGAGGCCATATTTTTGGGTTTCATTTCTTAGTATGAAACAATATCTATTGCAAGTATTTTAAAAACATTAGTTCATTAATCCTTTAGCTGTGTAGTATTTTATCTGTTTAATAACTGATAAAAACAATAGTAGGTGAAGGTAGGAATTAAAAAATAATTAAATTTAATAAAATAATAATAATAAAATAATATAAACTAAGTAATATAATAATAAATTAAATATATATATATGTATATATTTTAACTCTATGGTTATTCAGTAATCTTATTTTCCATTTTTTTTTTTTTTTTTTTTTTTTTAAGATTGTCACATTAGCCTTTTATTTCAACTATTGAGTGACAGAAAAAAATGTTTGTAACTGATAAAGGGTTAAACTGATCATGTAATTTAAAACAAATTTCATGTCGTCAACATTGCTTTATTTATTTATTTATTTTTATTTTCAAAATATTGTTGTTAGAAATGGATGAAAGAATGAAAATTTCATAGTAAATAATATTGGGAAAATGAGAACAAAAAATTTTAAAATATGTCCCGAAGGTTTTTGGGGTAAATTAAAAAACAAAAATAAATAAATAAATAAATAAATAGGAATTTTATTTTTTCTGAAGGTGGTAAAAACCATGGGAAAAACATGTTTTGGCCAATATAGTAAAAACCGGCAAAAACCATTACACGGTAAATACACACCTGCTTTATTATTATTATTTTTTAATAACTTACTTAAAGCTTGCATTGCTCTAAATTTCTGAAACTTATTACACATAGTAGAATAGTTCCATACAACTTATTAATTTTTAATTAACATCCCCCCCCCCCTCAGCTTACTATTTACTTTATTTATTGTAACTTAGTAACTCCCCACAGTTAAAATGTAGACTTAGGTTCATTAATCACTAAATCAGTAAAAAGCAACTGTACAAAAAGAAAAATGAGCAATTTACGTTTAGAAGTGCCAGATGAAAATATCCTGTACTTTTAAATCTCCACCAGTTATTAAAAAAAAAAAAAAAAAAAAAAAAAATGATAAAAATAAAAAATAACTTTCTATAAAGTTTTTATTATCTTAAAATTATCACTGCTATTCTTCTTCTTCTTCTTCTTCTTCTTTTTTTTTTTTGTTGTTGTTACACGAAATTTAATTATTAAAGACTTCTGTTTATTTTTATTTACAGTTTGCGTATTAAAATTTCCTATATAATAAAGCTTGCTGAGATAAAATAAAAGTTAACTTTAGCAAGAAACAGGATAAAGAAAAGGTATGCATTCTTAACCAATTCTTAAACTGCCTTCACTTAAACAAAGTCAATAATGATTAACTCGCGGGTTTATTTTAATTCATATAATAATAAACAGTTATAAAATTCTTGAATATTCCCGACTATTTATTATGTTTTCGGAAAAAAAAATCTTACACTCAAAAAGTTCGGAATATAAACATCTGGCGCCGAAACGGCCGGCGCCAAAACGGCCAGCGCCAAAACGGCCGGCGCCGAAACGGCCGCGCCAAAACGGCCGCGCCAAAACGGCCGCGCCGAAAAGTAACAAACCGAGCCAAAATGCATTTAAAACATTACTTTTTACAGGGTGATCCAAAACATTTTGACTTTTGTTTAATTTTTTACAGATCCTCATTTCCTCTTCTGGATGCAGCTTTGCTGAAATTTATATGAAGTATAACATGTCCTTTACACTACTAAAGTTTCAACATGACTCCTATAGAACTTTTCTAGATATTTGACAAAACGCCTAAATTCGAATGTGTCCAAATACTTATTCGTAGATAGTGTACAATATTATTTATAGTTATTAATGTTAATTTAACCTTTTAAGGCCTAGCGTCCTTTCTTAGGGACGGTTCGAAAAACGTGCCTCAGTTTTACACAAATAAACATTTAAGCTTCAAAATTGTATTAATCTATTCTTATGCTTAATAAAAGCATAAGAACAGATAAGTTTAATTTCACCAATTATACCAATTTAATTAGTATGATTTTAACGACTCTAAAAAAGGGACGCTAGGCATTAATGGGTTAATTTTCGTTTATTTCATCATTTATTTCATCGTTCTTTATATTAATATCATTTTTAAAGATCTCAAATATTTCATTTAGAATAACGAAAGTTAGAATTGTAACACAGTAATGATTTCCTCCGAAAATGAAAAAAAAAAAAAAAAAAAAAAAAAAAAAAAGCACCAAAAAAGAGTTATCTGAATGGGACGAAAATTGATAGATGTGATGTACATATGGAGAAAAACAAATGATTACAGTTTCAGAAATTTAGGAGGATTTAATAAAGAGAAAGAGCCTCACAAGTGAACAAGTCAAACAAGTCAATAACGCGTTGGCCCTCTTCTGGCCCTTCTGTAAGCAGTTATTCGGCTTGGCATTAATTGATAGAGTTGGCAGATTTCCTCCTGTGAGATATCGTGCCGAATTCTGACCAATTGGTGCGTTATATTGGCAAAATTTCGAGCTGGTTTTAGGACTCTTTTCATGATGTCCCAAACGTCTTCAGTGGTAGAGAGATCCGGCGACTTTGCTGGCCAAAATAATGTTGGGAAAGGAAGAAAATAAGAAGTAGAAACTATCACCGTACGTGGGGGGGGGGGCATTATCATGTTGAAATATGCGTTCAAAATTTCGTGATATGAAGGACAAGAAAACGGTACGTAGAATTTCGTCGACGTACCACTACTTAAGGATGCTGCGAATGTCAATCAAAGGAGTCCTGCTATGAAATTAAATGACACCTAAGAACATCAATCCTGGTTGTCGGCCCGTATTTCTGGTGACAATCCCGGGCGTCCCTAGACGCGCCTTCGCTGGCCATCGGGGCTCAGATTGGAGTGGGACTCATCACTGAAGGCAATTCTACTCCATTCAGTAACATTCCATTCCGAATGTGGCCGATATTACTGCAAACGGGTTTGTCAGTGTACAAAATTTAATAGCAGTCGTCACAAGGTGCTACGTGATCTCAACCCCATTTCTTTGAGCCACCTACTAATGGTATTTGAGTCACTGAAGTACCAGTTGCATGTAAGATCGATAATAACGACGAATTTGGGGCTTTGAGTACCGCTCTAACGACTGGCCGGTTCTTACATTCTGTCCTATATCTAGGCCGACCGCTTCCTTCTTAACACTATGTTCGGCCATGGTTCACCCAATCCTGCCAACATCATCTACTAGCGGCATAGCTCCTATCCAAATGTCAAAGAATTCACAGATTAGACAAACCTGCTTCTTTAAACTCAACTTCACTCCTCTCTCAAATGCTGACATCTGCGAATATTGTTTGCGCACCTGTATGCCAGGCACAGTTACTGTCTATCTGAGTACACGGAATAAAATTCTCAAAGAATTTATGAATTGGAATCAAAATTTCTCCTCTTCAATATCCTGCCAGTTGCTCAGTTAAAATGCGCTGTAGCGTCACATATTCATTCGTAGGCCGCCAAACTTTAAAAATATTTGCATTTTCCATTGAAACCTGTATGCATGTCAATTTGTGTCAAATTTGCATTACTCCTCCTTGGTACGTCTTTTTTTTTTTTTTTTTTTTTTTTTTTTTTTGTCCTAGAGTGTATTGCAAAGATTTAGAGGGGTACTAAACTGACTAACTGGTTGAGATTTGGTAAATATTCATGTCATTTAATGTTCCCTTATCGTTATTTTCTCTCAATCGCTAAGTTTATCATCCCAATTTTAACACTGTTCTCGTTGGACCAGCGCAGAAATTCCCATAGTCGCATGAAACTTTGTTGAATATTACCAGAGCCTGATTTAGGGTGAGGCACTCTCTAACCGGCATATTTTTACTTCATGTCATAGAAATTCCACGCTTTAACGAGGAAATAATTTTTATAAAAAATGAACGATGTAAAACAATCCAATTTACTCACTGGTATTAGACACCAGAATTCTTTTAAAATAATTTTTAATGAGAATTTTCTGTTTATTATAGGAGGAAAGAATTTGTTAAGAAATAACGGTGTAAGTATAAATAATGTGTGCCTCAGTCTTAATCGGGCCCTGAATATTACGGCTTCCTTTATTTGTATTAAACATGGCGGAAGGCGAAAAAACTTTTCTGAAATTTGAAATCTAAAAGTTTCAGTTCATGTTTCAAGCTCTTTGACATAGTTAAGTCACGTGACATATATTGATTGTAAGGAAAAACAACACAAATTGCGTGAAAATATTTTACTGTATACGTGCTTTATTTTATTCCAGCACTAGGTGCAGGCTATTTGCTAAGACTTTACAATTTTCTTTTCTTTTTTTTTTTTTTTTTATAGTAATGTCTAACATTATTCAATGATAAAATACTATAACTAAAACTTAAATAAAATTTTAAAACTATTAATTCTATTATAGATGGATAATATCGCATTACTTTTCTGTATGCTTCTTACCGGTAAATTTTCAGTTTGGTGTTTTTTCTCAAGTCTACGGATAATTAGATGATAAATGTACAAATAGAGTGATTTTAAATAATTTTTTTATACTTTCAGAATCCAAATGTCATTTAGTGCGTCTATGTACATGCATACATTTTCTTAAAGTGCTTTTAATGAGAGAAATCTCCAAAGGATTCTCTTGTTAATAATAAAAGACTTCATTATTCACTTATCGAGTGAACTTCCTCAGAAATACTTAATTGGGTATTTGAAGCATGAGTCGTAATTGTTCATTTCAGTTTCATCTAACTTGTCATACGCAATGGATATATATTTCGAAGAATAAATTATTTTAAGAAACCAATTATTGCGTAAAGTAATATCTTTGAAGGAGTTCTTGAGGAAAATTTTGCCATGCAATCGATTCATCTGAGCAAATCTTCTATTTTAAGATGTCAGGTGGATTTAAATGTGAAAGCAGAAATGTTTGAATGGGAAATGTATATAATCTCTTAATTAAAAAAAAAGTTTCTTATTTGGTAAATTCTGAAACATTTTAAATTAGATACTATTTTAAAAAGGTGAAAGTTTTATTTTAATAGTCAAAGATAATTGTACTTACTTTAAAAGAAGAAAAAGTTTTTATAGCAGAACCTTTATACAAATTATTCATTCAATCATTTTATGTTGTTTGAAGGAGCAACGCTGAAAATAGTAAATTATTTGAAGGAATCTGCTAGTAATTACAACGTATTAATATATAATTGTTATTTATTGGGTTATGAATATTTGGGAAATATTCTAAATGGTCAATATGTAGAAAAAATATTACTTTACAAAATTAAGAATAAAATTGCATACGGAATGTTTTAAACATCGTTCTAATGGACGACTTGACTGTCGAACGTGATTTGACGTCATAATGGCAATTTTCTTTCATTTAACCTATAGGAGTCTTAATTTTACACACAAATAAGGAAATACAGCCAATCATAGCGTAGATTTTCCCCACAAACATTTGAAGCTCCGCCTCGTTCTAGTCGTGTATTAAATCTTGCATTTTTGCGTATACTGTCCAGCAGGTGCCAGCTTAACATTTTTCTTTATAGCATGTCCAGTTGTATAAAATGAAAATTATGGAATGAAACAGAATCTAAATTAAAATGTAGGGTGCTTTGAGAGTAAGCGATAATTTAAATTTAATTTTCACGAATAAGTTAGTTGCTAAATAATTAAACTCAAAGAAATTCAAATTAAGTTTTTGTATATAAAGTTAAACAAAATTTCCAATGATAATTAAAAAAAAAAAAAAAAAAGTTATTACTAGTACAAATTAAAAAATAATGATAAAATAATAAAAACATTACAGTAAAGATAAAAACTTTAAAATAAATAAAAACATAAAAACCTCAAAATAAAAAATAAAGACATTAAAATAAAATTTATGTCAGATTTATGACAATCATTACTCGCAAGGTGATAAATTGCATTTTCCGCTAACAAGATACTGTGCATAATACGAAAGGAATGCCACCAAATTTAGTATATAGATGATTCATGAGAAGTCTCGTAAAAAATAAATAAATAAATAAATAAATGTAAATAAATGCTAAAATAAAATAATAAATCATGTGCCATTCTGCATGGGAAGAAAATGAGAAATACGGATAAAGTTCACAACACTTTAAATATTAAAATTAATTTTTTTTTATTATAAAAGTAGTAAGTTTATGACTGCAGGTAAGATATACTGACAGTGGTAATAATAATAACAAGTCCATCCGGCTCATTTGGAAGGGAAAGATGATTTCATTTCCCTTGCCATTTTGGAGCGAAATTGCGGCTACAAGATATTAATGGACTTGGTAGAAATATTGATGCTGGCTACATATGGGGTTTTAAGCAAATCGGTTTATAAATACCTTTTTATGTGTATTTAAATTTTTCAAGTGGCCGGTACTTGAAAACAAAATGGCAGGCCAAGTTGACGAACAAATATATCAAATGCACTTGTGAAAGTAGTCTGCTGTACAAAGTTAGGTCAAATTAATTCAGAATCTAAAAGGTCATCGTGTTGAAAAATTCAATTTGCCGTCATTTGGATCAAAATGGCCTAACAAGTTGCTCAGTGAACTAATCCAATATATTTTTAAGATGAGCCCACTGTCCAACTTTGGTTCGAATAAATTCAGTATTTCAAAAGTTATCGAGATAATAAAATATCAAGTTACAGTGTTTAAGTAGACGCAACATGGAAACAAAATTGCGGAGAAAAATGTCCACCGAAATCATCGATATTTGAATGATAAATTTATTTTTCAACTTCACAGAGAAAAAATTCTGTAATCGACATCTAGAATCCAAATTGTGGCTCTAGAAAAAATAGTTCCATGTTACATTTATAAATTCTAGTCCCCTTGGAAAGCGAGTTCTAGAAGCCCCTATTAGAATTCTAGAGCATTTGCCTATATTATCGAGGGCAAAGTTATTTAAAAATCGCTTCAAATAAATGAGACTACAAGAGGCGGGGTTCAGCAACTATAATCTTGGTTTATTACCCAATTCCAGAAAATCAAGTGAGAATTTCTCGCAATACAAACGATTCAGAATATTCGGAATATTCTTCAGAATATTCCTTCATCATCTAGAAATGTGTAAACTAAAATTCTCGATCATTTCATCTATTCAGGTTATTGGCGTGCCTTATGCGCATAGCTCGGAAATCTATATTTCTAGGTAAGAGATGTAGAAAATGGCCAACTTATTTATTCTAGAGGAAGGCGGTATATTCTTTTTTTCCCTCAGTGTTTGGTTTAAATTGATTAAGTGTTTCAAAAGTTATCGTGATAAAAATATTTTCAAGTGGGCCACTTGAAAACAATATAACGGAACAAGTTGTTCAGAAAACTGTTCTAAAATATTTGAATCATAAGTTCCTACATATATATATATATATATATATATATATATATATGTGTGTGTGTGTATGTGTGTGTGTGTATAGCATGTCACGTGATTTACGCGTTTAATGTAAATAAATCATATTCAATTATATTATTATTATTATTATTATTATTATTATTATATTCAATTGAACCTTATTATACATTTCTGAACCTAAGCATTTTGGTGTTTATCGTGTAAGATGTGGCACTGCTGTGTCACAATTTTCCTTATTTTTGAGCAATCTTAGCATCTACAGTGAATTAATTCAGAAAACTTAATATGTGAGAGTTTTATTAATCTTAAAATACCTTGTTTTAACTTTCATTGCATTTGGATGCATAGTACAATTAACATGTTAAATAATTATTCTATTATTCTATTCCAACAGTTAATGTAATACTTTTTCATTTAAAGTTAGATTATGCTACACAATTATTATTTATTTGTAATAAATAAATAAATAAATAAATAAATAATAATAATAATAATAATATATATATATATATATATATATATATATATATATATAATTGTGATTTAGTTAATAAATTGCAACAGTGAAATATTTCTATCTAATGAGGCTTAAATCAGCCGGATTTTAAAAACGAGCAATAATATAAATCTTTTTAATGATCATTAATTTAATTTCACCTCATTCGTCACTAGAGCTAATTTATGATATTTTACTTTATATTAAGGTCTTCCAAATTAGAAAAGTCTAATGAGGTAGGTTTAATGAACGAATTAAAAACTATTTTTCCTAATTTGAAGAAGATGGTGTAGTTAGATGCAAAGGAAAAGTTACATTAAAATAACATGCAAGTATTTTATGAATTTCCTATGTGAGGGTTGTTAAAAAATTATCATTTGAGTTTTATTATAGTATTTAAAACAATATGTTAAATATATTGGCAAATTAAATATTTTGTCTTTTTTAATATAAGAGGTAACTTAACCCATATTTCACCACCGTCTTAAAAATAGGACAGAATACATAAGTGGTATTTATATAAATTCTTTTGAATATTTTAATTCATATTAAGGGGATATATTATTTAAAAGTCCAGTAAATACATATGTGTCTTTATCATTTGTTTAATGTAACGTTTAATATATTTTTTTTAATTTTTAAAATGACGATTTTTGAAGATTTATTCATTACATTTTCAACATATTATTACTTAAAAAGGTTTTAGGTTCAAGAATAACGGACAGATAAATTTATTGCGGTAATATTCTACCCTTTTGTACTGGTAAAACAATTATATAAAAAATATATCTAGATGGTCTGTTTTTCTTATATTTCCGACTGTTCTAAACCATTGTCATATTTTTAGGACTACCTGTACTGATTAAGCTAACGAAAGGTTGGTAAGTTTTTCATTTTGTGTGTATACATAGGCTTAAAGAAACGTATATTTAAGATTTTATAAAGAAGAAAATATTTTTTCAATGCTTGGTACGATATGGGTTACAGTATAGGGCAACATGTTTTACATTATAAATTTCTCATAAGTACAAAAATACAGTATTGGTTTCGTCAAAGATTTTGGCTTTTAATTTTCGATGTATTTACATGATTTCCGATGTACACAATTCGTCCTTTTTTAATCCTTGTTATTAAATCTGTAATTGTTTACATGATTACAATACTTATGGAAATTATTTAATACTTTCAAGTATTAAAAATATCTGAAATTCCATATTTATATAATTTCGGATTATAAGTGAATTGTGCAACAAAGAACAGCTCAGTGAATGGATATATACGTCAAGGACAATCAAGTGCTTATTATTATTACTATTAGTATGAATAGCGAGACTTGCAGAGCAGAAATATCGATATTTACACAACGTTAAAAATGCCAATGTAAAAAATTGTTAAGTGCAGACTATAGTTTCGGTAGCGTAAAGCATATCATCATCAGTGCAGAATGACGAAATGGATTATTGCTAATGTAGCTAGGTAGGAAAGCGAATTATTGATTCAGAGTAGCAACCAATGGAAATTTGGGAAACTAGAGCTGTAAGCCAATAAGAATTTGGGATGAAAAAAGCAATGTAAAAATTAAGAAAATGTGGATTTAGCGTAATTTTCCCAACAAACCGAGAGAGGGGGGCAGCAAACTAATTGCGATTTTGATGTACCCCCTCTCTCGGATTGTTGAAAAAATTACACTAAATCCACATTATCTTAATTTATACATTGCTTTTTCCATCCGAAATTCCTATTGGCTTACAGCTCCAGTTTCCTAAATTCTCATTGGTTGCTACTCTGACTCTAGAATCCGCTTCACTAGATATATGAGCAAAATCCACTTCGGCATTCTGCGCTGATGATGGTACGCTTTACGCTATCGAAACTGCAGTCTGCACTTAACATTTTTTTACAATGACGTTTTTAACGTTGCGTAAATATTGATATTATTACTATTATTTTTTGTTATATGGAAATTATTTAACTAATATATAATTTTCGATAATGCAATTACTGCTTACTCACATTAATAATAATGTCAATGTAAACTTTTTTCAAAGAAACAAAACGTTGTATAAGAACTGCATATTCTATATTAAACACAGAAACATTTATAGATGGATATTGTTACAAAATTGTAAATAATTGTGCTTATTTTTGTATAGACGCTTTCAAAGAGGCATAGTAAGAAGATAAATTGCTAATTTTGTGCATTTCTAGTCGTTTTAGTGTTAAAATAGCCTTATTTTCCCTTAAAAACGCATTAAAAAGCCCCAATGAGGCAGGTAATGAATTTGGCGCCAAATTTGGCGACTTTTTCCCACTTTGGCGATTTTTTTGGCGACTTTTTCCCACTTTGGCGATTTTTTTGGCGACCTTGGCGAGAAAATTCTTATTAGGGATATACCAAATATGGAAGCTCTAATCTCAGTGGCTGATGAGATACAGAATTTTCCGGAAATTTCCACACTTTTCTACAGAGGTATATAAAGGCCGTTTACTTCGCTAAGGTCAGAGTTCAGTTCAGTCTGAGATCAGCTTCTGTCAATGTTGCAGTGCATTGAGCCTCTTTGAAAGAGACTTGCTTTAAGTGTTATTGCTATACAGTTTGTACTGTGGATTTGCTATTGACAGCTGTGTTTAAGCTGTGTTTACTGGTTGAGTTGAAGCTGATACTTGGTTTATAGACCTGTATTTTCTGGAACTTTCTTTGAATAAATTACTGATTTTTTTTGTAAGTTTTGCCTTTCATTCTCGGACAACTCACGAACCCCCCAAGTACGCAACATTTCTGGTGTCAGAAGTGGGATTGTCTAAGAATGGTGATAATGAGAGCTATGGAGCAAGAAATGAAGAAATTTCTGGAAGGTCTTACTGCTCAGATGAATGAGTTAAGATCTGGATTGATAGAGAAAATGGAAACAGGACAGGAAAAGATGGAAACCGGATTGATGGAAAGAATGAAGGAAGGACAAAGAGAAATGAAAGAAGGACAAAGAGAGATGAAAGAAAGTATGGAAACATCGCAAAGAGAATTGAAAGACGGTTTGACTGAAGAAATGAAGGAAATGAAAGACAGTTTGGGTAAAGAATTTAAATCAAATCAAGAAGAGATGAAGAACTATCATCAGTGAGAGACGACTTAGTAAACGTGAAAGAAGTGATAGAGTGTAAGTTATCAGATTTGGAAAACAGAGTAGATGGAATAGAAGGAAAAGTTAAGAAGATTGAAGAAAGTTTTGAAAAGAAAGCTATGAAGATAGAAGAAAATGTTATGAAGGTGTTACGAGGTGTTACGAGGAAAGAACGGAGTTTCGAGGAGAAAGTTAAAGAAAATTTTGATCAGGAACTATAAGGAAGGTTTTCAGAGATAGGAGGTAAATTGAAGAGAATAGAAGAAGATCTGGAGAGAAACGTGGAAGAAAAGTTGGAATCCATGCCCCAGGAAACTGAACAGAAAGAGAGAAGAATCCGGTATAAGGAATTTATTAAGTTATCTACCTACGATGGCAGTTCCTCCTGGCATGTATATAAGACGCAGTTTTCTATCGTAGCTGAAGCTAACGGCTGGGACTCTGTTGCAAAGACGGCTCATCTGGTAGGGTCGTTGCGGGGCGACGCCGCAGAGATTCTGGAGACCCTTTCGAAGGAACAGCGATATGACTTTGAAGCTTTAACCAGAGCACCACAACAATGTTTTGGAGCGAAATGGTCCAAAAAATATAGTCGACTCCAGCTAAGGTCTCGTCATCAGAGACCACGGGAAAGCTTACAAGAACTGGCATCAAACATCCAGAGGCTTTCACATTTGGCGCTCTCAGACTGTCATCCTGAAACACGCAATGATCTGGCCCTAGAATATTTCATTGATGCTGTCGGAGATCCAGAAATTCAAAAATCCCTCAGACTCTCCGGCGTGAAGGATGTAGTCAGCCTTGGTGTATGCCCTAAAGATCGAGGCAGCCCAACAAGCCTACCATAAACATCGCCAGAACAGCACAGTAGACAAAGCGAATGGTTCTCAAGATGATCTTAAAGAGTTCCAAAAAATGATTGCAGATATTAATAGAAGACTACGCATTCTTGAGAGTAAGAAAGAAGGGAAGACTCCATCAACTAAATGCTGGGGCTGTGGAAAAGACGGGCAGATCAAACGAAGCTGCCCAGTAAGAACACCTAGAGAAGCAACCAAGAATGTCTCTGAAGTATGCCACCCAGAAGGAGCTCTTCGGGAAAATCCAGATGCCTTCTTGCGGAAGCCTTCATCTGAAGATCATAAATACAGATCTAAAGCCAAGGATAGTCAACAAAGAATAAAGCCAGTTGCTAGCCAAGTTACTGTCGCAACACCATCAAACCAAGATCCCGATCCATGGAGTGACGAAGAACTTAGACAAGCCCAGTTGGAAGATCCTGATATAAAGCCAATATTACAGATGAAGGACACGACCAGCAACAGACCTACCTGGCAGGACATTTCCAGATTTAGTCCCATTACGAAAAGTTATTGGGCACTTTGGGACTCTCTTCATATCAGAAACGGCGTATTATACAGAAAGTGGGAATCTGATGATGGGAAAAGCTTCCGATGGCAGATTGTATTACCAAGATCAAGAATTCCCGATGTTTTAGAACAACTGCATAGTAGCTCTACCGGAGGCCATTTTGGGGAAATGAAGACTCTGCAGAAAGTTCGGGAACGCTTCTACTGGTTCAAGGCAAGGGAGGATGTGGAAATATGGTGTAAATGCTGTGATGCTTCTGCGGCACGTAAAGGCCCGCAGAAACGAAGTCGAGGAAGACTGCAGCGGTATAACGTGGAAGCACCATTTGAACGGATTGCACTCGACATCTTGGGTCCTTTGCCACGGACCTCCAGTGGAAATAAATACATCCTCCTCGTGATGGACTATTTCACCAAGTGGCCTGAGGCATATCCTATTCCCGATCAAGAGGCATGCACAGTTGCGGAGATCCTAGTGCAGCAATGGGTGTCAAGATACGGCATGCCCCTACAACTTCATACCGACCAAGGTCCGAACTTTACCTCAGCTGTTTTCAAAGGACTGTGTCAACTACTCAGCATAGGCAAAACCCGGACAACACCCTTACATCCCCAGTCGGACGGCATGGTCGAGAGGTTCAATCGTACCATCCTGAATAACCTCTCTCTTCTAGTATCAAGGAACCAGCAAGATTGGGACTTGAGGTTGTCATTGTTCCTGCTGGCTTATCGAAGTGCTGTCCATGAAACCACCGGCTATACTTCAGCCCAGATGCTCTTTGGACGTGAACTTCGTCTCCCTTGTAATCTCCTGTTTGGTTGTCCACCCGATGCGGCTTCATCGTCCGAGGAGTACATCCAAGATCTCCAGGCACGATTTGAGGACGTACACAACTTTGCTCGGGAGCGGATTCACATTGCAACAGAGAAAATGAAGACAAGGTACGATCTAAAGGCTACACAACATGAGTTCCAGGAAGGAGAGAAGGTCTGGTTGTGGAATCCTGTTCGGCGCAAAGGACTCTCTCCCAAGTTACAGTGCAACTGGGACGGACCATACACAATCTTAAAAAGGCTGAATGATGTAGTGGTGCGGATCACTAAAACACCTTCATCAAAACCGAAGGTGGTGCACTATAACAGGCTAGCCAAGTACCACAATTAACGGTAATATTAAAATTTAAAATGTAAATACTGGTAAAATTTGCGCATGCGCACTGTAAATATTTGTATATAAATATTTGTACATATTTGTGAATTTTGTAAATATTTCTCACTTAATTTATATTTCTATGTTATCGTTATGTGCAACTTAGTTTTTGTATTTTAGCTTGTGTAAATTTGTTTAGTTTCACCTCTCGACCAAAGGTTGCACTGCCAGCAACGTGCAGTCCTTGGGAGGGGGGCAGTGTTACAAAATTGTAAATAATTGTGCTTATTTTTGTATAAATGCTTTCAAAGAGGCATAGTAAGAAGATAAAGTGCTAATTTTGTGCATTTCTAGTCGTTTTAGTGTTAAAATAGCCTTATTTTCCCTTAAAAACGCATTAAAAAGCCCCAATAAGGCAAATAATGGATTTGGCGCCAAATTTGGCGACTTTTTCCCACCTTGGCGACTTTTTGGTGACCCGGTATATAAAGGCCGTTTTCGTCGCCAAGGTCAGAGTTCAGTTCAGTCTGAGATCAGCTTCTGTCAATGTTGCAGTGCATTGAGCCTCTTTGAAAGAGACTTGCTTTAAGTGTTATTGCTATACAGTTTGTACTGTGGATTTGCTATTGACAGCTGTGTTTAAGCTGTGTTTACTAGTTGAATTGAAGCTGATACTTCGTTTATAGACCTGTATTTTCTGGAACTTTCTTTGAATAAATTACTGGTTTTTTTGTAAGTTTTGCCTTTCATTCTCGGACAACTCACGAACCCCCAAGTACGCAACAATATTTTAAAGAATTATTTGACAGAATAATATTTACTTTACCAGAAAAGACTAAATGATATTAAAGCAAAATATCTTATGTAACAGTTTGCAGAAAATGTATGAATATTTAATAATAAATAGTCCTCAAAATTGCCTTTTGAAAAAAAAAAAAAAAAAAAAAAAAAAAGACCACTAATCATTCTACACACCGCGACAGAAAGGTAAGTACAAAGGGATTCTTCTTTGATTTTTCATAAAATAACATTATCTAAATTGTACTTATCATTTATTATCATCACAATATAACACTATTCCGGGACTAATTTTTGTTTTAAGACTAATTTAGAGAAGTTTTAAGACTAAAATTTTTCTAATTTAAGACTACACACCGCGACAAACAGATAGGAACAAAGTTTTTTTTTTTTTTTAATTTTTGAATATGACTATTTTGAATATGATTCAAATTTTTAATATGTTTTTGATATGATAATATTTTGTTATGATAATAAATGATCAGCACAATTTAAATAATGTTATTGTATGAAACATTTAAAAAAATCCTCTTTGTTCCTATCTTTTTGTCGCGAAGTGTAGTCTTAAATGTATTCTTAAATCAGAAAAAATTTAGTCTTAAAATTTTTCTAAATTAGTCTTAAACGAACATGAGTCCAGGAATATTGTTATATTAAGATAACAATAAATGATAAGCACAATTTAGATAATATTATTTTATGAAAAATCAAAGGAAAAACCCTCTGTACCTACCTTTTTGTCGCTGGGTGTATACAAATTTTTATTTTAACCAATATTATTTTAAAACTAAGCCAAATTTATTTTCTAAGTAACAGTTATAAAATTCTGCCCAAAACACAATTTAATTTAATCTGACAGGACTTACTTTAATCCATTCTTCCATATAAATACATGTAGTAACAGTGTTTCATTGCTTAGCATCAATAACCTATATTCATTTCTTAAAATATGTTTGGTATAGCTCTAGCAAATAAGACGTTTCATGACTTTTAAATTTTTGGCGATAAGTGAAATTATTGGTTAAAAAAAAATGGACGTTCATTTCTTTTTCTTACTGAATAAATTATGTTTACACATTTATTTATTTTTAGCGTACATCAATTTTTTTTAAAGTTACTTTTAAGTTAAAGAGTGAGTTTTGTTTAATATCTTTTGATCCGATAAACCGATTGAACTTAAAAATACGGTGTTAGCTAGATTTTACTCTGATTAATAAATACACCAATTTTTGATAAAATCTAATAATCCAGACTAAAAATACGGACGATACAATAACAAACTTTCAGCTTTTTATATTTAGATTTAAAAAAAAAAAAAAAAAAAAAAAATGTTTGCATATTCATTCGAGCTGATCGATAAAAATGCAAGGTGTGATACTTTTAATGGCGATAACGAAAATTACTGTAGGAAATAAATAGTCCTGTCGTACTAGTAAGGAAGAATATATTTTATCAGAAATAAATACGTGCAGTTATAAATCCATTTTTAATCGTTATAAATCCATTATATAAACCCAGTTATAAATCCATTATAAGAATATGCAGACGAGATAATATTGAAGTGTTTAACTTATTATTTTAAATGTAAATAATATTAATTATATACAAAAAGTGATATTAATTATACAATAAGTACAAATTATTATCATATTAATATATACTAGTATCGCCCAGTGGTCGAAACTCAACCATTTTTTTTGCAAAGCGAGGCAAAGAAAAGTTATTGCCTTGTCCTAAACGGAATGCAATTGCAACACAGCTGCGGCAATTGTTTGCCGATATTCACTCTAACTGAATCAGCAGAGTATAACTATTTCTCTCTGTAGATGTTAGCCTTTCCTGAAATGAGAGAAAATCGCAACGTAAAAACGCCCCTTGTTGTGTGATACAGCCCAGAAGCTAATAGGTACCATGTCAAACGAAGGCCCAACGAAGTATCAAATTCTGTTAAATTAATTCGGTTGGTTCATAAAGTACAGTGTTTTAACAACAACAACAAAAAAAAAAAAAAAAAAAAAAAAAAAAAAGATATTTTTTAAAAATGGTCGAATTGAGTTCGGGAAATTTCAAAACGTGTAACTTTATCGAAAACCGAAAATCTAATACTTTTCTGAATCTTATATTTTCTACTTATATATGCAGAGGAAAGAATAATAAATCCACTTTTTAAAAAACAAAAATAAGTAGTCAATTTCACTTAATTAAAATGCAAGGAAATCTCAAAACGTGTAAATTCATCGACAACCGGAAATCAAAAGTTTTTATGTATGTTCTACTTGCTTCTTCTACCCACAAAAGCTAGCAATAAAGACACTTTTTAAAAAAATAAGTAGTCAATTTCAGTTAATTGAAACGTGAAGAAGCTCAAAACATGTAAATTCAGCAAAAAACGGCAATCGGAATTTTTTCCATATCGTCTACTTATCCGCGTTTGTAATGATCGATAGATGGCGCTCTCTGAACTGCAATTGTTAGTAAATATAATAACCACGTGTATTTATACACGTGGCTTTCTCTGCCATTACATCATGGAAAATCGATTGCATAATATGATGATATGCAGTGGTGTGATAATTTCACCTTAGCCCACCAGAGGGCGAGCATTTCATTACAATCGCGGATACATGCAGCAGTTAGTAACAAATCCATTTTCCTTTTATTTAGTATATTAGTTGAATATTTATTGTTTAAATATCACCCTTTGAAATGAAATGTTTATGTTTACATTCGAAACTGGAAGTTTGCCATTTTTTTTTCTGGAGTTTTGTGATTTTAAATTAAAATTTTATCAATTTTACAGAAAAAATAACTCAATCAAACACATGTAGACAGTAACTTATATATAACTATACCCAAATATCGGAATTAAAATTCGGAATAATTTCCGTTATGTTTTAATATTTTTTTACAAAAAATCCAATGGACGATTAACATAGAAAATCTTTTTCATGGCTCCATGGACAGACAGTGACGTCATCCCCTCGCTTGCGTATAGTGATGCTACATTATACAAATTACTGTGTGTATGGTTTTATTTGAGCTTTATGAAATTGCCAGATTTAACGACTTTCTACATTTAGGTATTTTTTAATGTATAAAAGGGAAAAATAGGGGAAAATGCATAAAAAATAAATGTATTTTTAAATACCTTCTTGACATCGTAAGACAATAATATTTGTATTCGCACCTTCCGGTTAACCATACCTTTCGAATGATACCATTTTCAACCCTCTACTCCCATAATTAATATGTTAAAAAGGGACTACAAATTTTATGCTTGACTATTAATATATAGATAATCGTTTAATTTAATTATTTTGCTTAAGGGGACTGAGACTTCTGCGACAACCGTGAAATGGGAAATTTAGGTTGCGGCTTTTAATAGCCACATATTTTTTAATTATGCATGTATCAATAAATTTTTTTTATGAAATTATTAACAAGAAGCTCAAGAAATATTTGACGCAAATTATTTAGTCTTACGTGCTACAGTTTTTTTTTTTTTTTTTAATAGCACGGTAAATATATGTATTTTACTATTAAGGATTTTTTCACTTTGGTACACTTTTCTAAAAAAATAATGAAAATCTTACCTTGAAATCATGCATGGTGATAGAAAATACTTTTGTTTATGTACTGAACCTATTTTATGTTTTTTTTTTTTTTTTCTATTTTTAAAATTATAAAAAAAAAAAAAAAAATGGCAGTTTTTACCTATTAGAAATATGCATTTTTTAACACATATTTTCGCTCTTTAAAAAAACTATCATAAGGTATATACATAAAAAAATTGGTTCACTATATGCAGAGACACTTATTTTATTTCCCTCTAAAATTTCAAGGAGCTACTCTCAACAGATTTTTCACAAAGTGTACCAAAGTGAAAAAATCCTTAAGAGTAAAATACGTATCTTTACATTGTTATTATATATATATATGTATATATATATATATGTAGGATCCGACTTATGTGGGCCTTCAAAACAAAAACTACTAATTCGATTAATTACTAATTATTTAAAATTTAATAAAGAAAGTTAAAGTATAATACACTATGTACAAAACGATAATATGAATTATAGTTGCTGATCCAATGTTCATTTGATAGTTCAATTAAAACAGTTTGCGGCACAAACATATCACTTATTACTTCGCTTTTCAGTTACTTCGAAACACAAAGTACGTAAAAAGTGTCAAGCTTCGGCACTGCTGAACGTCGTCTAAAACAAGCGATACACTCGTCAAAAAGTGCGTGCCTTCTCATCCAGCCGTTGACTGCACTCTGCAGTCAGAGCTCTCCGCTGCACGATGAAAACGGGTGTTCCGGAAATGGCGTCGTCTCTCGTCACAGGTACGAACTTCCACTCAGATTCTGCTCTCTTCCTCACATCGGGAAAACTCAGCTGTTTTGGATTCCAGGAACGGCAAAGAGAAACTAAGTAGCTTCAGATTCCAATGTTCGGGGAAGTCAGGGCCCGATACCATAAGCTCGACCATCCTGCGTCGTCTGGTCCTCCAGGCGGCCACACTGAAAAATACAAAAAAAAAAAAAAAAAAAGCAACACAAAATAATAACATACTTATTTACAGTTTATGAACAAATCTTCATATTTTTGCTTTTAAACTAAGTGATCCCACGTTTGTAGATCTTAGCTTCAGTAGATGTGCAATGGGAGCCTTCATGGCATCCATCTTTAATTATATCATTAATATTCTCATTTTTAATTTTCACTGTCTTATCTATATATTAATAGGCAAGCATAAAATTTGTTGTCCCTTTTTAACATATTAATTATGGGAGTAGAGAGGTTGAAAATGGTATCATTCGAAAGGTATGGTTAGCCGGAAGGTGCGAATACAAATATTATTTTCTTACGATGTCAAGAAGGTATTTAAAAATACATTTATTTTTTATGCATTTTCCCCCATTTTTCCCTTTTATACACGTATTCCTTTACATTAAAAAATACCTAAAAGTAGAAAGTTGTTAAATCTGGCAATTAAAGCTCAAATAAAACCATAGACACAGTAATTTGTATAATGTAGCATCACTATACGCAAGCGAAGTGATGACGTCACTGTCTGTCCATGGAGCCATGAAAAAAATTGTCTATGTTAATCGCGTCCATTGGATTTTTTTTAAAAAATTATTAAAAAATAACGGAAATTATCTGCCGATTTTAATTCCGATATTTGGGTATAGTTATATATAAGTTACTGTCTACATGTGTTTCATTGAGTTATTTTTTCTGTAAAATTGATAAAATTTTAATTTAAAATCACGTAACTCCAGAAAAAAAAAATGGCAAACTTCCAGTTTCGAATGTAAACATAAACATTTCATTTCAAAGGGTGATATTTAAACAATAAATATTCAACTAATATAATAAGTAAAAGGAAAATGGATTTGCTACTAACTGCTGCATGTATAAGTAGACGATAGGGAAAAATTCCGATTTCCGTTTTTTGCTGAATTTACATGTTTTGAGCTTTCTTTACGTTTCAATTAACTGAAATTGGCTACTTATTTTTTTAAAAAGTGTCTTTATTGCTAGCTTTTGTGGGTAGAAGAAGCAAGTAGAAGATACATAAAAACTTTTGATTTGCGGTTTTCGATGAATTTATACGTTTTGGGATTTCCTTGCATTTTAATTAAGTGAAATTGACTACTTATTTTTATTTTTTAAAAAGTGGATTTATTATTCTTTCCTCTGCATATATAAGTAGAAAATATAAGATTCAGAAAAGTTTTAGATTTTTCGGTTTTCGATAAAGTTACACGTTTTGAAATTTCCCGAACTCAATTCGACCATTTTTGAAAAATATCTTTTTTTTAGTGCTAGAGGCCTATTTCAGTCGGTACAGTTGTCGAATTTTTATACGTCACTCTTAATTAGTGCTAGAGGCCTAATTCAGTCGGTTTATTGAATGGGGATTTATTGAATGAAGTCCCCCCAAGGTCCAACGTTGACATGAGTCCCCCCCCAGGCCCAACTTTGACATGAGTCCCCCCCAGGCCCAACTTTGACATGAGTCCCCCCCAAGGTACCCCTCTTTCAGTCGGTACAGCGTTGTCGAATTTTTATAATGCACTCTTAATAGTGCTAAGGGCCTATTTCAGTCGGTTTATTGAATGGGGATTTATTGAATGAAGTCCCCCCAAGGCCCAACTTTGACATGAGTCCCCCCCAAGGTACCCCTATTTCAGTCGGTACAGCGTTGTCGAATTTTTATAATACACTCTTAATAGTGCTAAGGGCCTATTTCAGTCGGTTTATTGAATGGGGATTTATTGAATGAAGTCCCCCCAAGGCCCAACTTTGACATGAGTCCCCCCCCCAGGCCCAACTTTGACATGAGTCCCCCCCAAGGTACCCCTATTTCAGTCGGTACAGCGTTGTCGAATTTTTATAATACACTCTTAATAGTGCTAAGGGCCTATTTCAGTCGGTTTATTGAATGGGGATTTATTGAATGAAGTCCCCCCAAGGCCCAACTTTGACATGAGTCCCCCCCAAGGTACCCCTATTTCAGTCGGTACAGCGTTGTCGAATTTTCATAATACACTCTTAATAGTGCTAAGGGCCTATTTCAGTCGGTTTATTGAATGGGGATTTATTGAATGAAGTCCCCCCAAGGCCCAACTTTGACATGAGTCCCCCCCATGCCCAACTTTGACATGAGTCCCCCCCAAGGTACAACTTTGACATGAGTCCCCCCCAGGCCCAACTTTGACATGAGTCCCCCCAAGGTACAACTTTGACATGAGTCCCCCCCCAAGGCACACCTTTGACATGAGTCCCCCCCAAGGCCCAACTTTGACATGAGACCCCCCCCAGGCCTAACTTTGACATGAGTCCCCCCAAGGCCCAACTTTGACATGAGTCCCCCCCAAGGTACAACTTTGACATGAGTCCCCCCAGGGCCGAACTTTGACATGAGTCCCCCCCAAGGTACAACTTTGACATGAGTCCCCCCCAAGGCCCAACTTTGACATGAGTCCCCCCCAGGCCCAACTTTGACATGAGTCCCCCCAAGGCCCAACTTTGACATGAGTCCCCCCCAAGGTACAACTTTGACATGAGTCCCCCCAAGGCCCAACTTTGACATGAGTCCCCCCCCCATGCCCAACTTTGACATGAGTCCCCCCCCAGGCCCAACATTGACATGAGTCCCCCCAAGGCCCAACTTTGACATGAGTCCCCCCAAGGTACAACTTTGACATGAGTCCCCCCCAAGGCACACCTTTGACATGAGTCCCCCCAGGCCCAACTTTGACATGAGTCCCCCCAAGGCCCAACTTTGACATGAGTCCCCCAGGCCCAAATTTGACATGAGTCCCCCCCAAGGTACAACTTTGACATGAGTCCCCCCCAAGGTACAACTTTGACATGAGTCCCCCCCCAAGGCACACCTTTGACATGAGTTTCCCCAAGGCACACCTCCCCCTCATTGGGAAAAAGAGAAAAAACGTTGTTTTGCGGCTATAAGACAGTTTGGACTTCCAACGTTATTTGTTACAATATCTGCAGCTGAAACACTTTGGTTTGATTTAATGAAAACTTTATCATGGAATTTAGATCGTCACGAATTAACTAAAGAAGAATTTGTCGATATTAACAAGTTTAGCAGTAGGCCTCTGGCACTAAATTAAAATCTGTCAGTGTCAGATTTTCATGTTTTTTTTTTTTTTTTTTTTGTTTTGTTCAAACACTGTACTTTATGAACCAATCGAATTAATTTAACAGAATTTGATACTTGGTTGGGCCTTGGTTTGACATGGTACCTATTAGCTTCTGGGCTGTATCACACAATAAGGGGCGTTTTCACGTTGCGATTTTCTCTCATTTCAGGAAAGGGCTAACATCTACAGAGAGAAATAGTTATATTAAGTAAAACTCTGCTGATTCAGTTAGAGTGAATATCGGCAAACAATTGCCGCAGCTGTGTTGCAATTGCATTCCGTTTAGGACAAGGCAATAACTTTGCTTTGCCTCGCTTTACAAAAAAAAAAAAAAAAAAAAAAAAAAAATGGTCGAGTTTCGACCACTGGGCGATACTAGTAATCATAAACGTACATCACTTTTGGTTTAATGGCCACTTGGTCGCCTATTGTGCCAGTTTTTGGTGGTTGTCTACTCAATTTATATTTTGCTTTATTTTTCTTTTTAACTTTGGAAAATTGTTTATTGTCATGATTACGCAAATCTTTACTTTGGGACTCGAACTCGAGAACCTCTAATTGATCATTTTCAGTTTTAATGTCTTTTAAGGTTTCTGTAGCATCATGTTCGGTCAAAAAGTCTATAATGGCAGTCTTATATGCAGGGAAAACTTCTAATTGTATTTGCACAGCTTTGGGAAATAATACAGCTATCTCGCTAATTGTAGTCTTCAATGGAAGTGATGGAATGAACAACTTTCTCATATTTATACCGGCAGTCTCTTCTTTTGGGATATTTAGTCTTTTACACGCAATGGAATCTATCGTCACAGTCTTTTTTCTCGATTTCTTCCTTTTAAGGAGTTTGGAATTTTCGTCATATATATATATATATATATATATATAGATATAATATTTTTTGAACTTCTTGTTAATATTTGCATAAAATTTTTTTTATTGATACATACATAATTAAAAAATATATGACTATTAAAAGCAACAACCTAAATTTCCCACTTCACGGTTGTCGCAGACGTCTCAGTCCCCTTAACCCTCTGTACCATACTGTAGACTGTAGGCAACATACCGTTCGATCGTGGTTCAAATTCAAAGAATCGGTTCTACAACGTAATCACGCACTGTAGCCTGTCGTATACACTCACAGTTAGAGAATCTAGTATCTAGAAACACAACTGGATGGCGCCGTATGTCGTAAGTTGAAGTTCATTACTCGACAGTGGGTAACTAACGACAAGTGCGGACCGGCTCTGATTCAAAAAATAATAAAAAATAGTTTTTCGTGTGTTTTGTGTTTTATATTGAAACAGTGAAGAGGTAAGTGTTTCAAATTCATTGTATAATATTGATTTTGACCCAATTTCACGTATTTTATAGGATTTTATGCTAAAAAGTGTTTGTTGCCTGTAGGTGTTTTTGTTTGTTTTTTCGAAATTTATGAGAAATAAAAAAAAAACCTGAAACACGTGTATTTTATTTTTTTCCAATTATTACGAAACAAATAAACACAAGAATATTAAAGGTCATGAGTTACAGAGGGTTAACTTATCTATCTGTCTATTTATTTATCTTTGTTTTATAAATCAATATATATACTGGGTGTCCCATATGCCTGTAGACACTTTAAAAATTCATAACTATTGAAGGAATTGATAAAATTGAACGTGGTTTGCGAACAAAATCATTCTCGTGAAAGGAAATTTTTTTGGTGAAGAAAGAATATTGTTGAATTTTTTGTCGACGATAATTAAGCAATTAGTTAAAATTTTCGCACGGGTGTGAAAGAGCAAATTATGCGAATGAAAGTTCTCTAAATTGCACAATTTTGCGATTAGAACAGCTTATTCCTTATTCTGCCTCCTACATGTGAACTGAAGTTTTAATTGCGGTGCTGACTTGGTGGATTAAGTGTTATTTGGAAAGATGTTTTCTTCAGGTAAGAACCGCCGACTGAAGCTTCAGTTAGCAGTGTTATAACTGATTTGCAAACTTTAATTTGTGGTAACGACGGGCACATGGAATAGTATTTATATGCCTGTAAACGTTTGCATAAGAATAAGTACAGTTTTTCATGAAAATGTATGATCTGGTCACGTACATCGCGCTCTACATCACGTACATCCCCCCCCCCCTAATTTTGAATAGGTAAAATCTGGTTTTTAACACGCTTTTATTAGCTTCACCTGTATGTATGTTTGTTTGCATGTATGTTTGTATGTTTGTAACCGCTCTGGGAGCAAACAAAAAATCTATATTGTAAAAAAAAGACTTTGCGTACGTGAACGCCGTGGCTCTGAGGTAAAGCTCCGCACTACGAACCTAAAGGTCTAGCATTCGAGCCCAGTCGGGGGAGATTTCTTTAAAAATGGTTTTTGTTTAATTCTAAATTATTTTAATTAAAGATTTAAATGTTTGTAAATATTATGGTGTGTCACTCACACGATTTTCTCTTTCCCTGCATTTTAATACTAAGATAGATATTTTGTGCTTTTTAGTTCACATTTCTATAAAAGCGTGTTCTTTAATTTTTTTAAAACTATAATATTATTAATTATCTTTTCTGCTTTTTCTCAAAATGAGATTTTTAACATTTTACTTTATCGCAAAACATCATAACTCAAAAAATTATAATTGTAATGTTATGAAACTTTGACAAAATACTCTAGAGGAGTTGTTTTAGGGATTGAACTATTGCAATGAATCTAGTTAAATTATCTTTTGTTGTTTTGTCATTGAAGTTATGAACTGTCATCTATATTCATGATTTTTCAGCGTGTAAAATGTTAACTTCTCTAAAGTATTAAATAACATGGTTATAGTTTTAAGAATAGTTCACTTCTTTAAAGACCTTTCAATAATCAAAATAAAATTTACGGAATAAAACTAGCTTTATTTAAGTTTGATTTATGATGTTTTGAAAAAGTGCTTTTTTTTTTTTTCACAAATTTTATGCATAATTTGAGCCTAAATATCAAAATATTTTACAAATTGTATTTTCATGTCATTCACTGTTTTTAACCATATTCTATTATATAATGCAAATAAATAGGCAATTTTTCATGTATTAAAAAAAATCCCCTCCGACAGAAGGCAGGCACCTTTTTAAAGTGATAAACACGATGCAAGATTATTGTAAAAGGCGATTAGAGTAAACTTTTTGTTTTTATACAATTAGCATAGTGATAAACAGAAAAACAATAATTAGACTGAACATCAGTAAATATAATTTCAATTAAGTCGTGAAAAATATAAAACTTAATGGACTCTAACGATTTTTTTGGTTCGAGGCTAAATCATACCCAACATGTGACTTCTGATTCTCCATTTCCCTATGAATTTCCCTCCAGGATGCAAACAATTCCCCATAAAACACAAACGTAAACATTATAATTCTGCATTTTCCCCTGTGTCAAAGGTTCATTTGGGTTGGCAAGAAAGTTCTTTCGGTTTTCAAAAAGAGATAATAATGCCAAAAACCTCTTCATTTTGAAAATAAAGATGTATGCTTAATTCCACCTTAACAACCGTTTAAGTATTGCGTTTAACCTTTTTCACAAACTCTTCCAAACATAAATTACAACATTGACAGAAAAATAACAAAGCAAACACAACGCTATCTCTTTTTGAAAACCTTTCTTGCCAACCGAATATGCTAACAGAGCTTTGTTTGCTCTTCCTACCCTCTCTAAATATTCAATATACTTCTTCTTTGAAAATTAATTTTAGCAGATCCATATTTCACAAATAAGAACACTTTTGTGCTACTGTTTTAAGATACTTATTATTTCTTATTTTATTTATTTGTTTATTTATTTTTTTGCAGAATTTATATTTTGTTTTAAAAATTAATCGTTAAATGTACGCGTATCCATACCATACAAAATTTATAAATAAATAAATACACAGAGAAAAAATTCTGCAACCGACATCTAGAATCTGCATTGTGGCTCTAGAAAAAATAGTTCCAAGTCATCCTTATAAATTCTAGTCCCCTTTCGTAGCGACTTCTAGAAACCCCTATTAGAATTCTAGAGCGTTTACCATCGAGGGTAAAGTTATTTTTAAATCTCTACAAATAAATAAGAGTACAAGAGGCGGGTTTCAGCAACTGTAATCTTGGTTTATGACCCAATTCTAGAAAGTCAAGCGAGAATTTCTCGTGATACAAAAGATTCAGAATATCCATAATAATCGGAATATTGTGTCACCATCTAGAAATCTGTAAACTAGAAATTCTCGATTATTTCGTCTATTCAGTTTATTGGCGTGCCTCATGCGCATAGTTCTGAAGTCTATATTTCTAGTTAAGGGATTTAGAAAATGGTCAATTATTCATTTCAAACGAAGGCGGTATATTTTTTTTTCAGTGTATATATTAAGATATATAAATTTATCCTACTACATTTATTTACATTTTCAATGTCTGTTGCCGTTTATAATATTTCGCTGCTATAACTAATTATTTATCGATACCTTGCTGAGTCTTCCTTCGTGGTGTTTCATCATTATAATGTAGAATTATTTTTATTATTATATAAAGCCAAAGTATCTGAATTATACTGTCACAATTCCAAAAGATAGTCTCAAATTTTTAGTTTTATAGTTGATAACAGTGCAACTATTTCTCACTTATTTATAGGTTTATTTTCCCTTCTACATTTGAATTTATGTGTCAGATTAATTGTTTAACTTGCTTGAAATTTTTACAAAATTTTCATTTACATGTCAAAAAGCTTGTTTTTCGAACAATACTGATTTTGTTACAAATGTCAAGTTATTTAAATTATCTTATAATAAAAGTTTACGATAGCTTTCATCAGTAAATTCAAGACTGTTTCTAATTTACTTGTAAATATATTTTTATCATAGAGAAATATGTGAGATAGGGTATTTTTATAAAACATTTTTGATTGAAATCTATACATCTGTCGGTATCAAATTTCAAAAAATCGTTCAAATTGACTCGAATATTAAAGCTTTCTTAATAACATTGTTTACAGGAAAATATCGACATATACTCGATTCCGAGAACCGAAACGTCTTCCTTTAATAAATGTACTATTTTAAATGTTTTGAATCATCGTCCTTTTTAATTTTGAATAATTTATAATCAAATGTATCACTAGAACATTAAAATAAGTATTCTTTGACTTAAATTTGATAAAGATTAAAAAAATCTGATAAGGATTAAACTAAAATCTAAAATCCCAAATAAATGACCGTTTTTAATTTTCCAGTAGAAGCAATATTTTTGCAAACGAAACCGCAGACAATGATGTATTTAAAAAAAAAAAAAAAATATGCGATGAAAATTTCAAAAATAAAATGTCTTATTACGAAAATTTTTTCTAATTAGTACACATTTATTCAGATTTTTGTAAGATTTGAAAAAAATTATATATATATCTATATATTAGTACGACAGGACTATTTCTTTCAATCTGGCATTTTGCTTCGTTACCAATTTACGAGTATAGTGTTCCACTTTGAAAATGCCTGCCAATATCCAATTTTACCATTTAATTTCTTACACAATCTTAAACTATTTTGCGAAATCCGTAAAAACTTCTATATATATGTATATATATACACTGGTGGAAAAAAAATCCCAACACCAAGAAAAAATTATCGTACAGTAATGAAATTTCAGCAATACATTTGTCTAGGTAACATATTTAATTGATTAAAGTTTCAAGATCACAGGTAAAGCCATTGGCGAAGAGAGCCATTTCAAATGTGAAATGTTGGTACATTAGTAACCGGTGTAACCGCCAGAATTTTGAATGCAAGCATGCAAACGTGCATGCATTGTCTCGTACAGGTGTCGGATATCAGTTTGTGGGATGGAGTTCCATGCCTGTTGCACTTGGACGGTCAATGCAGGGACGGTTAATGCTGGTTGTGGATGACGCTGGAGTTGTCGTCCAATAATGTCCCATACGTGCTCTATTGGAGAAAGATCTGGTGATCTAGCAGGCCAAGGCAACATGTCGACACTCTGTAGAGCATGTTGGGTTACAACAGCGGTATGAGGGCGAGCGTTATCCTGTTGGAAAACACCCCCTTGAATGCTGTTCATGAATGGCAGCACAACAGGTTGTATCACTAGACTGACGTACAAATTTGCAGTCAGTGTGCGTGGGATAACCACGAGAGTGCTCCTGCTGTCATACGAAATTGCTCCCCAAACCATAACTCTAGGAGTAGGCCCTGTGTGTCTAGGCCGCAGACAGGTCGCTAGCAGGCATTCACCTGGCCTCCTTCTAATCAACACACGGCTATCACTGCGACCAAGGCAGAACCGGCTTTCATCAGAAAACACAACAGATCTCCACTCCGTCCTCCAATGAGCTTTAGCTTGACACCACTCACGACGCAAACGGCAGTGGTTTGGAGTCAGTGGAATGCACGCTACAGGGTGTCTGGCTCGGAGCTGTCCTTGAAGTAACCGATTTGTAACAGTTCGTTGTGTCACTGTGGTGCCAACTGCAGCTCGAATTTCAGCTGCAGACGCAGTACGATTAGCCACAGCCATACGCCGAACACGGCGGTCTTCCTTCTCAGTAGTGCCACGTGGCCGCCCGGAACCCGGTCTTCTTGAGGCAGTACCTTCCCTTGACCACTGCTGCCAACACTCATGCACAGTGGATACATTCCTGCCAAGTCTTTCTGCAATATCGCGGAAAGAAAACCCACCTTCTCGTAGCCCTACTACACGACCTCGTTCAAACTCAGTGAGCTGTTGATAATGGCTTCTTCGTCTTCTTAGAGGCATCCTTGACTAACTTGACCCACTCCTTGACCCACTACGTCAAATCTCAACTGTAAATAACGATCACGAACCTTACAGCGCTTATTTAAAGCAAACCTCATTTGCATGTTCATAGTGTCGCTACTAGCGCCACACTTATGCGCGTAGCTCGAAATTTGAATCGACGTCATCTTTCAGATGTATAAACACGCCTACCAAATTTCGTTTATCTAGCACATCTCCTTCCTGGTGTTGGGATTTTTTTTCCATCAGTGTATATATTCACTTCCCATTGGTGAGGATCGAACTCACAATCTTCGGGTTCGTAGTTGTGTACTCTGACGACAGAGCCAACGAATTTTGGCTGAATATTCCCTGATTATTTAGACTAGTGTTTTCAGATTTTTTTTTTCACTTCCCATCGGTGAGGATCGAACACACAACCTTCGGGTCCGTAGTTGTGTATTCTGACCACAGATCCAACGGGTCTCGGCTGAATATTTCCTGATTATTTAGAGTGTTTTCATTTTTTTTAAGGGTGTTAAAATACAAATATGAGTAGTTTTGTCGTAATAAATTAAATTCTGTCATAGGCAGAATTTCATACATAGTTTTAATGCTCGCGAAGAGACCATACATCGAGATTTTATTTTCTATTATGTATTATTTTTAATAAATTAAAATTATTCTACATGTCGTATGAAAGCTTTATTTTCCGTATGCATTTGTTGAATTGCATTTTGGTACATAATTTTCGTATTTTCATATGTGTGCGTTTTTAAATTAAACATCTAAATAAATAAAAAAGAAAATAAAGGTCTTTTTAGTTTTGGGTTGTTATTCTTGTAATTAATGCATGTGCATGAGAAACAATGTGCATGATATAGTTAAAACCAAGCTTACAAAAGAACTTATACAAGTTATCAAATATGTTATGAATTCTGGTTTCAAGTAATTAAGTGTTATACAAATTCAAAGTTTCAAATACCTTTAATACTATTTTGTTTATTTTACACTTCTACATATTTGCAATAATTTAAAACCTGAACAAATCCAGAACTATATTATCTATATTCCATGAAATGTTATGGAAAAGTGAAGCGCAATAGCAAACGGCGTAAATATGTTGTGGAAGAACTTAGCACTTATGTTTAGATACTTAAAATTTCAGTTGAAAACATCTTAAATTATTCTACCGCAACAAATATGAAGTATTCGTGAATTCTATGGAATTTTATTCTTGGAAATATTCATTAATTTATAGAATGAATAAATCCTAAAATTTCAACTCACATGTTATGGATGAGAAAATAAGTTTTATATAAGGTTTGATTTAGAGTCTAAATAATTACGCTTCTTATAGCAGAAATCTTCTTGAAGCAGAAAAGTTTTTACTTTTATTCTCTTGATAGGATACGTAATTATAGACGAAATACACACAGGCATATTAGTTTTAGCCTTGAATCTAAGTTTGATAATGGCTGCTTTTATAATTATTTTTCAGTATTAGTAGCTTTAAAATTACTAAATTTTGAATGAAGAAAGTTTTTAGATTAAAACAGTTTTAAAATTAAAATGTTTATAAAAGCATTGGTAAAGTTTTGCATATGAAGCATGTTATGACAGGCGATCGAAAATAATATATTATACATTTATATATATATATATATAAACGGAAAAAAGGGAATTCATAAAAGCAAGATTGGCACGTTCTTTTTCCAGTATTATAGCAATAACTGATAAAGCAAAAGATTTTTCCGTAAAATGTTAAAATAATTTCATTGATAAATAAATAAATAAATAATTATGTATATGTGTGTATTATATACATATATATGTATTGAAAACCTTTTCAAACATTGAATAGACGAAAACAAGAAACATTGTATAAGATGAAACAGAAAATATACATAAAATACAAAAAAAGATTACGAATATCAAGCAACCTTAAATTGAAACATGCAAAGTCATTACGTTTTCAAGGGTATAGAATGAATATTGCATGTAAAATAGGTGTTATTTCTGTCTTGTTGTATGAAAATTGCTGAACATTTGCAACAAGCTTATACCCAATAACGCCCAAAAAAAGAAAAGTTTGAACCGAAAGAATAAATGTGAAACACTAAATGAGAATCAAACTTATTTAAATTCAAGCAGTAATTTCAAAATTATTAATTGAAATACTAATAATAATAGTTGAATGAATTACCAGTAATAATTAATAAAACTCAAGTTTAACATTAAATAACTGAATGATTAATTTATTATATATATATATATATATATATCAATAATTGGTTCATGCATAAGAGTCTGGAGCATGATATATATATATATAAAGTATGTTCATGTTGAAGAATTTTTACTATAAGTAAATTATATAGTAATAATAATAACAATAATAATTTTTCTCACCAAAATTACAAGGAAATTCATACGCACAGTTTATTTTGAAATCTAATCATAATTAATAAAAATTTCCGGAATTTTCAAAACGTTAAATACATCTTTTTAAGTCTGATAAGGTTTTAAATATATTCTCTTATTTACAAACAAGAAATGAGAGAATTAACGTTTTTGATATATTTATAGTAAAGTTCTTTAAAGTAATATATATGCTAGATAATTGAAAATAGCTTCATCAATCAGAATTAAAATATAAAAAGAAATATATTTTGAATTCTTTTAAATTCTTTATTATTTAGCCTGTTTTCTTTTATCTGTAGAATTTTTATTTGCCACAACACATTTCCGAATACGTATAATAATTTTCGTATTCAAGCATACACTGAGAAAACAATATACCACCTTCAGCTAGAATAAATAAGTGGCCACTTTCTAAATCCTATAACTAGAAATATAGATTTCCGAGCTATGCGTATAAGGCGCGTCAATAAACTGAACAGACGAAATAATCGAGCATTTCTAGTCTACACATTTCTAGATGCTGAAACAATATTCTGAATACTCTAAATATTCTAAATCATTTGTATTGCGAGAAATTCTCGCTTGATTTTTTAGACTTTGGTAACAAACCAAGATTACAGTTGCTGCAACCCGCCTATTGTAGTCTCATTTATTTGCAGAGAATTTTAAATAACTTTGCCCTCGAGAATATAGGCAAACTCTCTAGAATTCTAATAGGAGCTTCTAGAACTCGCTTTCAAAGGAGAAGCGACTAGAATTTATAAGGATGACACGGAACTATTTTTTCTAGAGCCACAATTTAGATTCTAGATGTCAGTTACAGAATTTTTTCTCAGTGTAGAATAAATAATTATTAAAAATATCAACAGTTATTTTAACCTATAAAATATCCAAAAAGATAAAATAATAATAATGATTGAAAAAATAATATTGATGATACAAAAAAGTCATTACATTCTATAAAAATTACATGTCATATGTAGTGTTGTATATTTAAAGGTAATATTGATAAATGAAAACAGTTTATCGGCAGACGAGTTGCGATAGGAATTTACCACGTGTTGAGTTCGAATCTCGATTCAGGGTCATATGTAGTGCTGTATATTTAAAGGTAATATTGATAAATGAAAACAGTTATCGGCAGACGAGTTGCGAAAGGAATTTACCACGTGTTGAGTTCGAATCTCGATTCAGGGTCATATGTAGTGCTGTATATTTAAAGGTAATATTGATAAATGAAAACAGTTATCGGCAGACGAGTTGCGAAAGGAATTTACCACGTGTTGAGTTCGAATCTCGATTCAGGGTCATATGTAGTGCTGTATATTTAAAGGTAATATTGATAAATGAAAACAGTTATCGGCAGACGAGTTGCGAAAGGAATTTACCACGTGTTGAGTTCGAATCTCGATTCAGGGTCATATGTAGTGCTGTATATTTAAAGGTAATATTGATAAATGAAAACAATTTATCGGCAGACGAGTTCCGAAAGGAATTTACCACGTGTTGAGTTCGAATCTCGATTCAGACAGGTTGTTCATAGGGGTTCAGGATTCATAATAAGCTGTAGGTCCCGGATTAATAAACTTTAATATTTAAAAATATAATTATAGACTCATATACCAAATCAAACCTCCGAACTGTAATTAAAAATATTTAAAGTAATTGTTGTCCGTCTAAACGCTATGATTTTCATTTTGGTAATTCAATATCTAAAGCATGGAATTAAAAAAAAAAAAAAAAAAAAAAAAAACTATATTTTATTTGATTTTGACATTAACTAAAATTAATTACATTTTGTCATTTTTTGCTTAGAAAAGGGCAATGCTATTTTAAGTATATCTCAATGCGTATGATAGCATAATGTTTGACAATTACAACAAACTTATTAGAAAACATGCTGATATAATTTCGATGCATATAACCTGACAGGTACCGTTGTTAGAAAACACTTCCTAGTCTTTTGCCTGTTGCTTATTCTTATGATATCTAATTGTGCGAATATGTCATGTATTTATACATATTAGAATAATAAGGAACTGAACAAAGCAAGAAATTCTCATATTAAATATAATTTTTTTATTATAATGTTATGTTTTACAATATATATGATGATCTATACATTTAAAAAATAATTTATAATTCTTAGACATAGTAAATACAAAAAAATTATTGAGGTTTATTGAAATATTCGTTTAGTTTGTTTTTAATTTCTTTATCATTCACAATAAAATGAATGCTTTCGAATATTTGAAAGAATATAAAACAAAATGATAAGTTAACGATCAACTATAAAGAATAATATTTCTACTTTTCAATCCTTATCCAAGAGATAGATCTGGTGTGTAAAAACCATTACAACTTTCCTTACCCACTACTATACATACTACAAACCTCTTTTGGGGATAGTGCGGTCAGAAAACATAAAATTTACTTACCAAATCCTTTAAGAGAAAACTAACTTATACTTCGTAATGAGATATAAAAACAAGTTTATAGAGCGAGTGAAAAAAAAAAAAAATGGTAGAGCCATTTTATTTGAAACGCCAATTTTCGAGATTTAAAAGGGAAAAAAAAAAAAAAAAAACACTTACGAGATCCTAAATTTGACGTACTTATAAAGGACGCCTACCAATTTAACTAACTATTGAGGTAAGGGGGAAGGCGCAAGTTGGGGAAAGACATAAGTTTGATCCTAACACCTTTATATGTCAACACATGGTATTACTGACCAGCATGTGTGAGAAGTCTTATCCCAGTGAAAGCGTGGATTATGAACTAATGCTAATTTATCTCCTTTAATTGCCGTTATTTTGGATTTCGTGAGCATTTAACCTTGTGAGTAAAGCCCTTATAATCTTCGGTTGATCAAATGTAAAGTTCACAGACAGATGTTTTATTTTAAATAAGATAACAGTAATATAAGTGAGTTCCTTATTCTATTACTCACTCAAGGTAATCAGAAGCGGCCTTAACCTCGCAGCAATACGAAAATAAGCATGTGTGGCATCTTCACCCCATACTTGGGGTAAGGCGCTTCATGGTTCACAAATAAATTAAATGACCTTTAAATTTTATGTTCTATTTTATATACTGTATTTTATAGTGTAGAATATAAAGGGAATTAATAATTACTTTGTTATTTACTTTGTGTAAAATCAATCCTATGCAGACGAATATCGGCAAATCGTCAGCAAAAGAAAAAATATATATATAAGTCCATTTTCTAATCTTCTCCCTGTAAATTAATACATTGTAAAAAAAAGTATTTTGTGTATTTCCAGTTCAACCATATTAGTACCATAGCCGTATGTATATACTGGTGGCATTTACTGGTGTAAATAAAATTTAAACTATTTTAATACGAATATATACAAATGTTTTCTTAAATATAATAACGTTTTATAGGAGCACCAAAAGGTGGGGCTTACACTTTAAAATATGAAGACTAAAAAGGGTTAACATAGCTGTAAAGTGTTCCGTATTTTAAGTACTGGTATATTTTTACAGCATATTTTTTAAAGTTTTTGTCGCACCTTTCTTTGATTAAATAAAGTAAAAATTATCATAAAAATTACTAATATTCAAAATACGGAACATTGGACGGAACATTTGACATTTGGTATCAAAATACGGAACATATTGAACATTTGACGGAACATTTGACATCATAATACGAAACATTTTGATCAGTTAAGGAACTGCTATTTATACTGATAAAAATATTCAATCGATCGTTTTTTAAATTATTATAAACATTCGCCTCTTTGGAATAGCATAAGACTACGGCTAGTGTTATTTACATGCTTTTATTTACATGCAAATTTTTAATCCTAAAAAACATATTTTTTTTAATAATATTTATGATCAATGATACTATTACTAGTAAAATATTTAATGATAGTTTTGTCCAGTTCAAGGTACACTTAGAAAAAATTCTTGCCTGGCATCTAGAAATTAAATTGTATCTCTAGTAAATATAGTTCCATATCATCCTTATAAATTCTAGTTCCCCTTGCTAGCCAGTTCTAAAAACCCATATTAGAATTTTAGATCGTTTTCCTATATTTTCTTGGTCAAACTTATTTAAAAATCTCTGCAAATAAATGCGAAATCAAAAGGCGATTTTTAGTAACTAAAATATTGGTTTATGACCCAATTCTAGGAAATCGAGCTAGAATTTCTCGCAACACAAAGGATTTGCAACCTCCATAATACTCATAATATTCTTTCACCATTTAGAAAACTCCAGTTCAAGGTACACTGAAGAAACATTTTGTGCCTAACATCTAGAAATTAAATTGTGTCTCTAGAAAATATAGTACCATGTCATCCTTATAAATTCTAGTTCCCTTTTCTAGCCAGTTCTAAAACCCCATATTAGAATTTTAGATCGTTTTCCTATATTTTCTTGGTCAAACTTATTTAAAAATCTCTGCAAATAAATGCGAAATCAAAAGGCGAGTTTTAGTAACTAAAATCTTGGTTTATGACCCAATTCTAGAAAATCGAGCTAGAATTTCACGCAACATAAAGTATTCGTAATCTCCATCATACTCATGATATTGTTTCACCATCTAGAAAATTATAGACTAGAAATTTTCGATCATTTAATCTATCTAGGTTATTGGTTTACCTTATACGCATAGTTCGGAAATCTACATTTCTAGTTTAAGGTTTCAGAAAATGACTACTTATTCATTTCCTTAACCGCACACTTGTGTACAATACATATACATCCTGAAAATGTCCATAGAATGTCCATAGATGTCCTTTTCATCCATAGAACATCCATAGGATGTCGTTTGGAGAAAGTGTGTGGTTAGGGATTTAGACAGAAGCGGTACATTTTTTCCCCTCAGTGTATAGTAATATTATAGAAACAATAAAAATTATATTAAAAACAAACTAACATAAATAAAATTAACATACGTATTTAAAAAAAACACCAAATACAATATTGCTGAAATGTATTGCTGCCCACTCATTGCCATGCGCAATACATGATGCACGTAATGTATTATTTTGTATGCATATTTGTGAGAAATTAGAGTTCGTAGGGACCCACAATTTGTACCAGAATTTTCCACTGCTATTTGCATCCAATAAGTTTCTTTTTAAATTTATGGCTATTTTTAGGACAAAAATTGCCATTTAAAATTAGTGGTGAAAAACTCAGGGAAAAATATAAACCGAATGAACCAAGCTTATAAATCTTTCTTGCATTTAATAAGAATTATTTTGTCTTTTTCCTGTAGTAATAAGCAAGTGACTTTTTATTGGAATATTTCTAGATATTCATTTTTACACGAATAAACAAGATATATAATAATCATTATAATAATTTTAAACAGCAATAAAAATTAAAGAATGAAACAGTCACTAATATTGCCAGATTGGGGACATTTTTATTCAATTTCCACAACAAATTTAAATTTTAACAGTCATTTCAAAGATTAAGCATCTAATATGTATATCAGATATCACTTCTCAAAATTATTAGTGAGAGTTGAATAAAAAAAAGTCCCCAATGTGGCAACACTAACACACATGCACGCATATATATACATATTTCTTCTTTTCCTTCTTTATTAATATAATGTATGATGATAAAAGTAATTAAAAAATAATGAAATTACGAAACATGTATTAAATTATTGCTTCATCAAGCAAATCACAATATTAAATTACATAAATTTGCATTCATCATTACTTTGCTTCACTAATAATGCATAGTATAAATTCAAATATTCACTTTTCTTCTTTATGTTTATCAGTAGATGATAAACAGTACAAATATTGCCACAAGGCACTTTAATGAAAAAACTCATTTTAGGTTATTATGTCTTTAGTAATTCAAAATGCAAGCTCACAAATATGTAAAATTAAGTCTCGGAACATCATTGAAAGAAAAAAAAAAGTTATTCATAAAATAAAACTATAAATAAACATGGAAGAATTTTCACTGTAATTGCAACGTTTTCTACTTTTTTTTTTTTTTTTTTAACATAAAGTTATTTAGACGAAAATAAAAAAGCAGATCACATTATATTACATAAAAAAAAAAAAAAAAAAAAATCCGTTAACGATTTTTTTTTCTTTTTTTGAAGAGTGAAAATGTAATAAATGGAAAACGTCTGAAATGAAATGATTTGAACCTTTTACATATTACAGGCATGCGTTAATTTTATTCTTTTTCAATTTGTATTAAAGTAAATATTTCAGTAAAAACACAGTACATACAGATATATAAATATTTAATTTTTTATACATATATATATATATATATATACATATACATATATATTGAAAATGGAACAGAATAAAAGGATGATTCTTTTATAATGATTATATGATACACTGAGAAAAAATTGTGTAATTGACATCTAGAATCTAGATTGTGAATCTAGTAAAAATATTTCCTTGTCCTTCTTATAAATTCGAGTCCTCTTTGAAAGCGAGTTCTACTCGTAGAAACCCTTATTAGAATTCTAGAGCGATCATTTGAATTATCGAGGTCAATTTTTTAAAATTCTATGTAAATAAATGCAAATAAAAGAGGCGAGTTTTATCATTTATAATCTAGGTTTATTACCTAATTCTATGAAAATCAAGCGAGAATTTCTCGCAATACAAAGGATTCAGAATATTGTTGCACCATCTAGAAATATATAAACTAGAAATCCTTGATCATTTCGTTAATTTAGATAATTGGCTTGCCTTATACGCATAGCTCGGAAATCTATATTTCTAGTTTAGGGATTTAGAAACTGACCCCATATTCGCTCTAGATGAAAGCGGTATATTTTTTCCCTCAGTGTAATACTCGAGTCTAGAATGTTTAGCAAAAATAATTAATTCATAATTATGTCATAATTTACTTATACATATTATATATATACGCATAAGTATCTATATATAGTTTTATATAGAAAGTAATAAATAGGTGTAAAAGTTTAAGATAAATGGGCGGGGTTAACAAAAAGGAATTTAAAGTGTTAATAAATGCGAGAACAACGAATTAAAGTAACGAAAAAACATTTAAAAAATAACACTTCATGTGCAAACACCTATCCGCTTCCTCTACAATTGGTGGGAGCAGTATAAAAGACGATATTTAAGAAAATGAAAAAGGCCTAACAGGAACCCTAAGGAAATTCCCTTTTTAAGGAAATGAAATCGTTTACAAAGAAAAAAACACACTTTCATTTCTTTTATAAATATTGGGTGCAGAGTTTCCAACTTTTATAATTTATTCACGAGCATTTTTAGCCTCGCCTTCTTTTCGCACCAGAAAATTTGTAGATTATCTCTCTTTAATATGTGAGAATGATTAAATAAGAACAAAATCTTTTTTCCAAAATTTCCGGTATGAAAAAGTGGCGGGGCTAAAAATTCTCGTGAATAAATTATAAAAGTTGGCTACTCTGATTGGATGTCGTCTTCAATGTCAAATGAATCTATAGTGGTCATAAGGACTTACCTCTACTAGTTAATGATAATATTTTGTAGATCCCTTGTCTATGACAAAATAAAATATTAAGCAAGCTAAATAAATATCACATTCTTAATTAACACTTTCGCGACCGTTGATGTAGATTCACAGTGGGCGTTTCTTTCGCAATTTGTATGTTATTTATTTCTTAAAAATATACCCAATATTCATATTTGTACTATTAATATACTATGAATATAAAAGCTCTGATTAGAAAGAGTATAACTGTAATGCATATCCATTTGTAATATAAATGTGAAAACCGAAAATTTTGTTCTGAAACATTGTAACTGGGGAAAAATAACGCCCCTAGGCGGACCTTGCTTTCAAAGAGACAAAAACATCCGGTCGAGAGAGTGTTAAGTCATATCAAAGCGAAGGTTAGAAGATATCAGTTAAACATGAAAGGAGTTATACTGAAAACAAATCTGTGACAGATATCTAAAAAATAAATTTACCTCTGGTAAAAATAGTTCTATGCCATCCTTAGCTTTCATTTCTAGTGAGTTCTAAAAACCTCTATGAGAATTCTAGGGCTTTTACCTATTATTTTGGTCAAACTTATTTAAAAAATCTCAGAAAATAAATTCGATCGTAAGAGGCGAGTTTTAGTAACTATAATTTTGATTTATAACCGAATTCTAAGAAAACAAGCGAGAATTTCTCGCATTAAAATTAACATTCGTAATATTCATAATATTGTTTCACCATCTAGAAAAGTATAAACGAGAAATTCTCTATCATTTCGTCTATTCCATTTATTTGTTTATTTTATGTGTGTAGCTCGGAAATTATATTTCCAGTTTAAGAATTCTCAACATGAATGCCTATTCGTTTTAGATGAAGGCGGTGTATTTTATTCTCAGTGTAAATTATAATAATAATAATAATAATAATAATAATAATAAATGTTATTTAGAACTACAAAAAACACATTAAAAAAAAGTTCTTTATTTTTGTCAGTTTAACGATTCTAAAACTTATGGCTTGAAATATTTTCAGTTCTAGACATTAACCCTTTGCACTCGAGACCTTTTTCGCTCCTGCGAACCAGCAGCATGAGGTGGTTTTCTTTTATATACTGAATGACTTATCATTAACATAAATGATTTCACACACAATTCAATTCTTAAAAATTTATTTAACCATTTAATGTAACTTTATACTTCAAAGAAGGACGTTTGTTAAATGTATAAACATTACCACGTCAAATCAAGTGGTGATCGAGATTCACCTCTCGAGTGCAAAGGGTTAATGGTAGAGGAGTTTGAAACAAAACCGGAATTTTGTTCGAATTCATGCAAGAGTTAGAGAAATTGATTTCAGGGTTTTAGTTGCAAAGTATCAATTAGTAGTACGGTATCTACTACTAATGCATTTTCCTTATTGTTACATTTTAATTGCTGTTTATTGATAGAATATTAAACGAAATATTATGAATTACAACCACATGTATTATATTAAAACTACCTATATATATATATATATATATGTATATATATAAGATGTTAGTTATCTAAGAAGTTATAAATATAATTACATATGTTTTAAACCTAAATGGAAAAGGCTTTTAATGATATATATTATATATATCAATATAAGATAAAAACGAACTACTTATCCTTTTCCAAAAATAATATAAACAGTTAATATATTATGTGCACATTAAAAATATTATTATATTATATTATATTATTAAAATATTATTATATTATATTATGTGCACATTAAAAATATTATTATATTCATAAATAATAATCTAACGCACATATTTAAATGACATTATAATAAATCTATTGCCAAAATTTTTATTTCCAGCTTTGAAAGTAACTTCTTTGTCTTCATTGCTAAAAATAAATCTAAATTGCAAAATATTACTGAAACGTGAAAAAACTGTGGTTCAGCTGTGGTAAATAAAATCCTTCTCATAGACAAGAAAAGGGAGTGAGAAAAACAATTGTTTACTGTTATTATTTTTCATTTTGTTTCCTTGAATAAAGCTCCGTAGATAATAGGTACACAAAAGATTAGGAAAAAAGTATCTTTTCTCAGCGTACATGATAAGAAAACAGATTTTTTTCACTCTCATTTTTTTTTTCTTCTCAGAGGATAATTTCGTATTTCAGTTAGTAATATTTTCTTCAGAAAATTAATTTTTTCTTTAATTTCTTCTTTTTACATCATACACCAAAAAGCATATTCAATTTATTTTTATCTCTTTAACTTTTCAGAATTCTTACAAGTTTCTCGAATTAACTATGTGACACTTGAGAACTGATTTTACGTTTTTTCCTGCATATATAATAAAAAAAAGTGCTAGATTCGTGGAAATTTTGGAAATTCTTTTTTATATATTTACGTTTTTGAAATATTCAACGCAATTCGTCTTTGCTTTAGTAAATGTGTGTCTGTGTTAACAAAAATTTCCAGAAGCTCAGGAAATATTTCATGAGTACTTGATCGAATTTAACAGCCCTTTTCACTTACCGTCGCCGGAAGCCCGAGTCAATGTTATTCTATGGGGAAATTTTCTTTAGAAATAACTTATTAACTAATACATATTTTTAAATTCTGTTTTCACATTCAGGACATTCCCAACTGTTAAATTGATGGACCTTTTTTAAAAATGTATTTTTTTAATTTTTAATATTTTATTTTGAAATTGCAAAATGAAAAAAAATTCACATACTGAAAATTCGTATTTTGCAGCTTCAAAATAAAATATAAAAAATTAAAAAAAATAATTAAAAAAAAAAGGTCCGTCAGTTTAACAGTTGGGAATTTCCAGAATGTGAAAACAGAATTTAAAAATATGTATTAGCTAATAAGATATTTGTAAAGAAAAAAATCCCCATAGGATAACATTAGCTTCGGCTTCCGGCGACGGTGAGTGATGCGGGTATTCATAGTATCATAACTTAAATTGGTAATGATTAGCTTCTGAAATTAATCGTCTAATAATTAGTCTTTTTATGCTGCAATTTTCGGCTTTGTGAGGACTATATCTTTTATTCTTTGCTATGTGCATGCTTGAAATTGGAAATGTGAGATGAATCTTATGTAAAATTATACTTATTCAATGTAGGTGCATATCATTTGTTAGCTGACGCTGCTTTGCTGCAATTGATTCTCGTTTACGGAAAGGCAGTTTCTTAGCTTTTATGCCACAAAACTTAATTATTAATTGGGTATATGGATAATGTATGAAGATAATACTTCAACAACATTTTTCAGGAACATACGAAAGATTATAGATTATAATAATTAATAAATACGTTATTTTCCAAAAATGATATTTTGTAATTAAAAAATCCAGAATCTATCACAAACAGGACTTCATACTGAGTGGTTGATTTTAAGTTTATGTAATAATCTTTCTTAAAAAAAAAAAATAAATAAATAAAAAATAATTATAAAAACAGTAAAAAGGGAGGAAATTGTAAATTCAATTTTTAAATAAAGCTTATTGTCTGTTTTTAAATGTATTGGAATAAAAAGAGATTTAAAAAAAAAATAGCGTAACGTATGAAAATTTTTTATTTCTAAACATTTTTACTTCAGTGTTATGTCAGTCGTTTTTCATGTGAATCGAGCAAAACTTTTATTCTGAGAAATTTATATTTAGAAAAAGACATTTTTTTTTCCACATTCCACGTGTCTACTTATTTTATGGCCGCTTGATACATTTTCCTTTTCTAATTTCGACGTAAAATTTTAATGAAAAAACTTTCAAAATACATTTTTTAGCTCATAAACTATGCATAGTAAATTTGAAACAAATTAAAATGCTTAACTAAATGTTACCATGTTATTTTAAATCTAACTGTTGATTTGGTTTAACTATAATATACTATAATTAACTAATTAACTATTTAACTATAATATATTCTTTCAATGTTTAAGTTTATAAAAATATTGTTTTTGTACTGATGATGAAATTTGATCTAACATCGAAACGTCTATTATACTTTTAATAGTTTTTATAAGTATATTCTTATTACATTATTAGTCTCATAATAAAAGAGTTTTTATTTTTAATGTATGTTAATGAGACGGAATGGTGTTTGTGCATATTATTGTTAAATCATTTCCAATGATATCTTATGGTAAAAAATGTTGATCTTTATACATTATGCAAGTGGACAAAGAACATTCCTTGTTGAGTGGCAACGTTAATTCTAAAACTGCACGCTCTAAATTAAAAGCTTCCCGTGATGTGCTCTGAACTTTATTAGATGCAGTTAAAGTGACAATGTTTCCTGGGATAATAATAATTTAAATCCCACACTTTTTTTTAATGACGATTCTGTAAACGTCTACGAACGTGTGAGGCAACAAGTAGTTGCTCTGAAATAATGTAGATTAATGACATAATCTTCAATTTTCCGAATAAAAATACTTTTTTGCAAAGATTTACTTTGAGTTTCAAACCCCTACACACATATTTACAGTCGGTAACAAAAGTGTTCGAACACTAACAAAATTCCTGTGTACAAAAAGTACACTTTAAACTGTTTTCTTAAAAAAATCCTTATCTAACCATGTTCTTACACTGACTAAGAACAGGATTCGACAAGGATATATTTAACAAAACCGTATGAAGTGTACTTTTTTTACATAGGAATTTTTGCTAGCGTTCAGACACTTTTGTTACCGACTGTACCCTCTTGTCATGGGTTTAAAACTGCAGTGGGCAGCAAAATTATTCGAGCGCCAGCATAATTCCTATCTAGAAAGGTACACTTAATACTGATTTCTTAAATAAATCCTTGTCGAGTCATGTTCTTAGTCAATCTAAGAACATGATTCGACAGGGATTTATTTAACAGAACAGTATTAAATGTTTTATATGTATATATATGAATTTTTTATATAGGAAATATTGCTAACGCTTGGACAATTTCGCTACCGACTGTAAGAACGTGTCGGTAAAATTAACTATTAGCCTTTTATTTATATGTCAAAATTTCATTTTTAAAGTTTTTGAATGAATTTAATGTAAATCTACAATTTTGTTTTCACTAATTTTCACCTTTCAACTGTAAAATGAACTGAATACATTAAAAATGTGAAACAAATTAATTAACAGAGATGTACCTGTAGTAGACTTAGTTGAACTTGTAGACACTTTTAAATTTAAATTCTAAAAATACTCTTTCTATATGATGAATATTTTCACCTCTCTTTTCAGCTTGATTTCGGCAATCCTGTATTATTAGTAATTTGAACTACGAAGATTATTAGTCTTAAGTTTTGGAAAGAGATATGTTTAACAGAAAAATTGCCGGCAATAAGCAGAAAATATTTGACTTGATATGAATGGATTTATTCAAACTGATTCCCAGACCTTCTGTTTTCAAATGACTAAAATTATTATACAGTATTCAGTTATTGTGTTGAATCATAATATTATTATGAATGCTAACTAAAGCAACCGGAATATGTCACCATTGTCAGTTGAGGACAGTTCTATCCATCACTAGAGTAATGGATTTCATGGTGGAAAACCAGCAGTGTATATAGGCCCATATTCTCTTAAATTCGGAATACTAAATGTGAATTCTTTTCACTTGAAATCAGGTAGGATAATCTGATTTTTATATTCATATGAAATTTTTTCTTAAATTTATTGATAATATTTAAACATCGTCTAAATAACACAAAGAATCTCTTAAATATTTCAACTCGAGGCTGGATTTCAAATAAAATATATGAGGAGGTAATTGAATTAATATGTACAAATCAAAAGTCAATTTAAATGAGACAATTTAAATAAAGTAATAGAATTGAAATGAATCATTCTGACCATTAAATATTTAGAGGTTTTTATATTTCAACTTTATTACAAGTTTATATATAATTTTCATTCTATTATTAAATTAATGCATCAAAAAATACCTTTCATTAATTAAATATGCGTTTCAATTATGTTTGCATCTTATTTCGCCTTTTCTACATTTTAAAATGTTCACTACAAGCGTATTTTAAGATCTCCAGAGCAGTAATTTTTTTTAGGATAAAAAAACTGTAATTAGTACCACTTAGTACCGTAAGATCCAGTAATTATTACTTGAGGCATCTAAGATATTGGTTATAGTTATAGTCTCAAAAGAATAAAAATAAAAATAAATAAGAATTGTATACCAAAAATAGACGATAAATGCCCTTAAAGTCTAAAATAACACTACTATTATTATACACATTATTACAAATTTCTTTTGCAGTTTTATCTTTTAATCAATTGTGATGTCACCTAGAAATATGCTGAAAATCTAACTTCCTTTGTCTGTATTTAGAAGAAAATGTGTGTACTTAACCCGTAAATATAGCATTATACAATAAATATATATACTGGATGTCCTATACGTTTCTAGACATTTCAAAAATTGATAAAATTTAAGGAACTGGAACAATTGAACGCGGTTTGCGAAAACGTCACTCTCGTGAAAGAAGATTATTTTTTTTGGTAAAGAAAAAAAAATAGTTAAGATTTTCGTCAATAGAGGGCACTATCCGTGATAAAATCACACATTTTCGTGAAAAACTATATTTATTTCCATGCAAATCTTTAGTGGTATATAAATCCTATTCTAAGTGTCCGCCATCACCATAAATTACAGTTTGCAAGCGAGTTGCAACTTGGTTACATTACCGCTAACTTCAGATTCAGCCGACGATTCTTACCTGACGGAAAATATCGTCACCAATAACGCTTTATCCACCAAGTCAGCATCGCAGTTAAAAGTTCATATATGTGAAAATAGAATAAGAAATAAGCTGTGTTAATCGTAAACCATGTAATTTGTAGGACTCTGATTTGCATATTTTTCGTTACGCATCCGTACAGCGCTCTCTATCGACGAAAATTTTAACTATTTTTTTCTTTACTTAAAAAAAAAAAAAAAAAAAAAAAAGAAAAAATCCCCCTTCAGGAAAATAACTTTTTCGCAAACTGCGTTCATTTCTACCAATTCCTTCAAGTTTTATGAATTTTTATAATGTCTGCAGACTTATGTGCAGAACTCCCGGTAGGGTAAGTGCACCATGATTGACACTTTTAGAGCAATCTCTGATGTTTTTAACACGCTTTTGTTAGCTTCACCTGTATGTATGTATGTTTGTATGTATGTACGTATGTATGTTTGTATGTATGTATGTTTGTATGTATGTATGTATGTACGTATGTATGTTTGTAACTGCTCTGGGAGCAAACAAAAAATTTATATTGTAAAAAAATACTTTCCCTACGTGAACGATGTGGCGTTGAGGTAAGGCGCCGCGATACGAACCTAAAGGTCCAGCGTTCGACCCCAGTCAGGGGAGATTTTTAAAAAATGGTTTTTGTTTAATTCTAAGTTATTTTAATTAAAGATTTAAATGTAAATATTATGGTGTGTCACTCACACGATTTTCTCTTACCTGCATTTTAATACTAAGATAGATATTTTGTGCTTTTTAGTTCACATTTCTATAAAAGCGTGTTCTTTAATTTTTTAAAACTATAATATTATTAATGTTCTAGTCATCAGAAACTATTTTTAGAAATCTTAAGTTAGTACATATGGTATTTGAAAGACATTTTGAACCACATATATGTTAAAATATATACATTTGATAATAATAATTTTTTTTTTATGAATATATATTTGACACCCACTCAATGTTCCAGTAATTGACACTGCCGATTTTTCATTTTATCAGTAATTGGTACCCTATGACCCAGCGTTTGACACTGCTAGTTTTCATTTTACCAGTTATAAGCACTCTATGCTCCAGTGTTTGACATAAAATGTTAAAATTCTTATATGCAAAATATATGATTTTATTATTTTTCTTATTTATTAATTATTTCGGGATAGATGTCAATTACTGGAGCATGCCAATCACTGGAGCACCTACCCTATGTATTTTTAATATAGAAAATGTTCATTCACTTTTTTTTTTTTTTTATGATCATAATAAAAGATTCTTCATCGGCAGTGTGAGAGAGTAATGATATTTAATTATCCGAATATTAGTGAAAAAAAAAAAAAAAAAAAACTTATTTAACATTTATTTAACATTTTGTGCAGATGCTCAATATAATTAAAGGACTTCTAAGATACTTTATTACAAATTATCCTTCATTGTCAACGTCTCGAGAGAAATTAATAAACTTTAAAAACAAATTCTTAATAAGTTGAAAAATCTTCTGTTGTCAAACTACTAAATAATGTTACAACATAAAGATCACTTGAATATGCTAAACGATTATAAGGCATTATTATTCTCATGTGTACAGATGTTTAGCTTTTAAATATACACTACCCATAGTACCATGCTCCAATAAAGTATTTATTTTCATTAAATTATATTAATTCAAAACTTTTCCAAGTTTTCGACCGGGGAAATACTTTTAAACTAAGATATCACGTACTAGTCCCATTTGAATATTTTCGCTATTATAATTAACTTCGCCTGATATTTTAAAAGGAAATATTAATATAGATTAATTGATTGCATGACATATTTTCTTAGAAAATTTCTGGAAGATATTACTTTACGCGGCTATTGGTTTGTTAAAGTAATTTATTCATAGAGATTTTCCTTTGCGTTTGACAGGTTAGATGAAACTGAAATGAGCAATTAAGAATTACGCTGCAAAATTTCTAACTAAGTACTTCTGAGGAATTTAACTTGTTATGTGTTTAATTATTTGTTCTATAATTATAGGATTTCACTGTCGGTTTCACTCCCTCGAAGTATCCGCTGAATATAAATGCAAGTATTATAATATGAAATTCACTTACTTATATTTGAAATTGTTCTTTAAAAATAAGTTCATTCTAAATATACTTTTAAGTTTAATTTCAGATATGTTGTTTATGTTACTTTATTTTTAATTACAAGTTTATTTAAAATTAAATATTTTGTAAGGAAATTTTTACTTATTTATGTGAGATTACTTTTAAACGGATTATTTGAGTGCTGTCATTATTATTTTATTAATAATATTTACCTTTTTTTGTGCAATAATACTTTATTTTTAACTTTATAACAATTTGGTTTAAACAGTAAAACAGTAATACAAGCTTGTAAATAAAAAAATAAAGTTTAGAAACAAATAGCTGATACTGATAAATTTTTGGACGCTGATTTCAAGTACAGTCGGTAACAAAATGTCCGAACACTAGCGAAAATTCCTATGTAAAAACAGTACATTTCATACGGTTTTGGTAAATAAATCCTTGTCGAATCCTCTTCTTAGTCAGTCTAAGAACATGATTCGATAAGGATTTATTTAACAGAACCGTATGAAGTGTACTTTTTTTATATAGAAATTTTTGCTAGTGTTCGGACACTTTTGTTACCGACTGTACCAATTTTTCAAAAGATTGAATATTAATTAGAGAGTGATCGTAGGTACCAAGGTTGATGAAACGAAAGTATGATGGTTGACTACTATTGGATGCTACACAGAGAGGTCCCACGTAGAGCTTACAACAGACTAAGTGCAAAAAAAAACTTTCAAGGCAAATGGAAAAGGAAACATTAAAGATATATCCACTCTCAAAAATAATATACTCAAGTTTGACGATTCAGACATCCTCGGGTTTAATTTCATTGTTTTTGACAACCATTTCGTCAAGCGATCACGTGATTTTTGACGAAACGTGAACTCTCAAATATTTGACGAAACTGTTTACTCACAACAGCGCGTGCTAGCTTTTCTTACCGCCATATTAGTTTTTTTCCTGTGTTTCGTTTCGACATTATGTTACAATTACTTTTATTTGTTTGCTCTGTTTTATTCATATTTTCATCAAATATAAATAGGACTATTTAATCCTCCAAATCAACGAACTTGCAGGTAATTTTATAATTCTATAATTTGTATTTTATTCTGTATATTGAAACTAGAAAGAAAAAATTGTTTCTTTACTTTTGACGAAATTCGTATGTTCAATCAAGTGACGAAAGTAATTGTCTCAATTTGACGAAATATTCGCTCGGAGCATTTCACTGGAAACGGTTTCGTCAAAATGAAAGAAAATTTCTTTAAATTTGAGTATCCATTTCTGAGAGTGTGAATTTTGGATATATTTAAGAATGGTAAACCATCAACTGTTCTAATTCACATTATTTCCAATTAGTATAAATTCAATATATATTAGGTAAATCATACCCAATTGTTAATTTGTAAATAAAACACTTTAAAATACTGTGAAAAGACCATCTTCTTTCCACAGTGTGTACAATAGGCTTTTTTGTCCATACATTTAACCTCACTTCGTGAAAAAACTTTGTGATTGAGAAAAATGTATGCTATATTTGAAATCAGCACACCGTATAATATAAAAATGAGTCATTATATTGAAAATACTTAATTATGAATGAAATATTGTAGGCATGTGTAATGTATACCTGCTATTGTAAATTCATAGCAGCGTTCAATTAAGAATAAATATATAAATAAGCAAATGAATTTTCGTCGTTAATAATGTTATAAAATACTTTTAAAAAAAGCAGCTTTTATAAATAAATTCTACTTTAAAAAACTTTAAATGCTTCGAGTGCCTATCATCTCAGCTGTTTTAAATAAAAATAACATTATAAAATGATTGCGGAGACAAAGGACTTAAAAAAAAAATTACAATTATAATTCTATCACTGCAAAAAGTTGCAAGAGAAATACCATATTTAAAGTAACTTTTACATTAATCGTTAAATTGCAAAATGTTTCTAGATAATTGATTTTTGATTCCATTGTAATTGTTAATTTAAATTGTATGGCCGCTCCCATCTTCGTGAAGAAGTCCAGTACCCGTTTTTGTAACAAACTGCTGTAAAATCATGACTGTTAACAACCACTTCTCTATAAAAAAGTCACTTCTCTTCTTCGAGAAAAAGATCTTTACGGACAGGAATTTATTTTTACGCCCAGTTATTGGAACTGTTTTGGTCGGTCACTGACAGTAATTTAGTGCGATATTTTGTTTTTACAGTGTACACGGATCTAAAATAAATTGCAGTAAAATTCTGAGTTTTGATAGTTTATTAAATGTGACTTTTCACATTTAATAAACTGTGAAACGAATGTGACTTTCCTTCTTCGAGAAAAAAAAAAAAAGAAAAGTCATGATACATTTACAGGCATAACTTTAGTTTTACTATTGGTGTCTGGACAACATATTTAGGGTCACTGATTGGTAAAAATGTTCAAATTTTTCACACTGTAGCTTTAGAGGATTTTAACAAAAGTTATTTGACATTTTTTATGTTACAATACTAACTTTGAATTTTTTTTTTCTTTTCAGTTTCTTTAAAAAAAAATCTTTTTTTTTTTTTTTTTTTTTTTTTTTCTTATAATTTCAAAAGTTAAAAAAAAAAAAAAAAAAAGGAAGATTGCACTTGTGTTTTGTTGTAAAGTATATAATAAGCGTTGAATGAAGCGTGATTTCATGGAGAGTGAATAAAAAAAAAAAAAAAAAGACAAGGAATATGAGAAATTTATGTTTAAAGTTTTCATTTTACTACAGATGTAATATTATTTTTATATATAAACGCTTATAAGTAATATAGAGTGATGAGGATTGAAACATGTTTTTGCCATACATTACTACTGCTATGTAATTTTCACATTTTAGTAAAATTGAAATATCGAATTTTTAATGGAATTACTCTAAAAAAAAAACTGGTGTGAAAAAAAAAGCAGGAACTAAATTTTTTTTGCTTCATAATGAGATGGTTGGCAGGTATGTATTTGTATTAATCTTGGTACTAAGACCTTAAAGCCACTATAAAATTAAATGCTGATATACACATATACATTGAAATTTTATTTTTCCGACTGAGTGAAAATAATGCCTGGACCGGGAGTCGAACCCCGGATCTACCAATTGAGCTATCCAGGCCGACAACCGGTCAGCATTACTCACTCAGACAACCTTTAGGCAGAAACATCTGGTCTAACATGTAGTTAGCTGGACAGAAATAAGACGCAGGTAATGGAAAACACCATTAAACAATAAGAGAAAGAAATACAATTTTATTAAAATCACACAATAAACTGATTAGAAGAAAACCGTATTTATCGAAATTTTATTTTTCCGACTGAGTGAAAATAATGCCTGGACCGGGAGTCGAACCCCGGATCTACCAATTGAGCTATCCAGGCCGACAACCGGTCAGCATTACTCACTCAGACAACCTTTAGGCAGAAACATCTGGTCTAACATGTAGTTAGCTGGACAGAAATAAGACGCAGGTAATGGAAAACACCATTAAACAATAAGAGAAAGAAATACAATTTTATTAAAATCACACAATCAACTGATTAGAAGAAAACCGTATTTATTGAAATTTTATTTTTCCGACTGAGTGAAAATAATGCCTGGACCGGGAGTCGAACCCCGGATCATTGACTTACAAGGTCAAGGCTCTACCAATTGAGCTATCCAGGCCGACAACCGGCAGCATTACTCACTCAGACAACCTTTAGGCAGAAACATCTGGTCTAACATGTAGATAGCTCGACAGAAATAAGCTGCAGGTAATGGAAAACACCATTAAACAATAAGAGAAAGAAATACAATTTTTATTAAAATCACACAATCAACTGAATGGAAGAAAACCGTATTTATTGAAATTTTATTCTTCCGACTGAGTGAAAATAATGCCTGGACAGGGAGTCGAACCCCGGATCCTTGACTTACAAGGTCAAGATCCGTTGTTCGACTCCCGGTCCATGCATTATTTTCACTCAGTCGGAAAAACAAAATTTCAATAAATACGGTTTTCTTCTAATCAGTTGATTGTATGATTTCAATAAAAATTGTATACACATATATATTTATATTATTGACAGCTCTAGTTCTTTTCGAAACAGTTTGGTAATGTTTTATAGAGTGTAAATACAACGCCGCACCAGTGCTCTCTATGAGCAATTTGCCATGGTTTAGGGCTCACACCTGAGGGTGATCTGGAAATACGCCATGACAATTTTGATACTTCATGAAGGGGATGGCTCCCTCCCTTCAGTGGCCCCCAGAGGTATAATTTCATACACATACATGTAGGGGTTATCCAGATATTTAGTAAGTTCCCTCAAAATAGAATCAATAATTTTGTCAACGATGGTGGGGTCATAAAATCACAGATTAGGAATATCCGATAATCGTACACAATCACAAGTGAAAATTGATGGTAAGTCATTTAATCTAAAGATTATATCTGGTCTCTCATAAGGGCGCACTAGCACATTGGAATTCATACGTTTAGTGAACGTTGAAGAACTTAGATAAAAATACTGTGGCTCTTTAATTTTAAATTTAATACTAAAATTTCTGAAAGAGTTATTAAATACATACACATTGTTAAACTGTAAATGCATTTCGATTTATTGCTTTCTTAATTTTCACAGGTATCTGGTTTTATATTGATCTTTAATATAAATAAAAATGAAAAATCTATACTTTTTTTTTTTTTTTTTTTTTTTTTTGGGGGGGGGGGGGTTATTCTTGTGATTGTGATTAATCTATGTGCATGAGATGCTGGAGTTAGTTAGACTCTCAAAAGAAAGTAGGGTAAGGGCACCAGTGATTGACACTTTTAGAGCAATCTCTGATGTTTTAGATGTTCTAATCATCAGAAAATATTTTTGAAATCTTAAGTTAGTACATGTGGTATTTGAAAGACTTCAGAATCACACATATGCTAAAATATATACATTTGATAACAATTATTATTTTTTTATGAATTTTTATTTGACACCCACTCAATGTTCCAGTAATTGACACTGCCAGTTTTTCATTTTATCAGTAATGGGCATACTATGTTCTAGTGTTTGACACTGCTAGTTATTCATTTTACCAGTTATTAGCACCCTATGTTACAGTGTTTGACATAAAATGTTAAAATTCTTATATGCAAAATATATGATTTTATTATTTTTCTTATATATTAATTATTTCGGGATAGATGTCAATTACTGGAGCATGCCAATCACTGGAGCACCTACCCTATGTATTTTTAATATAGAAAATGTTCATTCACTTTTTTTTTTATGATGATAATAAAAGATTCTTCATCGGCACTGTGAGAGAGTAATTATATTTAATTATCCGAATATTAGTGAAAAAAAAAAAAACTTATTTAACATTTATTTAACATTTTGTGCAGATGCTCAATATAATTAAAGGACTTCTAAGATACTTTATTACAAATTATCCTTCATTGTCAACGTCTCGAGAGAAATTAATAAACTTTAAAAACAAATTCTTAATAAGTTGAAAAATCTTCTGTTGTCAAACTACTAAATAATGTTACAACATAAAGATCACTTGAATATGCTAAACGATTATAAGGCATTATTATTCTCATGTGTACAGATGTTTAGCTTTTAAATATACACTACCCATAGTACCATGCTCCAATAAAGTATTTATTTTCATTAAATTATATTAATTCAAAACTTTTCGAAGTTTTCGACCGGGGAAATACTTTTAAACTAAGATATCACGTACTAGTCCCATTTGAATATTTTCGCTATTATAATTAACTTCGCCTGATATTTTTAAAGGAAATATTAATATAGATTAATTGATTGCATGACATATTTTCTTAGAAAATTTCTGGAAGATATTACTTTACGCGGCTATTGGTTTGTTAAAGTAATTTATTCATAGAGATTTTCCCTTGCGTTTGACAGGTTAGATGAAACTGAAATGAGCAATTAAGAATTACGCTGCAAAATTTCTAACTAAGTACTTCTGAGGAATTTAACTTGTTATGTGTTTAATTATTTGTTCTATAATTATAGGATTTCACTGTCGGTATCACTCCCTCGAAGTATCCGCTGAATATAAATGCAAGTAATAAGAAATTCACTTACTTATATTTGAAATTGTTCTTTAAAAATAAGTTCATTCTATATATACTTTTAAGTTTAATTTCAGATATACTTTATTTTTAATTGCTTTATTTTTAATTACAAGTTTATTTAAAACTAAATATTTTGTAAGGAAATTTTTATTTATTTATGTGAGATTACTTTTAAACGGATTATTTGAGTGCTGTCATTATTTTTTTTTAATAATATTTACCATTTTTTGTGCAATAATACTTTATTTTTAACTTTATAACAATTTGGTTTAAATAGTAAAACAGTAATACAAGCTTGGAAATAAAAAAAAAAAGGTTAGAAACAAATAGCTGATACTGATAAATTTTTGGGCGTTGATTTCAAGTACAGTCGGTAACAAAATGTCCGAACACTAGCGAAAATTCCTATGTAAAAACAGTACATTTCATACGGTTTTGGTAAATAAATCCTTGTCGAATCCTCTTCTTAGTCAGTCTAAGAACATGATTCGATAAGGATTTATTTAACAGAACCGTATGAAGTGTACTTTTTTTACTTAGGAATTTTTGTTAGTGTTCGGACACTTTTGTTACCGACTGTACCAATTTTTCAAAAGATTGAATATTAATTAGAGAGTGATCGTAGGTACCAAGGTTGATGAAACGAAAGTATGATGGTTGACTACTATTGGATGCTACACAGAGAGGTCCCACATAGAGCTTACAACAGACTAAGTGCAAAAAAAAAAACTTTCAAGGCAAATGGAAAAGGAAATATTAAAGATATATCCACTCTCAAAAATAATATACTCAAGTTTGACGATTCAGACATCCTCGGGTTTAATTTCATTGTTTTTGACAACCATTTCGTCAAGCGATCACGTGATTTTTGACGAAACGTGAACTCTCAAATATTTGACGAAACTGTTTACTCACAACAGCGCGTGCTAGCTTTCCTTACCGCCATATTAGTTTTTTTCCTGTGTTTCGTTTCGACATTATGTTACAATTATTTTATTTGTTTGCTCTGTTTTATTCATATTTTCATCAAATATAAATAGGATATTTAATCGTCAAAATCAACGAACTTGCAGGTAATTTTATAATTCTATAATTTGTATTTTATTCTGTATATTGAAACTAGAAAGAAAAAATTGTTTCTTTACTTTTGACGAAATTCGTATGTTCAATCAAGTGACGAAAGTAATTGTCTCAATTTGACGAAATATTCGCTCGGAGCATTTCACTGGAAACGGTTTCGTCAAAATGAAAGAAAATTTCTTTAAATTTGAGTATCCATTTCTGAGAGTGAATTTTGGATATATTTAAGAATGGTAAACCATCAACTGTTCTAATTCACATTATTTCCAATTAGTATAAATTCAATATATATTAGGTAAATCATACCCAATTGTTAATTTGTAAATAAAACACTTTAAAATACTGTGAAAAGACCATCTTCTTTCCACAATAGGCTTTTTTGTCCATACATTTAACCTCACTTCGTGAAAAAACTTTGTGATTGAGAAAAATGTATGCTATATTTGAAATCAGCACACCGTATAATATAAAAATGAGTCATTATATTGCAAATACTTAATTATGAATGAAATATTGTAGGCATGTGTAATGTATACATGCTATTGTAAATTCATAGCAGCGTTCAATTAAGAATAAATATATAAATAAGCAAATGAATTTTCGTCGTTAATAATGTTATAAAATACTTTAAAAAAAAGCAGCTTTTATAAATAAATTCTACTTTAAAAAACTTTAAATGCTTCGAGTGCCTATCATCTCAGCTGTTTTAAATAAAAATAACATTATAAAATGATTGCGGAGACAAAGAACTTAAAAAAAAAAAAAAAAAATTACAATTATAATTCTATCACTGCAAAAAGTTGCAAGAGAAATACCATATTTAAAGTAACTTTTACATTAATCGTAAAATTGCAAAAAGTTTCTAGATAATTGATTTTTGATTCCATTGTAATTGTTAATTTAAATTGTATGGCCGCACCCATCTTCGTGAAAAAGTCCAGTACCCGTTTTTGTAACAAACTGCTGTGCAATCATGACTGTTAACAACCACTTCTCTATAAAAAAAAGTCACATCTCTTCTTCTAGAAAAAGATCTTTACGGACAGGAATTTATTTTTACGCCCAGTTATTGGAACTGTTTTGGGCGGTCACTGACAGTAATTTAGTGCGATATTTTGTTTTTACAGTGTACACGGATCTAAAACAAATTGCAGTAAAATTCTGAGTTTTGATAGTTTATTAAATGTGACTTTTCACATTTAATAAACTGTGAAACGAATGTGACTTTCCTTCTTCGAGAAAAAAAAAAAAAAGAAAAGTCATGATACATTTACAGGCATAACTTTAGTTTTACTATTGGTGTCTGGACAACATATTTAGGGTCACTGATTGGTAAAAATGTTCACATTTTTCACAGTGTAGCTTTAGAGGATTTTAACAAAAGTTATTTGACATTTTTTATGTTACAATACAAACTTTGAATTTTTTTTTTTCTTTTCAGTTTCTTTAAAAAAAAATCTTTTTTTTTTTTTTTTTTTTTTCTTATAATTTCAAAAGATAAAAAAAAAAAAAAAAAAAAAAAAAAAGGAAGATTGCACTTGTGTTTTGTTGTAAAGTGTATAATAAGCGTTGAATGAAGCGTGATTTCATGGAGAGTGAATAAAAAAAAAAAAAAAAAAAAAAAAAAAAAAAGACAAGGAATATGAGAAATTTATGTTTAAAGTTTTCATTTTACTACAGATGGAATATTATTTTTGATATATAAACGCTTATAAGTAATATAGAGTGATGAGGATTGAAACATGTTTTTGCCATACATTACTACTGCTATGTAATTTTCACATTTTAGTAAAATTGAAATATCGAATTTTTAATCGAATTACTCTGAAAAAAAAACTGGTGTGAAAAAAAAAGCAGGAACTAAAATTTTTTTGCTTTATAATGAGATGGTTGGCAGGTATGTATTTGTATTAATCTTGGTACTAAGACCTTAAAGCCACTATAAAATTAAATGCTGATATACACATATATATTGAAATTTTATTTTTCCGACTGAGTGAAAATAATGCCTGGACCGGGAGTCGAACCCCGGATCTACCAATTGAGCTATCCAGGCCGACAACCGGTCAGCATTACTCACTCAGACAACCTTTAGGCAGAAACATCTGGTCTAACATGTAGTTAGCTGGACAGAAATAAGACGCAGGTAATGGAAAACACCATTAAACAAGAAGAGAAAGAAATACAATTTTATTAAAATCACACAATCAACTGATTAGAAGAAAACCGTATTTATTGAAATTTTATTTTTCCGACTGAGTGAAAATAATGCCTGGACCGGGAGTCGAACCCCGGATCATTGACTTACAAGGTCAAGGCTCTACCAATTGAGCTATCCAGGCCGACAACCGGTCAGCATTACTCACTCAGACAACCTTTAGGCAGAAACATCTGGTCTAACATGTAGATAGCTCGACAGAAATAAGCTGCAGGTAATGGAAAACACCATTAAACAATAAGAGAAAGAAATACAATTTTTATTAAAATCACACAATCAACTGAATGGAAGAAAACCGTATTTATTGAAATTTTATTCTTCCGACTGAGTGAAAATAATGCCTGGACAGGGAGTCGAACCCTGGATCCTTGACTTACAAGGTCAAGATCCGTTGTTCGACTCCCGGTCCAGGCATTATTTTCACTCAGTCGGAAAAACAAAATTTCAATAAATACGGTTTTCTTCTAATCAGTTGATTGTGTGATTTCAATAAAAATTGTATACACATATATATTTATATTATTGACAGCTCTAGTTCTTTTCGAAACAGTTTGATAATGTTTTATAGAGTGTAAATACAACGCCGCACCAGTGCTCTCTATGAGCAATTTGCCATGGTTTAGGACTCACACCTGAGGGTGATCTGGAAATACGCCATGACAATTTTGATACTTCATGAAGGGGATGGCTCCCTCCTTTCAGTGGCCCCCAGAGGTATAATTTCATACACATACATGTAGGGGTTATCCAGATATTTAGTAAGTTCCCTCAAAATAGAATCAATAATTTTGTCAACGATGGTGGGGTGATAAAATTACAGATTAGGAATATCCGATAATCGTACACAATCACAAGTGAAAATTGAAGGTAAGTCATTTAATCTAAAGATTATATCTGGTCTCTCACAAGGGCGCACTAGCACATTGGAATTCATACGTTTAGTGAACGTTGAAGAACTTAGATAAAAACACTGTGGCTCTTTAATTTTAAATTTAATACTAAAATTTCTGAAAGAGTTATTAAATACATACACATTGTTAAACTGTAAATGCATTTCGATTTATTGCTTTCTTAATTTTCACAGGTATCTGGTTTTAAATTGATCTTTAATATAAATAAAAATGAAAAATCTATACTTTTTTTTTTTTTTTTTTTTTTTTTTTTTTTGGGGGGGGGGGGGGTTATTCTTGTGATTAATCTATGTGCATGAGATGCTGGAGTTAGTTAGACTCTCAAAAGAAAGAAGGGTAAGGGTACCAGTGATTGACACTTTTAGAGCAATCTCTGATGTTTTTAATGTTCTAATCATCTTGAAATCTTAAGTTAGTACATATGGTATTTGAAAGACTTCAGAATCACACATATGCTAAAATATATACATTTGATAACAATTATTATTTTTTTATGAATTTTTATTTGACACCCACTCAATGTTCCAGTAATTGACACTGCCAGTTTTTCATTTTATCAGTAATGGGCATACTATGTTCTAGTGTTTGACACTGCTAGTTATTCATTTTATCAGTTATTAGCACCCTATGTTACAGTGTTTGACATAAAATGTTAAAATTCTTATATGTAAAATATATTATTTTATTATCTTTCTTATTTATTAATTATTTCGGGATAGATGTCAATTACTGGAGCATCTACTCTATACAAAGTTATTAAATATGTTATAAATTCGAGTTCCAGGTAATCAAGTGTTACTGAAATGTTGAAAATATCTTTAGTACAGTCTTGTACTGCAATTTCACTTCTACACATTTGTAATAATTTAAAATCTGAACAGATCCAAAGTAATATCATTCCTCCATGAAAAGTTATAGTAAAGTAAAGCGCATTAACAAAGGATGAAAATATGTTATAAAAGATCTCAACATTTCCATTCCGTTATTTTAAATTCCAGGTGAAAACGTCTAAAATAATTCTACCGCATCCAATATGAAATAGTTCTAAATTCAGTGCTATTCTACATTTTGATCTTGAATACATTCATCAGTTTCTAGAATGAATAAGTACTAAGCTTTTCACTACTCATGTTATGTTTCAGTAACGATGTTTTAAATAAGGTTTGTTTTAGAGTTTAAATAAATAAGCTTCTTATAGAAGAAAGCTAACTCGAACAGGAAAGAATTTTCTTTTATTTTCTTGATACGTAATTATACACGAAATATACATAGAAAAATTAAATTTAGCCTTGAATAAGTTTAATATTGGTTTATTTTGTAAATACTTTTCAGTATTATTAGCTATAAAATTGCTAAATTTTGAATAAAAAGAATACTTTTAGAATATATATATATATATATAATTAAAATATTTATAAAAGCAGTGGTAAAAATGCATATGATTTTGCATAACTTACGCAATCGAAAGTAATATATTTCATAAAAAATTCTGAAAAGACATCTTGGTATGTTGTGCTTTCCAATAGTATAACAATAACTAATAAAGCAACGGATTTTTCCGTAAAATGTTAAGTAATTTTCATCGCAATAAATAAATGAATAAATAAATAAAAATAATAAAAATAAATAAATAAATAATATATATATATATATATATATATATATATATATATCGTTAATTTTAACTTTTATCAATCATCTGCAGGATGAAGCCCTCTTTTATATGATTCGAATCTGTTGCATTTCTTGCAATTCTTATACTTTCTGCTTTTCTAAGCATCCCAATCTCATATCTACAACGACGCGGTGGTCTATCACACACACCCTCTCTTTTTCTGTCTCTCTCTGAATTAAAATTTTAAAATAAATATATTTTGAATTCTGTAATATTTAGACTGTTTTTTTTATATACAGAATTTTCATTTATCCCTGAATATTTTAATAATGGCTTCCGCATTCATGCTAGAGGTCTGCACGAGCCGAAATTTTCAGGCCCGAGCCCGGCCCGGACAAAAACCGATAAAAGTAAGCCCGACCCGGACTGGCCCGATTCAAAAACATGTAAAATAACAAAAAATAAATATAATAAATAAATAAATAAATAAAAAATAAAAAGGCATGCCTCTCTATAAAAAAGACTTTTAGTATGTGTTTTGCAGAGGTTTTATACAGCCAAGCATAATAATGTTCTTTAGGAAAACTGCTGAACTTTTGGAAGATAATTATATATAAACCGAAGTTCATTATTACAGACGTACAGAAGGCACAAGGAAAGATAAAAAGTCAAATCGAAAATATTAGCATTCATCAAATAATAGGAAGGTATTTAAAATGGTTAATAGTACAAAAAATACACTTTCAACCACTTCCTCTTATATACCGTAATACTTCCGAATCTTTCTTGTGATCCGGTAAACAAAACTTTAATGTTAATCCAAACATATTCAATAGAAAAGAGGCTTTTGCACATGCTGAAAATGATGCTACTTTCATCTAGTGCCCTGGATAAAAAAAAAGGAGCCTTAGAGAAAAAGTTACAGCGGAAGTATTTTTATAGCCTCAATACTACCTAAACTCTACAGACCATAGAACAAAAAGCCTTATAAACAGTAACGTATGTAATTTCTTATGTTTGTACAGGTGCGCAAACCTGTAGTGATAAACATACTATTTTGAATAGGAAACCATCCATCTAATATTACTTTAAGTAAAGTATATTAATTTCGAGACATGTTAAAAATATTTGCGGAAAATCAGATCGTGAACAGACAATTAAATTGGAGTTACAGAATTTTTTAACAAAATAAAATTTTATATGACATTCCACACTGTTAAAAATTTCTGTAAAAGTACAGAAAAAGTATTGAGACTCTCCGTAAATGTACATGAGTTCACTGTTAAGAGCAGTGAATCAAGAAACTCAGTTTGCTGTTAAAAATTTCTGTAAAAGTACAGAAAAAGTATTGAGACTCTCCGTAAATTTATATGAGTTCTCTGTTAAAAGCATTGAATCAAGAAACTCAGTTCTTAATTTACAGATATTTCCTTTTTCTAAACAACGTTTTCCCTGTAGGGATTTTGATAGGTACATTAAATAAAAAAACTATATATGTATACATAACCTTAAAATTATTTTTATATTAAAATAAATACCTATTTATACATATAGATTTATTTAACTAGAAGTTTTGAAGGCAGAAATATACTGAATAGTTTGTTTCATTGTAGTGTACTATTACGTAAAAAGGGAAAAAAAAAGGGAACGTTAGGGAAAATTAGATTGTTTCTGCGGGATGTTTATCTTCGTATCTACTCATTAAGAGTTTGTTATTGTTGACTGTATTGAAGAACTTAAAGCAATTCGTGTTTTCATTTGGAATTCATAATTAGGTAAGTTAAATTTTATACAATCTTTTATCCTATTTTAATAATCAACAAAAACAATGACTGTTTATGTTAGTTATATTAGCGGTTATTTTTACTTTCTTCTATATGTAATATAGAGAAGAGAAAGCATTTGATTCGCGAAAATTTTCGACCTCCATTTTTCGATGGATTTACGTTTTGGGATGTCCAGAACACGAATTGATAGTTTTTAAAAAATGTCTGTCTGTCTGTCTGTATCCCTTTTTTGTGGACGCTGTATCTCATGAACCAATGAATGAAATGTAAACAAACTTGGTATTTAGTTGCACCCTGACATAAACTGGTGCTGATTAGATTTGGGGATCAATCGTTAAACAGGTGCTGTGATCGCATTTTTTTAAATTTTTAACATGACAATATAGGACACAATTTCGTATAAATGTACATAATGAGAGTTATTTTAAAATTAATATGAATTATTGATAATAGTAGTAGTTAACTAGGGAAATTTTTTTGCATGTGGGGCATCGCTCTCCCCTGGGGGTTAAGTACCCCCCAGGGGAAGTAAGTTTTCAATATGGGTATCTTTCGAAAGATCTCGTCAATACCTTTAAAACTAATGGTTGAACTATAGATTTGTGCTAATTTAAAACAAAGTTATCCATTTTTTCCCTTTTTTTTTTTTTTACTTTTTACGAAAAAAAACTTGGAAAAAAGTCATTTCTTTTGATTTGGAAAAAAAACAAACATCTTTCGGCATTTAGTGATAATTCTATCAGATAAAAATCTTCTGCATTTATAATTGAAAAGAATTTGATAATTTAATAAGTAATTTTTATTGAATAAGTTTTGTGTAAAATTATATAGAAGAAAGTCATGTGGTAGCCACATCATACTAGTTTTTAGTTTAATATCGTCTGAAATTTCTATATGTTTTCTTATATATTCGTTTTACAGCCTCTTCCTGTCATTAAAAGTGTTTGCTGTCATTTTCTGAAAGACTGAAAAATAATCTAGATTACCTTAAATCAAAATAGTAGGAATTGAGGAAAAAGTAAGTCATTTCCACATTATATAATTAATAGTTTAAATAATAATAAAATAAGTAAATTTAAAAATCGAAATACAAAATAAAGATTTTGTAGATGGGAGTTTTATCCAACAATTTTTTTAATTAATGATTTTTTTTTTTTTTTTTTAAGGGAGGGGAGGACGGTTTGTATTCTAAACCGTCCAATATTATTAATTTTGCTTTCTGAAAATTTTGAAAATCTGCTTGCGTGTGTATATGTATGCCTATATATATGCACAAGTTAAAAATCCACAATGTAAGAAAAAGAAAATTATTGTTGCTGTTGCCGAGCAATGGTAATAGAAGGGTGGTTTGGGGGACAAATTAAATTTTCTGACAAGTTAATATTTTTCAGAATACAGTTTGATATTTAAGGATTCAAAGTACAGAGTGTATATCAAATTGAGTGAGGAAATGTTTAAATTAATACGAAATTTTATCCAGGCTGTTATATGTTGCGGACTAATTTATATATCAAAATAACCGATACACATAAAACGTTACTTTTAAGTACAAAATCCAACTGTATTTTTGAATTATCCTGGATGAATATACCATAATCAGAAGCATGCCAAGACTGCGGTTACATGTTTATGAAGGGAGGCGGACGCAGACGATTGTGGAGCAACTGCAATTTAAAAATACAGTTTCACTGAAATATAGCTAATAGATTCTGCTTAATAACGCATTGTCAAAAAACTTTCAGACAAGTTTTTGCATTGACAGAAATAATTTTTGTTAAACACGTTTTTTCTTTTCCTTCTTTGTAAGGGGAATATTTTAATAACTGGACAGTTTTTAATTCGGAGTATAATAAAGTTAAGAGAGTGCTTGGAACTATGACCGAGTCCCCAGGCCTAGGACTTGAGGGTCCTAGGTCTGGGGTAGTGTGCCCTTTGAGGGGGGGGGATGTTTATTAAGGGGGCCCAGCCCAGATTTTTTGAGTCTCGGAGAAAACTACTAAAAACTTCGAACAGCTAGGTCGACGAGCTAGACGTGGGATTGAACTCAGCACTTCCCGTTTATCAGCTCTGAGCGTAGAATGGCACGGCCACTCATGGAGTCGTACAGTTTAGAGATGATTAAGGAGCAGTTCACTCTCTCAGGAGACAATAAATTGTTTTATTTCCATATTCAAAGGGTGAAAAACTACCTAACATAACAAAACCCTAAAAACTGCTATTTGTATTCAAAATTAATCGTGGAAGAATAGATTAAGGTTATTATTACGTGGCTATTATTTAAAATGCTTATTTATTCCCATAATAGATGATATTTGTAGAATTCTGAAGGCATTGTAAGGAAAAATTTAGAAGTGGGGGGGGGGGGGAGGAGAGAATTTGGAAATAAAGGTAGCCCCTGAAAACTTTCACCTCTGATATTCTTTTATAATCTGCTACCGGTTGTTTTCAATTTTTATTTTAATATTCTTCAAGTTTTTTCATGTTCTTTATACAACTCTCTATGCCATTAAAAATGTTTACCGTTATATCTTCTACGTGAAGACTGAAACATCTGACTTTTCGAAATCAAAATGCAAGAATTTGAGTAGAATTGAAATAAATCGCCTACATCTTGTATAAACAATAGTTTACACATTGAAAATTTTATAAATTTAAAAACTGAAATACAAAATAAAGATTTTATCTGTAGAGAATTCTTATTTATCAAGTGATATTTTTATTTTATTTATAACTTTTAATTCTCTTTTCTTTCTTTTAAGGGGTTTGAGGAGAGGGGTGGAGTTAATGCTTCACCAGCGGAAAGTGTTTTCATTAAAATTTTTGGAGATAAAATTTAAAATTTTGGAATATTTAAATAATTATCATAATATTAATAATGGAAATAAAGAAGGATATTAATTAAAAGAATTTACCTGTAGCTTAAGACCACAAAAAATTACTGTAATTTGCATTTATATTAGTTTATGTAATTATTAAAGACCAAATAATATTTAGAAAATAATTTTTAAATATATTTAATAAACTGGAAATATTTCGTAATTGAATTGTGTAAAAGAGAATTTGCTGCAGAACTATGTATTACTTCATATTACTATAATGATCGAATCGACAAAAGTGGGTCTTGGGGACAGGGGTATCTGTTCTTGAAGCTGGTAGACGGGAAGTGATGAATTCGATACGTAGTCGCGCATGCTGTCCTAGTCGTTCGGTGTTTTCCAAGGTTTTCTCTGAAATTCATGTAAATATGGGCTAATACCCCTTAAAAGTCAGCCCACGTTGGGGTTTTCGGTAATAAATTGAGGCTTACTTAAAAATGTCTAAATTATTTTCAATAGTTTTTGAAAATGTCGTTATATATAGTTATCAAAGTCCCACTCTACTCCTTGTACTTTGGAAATGTCTCGGAATTTCTGAAAACTTTAAGGCATTTGTTAAAAGAAAAGAAAAAAGGGAACTCAGGGGCAAACTTTAAAATTTCTTGGGGATAAAGACATTTCAAAGTAGGCCTAGAACGTACAGCAGTCAATCGGCCTTATTCCCAAATACAATCCAATTCATACTTGTTTTTAATATAAAATACTTCAAAAATATTCCTGTTACACTAGCGTTCATAAAATGGTGCTTAAATATCTTATGATTTCATTATATAAGTGATTTTTTTCCTGTATTAATGATTTAAAATACCATGTTTATCTCTTTTTATTTTCTTTAGATGATTTTTCATTAGATTCTATTTAGATGGAGTATTTAAGATACATTTAATAAAAACGCACCACAAAAGTGGCGTTGTAAAAAATATTACTTACAAACTTTGAATAAACACCATAAAATGCAATAAACTCGCAACAATTGTTTCGGGTCGAAAAAACACACGACCCTTCATCAGGCAAACAAAGTAAGCACGAGTGCTGCAGTCAAAGCGGCAACGCACCTTTGCCGCTTTGACTGCAGCACTCGTGCTTACTTTGTTCGCCTGATGAAGGGTCGTGTGTTTTTTCCACCCGAAACTATTGTTGCGAGTTTATTGCATTTTATGGTGTTTATTCAAAGTTTTTAAGTAATATTATTTAAGATACACTTTAAAATTCGCTTATGTATACTTAATTTTCTTTTTAGTGCCATGTAATTACAATCCTTTCTTTTCATTATTTGCTTAAAATGTCATAGGATGTAGATTTTGTTTTAAAAATTTAAAGTGTTTTCCTACAATAGTAATTTTTCATAATTTTTCTTTTTTCTAGTTATAATGGAAATTGATCCTGATATAAGAAATGAAACAAGTTGTCTAAGAAATATGAAAATAGAAAATGCCGTAAAATACCCTCATTAGAGACATTTACAAATACCAAATATTTATCCTGTTAAAGAGTTTTTCACCATTTATCTTTTGTTAATGTTATTTAGAAAAAAAAAGATACGGTCAGTGTTATATTAGTAAAATAAAGTTTAATTTTAATCTAATTCAGTATGTTTTATTTTTTAATTATTTTTAATTGTATGTTTTCTTTGCAGCAAAGATGTTTCTCTTAGTGAGCTTTTTGCAATGATTCTAGTAAATTACCGGGATGCTGCTTTCATGTGTAAAAGCGTAGAATTTGTTTCTTCTTTAGATCCTATTTTGTAGGGGGAAAAAAAATGTTTTAAAATTTGTTTTTGTAAAAAAAAAAAAAAAAGGCGAAATTTTTTTAATTCAAAATAATCTAATGGTTTCTTTTAACAAAAAGTTATGTATTTTAAAGATTTGAATTTATGGAACTGGTGACGAAAACCAAAAGAGTACCCGAGTTTCATCTGCCCTGAACCCTAAATTAATATTTAAAAATATTAAAAGCTCTATATTTCTTTATATACTATTTAATACGTACGAACATTTTCTCTCCACTTGCCGTCTATTTAAAAATATTTATATCCCAGAAACTACAATAATTAAGGAAATTATTCTACACATTGTAATGAATTAATTATAAAAATTAAAACTATTTAGATATCAAACTTTTAATACGTTCCTATACTTCTACGATAACGTATTAGAAATCTTATCTGAAATGAGAATTTTTATTTTCAAATAAAATAACTTTTAAAAACCAATTTTATTAAAAACAGAATATTGAAAAATGTTCAAAATTTGTTACAGTTTGAAATAAAATTTGCATCAAATTTGTTAGTCTTGGTTTAAGTGACAAGTTACGCATTTCATTAATACGTTGCACAAATTTACTTTTTAAATAAACTACCAAAACTGTATGCCTAGTTCTTAAGAGAGACCTTTATATGGAAATGAATTAGTAATTTCTTTTCTTTAGCTAATATAAAAATCAATGTGAGTATTTAAAAATTCAAATTCATTTAATACATTACCTTTCCATAAATGACCGGACACTTTCGATTTCAGATGAGTTTTAAAATAACTCAAAAAGTACTTACAAATCATCTTGAAACTTCAGGAGTGTAAAAAACATGTTATACCTCATGTAGTTCAGTTATTTGTCTGTGCGAAAAGTGAAAATGGGACCAGTAAAAAATTAAAGAAAAATGAGAGCATTTGGCATCACCCAGTATAAAATAATACTCGAAATACATTCTGGCTGTAGCATATGATTATGGGGCTCATTCTCATTTTCTGTATAAATTTTTAAGTCTCAACCGCATGTAATCAGGGAGATATAAAGATTTCTTTAAAAAATTACAGAACATTTTTTTTTTTTTTTTTTTTGCTATAACATGCAAGGTATTAAATCCAGTACAAAGCAATATTCGGGAAACCCAATATACAACATTAGATACAACATACTGCAATCAGAATGAAAAAAATATTAAATATCTAATGAAATGTGAGCATTTTTACTAAATAATTTTTAACTGCGCATGACTAAGTTTTAGCTACATTTCATTTGTATAATTTAGTAGCCAAATGCATTAAACTACTTATATAAAAACCCAATCAAGTATTGTGTAAACTGAAAAAGTTCTTCGCCAAAGAATGAACTGGTCTTCAGTTTCTCTCGAAGAAACGCTAAAGTATAAGGAGTTTTGCTCACATATTTATTTTAATTCGATGAACGGTAATGCAATTTTCTGTGATTGTAAATAAATATTGGGAAAACCCTCTTAACAATTTCTTTGTTGGGGAACAGCTGAAATTCAGTTTATTCTATGACCAGAGCTGCTCCTAATCCGGCAAATTGTTACTACCGCCTCTTTTTCCACATCACTTAATTTTTAGAATATTTGTTTTCTTCATTCATCGTAAATATATTTGAAGAGAATTACTCTAAAAATTAAGTGGTGTAGGAAAAGGGGGGGGGGGGAGGGGGTACTAACAATTTGCCGGATTTGGTTGGCAGCTCTGTATGACGTAGAACTTTTTCAGTTTACACGATTTTTGTTTGGGGTTTTTATATAAGTAGCTCAAAAAATTTTACTGTTAAATTTTGAAAATGAAATTTCACTGAACTTTTACGCATGCGCAGTTAGAAATTTAGTAAAAATACTCATATTTCATTAGAAATTTAACATTTTTTTCATTCTGATTGCAGTATACAGTGTTTATTATTGTATGTCCAGTTTCCTGAAAATAACTTTGCACAGTCTTTTCATATTTTGCGTGTTATTGCTTAAAAAAAAAAAAAAAAAAAAAAGAAAATTTTTTTTGCAATTTTTTAAAGAAACCTTTATCTCCCTGATTATATGCGTTAGAGACATATAAACTTAATAAGTTAATGAGAAAGAGTCCTATAATCCATGCTACTGCCATATCGTATTTCAAGCATTAATTATTACAGGGTTAAGCCAAATACTTTCATTTTACTTTAATTATTTTTACCGGTCCTCCTTTCCCATCCCTGAAGTTTCAAAATGATTTGTTTAACATTTTTTGAAATACTTTAAAATGTGTCTGAAATCGAAAGTGTGCGGCCATTATGGAAAGGTAGTGTACCTAACAAATTTTTAGTACTTCTTCCTTTCTTTTTTTCCCCCCAATTTAGAAAGTTTACACCTTTTTAAGAGCATAATAAATTTTAAACGATTAGTGTTTTAATTACATTCTTAATTGTTTTAAGTTAATATCGAATCAAAATGTAATATATATATGTATATTAGTTAAAATATTTATTTTTAAATTGTATTTAAAAAGTGGATGTATTTTTTGAATGAAAGAAACTGAGGTTGTTAACACAGATCTACAAATATAATGTTGGAAAAATTTAATTTATTTTAGTTGATACCTATATTTCTAATATGCTGAAGCCAATTTTCCTCTTTTACACGTAGCTTTTGCAAATACAGGGTGTCTACCGACACAATACCTTCTCTTTCGGTAGTTTCTAGTATGATTCCATGATTAATTGTAATTAATCATGGAATCATACTATAAAAGTAACCGTATAATTATATTGGTGGAAGAGTCATGAAAAAAATAGCGCACCTTGTATTGATAAATATATGTATGTGATAGAGTAAAATCTAGTTTTGGTTTCAGCCGAGCAAAAACCATCAATATGTCATAATTATCAAATAAAAATTTTAGATTTAGACCTGTGAGATCTTTCACTATTGAATCATATTAAATGAGGGAATTAAGTTTTTATTTTGGTATGGACTAAATATAACCGAGCAATATTAAGCAAACATATGATATATTTTGCAATTATTTCTGATCATTTTATTAGAAGTACCATAATATAAATTAGCTTCTTTTTTAAATTTTTTATTAAAAGTTTAATGGATGCAAAATGTACCACAACATTAATAAAAATTGTAGTTAAAAACCTGTTAAAGCGCATCATTACAAATCCTACCAAAGGTAATACAAGCTTAACCAATTTTATACTTCTGAATTTTAATGTAGTTTTGATAAAAAATATATAGTATGTCTATATATATACTAAAGTCCGGTCTTCTTGTCCCATCATTTTCCGAGGAGTTCTTATCTCAAAGTTTGAAGGTGGGAGGTGCGAAGTTCGATCTCAGGTTGAGATTTTCAGCCTACCCATTCGAAATTTTCCAAGGTTTTCTTAAAAAACTTTTGTAAATAAGAGATAGAACACCTTAGAATGACCTACACATAAGGCATTCTACACAGGCCTAGAACTCTGGAGTAACCAATGTGATTTTAGCACCACAATAATATTTGTATATTTAGAAGCCTATATTCAAAACACTCTAAACTGATGCGCATTTAAAATAAATCCAAAAGGTATGAATCTACAAGTGGAAAAACATCCAACTTTAAGTTTCTTTTCCTTAAGTTGTATAAGAATCTGTACTTATGTAACGTATTTACCAGATTCTTACCTATATTCATGAATATAAACTTACTGTTGGATTTTTTTGTACTTATAAATTGATAATAATGAAATTTATTTTAAGTAATATGCCAATTTAGAGTGTGTTCGATACGCTTGTAAACATACTATATTTAATCGGCGTTAGTTAAAGCCGATTGGATGTGCTAGATTTCTAGACCTGTGGGAATTGCCGTAAGTGTAGGTCTTTCTAAAATGTCTTATCCCTTATTTATACAAGTTTTGGAGAAATCCGCGGAAAATTCCGAATGGGTAGTTCGAAAATCGCAACCTGGGATCGAACCATGCGCCTTCCGCCTTCAAACGTTGAGAGCAGAGCTTCTCAGCCAATGGTGGGGCCTTCAAATATTAGGTATTTTTACATGGATAAATTTACTGAGATTTTCATAATATTATATACGAAATTTACGGAGACTTGGATGTTTTTACCTATGTAATTTTACAGAGACTTGGATGTTTTTCCATATGTAATTTTACAGAGATTTGGATGATTTTACATATGTAACCTTACAGAGACGTGGTTATTTTTACAATGGTAAATTTACAGAGTCTTATATGCTTTTAAATGATCGAATTTACGGAGACTTGCATATTTTTACATATGTAGATTTACAGAGACTATGATGTTTCACAGATTTAAATTTACAGAGACTTGAATATTTTGATCTATGTAAATTTACAGAGACTATGGTTAATGTACAGTGTAGTTTCTCTATATTTTGACAGAATCTCTGTTTTTAATCCTCCGTAAATTTACATAAGACTTAATATAATTAATTACCAATAGATTCTCTGTAAATTCACAAAAAAATTTTTAACAGTGCAGCCTGTAAAATTATGTAAAATAAATAACTGGAAAAATGCTTTATCATTTTCTTTTTTCGTTGATGAACGAGGAAACTAGAAAAAGGTTCGGGCCGATAAGGCCCAGAAAAACTTTCCTCCAGGCCATGCCCGGGCCGAGTACACACGAAAAAATTGAGCCCGAGCCCGCTTCGCTGCCGACTTAGTAGTACATCATGCGTGGTCTTGAGGGTTAAACATGTTTTTATATGGATATCTTATTTTGTATGTATGTTTTTATATTATCGGAGTTCGTACGGACCGGTCTTTTCTAAGAGAGTCTTCCATTATTATCTACATACAATAAACTTCTTTTTAAATTTACAGGCTATTTTTATGACCAAAAACTGCCATTTAAAATTAGTTGAAAACACAGTGGAAAAAATATAAACGGCATAAATGAAACCTATACATAAATCCTACATTTAATAAAAATTAGTTTTGCTTTTTTCCTCTCATACCAAACAAGTGACTCTTTTAAAGGAATAAAATTTTCACAGGAATAAAAAGATATATAATAACTTTTAAAGTAATTTAAAAGAGTAATAAAAAAATTATGAATGAAAATTTCAGCACATATATATTTTTGATTTCCTTTATTTACTAATATAATATACTGTAATAAAAGTAATTGAAAGCTTAATAAATTATGAGACATGCAATGAATTATTGCTTCGTCAAGCAAATCACAGTATGTAGCAAATTATGTAAATTTACATTCATCATTACAATATTAATATTTTGCTTCACTAATATAATGCATAGTATAAATCCAGATATTCAATTTTCTTTTTCCTATTTAGCAGTAAATGATAAACAGTAGAAAGATAGCCACATGCAGCTTAATGAAAAAACTTATTTTGCGTTATTATGCCTTTAGTAATTCAAAATGCAAGCACATAAATATATAAAATTAATTCTCGGAACATCATTAAAAAAAAAAAGTTATTCAGAAAATAAAACTATAAATATACATGGAAAAAAATCGAATTTTTACAGTAATTGCAACGCGTTTTCTATTTTTATCTATCTATTTATTTATTTTTTAATAAAAAACTATTCAGATGGAAATGAAAATGCAGATTACATATATTAAATAAAAACCTCATTACCTCTTTTTTTTTTTTTTTTTTTTTGAAGGGCGAAAAATGTAATAAACGGAAAACGTCTGAAATGAAATATTTTGAATCTTTTGCACATAAAAAGACATTACATTAAATTTATCAATTTTCACTTTATACTTGGTAACAATTGCAGTAAAAATAAAGTATATGTAAGTATATATAACTTAATTTCTTAAATAAATGAAACAAAAGAAAAAGGATAATTTCTTTCCAGCACTAAGAATGTGTAATTGCCAAAACGTCAGTAGAGGCGTCATTTTTTCCTGGTGTCAGGATCCCCCCCCCCTTCCGTTTTTTCTTCAGTGACTAATAAAGGAAAACTAGAATAGTGTAAATTTAGTAATATATTTTTCAATTAACTAAAATTTTTCCTCCATGTGGAGACTCAAAAATTTTTTGGGTTGTCTGTTTTTCTGTTAGTTTATCTGTATGCCTGTATGCCTTTCAATATCAGCCACAAAAATCATTGAATTGCGTTGTAATTCGGTACGCATGTTCATTAACCACACAGAAATAGATGTATAGTTTTGGGTGTATATTCCATTTGTAGTTCGTGTACAGGGGTCCACCAAAGTTTTCCTTATCATTTTGGCCTATAGACAGAATTTGTGTGCGTCACAAAAGCAAGCGCAAAAACACTTGGGTTGACTTGAAAATAGGTACACATGTTCAGGTGCTATACAGAAATAGCTGTATAGGTTTTGGGGCTTATATTACTATCGGGGGAATAATCAAACAGTTTCCAAAACAATTTGCAGCAGAATTTTTCTGGAATTCTCCATATTCGGATGAGTGTTGTCTTGGATCAACAAAAACACCAGCACTGAGAATCTGGCTCCTCTTCTTCTAGATGGCTCGTTGCATTGTTCAAGAAGACCATGAATATCCTTTTCCGAGCGGATACAGTTTGCTTGAATTTAGTCCGGTACGGAAATCCACTGTGATATCACTGGCTGCCTACTGATTATAGGCCACAGCGCTGTTCCTCATGGAAATTTTGCCTACATTCGATTAAAAAAAAAAAAAAATACGGACACTAAACACGAGTTATCTGTATGTTCATCACTACAGGTCCAATGATGAACACTGTTGGCAATGAATTTTATCAGCACTACTTTCTGTTCATTCAAACTCTTTATCACGGGTCTTACGTTGCAGTAGGCGTGAGAAGAAATGATGGCTGACTACTTTGCGCACTAAAAAGATGTTAATTTAATGGAAACCCCAGTGGACACCCATAAAATTATTAAATGTGAATACAAAATAAAATATTTAGTGCAGTAAATGAACTTTTCATGCTTTACTTAGTCATAGCAAAGCAAAGGTTACTAGGTATTAGTTAAAAGTAAAGAAGTGTTAAACCAAATATAATTTTATTTCATTATTCGAAATTACAAGAAAAATTAAAAGTTACAGGAAGTTCAGTTTTTTTTACAGTTCAACTAATCGTATTCTAAAACATATGTCTTGAATTCTATCTGTATTTCAATAGTAGACATTAATAGTAGAAGAGTTTAACATGAAACCTGAATGCTGCTTAGTTTTATGGAAGAGTTAAAGAAGTTCATTTCAGAGTTTTAATTTTGAAAGTGTCCATTACAGGAACAGTATCCGGTACTAATGCACCTTTCTTTATTCTTTTATTGTAATTTATGTTTATTAATATACACTGCTGGACACCCAAAATGCAACAGCAAAAATGAATGCAAATACCAGAATGATATTTATTGGACACACACATTATAGTAGAAAAAACAATTAATTAAATTTTGAGGAACTTCGAAGTAGTATGTCCTGAGAAATCTACACATTAAGCAGCGATCTCTGGGAGTAATAACAGCACTTATCTGCCTAGGCATTAAATCAAACAGCAATTAAATGACATCTACGGGTACAGCACTCAATGAATATTTAGCCCGTTGCCATAGTTCATCGACCATAGTTATTGGTGAATGATGGAGTGCAAGCCGCTGTTCAACGATTAAACAGTCATTTTCATTGGTACAAGATCAAGAACGCGTCGGCCACAGCAACAGTCGAAGATATTATGTATGAAAGAAGGTCCGGATAATACGGGCAACTTGCGGTCGTGCATTGTCCTGCTTAAATGTTACGCTACGGAAGCCTCGAATATAAGGCTTAACTATGAGTCTTAACTCGTCAAAAATTTAATGGCCGCTATTGAGAAGGCCGAGAATGGAAACAAGAGGTGACCGAGACATGTGTCCAATGGTACCACATACCATCACTCCAGGTGGTGACCCAGTATGCGGCGACCAAAACTTCGGTCATCCTATAAGCTGCATCTCTGACATAGGTGATATTAATGTGTGGTCAACGACGAACCTCGGTGTTCGGTGCCATTGGAAATAATGGCAAACGCTCAGCTAACAATACCCATTGCCAGCATTTCTGACAAGTTAAGGACCATCTCTCTGTACTATATTCGAGGCCTCCGTAGCGCAGCATTTAATTAGAACAATGCCCGACTGCAGGTTGTCCGTATTGTTCGGACTTTTCTTGATTCAGAATATGTTTGACCGTTGCTCTGGTCAACACGTTCTTCTGATCTCGCACCAATGAAAATGATTTTTTAATTGTTGGAAAGCGACTGGCTAGCCAGCACTCACCAGTAACAACGATCGATGAACTGTGGCATCGTTTTGAAGCTTCATGGAGTGCTGTACCCGTACATGTCATCCAATTGCTGTTCAATTCAATATCTAGACAGGTAAGTGCTGTTATTGTTCCCAGAGGTCGCTGCTTTATGTACTGTTTCCTCAGGATATATTATCCCAAATTTCCTAAAAATTTAATCAATTGTTCGTTCTGTTATAAAGTATGTGCCCAATAAATATCATTCCGATATTTGCATTCTTTTTTCATGTTGCATTTTGGATGTCCAGCGGTGTATTATTAAATAAAATAATATGAGTTTATAACCATTTAAAAATAAGATTTTAATTCTCTCAAAAGTTATAAATATACTTAGTTATGTTACAGATATAACTTGAATAGGCTTTTCTTTATATGTATACAAATTAAAGATAAAAGCAAACTATTTATCCTTTTCCAATAATAATATAAACAATGAATATATTATGTGCCTATAAAAAATGTTATTCAGTTGTGTATATACATGCATAATAATCTATTGCATATCTTTAAATGACATTATAATAAATCCATTGGTATAATATTTATTTTCCAACAACGAGAATGGTTTCTTTGCCTTTGTATCAAAAATAAATCTACGCTGAAAAATATTACTTAAACGTGAAAAAAAAACTCTTGTTCAGCTGTGGTAAATAAAAACCTTCTCAGACAGAAAAAAAAAAAAAGGGTATGAGAAAAACAATTGTTTACTGTTATTATTTTTCAGTTTATTTTCATGAACAAAGTTCCTCAGATAATAGGTTCACAGAGGATTAGAAACAATTTTTTTTTCTTTGCATACATGATAACAAAACTCATTTTTTCGGCCTCATTTCTTTTCTTTGTTAAATATTAATGTCGTATTTAAGTTTGTAATATTTTGTTTAATTAATTAATGTTTTTGTTTTACATCTTGTCTTAGCATTCAAGAAAAGAATTTTCAATTTACTTTTATTCCCTAAATTTTGTAAATTTTTATAAGTTTCTCGAATTACTTACGTGTAAATTGAGTAATTTTACTTTCTTCTGTATAGGGGAGACTGGGGCACAGTGGACCACTCCTATTTAAATCTCTTAATATTTAACTCTTTTAGTTTATATTGAGACTTATAGATGACAGCATGGTACTACTTGTATACATCCAAAAAAAAAAAAAAAAAAAAAAATCGTAAATGCTAAGTTAGGCATTTTATACAATTTTTATGTTTTGAGCTGCTCAAAATAGTTTTTCAAGTTTGAAGTTTTTTTTATTTTATCTGGACTGAACTATTGACTACAAATATTGAATAGTTGTTAAGAAAAGTTAAGATATTGTTGTTTTTAAATTCATAAACATTATTAGCATATTTATAGTCTATATATAATTTTAATTTTATTATTTATTTTGTCTGGACATGGGGCACGGTGGACCACCCCTACATGGGGCACAGTGGACCGCCTTAAGTGTGCTTAAAAGTGCAAATTATATTTAATACCTTATTTATTTTAGTTAAATTTACATATACAAATATAATTTTGACTCAAAATAATTAATAAAAATAATAATCTTAATGTTATAATAAAATAAATTTCTGAGAAAGGAAGATAGTTGAATAGTAGTATAATAATTATGAATACCTAAATTTAATAACTATTTGAATTGTTTAATATAAAAAAAAAATGATTATGTGATATAATAAATAGTAGATTATATAAATTTATTGTTGTTTTTAGAAATAACATGTGAAAGATAAAAGTAGAATATTTTAGTTAAACTTATCTCACAAATATAATGTAAAGTATTAATATCTCAAAATAATTAATAAAAATGCTTGGATGGTAATATAATGTTTAATTATATATTTCATAATTTTTATAAATATACACCATTAATAAACAAATTAAAAATAAAACTTATTGTTTCTAGTGATGGAAGGTAAAAGACAAAGGAAATCGGATATATGATTCTTCCTCTAATTTGATTTCTTATTTATTTTGATAATTTTATTTCATGAAAATGTTCGAATTATGTTATTTAGACTAGAATTGCATAAGAAACTAATTTTAGAAAAAAAAAAAAAAGAGTAATTTATAATAATTCAACATGAAAAATAGAGGTTGGTCCACTGTACCTGGGGTTGTGGTCCACTGTGACCCGGTGATGGGGCACAGTGGTTCACTTTGTGAGTGCACACAATTTATTTTTTTATTCGTAATGAGTTAGAAGTAGTGTCATAAAAAAATTAGGACATGTTAAGAAAGGTTTAAAGAATGTTTGGTAATTTTTTCAAGCACCTTGCTTTTTTAGTTTTGGTGGGAAAACAAATTAAAAATTAAAAGTGTAAAAGTGGTCCACTGTGCCCCGGTCTTCCCTACATGAATAGAAAGCGTTGGATTCAGGAAAATTTTTGACTTCTTATTTTCGATAAATTTGTATGTTTTGAGATGTTCTAAGTTTGATTCGACCGCTTTTAGGAAATTTTTATCTTCGTTAGAAAACCATTTCCGTAAGCCTCTGCATAACGAAAAAATTGACAAAATTTAACCATTACGTATATTTGATTGATCTCTGACTTAAATTCGTGTTTATTAGTTTTGGATATATCCTTAAGAAATTTTTCTTATACGCTACAATTTCACCTATTTGAGGGAAAGTTAAGTCTTAGATTCTCGGCTATATACATGGGCGAAACATAGAATGGGAAATGGATAACATGGAGTTTATGCTGAATTTTTTTTTTTTTTTTTTGGGGGGGGGGGGAAAATTACATACTGCTAGGGTATGCTGCTATGCTGCGATTTATAATTGTTTAAGGCAAAACAATATCCCAGATATTATACTATAAAAAACACCAGATTAATTAAATAAATATATGATTGCAGAATGAAGGTCTTTTTAACAACATTTCACAGGCAAATGTAAGAGCATTTCATACATTTTAAAAAATATTAATAAATACGTTATTTTCCAAACATGGTATTTTGTGATTAAAAATTATAGACTCTGTCAAAAACAATACTTCATAGTGTTAAGTTTTATCTTTATACAATAATCTTTCCTTAAATAGGAAAAAAAAAAAAATAATTATAAAAGCAGTAAAACTGAAGACAATTGTAAATTCATTATATTAAATTTTAAACAAGGCTACTTTTATATACATAGGAAGAAGAAAAATGATTTTTTTAAAAATAATTTTAGCGTAACACATGAATTTTTTTTTACATCTAATTTTTACTTTCCGAACACTATAGTGAGGAAAGTATTGTAATCATGTCAAAAATCCGAATTCGAGATTTTGATGTTTCTATACGTTTCGAGGTCCAACGAGTCCGTTTTCACTATTTTTACGATGATGTATGTATGTGTGTGTGTATGTATGTGTGTATGTATGTGTGTATGTATGTGTGTATGTCTGTGAGTGAACACGCTAGCGTCTAAACGCTTTGTTCGAATAAGCTGAAAGTTGGTACGTATATTGTAAGTCACCATAGTACGAACCCTTTAGATTTTGGTGAATCTAGCACTTATAGTTTTTTTACAGGGACACAAAGAAAAATTCTTTATCATTATGGCCAAGGGACCAAAATCCTAAAAGTGCGATAGCATCTAAACGCCTTATTCAATTGAGCAAAAACTTTATACACATATTATAGGTCACAGATACTCAATCTGTACAGATTTTCGAGAATCTAGCACATATAGTTTTTTTACAGGGACACAAAGAACAATTCTTTGCCAAATTTTTCAAAGTGTGATAGCGTCTAAACGCCTTATTAATCTCAGCAAAGAATTTGTACACATGTTATAGGTCACATTTGAACCAACTGTATAGATTTTGGTGAACCTAGCACTTACAGTTTTTTTACAGGGACACAAAGAAAAATTCTTTATCTTTATGGCCTATGAGACCAGCGATAGCATCTAAAGGCCTTATTCAATTGAGCTGAAAATTTGTATGAATATTATAAATCACTGTTGCACTAACTATAAGCATTTTGGTGAATCTAGCATTTATAGATTTTTACAGGGACACAACAAAAAATTCTTTATCATTATGATCTAAGGGCACAAAGTTCAGTAGCGTTAAATAAAACTTCGTGTGATATATGGAGAAAAATACTCAAACACTCTGTTATGGTTTTCTCTTTTTTGTTTGTTTAGCAACTCCTCTTTCTTTATTTTATCTACAAAACTGTTAGTTACTCAATGTTCGGAAAGTCGAGTGGAGTCACTCCAGATTTTTTTTCTTCTAATGTTATGCCAGTCGTTTTTCATAGTAATCTAGCAAAAATTTCATACTGATAAATTTATTTCTAGTAAAATACATTCTTTTTCTACATTCCATGTATCTACTTGATTTATGGTCACATGACACGTTTCGAATTTATTGTTTGCTTTTCTAATTTCGAAGCAAATTTTTTAGACAACAAACATAAATTTTTTAGCAAAAAATTATGCATAATTATTTAAAAGTAAGTTAGATATTTTAACTGAATGTAGCATGCTATTTGAAATGTCATTTTGGATTTAGAAGATAAATATTATTTAAATATTTTTGTTATTTTTCTGTCATGTATCCACAATAGCTGTATTAATATGTAACAACATTGCAATGGAGACTACAAAATATTTTAATGAATAAAGTGAGATCGTGTTAATGATTCCATTGAAGAAAAGTAACTTACCAATGAATATTTTACAATGCGTTAATGAGAAGAAATGAAGAATAGTAAGGTTTATAAAAACAAATTTCATTATTGAAATATCAATTAAATGATTAGAATTTTTAATCTATCAATATAATTTATAAATTTTTGATTGTTACAAACACTTTGATCCTATACGAGATCCTACATGGTATAATTTCCATAAATTTTGAATGAAATTTTATGAAGTTTATAAAGATTTTTCTCAAGCATGGCTCAAATGATTATACGCGAAGGTACTGAAATATCATTTATGTTCACGAAATGAAGCATATTTTGAAACACATCATTTTGAGTAATTAAATTGTAAACGGATTGTCAGTTACACAAAGTTATTTTTAGCTTCCACCTCTTAAATGTGTACCAAATTTACAATCATTGGTTGTAATTACAGTTTCAAAAATTAACAATTGTACGAAATAATAATCATAATTAAAGAAAAGAGTAGGTTCTCTTGTGCTCGCATAACAATTCCCTACAGTTTTAACATAAGAAATTATTCCTACGGTAGGTATTATTTTATAGAAGTAATAACTTCTATAAAATTCAAAAATTCAAACTATATAACAAAATGCAACCAACGTCGTTGCTTTCTTTATTCTATTCTACTTCTTAAAACAATTTTTATAGATGTCACACGCACCCCATAAACTTTAAATTTTACATCTCCTTTTTAATATAGCACTCGATCATGTTTTATATAAAAGTTAAATCATTAAAATCATTTTTTTATTTATTTTTATTTCAATTTGCACGCGCACTTTCTATTCCCTAATTCAAAATTATTAAAAAAAAACCTTTTTCGATAGTGTTTGTTTCGACACTGATTATTATTAAGTTTCTTTTCTTTTTCTTAAAAAAAAAAAAAAAAAAAAGATTTTGAGGAAATTTTGGCAAAAGCAGAATTTAATTTAAGACGAGAACTATTAGGTTTTTTTTTCTTTTTTTTTTTGAAATTATAATATCGCTTTCAAATTATTCAATTATATTTTCAATAAATTTTAGATTTCGATAAATGCCTAGCTATCAAAAAATGACACCGCAAAAATCTTAGATTGAGACTAGTCAGTCCTAATAATAATAATAATAATAGACGAGATTGTTCTTAAAGTGTACACTACTCGTAATGTTGCCATATTGTAAATTAATAAGTAATTATTTACCAGTTTTACGCTGTAATTTAATATGATATCACCTATAAAATTGTTGAAAATCTAGCTTATATATATATATTATATTATGAAAAGATGCTTATTTAAGCTCAAAATTTAGTACCATGCAATGAGTATAGTTTACCTCCTTAATATCACAAAAGTATATGTGTTTTCATTATAATAAAAATTTCTATTTCAGAATAATGAGATTATACGGAAATTTAATCTCTCGAGAATTAAATAAAAAAAGGTCTTTTAATTATTTATTCAATCATTTTCAACACATGATCAAAATTATTAAAACGTTTCTTTTAAGACATTTTATTACAAATTAATCTTCTCAGAATCTCCAGAAAAATTAATAAACTTTATTAAATACATTTTTAATAAGTTCAAAAATCTTTTGTTGTCAAACTTCTAAACAACGTTACAACTCTAAAATCACTTAAACATACTAAACGATCATCAGGCATTAAAATCCCCATGTGTATAGACGTTTAGCTTTTGAATATATCCCACTCTAGTTTAATGCTCCTATAAAGTATTTATTTTAATTATAGAATATACCTTCAAAACTTTTCCAAGTTTTCGACCGGAGAAATACTTTTAAACTAAGATATCACGTACAATTTCATTTGAAGATTTTCGCTATTACAATTAACCTCGCTTGATATTTTAAAAGGAAAGATTAATTCAGATTAATTGATCGCATGACATATCTCCTAAGAAAATTTCTCGAAGATATATCTTTACGCGACTATTGGTTTGTTAAAGTAATTTATTCATAGAGAGTTCCCAATTGCATTTGACAAGTTAGATGAAACTGAAATGATCAATTAAGAATTACGCTTGAAAATTTTTAACTAAGTACTTCTGGGGAAATTCACTCAAAATGTGTTTAATTATTCCTTCTATATTATAAGATTTGACTATCGGTTTCATTCTGTCGAAGTATTCGTCAAATATTAATGTATGTAACATAAAATTTGCTTATTTGTATCTAAAATTATTTTTTAGAAATAAGTGCAGTCTATATATACTTTTTAAACTTTAACTTTAGATAAAGTTTAATTTCAGTTTATATAAATTTTGTATTGACTTCTACATAAAAAATACATTTAAAACTCTAAGCATTTTATGAGGAACTTTTTACTTTGTATATCTGTGAGATTACATTGAGATTTACAAAGGATTTTAACGATGTTTCGATATTTTTATCTCTGTACAATATTTAGGTTTTTTTTTTGTGTAGTAATATATTTTTAACTTTATAACAATAAAACAATAACCTATGAAAGCTATTGTTAATGCAATGCAGTATTTAATTAAGTATAAATAAACAAATAAACAAATAAATATTCTTTATTTTTTATTTATTTATTTTTTTTTTTTTTTACACAGTAACTTATAAATAAACAGTTTTTGTACGAAAATATATACAAATTTCAAAAATAATACTAATTTCAATTAATTTTATTTATAATATTACACATAATTAGAAAAGGTTTTAAAAGTGATAACACAGCTCGGCATGAAAATTGCTTCTGACACTATTTCAGCATATTCTTATGTAAAATGACCTTCTGAATCCGAATATGACTCCCAATTTGCCCTATCACCCACTGCTTTTCAGAAACGGCCCCTGGTGAGGAATTATTTGTCTCAATTTCTCATTGATTAGCTTAACTACTTAAGTATTAAATATGAAATTAGCACAGAGACTCAGATATATAAAACTAAAACTAAGAGTTTATTCATTTAGAATAATGGGAGGATGATCTGGAATTCGTAGCTCAGTCAGCGGATTTAAATACTTTATCAGATAAATGTATAATAACTAATTTAGATAATTTGAAACATCTCACCCCAGAATGGTAGAAGTATAGAGACGGGTGCACTCCGTTACTTAGATACCGTGACTTTCAACAGATCTGCGGATTCCCAGCTGAATCTATTTTCCATTCACGAATATTCGCAATGAAGCACAACAACACTCATCAAGCTACTTATCTTAAGCACAACTGAATCTCAACTACCGAAATATAACTTTCTCTAGACTCTAAGCTTTAAACTTTCTCGTAGACAGACGTCGGACAAGACTCCACTACACCACACCTTTTTCGAAAATCATCTCCATCTTATACCAGTTTTGACCAACTTCCTTTCTCTTCATCTCAACCAAACTATCAAAATCGCTTCCAATTCATCTACCCGTCGCAACTTAATTCCGTCATTGCAGCACCATGTCGACACAAAACTGAACCGACCCAAAATTTCGCCGAGTCACTGGCGCGGAAGAGATTTAACCATCCCAACTGAATACTTTGCTGGATCCAGCTAATTTTAAACAAACTGTGCTGACCTCCTACAGTCTCTACCTCACACCCTATTTTTACCATTTTTAGGAGGCGGAGGATTATTTTAACCGTTAAATATTTTCTGAGGGGCTACAGAGTTGGAAAATTGTAAAAGATGGACATTTACGACAAAGGAAAAATTGGGAGGGGCGCGGGGGGGGGGATTTGCCACTGAAATTATGTATTACATATCTTATATTTTTTTAACACGCTTTTATTAGCTTCACCTGTATGTTTGTTTGTATGTATGTTTGTAACCGCTCTGGGAGCAATCAAAAAATCTATATTGTAAAAAAAGACTTTCCCTACGTGAACGCTGTAGCTGTGAGATAAAGCTCCGTGCTACGAACCTAAAGGTCTAGCGTTCGAGCCCAGTCAAGGGAGATTTTTTAAAAATGGTTTTTGTTTAATTCTAAATTATTTTAATTAAAGATTTAAATGTATGTAAATATTATGGTGTGTCACTCACACGATTTTCTCTTACCCTGCATTTTAATACTAAGATAGATACTTTGCGCTTTTTTGTTCACATTTCTATAAAAGCGTGTTCTTTAATTTTTTAAAACTATAATAGTATTTAATCTAGTTTTAATATTATTTTTTAAACTTTATATTTTTTTCGTTTTTAGGTGTTAAATTAATTATTTTTCATTGAAACATGGTCATAAAATTATCGAACAAGGAAAAAAAAATGAGGGAGGGGTTGGTGTTTCGAGAAAATGGTAGGTGACTGGGCTAAATGGGAGTCATATTCGGATTCAAGAGGTCGTTTTACATAAGAATCAGCAATAATGGTATCAGACCTCGAATTTATTTATTTATTTATTTATTTATTTATTTCAGAGCAGTGCAATTATATAAACGCTCATTTCTAAGTAAGATAAATATCATAGCTTAAAATGAAATAAATATTTCTGAATTTCAGCAGATTTCAGTTGTATATATTTTAGGAAATAATTTTAATTGTTTATAGTGCCTATAATCTCAGCTGTTTTAAATAAAAATAATAAAAGGATTGAGATCAGAGTGGAATTTCAAAATAAGTAAACAAAATAAACAAAATAAATAAATAAAAATAAAATGAAATAAAATAAATTTACAATTATAATTCTTTTTCTTTTTTCTTTTCTTTCTTTATTTTATTTCATTTTGTAAAAACTTACAGTTTCATTTAGCATTACTTGTATTTGAGTATTATGTTAAACTTAATTTTTAATTTATAATTATTAAGATATTAATAAAAAATATTTATTAATCATTAAATTTGAAAACGCTCGTTGCGGATTACTTTTTATTTAGACTTCCGAATTTATTTTACACAGAGCTTTGCATGATTTTAACAAAATACTATTGACATTTTATTTAATAATTTTAATAATGGAAAAAATGAAAAAAAAAAAAAAGAAAAAAAAGAAAAAGAAAAAAACCCTTTTGATAAACTTTTTTTCTTTCTTTCTTTTTTTTTTTTCTTCCAAAATTTTAAAGTTTTCAAATACAAAAAGTGGAAAATTTTAATTAAGTTTGTGATAAGTTAGGTTAAAAAAAAAATATATAAATAAATAAATAAATAAATATAAAAAAATAAATAAAAACAAAGTTTCGTGAAGATTCGACAACAAATAAGACAAAGGAACAATTTAAAGTTTACGCAATTTCGTAAAAATTAGTTCTGAGAAAATGATGTTTAAAATCTTTATTGTATAACGGATTCAATACTTGCTTACAAATATTGAAACAGTTTGCTACATTTCTTTAAAAACATAAGCGGTTATAACTCAGTATAGAATGACGTGAACTGAAATACTCTTTTGCCACACATTACTGTATATTATTCGATTTTTATTTTCGTAAGATTGAAATATGAATTCTTTTTACGCCTTTTTGCCGTTTTTAAAATCCGTTATATATTCAGTCTAATAGTATATTTTTCGTTTTCATATTTAGGTGTTCATTAAATTATTTTTTAAAATCAATATTAACCCTACAAGGCACCCAGTTCCATATGTGGAACACCGACTTTAATCGTTCCTATAGCTATAAAACTATTAGTAGCGACATCACTTGGCATCTTGATAGAAGCTGCTGACATTTAGCAATGTAGTAATATGAATCTTTACCTAAAGATGTTGTTCGTGTTTTTGTTATAGTGCACTCAGTGTGAAATATGAATGAAAGTGATACGTTAGTCGTTTGTCTGAATTCAAAAATAAAAAAAAGAATAGTTATTGAACAGTTTTGACTGGAAAAATATACTGTGTGTTATAACGAAGTGTATATTTTGCAGAGGTAAGTTTTTTTTTTTTTTTTTTTTTTAAATATTACAATAGTAAACGTATTAGTAAATCATATTTTTATGTACGTTCTGCATACGGTACGTTGAGCTAAAAAGTTGATTTTTCCGTAAAATAGGGTTTTATTTTTATAAGTTTTCCCTATCTTCTGATCACTAATTGCAACCTATATATTTTTGTCGCGCACTAAAAAAAAATTGAGCCTTGTAGGGTTAAAAAATAATGTCTATTCCTGTTTCGACTAGTTGTTCTAATGTTATTCTATGAGCAAAAAAGCCTACAGATATTTAAAACAATATTACAGAATATTTCATTAAAGTGTTTTAAATGCTTTAGAAATTCGAGTGCCATAAAATCAAATGTTTACTGAAATGCAAAGTTGTAAATATCTTTAATACAATTTTCTATGATTTAGAATTCAACTCATTTATAATAATTTCAAATCTGAACAGAACAAAATCGATGTTATCCATGCACTATAAAATGTTATGGAAAAGTTAAGCGCATCAACAAATGATGTTAAATATGTTGTTGAAGAGCATAACACACTTCTGTTTGGATATTTTGAATTCCAGCTGAAAAACATCTAAAATTATTCTATCGCATGAAGCATGAAAGGTTCCCGAATTTTAAAAGATTCTCCATTTTGTTCTTGAATACATTCATCACTTTTTAGAATAAATAAGCTTTAAGCTTTTCACTTCTCATGTTATGTTTGGGAAAAAGAAGTTCTAAATCAGGTTTGATTGAGAGTCAAAATAATTCCGCTTTTCGAAGGAGAAAACTTATTGAAAGAGAACAGATTTTCTTTTACTTTCTTGATATGTAATTTTAGGCGAAATAAATAACTGTACACAGAGGTAGATTAATTCTTAGATTAATTTTTGTAAAAAAAAAAAAAAAAAAAAATCAATGTTATTACATTTTAAATTGCTGATGTACGAATAAAGAACATATTTCGAATAGCACAGTTTTGAAATTAAAATACAGTAAAACCTCTCTATAAGGATTACCCACAAATTCATAAAAACAATACTTTTAAAGAGATGGTTTTTAGAAGAGGTTGTTTACAATATCTTAATTTGAGTAACAAATGTTTTAAATTAAATAACTTTAACCAATAAACCTTATAACATGGTCCGTTCAGGTTATTTGCTAATTTTAAACTGATAGCTCGTAAATCTATATTTATGGTTTAGAGTATCAGAAAATTACAATTTATTTGTTCCAGATGGAAGCGGTATACATATTTTTTTTTTCAGTATACAACATCTATAATGTATCAGCGTATATAGATACCCTCATCCGTGGCTGATTCTGTCACAACTTAGGCTTAAGAGATTTCCTGAGACTCAGTCTCCTAATTTTCATACTTTAGTTAATTTTTAAAAAAAATCTAATTGTCCGATCGATAAGCTGTTTAAGCAGACGTATTCAGTAAAATTGCGCCTTTCATTTGGTACATTATTTGTAACGAATATATATAATTACAGTTTTTTAAATTAATTCAAATATGAAAATAAATGCTTTAAAATACATTTAAATTCTTAATTGTTGCCATTTTCTTAAGCATAAAATGAAATTATATGCTTTCCCGTAAAAAATAAAAATAAAATAAAAATAAATTTGCTCATGCATATGAAAAAAATGACGTCTGTAAAATAATAATTTTAAAGGTAACGAAGAGATAAACAAAGTGAGAAAATGTCGCACGGGCTTGCTAGCAAATGAATTATTTGAAGTGAGAAATAAATAAAATGAAACGATTATTTTTCAACGGTGCCTTAGTCGCCCTACAACAAACTAGTTATATTAGAGTTTACTAAGAAAAATTACACTTGTTCATTAGGTGCATATAACCTAACAAGTGGCGTTGTTATGTTATATATTTTAGAGTGCTGTATATTGCTTAGTATTACGAAATGAAATTGCTGTGAAAATATTATGAAATTATGTATGTTATATAAATTTATGAAATTCTGTAGACCGTGTCTTACTGTGAATACTGCTTCTAACAATCATGCACATTGTATACATTCCTGAAAAGTCCTTCTGGAATATCGTGGGAAGAAAAGTCACTTTCTCGTAGCTTTAATAATCGGCTTCATTTAAACTCATTAAACTGCCGATATTGCCCTCTTTGTCTCCTTAGAGGGATTATAGACTTAAATATACTCACCACGTCTAATCTGGAGAAGGTGGGGGACAGTAAATATAACCCCAAATATTTATTTTGCGAATTTAAAGCGAACCTGATTTCCAAACTCAAAATAACGCCACTCTTATTTTACTACCTCGGAAACTGAATGGATGTCATGTTTTGGATGCGTAATCATCCTCTCAAAATTTTTCTCATCTACAACAATTCCTTTCTGGTTTTGAGAGTTTATACATAATTATATATAAATTTATTTTAAAAGCTTTACTCTGCTATATGTTAAGGAAATCTTAAATTTCGAATAACTTACAAAACTTTCAAATTAGAATATTCGTAATGAATTACTAACAAAATAACACACTAACAGAATGACAGACTTATAAACTAAACAGACTCACACATAGACAGACTAACAGACCCACACATAAACAGACAAACAGACTAACACATTGACTCACTATAGACAGACACCATACCAATTTTGTAATATTTCTATTTCCTCACACCTCAAAACATGTAAAAAAAAAAAAAAACCTAGAAAAAATCGAAGTTGAAGATTTTCAAAATTACATTGCGCTTAAAAAAAAAAAAAAAAAAAAAAATCGACCCCTGGTACCATTTTTGCTGATTTTTATGTAAAATGACCTCCTGAATCCGAATATGACTACCATTCTGCCCAGTCACCCACAGTTTTCTCGGGTCACCACCCCCACCCCAATTTTTATCTCTCTTCGGTAAATTTACAGCCTTGAATTTGATTTGGAGAATGAAAAAGAATTAATTTAATACTTAAATATATATATATATATATATATATATATATATATATACATACTGTTTAATAAATAACATTAATAGGATATTAAAAAAAAATTTTTAATTAAATTTTCTCCTTGCCGTAAATGTTGATGTTTTAGAATTTTCCAACTCTGTAGCTACTCAGAAGGTATTTAAAATTTATATAATCCTCCCCCTCCCCCCATAAAAATAAAATTTATAGCTATAAAAGTACTGAAAAGTGATAACAATAGAAGTCTCTTCCTAAAAAACGGTCGGTGATAGGGCAAAATGGACATCATGTTAGGATTCAGGAAGACTTTTTACATAAAAATGTGTCAAAATGGTGTTACTGCAATTTGTATGCCGAGCAGTGTTACCTGCGCTCCCCATACTTCTAGTATGATCGAGAAATAACAAAGAGAGCAGAAGAAAAAGATAATCTATTTCGCAAGATGAGGCTCAAATCTGAGAAAGCGTGATAAATATAATCAAGTACGATAAATAGCTGCATGCAGTGCAGTTTCAAGTGTTAGCTAATGAAGTAAATACTATAATAAGCAAGCTGCATAAAATTAAAAAATAAGGAAAAAAATCATGTACAATAAAAATTATTATTAATAATTTATGTTCTTTTACCCTTTTTTGTCCGAATATATTTCAACTCCCACTTTATAATTTTTTTTAGTTTACTTCTATTTTCAGATTTTTGAAGTTTTTTCATTAGCAGCACATGAGTGTTATAATAACAGGAGACTTGGCGTTAGGAAATTAAAACCCGAATAAACTGCTGCGTCAGAAACGCCAAAGAAAAATATTGGAAATGCATACAGCTGTTTCGGTAGCCTAAAGCTGAAGGTCTTCAGTGCAAAAAGGATTCTGAATCAGGAGACGTGCTCGTATATATAGGAGAGGGGCCGGATTTAGTTCAACCAATAGGATTACGGGAAAGGTGGGGAGAGTGGCCAATAGGAATTTAGGAAAGTTAGCTGTGTAAACAGCAGAAAAATTAAGAAAATGTGGACTGAATATAAAATTTCCAACAGTCAGACAAATAGGAAATAGCGAAATCACAATTTACAAGGTTTTTAAAATTTTTATAAATATGAAAAGCTTCAAAGAAATCGTGTTCATGAATAGATTTAGGTATTCCATTTCGTCCCATAGTCTCTAATATCGGTACTGCTTCCTATAATTTAGCTAAATTTCTCACCACACTTTTTGCTCCCCTTCTTGCTGCTAATAGTTATACTGTCAAGAATTCCATAAAATTTGCAAAAAAAAAAAACATTCAAAACTGCCCTCACACTAATCTCACTATGGTTTCTTTTCATGTAAAATATCTTTTCACTAATGTTCCAATAAGTGGCGCCCTCTGCTGTCTCGAAAATAGATTAAAAGAGTTTCATTTCACACCTTTTGAAATACAAGAAATAATCTCTCTTAGCCGCACTTGTTTCTCACAAACCACTTTTTCTTTCCAAAATAAATCCTATCGTCCGTCTGAAGGTTTAGCCATGGGTGCCCCCCTCTCCCCAATTCTCGCAGATATTTACATGTACTATTTCGAAAGCAAGCTTTTTAAGAAAATATCTTTTCCTTTTTGGACCCGTTACGTTGACGACACCTTCACGCTTATCGACATATCTCATCACAATATTGACCATGTCATAGAAACTTTAAATTCAATTAACAGTAATATCCAATTTACATATGAAATAGAAAATAATGGCTCCCTTCCATTTCTTGATACCCTCGTCTCTCGCACTGTAAATGGATTTTTAACCACCGCTTATCGAAAAAATTTTGCTGTCTTCCTTCCTCCCCCATGCGCGTTCATGTCACCCACCTAACCAAAAAATGGCTGCTTTCTATACTTTTGTAAACCGTGCACTTAATATTTGTTCAAATCCTATTTTATTAAAATCTGAAATTAAATACCTGAAAGCCATTGCAATTGACAGAGGTTATGACCCTTCCATTATAGACAAAGCTATCTAAAAATTACAACTCCCTCGTATTTCGTCTACTGAATCAGTCTCTTCTAATTTCAGTATTGTCTTACCCTATTTTTCTAAATCCAGTCAAACCATAGCTAAAATTCTCAAACAATATGATTTTTAAATAATATTTTCGCCTTCCAATAAACTCACCTTTTCTCAGTTAAAAGATCCCATTGATATGCATAATTCTTGGGGTATTTATAGTATTTCCTGTCAGTGTGGTTTATATTGGCCAAACTAAACGCAGTCTTAAATTTCGTCTAAAAGAACATATGAATTACGTCCGCAAACAAGAAACCAATAAATCGGCTATTGCTAAACATTGCTGGGAGGAAAATCATAATTTTAAATTTAATTCAGCTAAAATAATTTGCAGACCTAAATCCATTCATGAACTCGATTTCTTTGAAGCTTTTCATATTTATAAAAATTTTAAAAACCTTGCAAATTGTGATTTCGCTATTTCCTATTTGTCTGACTGTTGGAAATTTTATATTCAGACCACATTTTCTTAATTTTTCTGCTGTTTACACAGCTAACTTTCCTAAATTCCTATTGGCCACTCTCCCCACCTTTCCCGTAATCCTATTGGTTGAACTAAATCCGGCCCCTCTCCTATATATACGAGTACTTCTCCTGATTCAGAATCCTTTTTGCACTGAAGACGGTACGCTTTAGGCTACCGAAACAGCTGTATGCATTTCCAATATTTTTCTTTGGCATTTCTGACGTAGTAGTTTATTCGGGACATGAGTGTTATCTTATTGTATACTGCTTATTTTTTTATTTATTTTTTTAATTTTAAAGATTTTCTAAATACATTCAGCATAATCTGAATATCAACAAAAATCGGCTTGTGTTAATATTCAGATATATTTAAATATAAAACAGACGATTTGTATTTTTCAGAGAATAATTTAAACAAAAATTATATTGTAGGTATATGAAATCGATTATTTAGCTGTTGTGCACATAACATACATAATAATCTAATACACATTTTTAAATGCCAATATATAATAAATGTATTATGAAAGTTTTTATTTTTCAATTTCAAGAATTATTTCTTTGCCTTTATTGCTAGAATAAATGTACGTGGCAAAATATTTCTGAAACGTAAAAAACCCTTGTTCAGCTGTGGTTAAAAAACCTTCTCAGACAGAAAAAAAAAAAAAAAAAGAGTATGAAGAAAACAATTGTTTAAGGCTATTATTTTTTTTGTTTATATTTTTGAATAAAGCTCCGCAGATAATAGACACGTAGAGGATTAGAAACAAAAGTATTTATTCTTGGTTTTCATGCTAACAAAGAAATTTTTTTCTCCCTCATTTTTTTCTTGTCCTCGTCAACGTATAATATCGAAGTAACATTCGTGATATTTTGTTTAGAGAATTAATGTTTTTGTTTAATTTCTTCTCTTCACATCATACATGAGAAGCATATTTAATTTACCATTATCTCTTTAACAAAGATGTTAGAAAAATGTTTACTAACTTACGTTCCAATTAAGAGTATATTTTACTTTCCTCTATATACATAAAAAAAATATTGGTAAAAAGTTTCAAGTAAATGTTTAGATAAATTTTCAAGATTTGGTCGTTTTTATGGAATTTAAGCAATTTTGATAGTTGTTGATTTCACTCAGATTTAAATTAGGATGGATTAGTATTCAGAAAATACTGTCCAACAGGTGGCGCTGCTATGTTGCAGCTTCTGCATTTGATATTTGATAAAAGGCTATATCTGAGCTTCTATAGGGTATAAATACCCAAAACGCGGTTCGTAACATGGATAATATGTAAAACTCGATGGTACGTATCATCCGACAGGTAGCGCGGCTATGCCGTAATTTAGTCCCTTTTACGAAAAACCAGTATCTGAGCCTTTATGATATAAATCTATCAGTCTTCGTAATTTTTTTCTTTTGTATGATTGCACAGTGAAGAATATTTAAGTTACGTTTATAAGCAAAAGTAGCAAAATTACACACATTTTAATCACTAATTAATTAAATACATTATTTTGTATAAATAATCTTTTATAGATAGTAGATATACTATCTATTACATGTAGGATTTAAAATTGTATATTGTATTTTAAGTTTATATAATAAGCTTTGTTTAATATTTTGTTGACACATATTAATCATAAAACATTGCTTTAAACTTTTAATTAGAAAATAAAAAACAATGTTGCACTACATACACCTATCTTTTTAAATAAATCTTGTTGTCTTTTTAAATGCATAGAAAATAAAAAATTACACTTTCGAACAATTTTATCTTAACGTGTGAAAAATTTTATTTTTAAACATTTTTCTTCCAGCGTTATGTTGAACGCTTTTTATGACAATCTGTAAGCACTCTGATCGTACTCAGAAATGTATTTTGCAGAAAGAGATTTTTTTTTTCTACATTTTATGCGTTTACCTGATTTATGACCATTTGACACGTTCCTATTTTAGCTGCTTTTCTAATTTCGATATAAAATTTTCAGGGTTATAACTTTCAGAATATAATATTGAAATATACAGTAGAACTTGGATAATTCAAAGTTGAAGGGACCAGAAAAAAATTCGAAATATCCAAAAATTTGAATTACATATACTATTCTGTCAAAAAAAGTGATAAATTAAAAAATTAAAACTCTACTATCAAAGATTTAACACATAAACTTTATATCTAAGAATACCGCTGCATTACCCCTTTCACCCCCCCCCCCCCATTAAATCAATATTTTTTACGAGCTTAATTATTCAACACTTTTTAAAAAATAGTCAAATATTTTTTATTTCTTTTTTAAGTAGAATCTTTGTGTCATAGCATATGACCTGATACAAAAATAGAATCTTCTACATTACACATGCATTCAATTCACAAAAACCTCGAAGTTCATACATATGCACAATATCTTCTAGTGCACTATCTAGGGGCTTTAATTGTATTTCCTTATCCTTCTTTTGAAAGACTATAAAAAAAGATAATGCACTTTAGATGAGTAAAATCTCGGAAACAAATTTTACTGTAATATTTTAAAGGTAATCGTATGAAAAATTCGAATTATCCAAAATAGAATTCGAATTATTCACGATTTTTTAACATTATTTTAATGCAAAATTCAAGGGACCGTGTAAAATGTTCGAATTATCCAAAATTTCGAATGAACAAGCTTGCATTATTCAAGTTTTACTGTATATATATATATATATTATATATTATGAAGTATTTATGAAAATATTTAGAAAAAGCTTAGAAATCATACCTAAATGATTACATGCTATTCAAATGGTATTTATGATTTTAATATTTATGTGTTCTGGCATGTAATAACAGTACATATTTCTTTTAATCTGAATTTCAACCTATTCTTATTTATATTTTTAAATAGAATTGATATTTGTATTACACGTAAGTAATACGCGCAAAGAACTCATACCGGTATTTGTTTAAGAAATTTCTCTGACTATAATATCATTGATTTAAGAAGTAGAAAATTTTCTTACATTGATAGTGGTATGAATTCTGAAATCCGTGTTCCATTCTTGGTATTAAAAGTCTCATCAATTCCATATTTGAAGAATTCACTGACGAAAAATATAAAGAATGATACGAAATATTTAAGAAAATTATATACTGGATCATTAATTAATTTATTGAAAAAATTTAATCTACTTCTATTACCCATAAATTCAAGAAGTTATATAAATCTTGGGCTATATAGGAGAGCCTGCACATACCTTAAAAATATATTGACTGATTTTTTTCCCATTACAGTTTATGTTGAAGGAAGATGTAAAAATTTATCCTCAAGTTACCAAAATTTTAGTTGTATTGAGAAAAGTTTATAAATTTAAAACACAAACCTTGATATTTTATTGTAATATTATCGTTCAAGGAAAGAAAAATGCTATATAAATTTTATTAGAAGGATAGCCATAACATGGGGGTAAAATAGCATAGAGTAACTAAGAAAATGGCGAAAACATGTTTCTTAAGTCAGAACACAAATTCATGTTCCACAAATATCGCATTTGATACCCAGTGTTTGGTACAGATGGGAGTTATTTTACGTAATAGAATAAATAATATCTAATTGCAATAAAAACTATTAGCGCAGTTATATATAATGACAGACAAGATCTTATTAACCCGTTAGCGCCTAGTGTCCTCATTTGAGGACAGCAAATAAAATGGCACGTATATTTTTGGAGTTTCTTGGAATGATTTCTACTTTTTAGTGACAGTTTATAGCGTCACTCTAAATGATCCCTGAAAGTTTTATGTGCCTATTATTAATTATTACTTCATAATTTGGATAGTCATTTTATGATTTTTCATTCGTCGCACATATATTTGCTTTTTGCGCAGGTATACTAACTTAAATCAAGTTGAATAATAATACATATTATAATACTTTACTTTCGAGATCTTTGTCAACATAAAACAAGAAATTAATCTGTTATCTCAAAGTTTTTCTATCTCGAAGTTTTCTCGCTAGAACACTAAACGTCAATAAATGAGGATAGGCTTTATATTTAGAACTATCAGAAGAATTGTTTAAGTTAATATATTTTACTGACAGTTGTCTATAATAATTTAGAAGTGAAATAATCAGCTAATAATATTTTGCAAGAATTAATTCGGTCGTTAACGGGTTAAATAAATAACGCGGTCATTTTCCCACTCTGCACAAAGAATAGTCCTAACTATGCCAATAACTTAATAGAACACAGCTGTGAAAAAAAGAATGTTTTAGTTGGACTGAAACAATGTGTGATTTACATTTAAAAACGAAATTGTGACTCTAGTAAAAATCCATGATATCCTAATAAAGTTTACTTTCGTTTGATAGTGAGTTTTAAAAACCCCTATTAGAATTCTAGTAGGTTTTCCTATATTATCGGGGTCAATCTTATTTAAGAATTTCTAAAAATAAATGCGAACAGAAGAGGTGTGTTTTAATAACTATAATTTTTGTTCATGGCCCGATTCTAGAAAATTAAGCGAGAATTTCTCGCAATACAAAAAATTCACAATATCCATAACGTTCATAATATTGTCTTACTATCTGGAAAAGTATAGACTAAAAATTCTCGATCATTTCTTCTATCTAGTTTAGTTGTTTACCTTAAACGCATAACGAAAATCTCTAATTCTAGTTTAGAGATTCAGAAAATAACTACTTAATTGTTTTAGTTGAAGGCGGTATATATTTTTTTTTCTCAGTGTGCATGATTTTTCGTTGGTAATCTTCATGTTTTAAGAATGCTGAATCCAAAAATAAACTCCAATTTTGCCCATCACGTATTTTTCGAAAGATCAGGGGCTTGGAATGAAAAATCGCAAACTTCATTACATCAAAATAAATATATTCTGTATCTTAACTAAATTTTGCTCATCACGTATTTTTTTTTTTTTTTTTTTTTTTTTTTCGAAAGATCAGCGGCTTGGAATGAAAAATCGCAAACTTCATTACATCAAAATAAATATATTCTGTATCTTAACTAAATTTTGCTCATCACGTATTTTTTTTTTTTTTTTTTCGAAAGATCAGGGGCTTGGAATGAAAAATCGCAAACTTCATTACATCAAAATAAATATATTCTGTATCTTAACTAAATTTTGCTCATCACGTATTTTTTTTTTTTTTTTTTTTTTTCGAAAGATCAGGGGCTTGGAATGAAAAATCGCAAACTTCATTACATCAAAATAAATATATTCTGTATCTTAACTAAATTTTGCTCATCACGTATTTTTTTTTTTTCGAAAGATCAGGGGCTTGGAATGAAAAATCGCAAACTTCATTACATCAAAATAAATATATTCTGTATCTTAACTAAATTTTGCTCATCACGTTTTTTTTTTTTTTTTTTTTTTTTTCGAAAGATCAGGGGCTTGGAATGAAAAATCGCAAACTTCATTACATCAAAATAAATATATTCTGTATCTTAACTAAATTTTGCTCATCACGTTTTTTTTTTTTTTTTTTTTTTCGAAAGATCAGGGGCTTGGAATGAAAAATCGCAAACTTCATTACATCAAAATAAATATATTCTGTATCTTAACTAAATTTTGCTCATCACGTATATATTTTTTTTTCGAAAGATCAGGGGCTTGGAATGAAAAATCGCAAACTTCATTACATCAAAATAAATATATTCTGTATCTTAACTAAATTTTCTTCATCACGTATTTTTTTATTTTTTTTTTCGGAAGATCAGGGGCTTGGAATGAAAAATCGCAATCTTCATTACATCAAAATAAACATATTCTGTATCTTAACTAAATAAAAAGTTTTTCTCAATTTATTTAGCATTCTATATATTTATAAAATATTTTTTTAAATAAGAAATAATCATTGAACATGTTTAGTCATTTATAGGAAACCAATTCGCACAAAATACAACTAAATAAATACGTTAAAAGAAAAAAAAAAAAAATATATATATATATGATGGAATTTTTACACTGTATTTTTTGGTTTCAGCGAGGGCAAATCTATAAGAAACAGATCAAACATTTTATGCAGATTTCTGGTGGAAAAGTAGTGTAATTAGAATATTTGTTAGAGTAGAAAAAGTTTTTTTTTTTTTTTTTTTTCGGAAGATCAGGGGCTTGGAATGAAAAATCGCAATTCTCATTACATCAAAATAAACATATTCTGTATCTTAACTAAATAAAAAGTTTTTCTCAATTTATTTAGCATTCTATATATTTATAAAATATTTTTTTAAATAAGAAATAATCATTGAACATGTTTAGTCATTTATAGGAAACCAATTCGCACAAAATACAACTAAATAAATACGTTAAAAAAAAAAAAAAAAAAAAAAAAAAAATATATATATATATATATATTTACAAAAAATACAGTGTAAAAATTCCATCATATATATATATATATATATATGATGGAATTTTTACACTGTATTTTTTGGTTTCAGCGAGGGCAAATCTATAAGAAACAGATCAAACATTTTATGCAGATTTCTGGTGGAAAACTAGTGTAATTAGAATATTTGTTAGAGTAGAAAAAGTTTTTTTTTTTTTTTTTTTTTTTTATCTAAACGAGCAAGTGATCGGCTCATGCTCATTCAACAACTTAAAAAAAAAAAAAAAAAAAAAAAAAAAAAAGAAAACTTTAGTTTTCCTTTTAGTCAATAATCCCTTCCGACAATACCTACTTTGGTTGCCCTACAAATTTCAAATATTTTTTCGGGTGTATAATTCTAATTATGATTCTTGTCGAAGTCTAAGTTATGATAGGCAGGTAAATTTTAACGTCAAAGATAAATAATACCTTCGCGATATAAATTAACCCTGATGTAGCTCAAAGATGATTAGTTGATGTTGATTATCTTGTCATTGAGAAATACAATCGTTAGGTTTGTTGAACATTTGGGTAATATTTTATAGAAATTTATTAGATGTGAGAGAATTATGTGTGAGAAAAGTTCTGAGAAAAATAACACTCTTTAGTCTGAATTTGGAGGGAAATAAGGATGTTTATATTAAAAATTGCTAGTGGCAGCTAAGGGAACTGGGATATAAAATACGTAATTCAATGAGACACATGTGATATTTAGAAAACATTTAATTAATTAATTAATTTATTGTGTGTGTTGTTTTATGGTTCATTTTATGGTGCAATTGAATGTACTTTGATAAAAGAACTGCATGATTAGCTTCTCGGTTCTTAGTAAGTTTCTCTAACTGATTTTATGTACGGCTTTTTTTTATGGATTTAACATATATAAAACAGGTAGAAATAAGTATTTATGGACCATTGCACCTTTAAATAACAGAGAATCAATCTCATTTAGAGATATTTATCGATAAAATTTAAATTGTAAAGATATTGTTTATAATTTAAGTAAACGTATGCAAAGCAGTTAGCCCACTGTGCTCTTGGCAATATCTCTCTGAAAAATATTGATTTTCTTGTCAGTTTACAATATTCAAGTTCTTCCAAAAATCAAGAGAGATTCGGTAGGTTGAGAATTTTTGCTAAGCCATTTACTTTGGCTAAGCCCTTTTGCAAAGCCATTTCTGACTTTTTAAATAGAGAACGGTAGGTTTAATATATTGCACGTTCTTTGTTGCGATAAACAGAACCCATGTCACTTGATAATATTTGAAATAACATTGAAATAAATTGTTGCAATTTCAAAAATTTATGAGAGATAAAATGAACAGCATTCCTGTTCTTCAGAAAAAAAAAAAAAAAAAAAAAAAAAAAAGAAACAGGAAGATGATAGGGTGTTTTATCAATATGTATTTACAATCAATGAACACTGTATTACCATTGGGCATTGATTGAAAGAAAATAAGAAAAAAAAAAGTGAGTAAAACCCCTTATAATTTAGTTTTTATTTTGAGAGAACTGAAATTCGGTTCATTCTATTCCTCGTAAATTTTTTAATTTGTATGATATTTGTTTGGGGTTTTCATGTCTAATGTAGTATGCCAAATTTTACGTTAAATGTTTTTATGTTAAAAATGTTTTTGCACTTGGTCTAACAACCTACGTGTTGTACTTAAACAATTATACTTTTTTTGCAATAAAAAAAAAAAACAGTTATATCTCTATGAATATACGGGATAGCTTCATAAAACATTTATACAGATAATAAAAGAAATCATCAAAATCACATGCTACAGTCAAAATACATTTAACGCATTTCTTTTTACAGGGCGATCCAAAATATTTTAATTTTTGTTTAATATTTTTACTGATTCCCTTTCCTCTTCAGCACACAACTTTTATTCAAATATATATGAGGTATAACATGTTCTTTACACTACCAATGTTTCAAGATGATTTGTAAAGAACTTTTTTAGATATTTCAGAAAACGTGTAAATTCGTAAATGTCCAAATACTTGTTGGTAGATAGTGTAAATATATATATAAATATATATAATGGGTATACCATAATTCTGTAGGCATCTTAAAAAAAACAAAAATGTTGAAGGAATTGGTAGAAGGAAATGCGGTTTGCAAAAATAGTTATTCTTGCGAAGGATGACACTTTTTGGTAAAGAAAACAGTTTAAGATTTTCGTCAATAGAGGGCGATGCGCAGATGCATAGCGGATAACCTGCAAATCAGTGTGCTATAAATTACACAATACTAACATCTCATTTCATATTTTTCATTCCACTTTTGCGCACATGAAATTTTAATGGCGATGCTGTTTTTATGGATAAAGCGTTATTGATAAATATGTTTCACATCAGCTGAAAATCGCCAACTGAAAATACAGCCAACGGTGTTGTAACGCATTTGGAAGCTAATATGTGGTGATGGCGGACACATAGAATGGGATTTACATGCTTGTAAATATTTGTATGCAAATAAATATAGTTTTTCATGGAAATGTGTGATTTTGTCACATACAGAGATCTCTTGATGAAAACTTCCATTATTTCTTCTTGACTAAAAAAAAAAAAAAAAAAAAAAAGTAGAAGAAGAAGAAAATATCCTTTTACAAGAAAAGCTTTTTCACAAACCACGTTTATTCCTACCTATTACTTCGTTTTTTATGAAATTTAAAATACCTAGATACTTATATGGCACCTTGTATATATATATATATATATATATATATATACATATTTTTTTTTTTAAATAACATTAAGCGATTGCTTATCAGAATTTTTACAAAGTTCCAAATCGTCTTTCAAATGCTAACTCTTATCGCTCGTATGTCCCTTCTGAGGGGACATTAAAAATCGAGCCACCCCTTACGGTGTTCCTCTGCAAATGAAATGTTATTTTTCTAAAACATGTAACTATAGGCTACCTTCCGGCTACCGGAAAAATTTAACAGAAAGATTTATTTTATTTAATGATGAAGTAAAACAAAACAAATTATTACAATTTTTCGGTAACCAAAAGGTAGTAAGTTGGAAACTATACGTGTGACGTTTTAAAGAAACGCCAAAAGGCGTGTCTTACTGTTAAAAATAGGAAAATATGCCGAACGTTAAGGGTTAAGTAAAGAAAAGTTTTAAACGATGTTTCATTCAAGATATTTTATTACAAATTATTCTACATCATCAAAGACTCAAGAAAAATTAATGAATGCTAGAAAGTAATTTACAATAAGCTCAAAAATCTTTTGTTGTCAAACTTCTAAACAATGTTACAGCATTAAGGGTACTAAGACATACAAATAGAACATAAAGCATTAAGATCCTCATGCGTATAGACGTTTAGTCTTTAAATATGCTGTGACATCGCCAAGGTTGTGTTCTTTGTACTCGACTGCCTGTGTGAAGTCCAAGGAGCCAGACTGTCTGCAGACTCGAGAAAACGGGCATACCATGCGGCCTTTCACCCTCCTAGTTTCAAAGTTACCGCGATTTCACGGTTGATTTTGATGTTGCCGCCTTGCGCACCCCAAGCGAGGGTGGTACCCCACCTTTCTGGCGTCAATGAAACACCAATGAACTGATGAACTGGGTGTGAACCGGTATATTTCGCATGACCAAAGACTGTCTGATTGGTGGTTGTCGTGGGGGAAAATGGTTTCCCCCTTTTTTTTTTGCATATCATCAAGATTTTTGGAAGAACTGAAAATTCAGATAATAAATCTGGAGACTTGGATTATGACTGTGTAGAGAACGGTCGTGTTCCGGAATTTTTTTAAATGTTACACATGCGAGGGTTCACAGGTATCTGTGATGCATGTTGTATGTTTTTACCTGCACAAAAAAAGATGTTAAAACGTAGTATTATTAAAGTGTTGTTCAGTTTTGCACAAAAGTGTTTTTTTTTTTTTTTTTTTAGTTTTACTAGAATAATATTTTTGACGTATAACAAAAGTGAAAATGTCATCGGCACTTACTACTGACTATACCACAATACACCATTCTAGTATAATGCTCCAATGAAGTATTTATTTTTGTTAAAGAATATACCTTCAAAACTTTTCCAAGTTTTCAATTGGGGAAATACTTTTAAACTAAGATAACACGCAATACCCATTTGAACATTTTCGTAAATTACAATTAAACCAGCTTGAAAATTTAAAAGGAAAGATTAATTGAGATTAATTGATCGAATGACATATTTCCTTAAAATATTTCCTGAAGATATTACTTAATGCGACTATTATATTTGTTAAAGTAATTTATTCATACAGACTTCTCTTTGCGTTTGACAGGTTAGATGAAACTGAAATGAGCAATTAAGAATTTCGTTTGAAAATTTCTAACTTAGTACTACTGGGGAAGTTCACTCAAAATGTGCTTAATTAATCCTAATGTAATTATAAGATTTTACCCTCGGTTTCATTCAATCGACGAATCGCCGAATATAAGTGTGTGTGTAATATAAAAATCACAAACTCATCTTTAAAGTAAAAATTATATTTTAAAATTCCAAAATTTTTATAAAATCATTTCTATTTAGTACTGATTATGGGAGATGACTTTTTTACAATTTAATTGAACGATGGTTTGCATTTTGGCTTATAATATTCTGTCTGTTTTTGTTGTATAATTATATTTTAAAATTTATTTCTGGTATTTACGTTAGTGAAGTAACTACAATAGAATTCCTAGATACACGGCGCTGTTCAGTTAACATCCCTTCAAACACACTTATCCACAGTGCATCCAAAATATATCCCTTTTATTCACATTTCATCCGAAATATGTCTCTTTCATCCTCAAGGTGTCCTATAAATGTCCTGCAAAGAAGTTGTGTTTGTAGGTATATATTTCATGTTTCGGTTTATTATGAAAAATATTTTTTAAGTTTTTATAAAATAATTTTTTAACTCATTATAAAACAGTTTAATTGAGAATATATAAGAAAAAAAAAATTAGAGTGCCAACTCAGAAGTTGATTTTCTCTTTAGCATAACAATCATAGATAAAAATGTTATAAATATTTATTAAAAATTTTAATGCTTAACACATAGTTCTTTAAGAAAAGGATAATAATTATTTAAAGTTTAATTTCAGGGTTATAATCTAAATTTCTTGACTTTAAAATATTATATAAAATTCATTTATTGTGATTATAAACGTTTCTAGTAGAACTCCTACATAGATAGGCTGACGCATCCGCCATTTTCTAGCCCACAAGACCGGCTGACGATTTATTATTGGTGGTGTTTCGGCAATAAATTGTGCGAATAACTCCAGAAAAGGGCACCGCCTGTTTATATTTTCTTCTAATCCAGGAAGAAGGCCATTGCAAAATTATTTGATACTTTTATATTATTATTTTTTTAAGTTTAAATCACAGACCCTTAAAATAATGAATGTCAATTACTAAAGTAAATTTGGGCTAATTATCCAGATCTTAAATAAATATGTATAACTTTTTTTTTTTTTTTTTTTTTAAACTATAATCGTTGCGTTATTAACCTTTTACAGGCCAAATTTAGATCCAGGTATATTTTTCCTTAGTTTTTTGCATATTTTACCTTACAATACTTTAGTTAAGGAATATTAATTATTTAAATGAAAAAAAAACTTAAATATTATTAATAATAATTATTAAGATTATTAGATTATTAAGATTAATATTATAGATTATTAATATCATCCGTTTAATATTATCAAATTTGATATGTTTTTGATAAGCGTTATTTAAAATATACCAACTGATTTTCTGAAGCATCGAATACTTTCAAACTTTTATGCATTTATTTTTTTTAGCTGAACTCTGTAAAAATAAAATATGAAAATGAACATTTTTAAGATTTTTTTGTACAATTACCAACTAATGATAGGACTGTTTTGTTTCTATTATAAAAAATAAAGTCATCTTTTAAAGTATGTCTGATGATTTTTTCAACTCAATATTGGTGCAATTGAATTCTTTAAATAATTTTTAATTTAATGTTCCCAATTGGGGACATTGGCCTGTGAAAGGTTCAGAATAAAACAACTTCAAAGATGACATTTTAATGTTATTTTTAATTTTTTTTATCATATATTCTCAATTATTGAGTTCTTACAGGGAGTTTATGCATTATTTTATAAAAACTATCTATTTGCAAGTGCTGTTGCTGATTATAGATTATTTCTTTAATCGCTACAGCAACCCACAAGCAACCTTTGCACAGCAGGTGCTCTGTAGGTCCCAGGGCACCTTCTCAGACCTTCATCGAAACCCAAAACCTTGGAGTAAGCTTAAGTCTGCCAGTGAAATTCTATGAAGGATGTACAAGTGGTTTGAGAAGTCCGTATTCCAGAAGATGTCCGTTCACCGATTAGCAAGTATTGTGTCTTTTTCTGTTTTAAAACTTTTCTAGGATAATATTCTAAATTCAACAAACACTTATTTTGAAAATAGTACCAATTTCCCCTTAAAACAACTTATATATATATGTGTGTATATATATGTGTGTATATATATATATATATATATATATATATATATATAGTATATTATCCTGTTATAACTTTTTTTGTAAGTTAGAATTATTGGATGAAAAAAAAATACTGTTAATAGAAATAAAGTCAAAAATTTATAATAATAGTATATAAATAGGTTAAATGTTGTGAATAAAAAATTCTAGACGTTGTTGTTTTGTACAAAAGTAATCCTTCATAATAAATACGGAATAGAAATGATTCCATATAAGAATTTTAAATGTAATTTGTGTTTTGATGCCAAGAAATATAAATTAGAAATCTGAAATTAAACATGAAAATCAGATTGGGATCGATAATCTGGTGTGTCACTCACACGACTTTCTCTTACCCTGAAATTCACTACTATAAATACAGGTTGGAGATTAAGAGGTAAGATAACGAGTACTGTTATGTAAACCTATGTTAAACAATTCAAATTAGGCTTCGGAAGAGTTTCATATGATAACTAGTTCTGTGTGAGGGGGGGGGGCTACAGCCCCCCTCAACCCCCTTTTTATGAATGCACCGACATTTAAATAGAATTTAATTCGGTTATTAAAAAACAGTTCTGTTTTTAAAAAAATAGTTGATTAAAATTATTATTCAAACAAATTATCTTTTATGATAATGCAGGCGATTTCCATATTAGAGAAGTAGTATAACATTAAATATCCAAAACAAAGTTGAATTTATTCTCAATATTACATTATTATTATTATTATTATTATTATTATTATTATTTTGTTAAAAATGAAAAGAATCGCTAACTTTATTTGAAATTATCGCAGATCGATGGTTCAAACATTCGTTTTAAAGATATTGGCGAGCTTTTTTGAAATATACCCATCATGAAAATTTACTCCCCTCGAGGGGGGACTTCTCCCCAGGGGGAGGGGAAGGGGAGGCGAGGCTCCTACATACACAAAATTTTGTTTCCAGTTGACAATCTCTATTACAAAAAATATATATTCGTTTTATTTGGTTTAGTGCAGTCTGTAGATGTTAAACTCTACTTACCTGCACTTTCCCCCATAGACGTAATGTATTTGAATACTTTTGAGTGTCCCTTTACACGAACTAATTGCTTCATCTCAACGAAAAGCTTACTGTAGCATCCCTATATGATACACATTTAGAATACTGAGTTTGGAATTTCTGCTACTATTTTTTCTTCGGATATGCTGATAACAGACAGACATGCAGACCATTTGCTAAAAACATGATTTTCGTATTCAGGGGACCTCAGAACATTCAAATATAACAAAAACTCAAATTTGAAAATTTGGCTCTAAAACAATACTTTCTCGACCCTATGGGTAACAGAAAGTAAAAAATACTTTCAGATATGAGTGAATGAATTTTATATTAAACACAAACTTATATTCGACGATTCTTTGGGGGAATGAAACCGACAGTGAATTCTTATAACTATAGACGGAATAATTAATCACATTTTGAGTGAAATCCCCTAGAAGTACAAAGTTAGAAATTTTGTAGCGAAATTCTTAATTGCTCATCTCAGTTTCATCTAACCTGTCAAACTCCAAGGGAAGTCTCCATGAATAAATTACTTTAACAAGCCAATAGTCGCTTAAAGTAATATCTTCGAAAAATATTATAAGGAAATATGTCATGCGATCAATTAATTTGAATTAATCTTTCCTTTTAAAATGTCAAGCGGGGTTAATTGTAATAGCGAAAATGTTTCAATGGAAATTATATGAGATTTCTTAGTTTAACAGTATTTCCCCAGTCGAAAACTTGTAAAAGTTTTGAAGGTATATTCTTAAACGAAAATAAATACTTTGTTGGAGCATTAAACTAGAGTTTTGTATATTTACTAAAACCTAAATATCTAGACACATGAGGATCTTAATGTCCTGTATTCTTTTTAGTATATTTTAGTGCTTTTAATGTTGTAACAATGTTTAAAAGGCTCATAACAAAAGATTTTTGAATTTATCGAGGAATTAATTATAATTTGTAAAATTTATTAATTTTGTTCAAGACTTTGATAATGATGAATAATTTGTAGTAAAGTATGTTGAATGATTCATTATAACTAAACTTTTCTTTAGTTAACATATGAAAGACTTGGATTTCCTTATTTTGTAAAAATGCTAAAAAGGAATTTTTTAATCGTTCTTAAAATAAAATCATGTTAAATTTTACCAAATAATAATATAGTTATATACATATAGTATGGTACAATAATAGTTGTTTAAGTATATAAGAGGAATCAAAGTGAAAAGAGAACAGGTAATTTTTAATACATTTGTTAGATTTAAATAAAAGAGACATGTTTAATAATTCGTCATAATTAATAATAAATGTAAAAGCTTTAGTATTATATATATATTTTTTATATATAAATTTCAAAATATGTACTTTTTGAATGTTTGAACAAAAAACAGTAACTAAAAAAATGTCGAAGTTAAAACCAAACAGTCATCTTCTTTTTTTAGAATTTATTGTTCATTCTGAATTGTTATCATTCTAAATTTGAGTTTTAGCAACTTTACATTATTTAATCAATGCATTATATCTTTCTATGTTTCTAGTAATTATTATATGAAAATTATCTATCAGTTAATTTTAATCTGAGGATAAGACATGGATAGTTTAATAAATAAGAAAAAATTGTGTGAGTATAACACATAATTAATAAACTGAATTTATATGTACCGAAATTTGGGTGACATAAACGGTTTCTTAATGTACAGGGTGATTATAATTAAAGTTACGATTACAAAACGCTATAATTTTAAAACTACCCATCAGAGCGATTTGATATTTTACCAGAGCAATCGTGAGGCAATGAAATTTTGTTTTGTTTGCAGGAGAAAAAAAAAGTAGTTCCAAAATGTGCCGTTAATTATCCGTAAAGTATTTGTTTCATTAAGCTCCTATTTTTCTCTTTGCACTATGACTGTTTCCGCTGTAAACGCGTATTCTTGTAATTTTGCTAAAAAAGATTGTAGTAAACCCTTGAATTCTATTACTTCCTGCTATTCCATTGTGTTGCTAACAACATTCCTGTGTTTAATGAGTCCATTTAGGTGTTTCCCCTGACATTACCCTGACAGCGCCATCTATAGGAAAATGTTGGAACTACTTTTTTCTTCTCCCAAACAAAATTTCATTGCCTCACGTTTGCTCTGGCAAAATATAAAATCGCTCTGACGGGTAGTTTTAAAATTATAGCGTTTTAAAAATCGTAATTTTAATTATAATCCCCCTGTATATTCATGTTATTTGTCTATTTCTGTCTATTTTCTATTTTCTATTTTCTATTTTCTGATTTTTTCTTTGGTGTTCGACTTCCAACTTGACTCAGATTCTTTTTTTTTTTTCTTGCGCAGATTCTTTTTGTTCAGAATTAAACTTTTACTTTGTCAACTTCGAATGCTTTTTAGATTTCATTTATTTTTACTTTCTCTTACCCATAAGGTAGAGAAAGTATTGTTTTTGGGTCAAATTTTCGAACGCGAGATTTTGTTATATTTACACGTTTTGAGGTCCCCTGAATACGACAATCATGTTTTTAGCAAATGGTCTGTGTGTGTGTCGGTCTTGTAGTAAAATCAACCCCCTTTAGACGGCGCTGCGTCGCCAATGAAAGAAAAAAAAAGATATAACCTATATTTGTTAATAGATTTTGGCAACAGCCAGTAGTTTAGTTTTAGATTTGGATTCTTCGACTGCGTTCGAAGATGGAATTTTTCGATCTCTCACTATGAGAGTTTTTTAGATTCGGAACTATGTTCCACTAAGTATTTCTTTTTTGTACATAGTGTATTAAAGTGTAAATAGATCCTTTACTTTATTATAATCATTAAACTTCAAAAAGAATAATGCATCGTTACCCTTTTTTCATTCTCTTGCTTAAAGAATCCGGCAAGCGTTCGATTTTTGTTCCTTTTTCTTAGATTTAAAATACCACTGAACCGAGAATTATTTTACATTTTGGTGCATCAGTGCCGGCAAGATGAATGTTGTGTTTTAGAAAGTAACGATGCTTAGGTTAGATTTGATTATTAAAATTAATATTTGTGTTTTCATAATACTGGATTAGCTCTTAGAGCGAAGACTTCTCAAGGTAAGAAATTTTATGAAAATTTACAATGGAGTTAGAGAAGCATAAAGTTAATAGAAAAATTATTCGATCCAGCGTTACGAAGTTGGTCAATAGTATAGAATTAAATATAAAAGAAGATCATTTAAATATTGAAGATTTAGAGGAAACTCTTAATCAATTAACTTTAAAAAATGGGCTTCTACAGGAAGCCGATAGAGAAATAGAAAAATTAATTCCTTTAACGGAATATGAAAATGAAAAAAACGTGTGTTATGAATATCAGGATAAAAACGCGAACGCTATTTTTAGAGCAAAAAAGAAAATAAAAGTAAATTCAGTCGAAAATAGTGGTGTAAATTCAAATGTTTCAAGTACATTACAGAATAGAAGTACACCGTTAAGTGAGAATAACAAATTCGTTAAACTCCCTAAATTAATTATTCAAAAATTTGGCGGTGAATTGTCCCAATTTATGAGTTTTTGGAATACCTTTCAAGTTACTATTCATGACAATGAAGCTTTGTCAAAGGTAGAGAAATTTAATTATTTAAAAAGTTATTTAACTTCGACAGCTTTGAATTCCATACACGGGTTAGAGATTTCAGAACAAAATTATAATAAAGCCGTAGAAATTCTTAAACAAAGATTCGGACAACGCGATATGATAATTTATCATCATATGAACAATTTGTTAAATTTAGCACCTGTTTATAAATCCACAGATATTTTTAGATTAAAAAAATTACATGAAGAAATCGAGATAAATATTAGATCATTATCCTCGTTAGAAGTTGATGAAAATAATTATAGTGCTATGTTAATCGCAGTAATTTTAAAGTCACTACCGTCCGATTTAAATTTAGAATTCAATAGAAAACACGCATCTAACTTACATGGAATTAAAATTCAAGAGCTATTAGATTTCATACAAACGGAAATAATTTCGCGGGAAAGAACATTATCTACAAAAAATAAAACAAACGAACAAATAAAAAGTAACAAATTATTGAGTAATCGAGACGCCAATAGATTATCGTCTGCACATGAATTAATCACTACAGCGGTTGAAAATAAACAGATGAGATGCATTTTTTGTAAAAAGAATCACGCGTCAGAAAATTTCTTTGTGTTCGATGTTGAAAAGAAAAAGAATATTTTGAAATCTCAAGGCCGTTGTTTTTTGTGTTTGGAACAAAAACACCGTATCGCAGAATGCAATAGCGACATTAAATGCAGAATATGTGGATATAAACATAATACAATTCTGTGTTACAAATCTAAACATAAACCTCAGGACAAAATAAATGTTCCTTCTGGTTCAGAATCCAAACAGGAAATAGTTTCTACTGTTTCTTCCTTTAATCAGGAAAATAAAATTTTGTTGCAAACTTGTTCCGTAAATATTAAAAATAAAACGAAAGAGAAAACGATCCGTTTGCTTCTCGATTCAGCTTCTAGTAGAACATTTTTATGTCGTTCTATTGCTAATGAACTAAATTTAAAAGTGATTAGAAATGAAAAATTAAAAGTATGCACATTTGGAAGTAAGACACCGATAGAAAAGACCTATGGTATAGTTAAATTAAAGCTCGTGAATAAAAATAAACCTGATCATAATATTCAAATTGAAGCGTTAGTTACGGATGAAATTTCTGGATCGTTCATTCACCCTCCCCCTGAATTAGAGAAAATCACGAAAAATGATAATTTTCAGAATTTAGAATTAGCTGATATACCTAATAGTAAAGAAAGCATTACACTTTTGATAGGAGTCGATTATTATTATGATATTGTGTTAGGTAATATTAGACGCATTAATAAAAATTTAGTAGCAGTAAAAACTGTGTTCGGTTGGGTTTTACAGGGAACCAAAAGCGATTCTCTTGAATCATTAACCATGAGTATCATAGTAGAAGAAAATTTGTTCTCAAAACAAATAGAAAATTTTTGGAATTTGGAAAATTCGGGTCTTATTAATCCGAAAGAAAATTTTGACCTTTCCGAAAATAAAATTATGAAAAATTTTGAATCGGAAATTAAGTATGAAAATAAACGATATAAAGTTAAATTCCCTTGGAAAATTAGTAAATCACAATTACGAAATAATTTTGAAATCGCTGAAAACAGATTTTCGAGACTTAAGTACAAATTTTGTAGAAACCCAAATTTATTTTTTGAATACAACAATGTTTTACAGGATTATTTGAGAGAGGGGATTATAGAACCCGTTACGGATTTGGAGGAAAATTCTACAACCTTTTATTTACCACATAGAGCGGTAATAAAAACAGATCGTACAACAAGTGAATTACGAATCGTGTTTGATGCGTCTTCACATGATTACAATAATCTTTCTCTTAATAATTGTCTACATATTGGACCTAATCTTTATGAAGATATTTTTGACATTTTGTCTAGATTTAGATTTCATCCCGTAGCCTTTACTGCGGACATGAAACAAGCATTTTTACAAATTTTGATAGACGAGGAAGATAGAGACGCAACACGATTTTTGTTTACAGAAAGTCCTCACGAAGGCACCTCTCCCCTTCAGATTTTTAGATTCACTAGAGTTTTGTTTGGACTTAATTGTAGTCCTTTCTTATTAGCTGCGACGATAAAACATCATTTGAAAAATTTTACCGACACACATAGGGAGACTGTTAGTTTTTTAAATGAAAACATTTATGTAGATGACATAATAGGAAGCCACCCATCAGTAGAGAAGGCTTTAACTACAAGTCTAGACTCACTTAGTATCTTTAAAGACGCGAGTATGCAACTTCACAAATTTCATACAAATTCGACACCATTACATGAACTTTGGGTACAAAAAAATGTTATTAGCAAGGATTCTAAAATATTTAAAGAAAATGATCCCCCTAATAAAGTTTTGGGTTTAGGGTGGAATAACTTGAAAGACACTCTCTATTTTGATTGTAGGGATTTAATGAACCTCGTTTCTAAACAGATAAATACTAAAAGGTTTGTTTTACAAGTACTAGGCAAAATTTATGACCCTATCAGTTTCCTAGGGCCCTACACTTTAAGAGTTAAATGCCTTATGCAAATGATCTGGAAGACTGGTCTTGATTGGGATGGTACATTGCCTGAAGATTTGAAAAAAATATGGAAAGACTGGCGTAATGAAGTAACTCATCTTTCTAAATTTTCTGTGCCGAGATATTATTTTTCTGATTTTCCAGAATTTAACATCGGTGATTTGCAACTACATGTTTTCTCAGATACTAGTATCAAAGCATTTGGCACTGTTGCCTATTTTAGAATTAAAGAAATCTCGAATGAAAAATGCAAAACGATATTCGTTGCTTCCAAAAATAGAATAGCGCCTATGAAAAATCTCACGCTACCTAAACTTGAACTCACAGCTGCATTGTTGGCAGCTAAACTAGGTCATAATATTTTGAGAGCTCTGAAATTAGATATACCCACGTTTTACTGGACAGACTCAATGATCGCCTTTTTTTGGATTAGAAGCTCTCCAGAAAAGTTTAAGCCGTTTGTGCAGAATAGAGTACAAGATATTCGTGAATTGACATCTCCTTCAAATTGGAGGCACTGTCCCGGTTCGTCTAATCCTGCCGACCTTGTATCCAGAGGTGCAAAGATCATAAAATTAATTAATGATAGATTGTGGTTAAATGGGCCTGAATGGCTCAGTTCACCCCCCGAACTTTGGCCTAAGCCTGATGATAAACAAAAGCTAGATGTAGAAAGCTTAGAATATAGAAAAAAGATAAAAGAAACACTCCTTTTCAATTGCATGACAGAACAACTAGAAAACCCCATTGATATAAGAAAATACAGCAGTTTAGAAAAATTAATCAGAGTTACAGCTTGGGTAAAAAGATTTATTAAGAGGATCAAAAAAATTCCAGAACTTAACAATACATTGACAACCGAAGAACTAATAGAAGCTGAGAAACATTTGATATCGAATGAACAAAAGTTCTATTTTAAAAATGAATTTCACTCGCTAATAAATGAAGAAATTATTGATAAAAATTCTCCCCTTAACAACTTAACTCCTTATCTAGATGATGAAAAAATGATGCGGCTCGGCGGGAGATTAGAGTTTAGTGATTTACAGCTAGAAGAAAAACATCCCATCATTCTCCCCAAACAGTCGTGGTTGACTACCTTGATTATAAAAAATGAACATGAAAAAATAACGCATGGAGGAGTTTCTGGAACATTGTCAAATATACGGTCTAAATACTGGATTCCCAAAGGTCGCCAGTTAGTTAAAAGTGTCCTGAATAAGTGTATTATATGTAAGAAATACCTTTCCAGACCCACAGATCAGATCACTGGTCCACTACCTCGTGACAGAATAACAGAGTCGCCCCCTTTCTCCATATGTGGCATTGACTTTGCTGGGCCTCTCTACATTAAAAATGCTAAAGAAATTGAAAAATCTTATATAGTGTTGTTCACTTGTGCAGTAACCAGAGCGTTACACTTAGAACTTGTACACGACATGTCAACTGATTCTTTTTTGTTGGCCTTCAGACGTTTCTTAGCGAGAAGAGGAAACTGTAAAGTTATATATTCGGATTACGCCAAAGACTGTCTGCGTAAAGTCATTGGCAAAGCCCTCTTGAATTATGATGAAATGTCTACTCTCCTTATAGAAGTAGAAACAGTGCTCAACTTACGCCCCTTAACTTACGTGTATAGTGAATCTGGAGAACCGAACCCCTTAACTCCTATGCACTTTTTAAATTTTGGTAAAGAAATCACCTACCCAGTGAATTTTGCTGACATTATTGAAGGTGCTTCAAACAAAATATCTGCCTTAAGACGTAAAAGATACCAATCACTCTTGTTAAAGCAGCTGTGGAATAGATGGAAAAGCCAATACCTATTGGATTTGAAGACGGCGCATGCTTTAAAGAATCCTACAGCACAACCTGAACTGAAAGTAGGAGATGTAGTGTTAATTGGTGATGATTCAATAAACAAACTTCTGTGGAAACTTGGTATAATCCAGAAAACAATCGTCGGCAGAGATCACAACATCCGATCTTATGAGGTTAAGACTGCCAATGGTGTTTTAAAACGAACTGCTCAGCATTTATACCCTCTGGAATTGACTTAACCAAAAACTTTAATGCTACGAACTGATAAAATAACAAACTTTTGAGAAAAATTTGAACTTTAAAAACCTTCATTTTAATGAACACTTTTTCTTTAATTTTCAGAATATTTGATATCCTTTTTTGAATAATTTAGTGAATTTTATTTGATAATTGAAAGTATTAAAATTTTGCATGTGTTATTATCTTTATATTTAAATTTGCTTATATTTGATAACTTTGTTTATATTTGATAATTAAGAGTTAATTTCTTAAATAATAATGTGTTTGCATATGTTTAATATTGATATTTCAATTTAATATTTTGATTTGATCTTTTATTGATTTAGTTATAGTACTTTAGTAAGTATTGTTTACATTTGTATTTAATATTAGATAACTGTTGATATTTTGAAAAAAAAAATGATTATGTGATTTAGTATTAATAGAATATTTAGAAATTTGTACAATTTATGATTATCAGAAGTTGTTCAAATTTGAGATTTATTTTTGATTTAACGAGATTTTTGATATGTGAACTCTGTAAGAGTTCACGGCGGGGAGTTGTGTAGTAAAATCAACCCCCTTTAGACGGCGCTGCGTCGCCAATGAAAGAAAAAAAAAGATATAACCTATATTTGTTAATAGATTTTGGCAACAGCCAGTAGTTTAGTTTTAGATTTGGATTCTTCGACTGCGTTCGAAGATGGAATTTTTCGATCTCTCACTATGAGAGTTTTTTAGATTCAGAACTATGTTCCACTAAGTATTTCTTTTTTGTACATAGTGTATTAAAGTGTAAATAGATCCTTTACTTTATTATAATCATTAAACTTCAAAAAGAATAATGCATCGTTGCCCTTTTTTCATTCTCTTGCTTAAAGAATCCGGCAAGCGTTCGATTTTTGTTCCTTTTTCTTAGATTTAAAATACCACTGAACCGAGAATTATTTTACAGTCTGTTATCAGCATATCTCAAAAACAAATTATGGCAGAAAGTTCAAACTCGGTATTCTAAATGTGTATCATATCAATACAAAAAACCCTTAACGGGTTAAAATTTGTGACGCAGCACTGTACTTTATGGCTATAAGAATTAGAAATACGGGTCTTAAAAATAATGATATCAAATTTTCAGTGACGCTTTGATATTAATTAAATTATACATAGATTTTCTTATTTGAATTTGCTTTTTCCTTTTATTTATATTTACAGTGTAAACGTTGTTTTCAACATAAAATACACTGTACTTTATGGCTATAAGAATTAGAAATACGGGTCTTAAAAATAATGATATCAAATTTTCAGTGACGCTTTGATATTAATTAAATTATACATAGATTTTCTTATTTGAATTTGCTTTTTCCTTTTATTTATATTTACAGTGTAAACGTTATTTTCAACATAAAATATTATATAGCATTTACTCATTGATACCTTTCCATTCACATCTCTTATACTATAAAAGCATGTGTTTTAAAAGAAATTATATGAAATTCCAGTAACGCAGTGGTGTTACATTAAGTGATTTGTTTTTAAATTTCTCTGCAATTATTTTGTTTTGCATATTAAAGTATATGTGCACATTGAAATATTGCTTTTAATTTTCAAATACGCTGTCAAATATATCACTTTCATTAAGCTTATATTATGTACTGAAATATATTTATTTCAATGAATTATTCTATCTTTTGCGTCACGCCATCCAAAACTGTAAGTAAAATATATGGAAATGTTTACTTTGTGTCATTTCATCCAAATAAATTGAAAATGCATGCAAATAGATATCGTGATGCAAAGAAAAAAACTGTGAATTTTTTTTCAGTTTTGGATGGCGTGACGCAAAAGATAGAATAATTCATTGAAATAAATATATTTCAGTACATAATATAAGCTTAATGAAAGTGATATATTTGACAGCGTATTTGAAAATTAAAAGCAATATTTCAATGTGCACATATACTTTAATATGCAAAACAAAATAATTGCAGAGAAATTTAAAAACAAATCACTTAATGTAACACCACTGCGTTACTGGAATTTCATATAATTTCTTTTAAAACACATGCTTTTATAGTATAAGAGATGTGAATGGAAAGGTATCAATGAGTAAAAGGTATATATTATTTTATGTTGAAAATAACGTTTACACTGTAAATATAAATAAAAGCAAAAAGCAAATTCAAATAAGAAAATCTATGTATAATTTAATTAATATCAAAGCGTCACTGAAAATTTGATATCATTATTTTTAAGACCCGTATTTCTAATTCTTATAGCCATAAAGTACAGTGTATTTTATGTTGAAAACAACGTTTACACTGTAAATATAAATAAAAGGAAAAAGCAAATTCAAATAAGAAAATCTATGTATAATTTAATTAATATCAAAGCGTCACGGAAAATTTGATATCATTATTTTTAAGACCCGTATTTCTAATTCTTATAGCCATAAAGTACAGTGCTGCGTCATAAACTTTTAACCCGTTAAGGGTTTTTTGTATTGATATCATTACTTTTTAGGGGTTAATGATCAAAACGTAAAATTAAAGGAGCATGGTAATGAGTTATAACACCGTATTAAAAGTGTTGTTTTATAGGTCATACTCGAACAAAATAACAAACTAAATAAAATTTTAAAATTTTATAAAAAGTGATAAAAAAGATAACCACATGCAACATTACAAAGGCATAATATATTACATTTTAAAAATGACAAAAATTTCTTATTTATATTTATTTCTTATTATAATTTTTTAGGTATAGATTTGATTTAAAAGAGAAAAATAAATAATAATAGAAAAATCTTTAAAAAGTGAAAATTTTATACTGGTAAATATTTAAGTAGTATAGTTTGTTATGAATTTAATTTAAAAAAATCTTAATCTATTCAAAATTTTATTATAGCTTAACATTTTGTAATTTATATATTATATATACTAGAAACTTAATGAGCAAATTAATTATTTTCAAATTCTGTTTTAAGAATTTTTTCAATCCGTAGTTTAAGTGATTTATCACCTAATTTTGAAAAAATTACAAATATTTGCATATGATTATAATATTATTTGTCATTTTTATGAAAATAAAGGAAAAATTTTTTGTTGTTGCAATCACCTTTTAAAATAGAACCAATTTTGAAAGTTAACAACGTATCAGCATGAAAACAATGTAAATACAAAGAATATTTTTGATAAACAAATGTCATATAAAATACAAGTACCTAAACTCATTTAATATATATAAAAAAATATATATATATTTCTTTTTTTTTTGTTTATTTTTGACGCTTTCCGATAGATGGAGCCAAAACGATTATTTGATATTCAGTATTTCAGATGGAAGAGAAGAAATTCGTCCGCGAAACTGCCGCATCACGGTATTTTCGGAGTAAAAAATAGTTCGATTTTTAAACTGAGTTATAAAAAAAAACAAGAGTTTTCCTAGGGAAAAGGGAGATGTCAGGCACATCAGATAAAAGCGATTAATATCATATATAAATTAAACTAAATTCGCTCAAGCCATATTCGAGAAAAAATTCTTACACATTAGTCCATCCATTTATAACTTAAATGAGCCAATTCATATCTCGAAATATATTGCACGCAGAAATGTAGCGATTTCAGGGTAGGATCAGACAGAAGGTGAAAGTCCATTTTGAAAATATCAGAACATAACCTCCTATATTTCCTGAGATATTAAGTGTCGGCTTTCAGCGGTTTGTTTGATCTGTATATATTCCTGTATATAATTCCTGTATATATAAGTGTCGCAGTTTTCGTTCGTTTTTCCGTTTCCGCTGAGTGTCGTGGCGTTCGTTTGTTTTTGCGCTTGCGTCACTAGAAAAACTGCCGTTTTTCATGATAGGGATGCTACAGTAAGCTTTTCGTCAAGATCAAGCAAATGGTTCGTGTACAGGGACAATCAAGAGAATTCTAATACATTACGTCTATGAGGGAAATTGCAGGTAAATAGAGTTTAACGTCTATAGACTGAACTAAACCAAATGAAACGATAATATATTTTTTGTAATAGAGATAGTTAACTGGGAAAAAAAATTGTGTATGTAGGAGCCTCGCCTCCCCCCCTGAGGGGGAAGTCCCCCCTCGAGGGGAGTAAATTTTCATGATGGGTATCTTTCAAAAGAGCTCGCCAATACCTTTAAAACGAATGGTTGAACCATCGATCTGCGATAATTTAAAACAAAGTTATCGATTTTTTTTTACTTTTAACGAAAAAAAAAAAAAAAAAAAACTTAGAAAAAAAAAAAAAATCGTTTTTTTTTTTTTTCCTTCTTTTTAATGATGAGAATAAAATGGACTTTTTTTTGGATATTTGGTGTTATACCACTTCTCTAATATGGAAATCGTCTGCATTATTATAAGAGATATTTTTTTTTTAAATAATAATTTTAATAAATTATTTTTTAAAAACAGAATTATTTTTTAATAACCGAATTAAATTCTATGTAAATGTAGGTGCATTAATGAAACGGGGGGTCTCCTCACACAGAACTAATTATCATATAAAACTCTTCAGAAGCCTAATATGAATTGTTTAACACAGGTTTACATAACAGTACTCGTTTTCTTACCTTTTAATCTGCAACCTGTATTTATAGTGTTAAATTTCAGGGTAAGAGAAAGTCGTGTGAGTGACACACCAGATTATTCTAAATGTTCACCACAATTTTACAAAATTGTCCTTATTTTTTTACTTTTTAGGGTTTCTCTATAAAATTATTCTATTTTTATTTATTTATTTATTTATTTACTCTTTTTTAGTTTTTAGTTTTTTTAGTTATGTAAAAAAACTGATTTGCAGATTTACAGTTGATTTCTGATTTATTTACTTTAAATTTGATTAAATTTACATAATATTTTCTTACACACCCCTACAGTTTTCATTTAACCTTTTTAATATCTGAATTGCACAGTCAATTCTTAGAAACATGATATTAGGGCAAATAACGAAGGCTTTCTAACTCCTTCAGGATTTTCTTCATTACAAACTTCTCCAGACAATAAGTGTGATTTGACTCCGCAAAATTCTGACCTAAATTTAGACGCGTCATTGTTAATTCACCGCGCTACAGTATATTTTCCAAACAAATTGAACATTTGATTGATGGCTTTATTTAAAAATTAATTTAAAAAATAGATCATTTAAAGTTGGTCTTTTAAAGTTGGTCTTTTAAAAAAATATGAATCTGCTATTTGTATGAAATTAACTTGCCCTAGAAACTAAGACTCCTATATGATAAGGGCTGGCGCAGTGTCCGCCATTTTCTAGCCCGTCTGGGAAAGTGTTGGCGGTAGAAAAATCTAGGTTACCTGATTAGCGTTGTAATCGCCTTTAAACTTCTATACAGATCAAGTGAGCTCGAACTTCTTATCAGGAAACGAACAAGTTGGCAATTTTAAGAACTTCCCCAACATTCTCAAAACTGCGACCCTTCACGTTAAAAGAAATGTAATATTAAAGTTAATTTTAAAAGAATTTAAAGTAATAACTTAAAAAAAAAACTGTACATTTATATTAAATTTGTCAAACAATTTTGAAAATAAAATGAAATAATTTGAAAATACGGGAAATCTTACGCTACAAAGTTGTGCTCCTGCTCCGGGTATCCACGAGTTACATCTGCAATTTATAATCCACTTTTTCCTTCTTCCTGGATTAAAAAAAAATATAAACAGGCGGTGACCTTTTCTGGAGTTATTCGTACAATTTATTGCCGAAAAACCACCAATAATAAATCGTCAGCCGGTCTTGTGGGCTAGAAAATGGCGGATGCGTCAGCCTAGCTATGTAGGAGTTCTACTAGAAACATTTATAATCACAATGAATGAATTTTATATAATATTTTAAAGTCAAGAAATCTAGATTATAACCCTGAAATTAAACATTAAATAATTATTATCCTTTTCTTAAAGAACTATGTGTTAAGCATTGAAATTTTTAATAAATATTCATAACATTTTTAACTATGATTGTTGTGTTCTAAAGAGAAAATCAACATCTGGATTTGCACTCTAATTTTTTTTTCTTCTTATATATTCTCAATTAAACTGTTTTATAATGAGTTTAAAAAATTATTTTATAAAAACTTAAATATGTTTTTCATAGTAAAATAAAAGATGAAATATATACCCTACAAACACAACTTCTTTCCAGGACATTTATAGGACACCTTGAGGATGAAACAGACATATTTAGGATGTAATGTGGATAAAAGGGATATATTTAGGATGCACTGTGGATAAGTGTGTTTGTAGGGGTGTTAACTAAATAGCGTCGTGTATCTAGGAATTCTATTGTAGTTACTTCGCTAAATACCTACTTCGCTTACTAATGTAAATACCAGAAATAAATTTTAAAATATAATTATACAACAAAAACAGACAAATATTATAAACCAAAATGCAAACCATCGTTCAATTAAATTGCAAAAAAGTTATCTCCCATAATTAATGTACTAAATAGAAATGATTTTATAAAATATTTGGAATTTTAAAATATAATTTTTACTTTAAAGATGAGTTTGTGATTTTTATATTACAGGGTAAAATCTTATAATTACATTAGGATTAATTAAGCATATTTTGAGTGAACTTCCCCAGTAGTACTAAGTTAGAAATTTTCAAACGAAATTCTTAATTGCTCATTTCAGTTTCATCTAACCTGTCAAACGCAAAGAGAAGTCTGTATGATTAAATTACTTTAACAAACCAATAGTCGCATTAAGTAATATCTTCAGGAAATATTTTAAGGAAATATATCCTTCGATCAATTAATCTCAATTAATCTTTCCTTTTAAAATTTCAAGCTGGTTTAATTGTAATTTACAAAAATTTTCAAATGGGAATTGTACGTGATATCTTAGTTTAAAAATATTTTCCCAATCGAAAACTTGTAAAAGTTTTGAAGGTATATTCTTTAACAAAAATAAATACTTCATTGGAGCATTATACTAGAATGGTGCATATTTAAAGACTAAACGTCTATACGCATGAGGATCTTAATGCTTTAAGTTTTTCTTGCATGTTTTAGTGTCCTTAATGGTGTAACATTGTTTAGAAGTTTGACAACAAAAGGTTTTTGAGCTTATTGTAAATTAGTTTCTAACATTCATTAATTTTTCTTAAGACTTTGATGATGTTGAATAATTTGTAATAAAATATCTTGAATGAAACATCGCATAAAACTTTTCTTTAGTTAACCCTTAACGTTCGGCATATTTTCCTATTTTTAACAGTAAGACACGCCTTTTGGCGTTCCTTTAAAACGTCACACGTATAATTTCCAACTTAATACCTTCTGGCTACCGAAAAATTTTAATAATTTGTTTTATTTTACTTCATCATCAAATAAAATAAATCTTTCTGTTAAAATTTTCCGGAAGCCGGAAGGTAGCCTATAGTTACACGTTTTAGAAGAATAACATTACATTGGCAGAGGAACACCTTCAGGGGTGGCTCGATTTTTTAATGTCCCCTCAGAAGGGACATACGAGCGATAAGGGTTAACATTTGAAAGGCGATTTGGAGATTTGTAAAAATTCTGATAAACAATCGCTTAATGTTATTTAAAAATTAATAATATCTTTTTTACAAATAAAAAGAAAAAAAAATGTATATATATATATATATATATATATAAGGTGTCACATAAGTATCTAGGTATTTTAAATTTCATAAAAAACGAAGTTATAGGTAGGAATAAATGCGGTGTGTGAAAAAGCTATTCTTGTTAAAGGATATTTTCTTCTTCTTCATCTCCTTTTTATTTTATTATTATTTTCTTTTTTTTTTGGTCAAGAAGAAATAATGGAAATTTTCGTCAATAGAGTGCGCTGTATGTGACAAAATCACACGTTTCCATAAAAAACTATATTTATATATTTGCATACAAATATTTACAAGCATGTAAATCCCATTCTATGTGTCCGCCATCACCACATATTAGTTTCCAAATGTGTTACAACACCGCTGGCTCTATTTTCAGTTGGCGATTTTCAGCTGACGTGAAACATATTTATCAATAACGCTTTATCCATAAAAACAGCATCGCCATTAAAATTTCATGTGCGCAAAAGTAGAATGAAAAATATGAAATAGTTGTTATTTTTGTGCACTTTATAGTGCACGTTTCTTGCTATGCGTCTGTGCATCGCCCTCTATTGAAAAAAATCTTAATTTTTTTCTTTACCAAAATGTATCATTCTCCGCAAGAATAACTGTTTTGCAAACCGCATTCACCTCTACCAATTCCTTCAATATTTATGAATTTTTAAAATGCCTACAGACTTATGGGACACACATTATATATATTAACTACTTATAATTAAAAGTGTATTTGTATAAAAAAGGCTCCAAAGGCAGCACTAAAAATTATAGAAAAATATATAATTTTGAAAATATGTAGAGACTTGAAGACAAGTGGGCGTGGTCAACAAGAAGAAAAAACGTTAATAAAAACAAAGAAATAACAAATTAAAGTAACGAAGAACAATTGTAAAAACAACACTACATGTGAAAAACACCCTTCCGCTTCCTCTTCAGTGGGTGGGAGCAGCAGAACAGACAATAAAGTAAATTGGTGTTTTTCACATGTAGTGTTGTTTTTACAATTGATCTTCGTTACTTTAATTCGTTATTTCTTTGTTTTTATTAATCTTTTTTCTTCTTGTTGACCACGCCCACTTGTCTTCAAGTCTACATATTTTCAAAATTATATATATATATATATATATATATATATATATATATACATGCACTATCTACCAATAAGTATTTGGACACTTACGAATTTACACGTTTTCTCAAATATCTAGAAATGTTCTTTACGAACCATCTTGAAATTTTAGTAGTGTAAAGAACATGTTATACCTCATATATCTATACATATAAAAGAGTACTTCCACTCACTCACTCACTGACTCATCAACGCACAGCAAAATCTACTGGAGCCAGTGACTCGAAACTGGGTAAGATTATAGAAAATATAGTGTAAGTACCCCCTAAGAAGCGATTTTGTGAAATTCGCCCCCCAAGGGGGTGTAGGGGGCAAAATGCGATTTCACAAAAACCTTCATATCTCAAAGAAAAAAACAGATATCCGTAAAATTTTTGCTTTAAAATATAGCTAATTTAATTATCTAAAAACCAATTTCTGGAATTTTAGAAGTTCGGTCTCCAAGGGGGGAAAGGGGGCAAAACGTGATTTCACATGCGGAAAACGTGGTTTAACATACTCCTATATATCTCAAACGGAAAAGCAGATATATGTGAAATTTTTGCTCTAATATATAGTTAATACATATACCTAAAAACTAATTTCTGGAATTCTCGAAATTCAGCCCCCAAGAGGGGAGGAGAGGGGGAAAACGTGATTTCAAATAATCCTTTATATTGCAAACAGAAAATAATGTATGTGTAAGATATTTTTGATCTAAAATATAGCTCCCAAAAACACACAAAAACTAATTTCTTTAATTTTAAAAATTCGTCCCAGGTGGGGCGGGAAAGGAGGGCCATGGGGTAAAAAAATAGAAATATAGTTAGACCGTTCAAAATTGGTACATATATGTTTTAGAGATCTGCAAGTCTAATGAGGATATTTTTGAAAGTGTAAAATTATTAGGTGGGTCAGAAAGGTGTGTGTATGTTTGGGAAGGCGGAGGGCCAAAAAAATAAAAATAGTGTTAGAACGTTCAAAATTGGTACATAGAGGTTTTTGATACCTACAAATCGATTGCGGATATCTTCGAATTTGTAAAGTTATTAGGAGTGGCGCGAGGAGGGGAGGAGGGGCAAAAAATAAAAATTGAGTTAGGTCGTTCAAAATTGGTACATAGAGGTTTTTGATACTTAGAAATCGATTGCGGATATTTTCGAATTTGTAAAGTTATTAATTTGGTACATGGAGGTTTCTGATACCTACAAATCGATTGCGTATATTTTCGAATTTGTAAAATTATTAGGATTGACGGGAAGGGGTGGTGAAAGGGCAAAAATATATAAATAAGTGTTAGCTGAAAATTATAAATAAGCTGAAAATTAGTGTTGTTAGGTTTTGAGGCTCGATAAATCGATTGCGGATATTTTCGAAAATACAGAATTATTACGAAGGGCGGGAAGGGATCGGGCGCAGGGGTCAAAATAAAGAAATTCAGATAAAATGTTGGAAATTAGTATTATTAGGTTTGAAAGCCCAAAAGAACGACTGCGAGTATTTTTTAAAGTCTAAAATAATTAGGAGGGGCGGGAACGTAGGTGAAGGAGCATGCGAGCCTTGCGCGCCTGTATGCGCTGCCGCAGGCAGTGGTGACTCGAACCGATTATTCCACTATAGGGAGAAAATTATTATTATTACTTTTAATTTATGTTTTTCCCTTACGGTAATATAGGGATTCTTTAAGAGTGTTGAACATAAATGTGCGCGCGCAGCGCAAAATTGCCTGCGCTGCCAAGGGAAGTGGGCACCCGTTGCGACATTTTTTCCAATCACATTTTTTTTCTCTTTTTTTTTTTTTCGTACATTAAAAGTTGATGTAATTTTGAGAATTCATTAACTATAGTGATTCATCTAAAAATAGTGACCAGCGAAGCGAGCATAGCCTGCTAGTATTTCAATAAAAGTTGTGTGTTGTAGAAAAATTGGGATCAGAAAAAGATTAAACAAAAATTAAAATATTTTGGATCGCCCTGTAAAAAGAAATGCGTTAAATGTATTTTGACTGTAGCATGTCATTATGAGAATTTCTTTTATTATCTGTATAAATTTTTTATGAAGCTATCACGTATATTCATAGAGATATAACTGTTTGTTTAATTGCAAAAAAAGTACAACACGTAGAGCATTAAACCCAGAGCAAAAACATTTTTAGAAAATTTAGCATACTACATTAGACACGAAAGCCCCAAACAAATATCGAATGAACAGAATAGAATGAACAGAATTTTAGTTCTCTCAAAATAAAAACTAAATTATAAGGGTTTTTACTCACTTTTTTTTTTTGATTCAATCAATGCCCAATGGTAATACAGTGTTCACTGATTGTAAATACATATTGATAAACCCCCCTATCATCTTCCTTTTTTTTTTTTTTTTTTCTTTTTTTCTGAAGAACTGGAATTCTCTTCATTTTCTCTCAAATAAAGTTTTGAAATTACAAAAATTTATTTCAATGTTATTTCAAATATTATCGAGTGACATGGTTCTGTTTATCGCAACAAAGAACGTGACTTATTAAACATACCGTTCTCTTTTTAAAAAGTCAGAAATGTCTTAGCAAAAGGGCTTAGCAAAAATTCTCAACCTACGGAATCTCTTTTGATTTTTGGAAGAACTTGAAGATTGTAAACTGACAAGAAAATGAATATTTTTCAAAGAGATATTGCCAAGAGCACAGTGGGCTAACTGCTTTGCATACGTTTACTTAAATTATAAACAATATTCTTAAAATTTAAATTTTGTCGATAAATATCTCTAAATGAGATTGATTCCTTGTTCTTTAAAGGTTCAATGGTACATAAATACCTATTTTTAGCTGTTTTATATATGTTAAATGCATAAAAATGAGCTGTACATAAAATCAGTTAGAGACACTTACTAAGAACCGATAAACTAAATATGCAGTTCTTTTATCAAAGTACACTCGATTGCACCATAAAATGCACCATAAAACAACACACACAATAAATAAATTAATTAATCAAATGTTTTCTAAATATCACATGTGTCTCATTGAATTACGTATTTTCAATCCCAGCTCCCTTAGCTGCCACTAGCAATTTCAAATATAAACATCTTTCTTTCCTCCTGCTTCTGACTAAAGAGTGTTATTTTTCTCAGACCTTTCCTAACACATATTCCTCTCACGTCTAATGAATTTTAATAAAATATTACTCCAATTTTGAGCAAACCTAAAGATTGTACTACGCAAGGACAAGATAATCAACATCAAATAATCATCTTTAAGCTACATCAGGGTTAATTTATATCGCGAAGGTATTATTTATCTCTAACGTTAAAATTTACCTGCCTATCATAACTTAGACTTCGACAAGAATCATAATTAGAATTATACACCCCAAAAAATATTTGAAATTTGTACTGCAACCAAAGGGATTGTCGGAAGGGATTTTTGACTAAAAGGAAAACTAAAGTTTTTTTTTTTTTTTTTTTTTAAGTTGTTGAAGGAGCATAAGCCGATCACTTGCTTCTTTAGATTAAAAAAAGAAAAAAGTTTTTCGACTCTAACAAATATTCTAATTGCACTAGTATTCAACCAGAAATCTGCATAAAATGTCTGAACTGTTTCTTATAAATTTGCCCTCACTGAAACCAAAAAATACAGTGCAAAAAATCCATCATATCATTTTTTAACGCATTTATTTAGTTGTATTTTGTGTGAATTGGTTTCCTATAAATGACTAAACATGTTCTATGATTATTTCTTATTTTAAAACAATTTTTAATAAATATATAGAATGCTAAATAATTTGTGAAAAACTGTTTATTTGGTTAAGGTACAGAATATGTTTATTTCGATGTAATGAAGTTTGTGATTTTTCATTCCATGCCCCTGTCCTTTCGAAAAAAAAAAAAAAAAAAAAAGTACGTGATGGGCAAAATTGGAGTTTATTTTTGAATTCAGCATTCTTAAAACATAAAGATTACCAACGAAAAATCATGCACACTGAGAAAAAAAATATACCACTTTCAACTAAAACAAATTAGTAGTCTTTTACTGAATCTCTAAACTAGAAATAGAGGTTTTCGTTATGCGTATAAGGAAACAACTAAACTAGATAGAAGAAATGATCGATAATTTCTAGTCTATACTTTTCCAGAGAGTAAGACAATATTATGAACGTTATGGATATTATGCATTTTTTTTTTTATATTGCCAGAAATTCTCGCTTAATTTTCTAGAATTGGGCCATAAACAAATATTATAGGTACTAAAACACGCCTCCTCTGTTCGCATTTTTTTTTTTAGAGATTCTTGAATAAGATTGACCCCGATAATACAGGAAAACCTACTAGAATTCTAATAAGGGTTTTTAAAACTCACTATCAAACGAAAGTAAACTTTATTAGGATGTCATGGAACTATTTTTACTAGAGTCACAATTTCGTGTCTAGATGTCAGTCACACATTATTCTTTCAGTGCAGCTAAAACATTTTTTTTTTTTTTTTTTTTTTTTTTTTTTTACAGCAGTGTTCTATTAGATTATTGGCATAGTTAAGACTATTTTTTGTGCAGAGTGAGAAAAATGGCCGCATTATTTATTTAACCCGTTAACGACCGAATTAATTTTGCAAAATATTATTAGCTGATTTTTTCACTTCTAAATTATTATAGACAACTGACAGTAAAATATATTAACTCAAACAATTCTTCTGATAGTTCTAAATTTAAAGACTATCCTCATTTATTGACATTTAGTGTTCTAGCGAGAAAACTTCGAGATAGAAAAACTCTGAGATAACAGATTAATTTCTTGTTATATGTTGACAAAGATCTCGAAATTAAAGTATTGTAATATGTATTATTATTCAACTTGATTTAAATTAGTATACCTGCGCAAAAAGCAAATATAGGTGCGACGAATGAAAAATCATAAAATGACTATCCAAATTATGAAATAATAATTAATAATAGGCACATGAAACAATCAGAGATCATTTATAGTGACGCTATAAATTGTCACTAAAATGTAGAAATCCTTCCATGAAATCACAAAAATATACGTGCCATTTTATTAGATGTCCTCAAATGAGGACACTAGGCGCTAACGGGTTAATAAGATCTTGTCTGTCATTATATATAACTGTGCTAATAGTTTTTATTGCGATTAGATATTATTTATTCTATTACGTAAAATAACTCCCATCTGTACCAAACACAGAGTATCAAATGAGATATTTGTGGAACATGAATTTGTGTTCTGACTTAAGAAACATGTTTTCGTCATTTTCTTAGTTACGCTATGCTATTTTACTCATGTTGTGGCTATCCTTCTAATAAAATTTATGTAACATTTTTCTTTCCTTGAACGATAATATTTCAATAAAATATCAAAGTTTGTGTTTAAAATTTATAAACTTTTCTCAATACAACTAAAATTTTGGTAACTTGAGGATAAATTTTTACATCTTCCTTCAACAGAAACTGAAAGGGGAAAAAATCAGTCAATATATTTTTATGGTATGTGTAGGCTCTCCTATATAGCCCAAGATTTATATAACTTCTTGAATTTTTGAGTAATAAAAGTAGATTAAAAATTTTCAATGAATTACTTAATAATCTAGTTGTGTAATTTTCTTAAATATTTCGTATCATTCTTTATATTTTTCGTCAGTGAATTCTTCAAATATGGAATTGGTAAGGCTTTTATTACCAAGAATGGAACACGGACGCAGAATTTATACAACTATCAATATTTTTATTGAAATTTATTTTTCCGACAGAGTGAAAATAGTGCCTGGACCGGGAGTCGAACCCCAGATCTTTGACTTACAAGGTCAAGGCTCTACCAATTGAGGTATCCAGGCCAACAACCGGTGGACATTACTCACTCAGACAAACTTTAGACAGAAACCGTCAGGCCTTTAGGCCTCAGAACCTTTAAGCCTCAGAAAATTTAGGCCATTTGTCTGAGTGAGTAATGTCCACCAGTTGCCGGCCTGGATAGCTCAATTGGTAGAGCCTTGACCTTGTAAGTCAAAGATCTGGGGTTTGACTCCCGGTCCAGTATTATTTTCACTCAGTCGGAAAAATAAATTTCAATAAAAATTTGATTTTCTTCCCAATCAATTCATTTTTTGATTTTAATACATTGTATTTCATTCTCCCATTGATTAACGGTGTTTTCCTTTACCTGCGGTTTATTTCTGTTGAGCTATCTACATACTAGACCAGATGTTTCTGTCTAAAGGTTGTCTGAGTGAGTAATGTCCACCGGTTGTCGGCCTGGATAGCTCAATTGGTAGAGCCTTGACCTTGTAAGTCAAAGATCTGGGGTTCGACTCCCGGTCCAGGCATTATTTTCACTCAGTCGGAAAAATAAATTTCAATAGAAATATGATTTTCTTCCCAATCAGTTGATTGTGTGATTTTAATATATTGTACCACTATCAATGTAAGAAAATTTTCTACTTCTTAAGTCAATGATATTATAGTTAGAGAAATTTTTTAAACAAATACCAGTATGAATTCTGCGCTCGTGCTTCATCCCTGTAATACAAATATCGATATCCTATTTAAAAGTATAAATAAGAATAGGATGAAATTCAGATTAAAGAAATATCTACTGTTATTACATGCCCCAAAACATAAATACTAAAATCAAAAATATTATTTGAATAGCATGTAATCCTTTAGGTATGATTTCTAAGCTTTTTCTAAATATTTTCGTAAATACCTCATAATATAATATATAAGATATAATATATCTGAAAGTTATAACCCTGAAAATTTTATATCGAAATTAGAAAAGCAATGCTAAAATAGGAACGTGTCAAATGGTCATAATCAGGTAAACGCATAAAATGGAGAAGAAAAAAAAAATCTCTTTCTGAAAAATACATTTCTCAGTACGATCAGAGTGTTTACAGATTGTCATAAAAAGCGTTCAACATAACGCTGGAAGAAAAATGTTTTTGCACGTTAATATAAAATTGTTCGAAAGTGTAATTTTTTATTTTCTATGCATTTAAAACTGAACAAAATGTATTTAAAAAGATAGGTGTATATAATACAACATTGTTTTTTATTTTATAATTAAAAGTTTAAAACAATGTTTTATAATTAATATGTGTCAACAAAATATTAAATAAAGCTTATAAATTTAAAATACAATATACAATTTTGAATCTTATATGTAATAGATGGTAGGCGTATTAATTATAAAAGATTATTTATACAAAATAATATATTTAATTCATTAGTAATTAAAATGTGTGTAATTCTGCTACTTTTGATTATAAACGTAATTGAAGTATTCTTCACTGTGCAATCATACAAAAGAAAAAAAATTACGAAGACTGATAGATTTATATCATAGAAGCTCAGATATTGGTTTTTTGTAAAAGACACTAAATTACAGCATAGCCTGTCGGATGATATGTACGATCGAGTTTAACATATTATCCATGTTACGAACGGCATTTTATGCATATGTACCATATAGAAGTTCAGATATAGCCTTTTATCAAATGCAGAAATTGTAAAATAGCAGCCCCACCTGCTGGACAGTATTTTCTGAATGCTAATCCATCCTAATTGAAATCAAATTGAAATCAATCACTATCAAAATTGCTTAAATTCCATCAAAACGGTCGAATCTTGAAAAGTTATCCAAACATTTACTTGAAACGGTTTACCAATATTTTTTTTTATGCATATAGAGGAAAGTAAAATATTCTCTTAATTGGCACCTAAGTTAGTCAAGATTTGTCTAACACTTTGTTAGAGAGATAATGGTAAAGTGAATATGCTTTTCATGTATGATCTGAAGAGAAGAAATTAAACAAAAACATAAATTCTCTAAACAAAATATCACGAATTTAACTTTGACAGTATACTTTGACAAGGAAAAAAAAGTTTGAGAGAATTTTTTTTTTTTTTTTTTTTGTTACCATGAAGACCAAGTATAAATACTTTTCTTTCTAAGCCTTTGTATGCCTATTATCTGCGGAGTTTATTAAAAAAAAAAATAAACAGAAAAATAATAGCGTTAAACAATTGTTTTCATTGCACACTATTTTTTTTCCCCTGTCTGAGACGGTTTTTATGAACCACAGCTGAACAACGGTTTTTTACGTTTCACAAATATTTTGCTACGTAAATTTATCTTTACAATAAAGGCAAAGAAATAATTCTTGAAACTGAAAAATAAAAACTTTCACAATACATTTATTATATATTTGCATTTAAAAATGTGTATTAGATTATTATGTATCTTATGTGCTCAACAGCTAAAGAATCGATTTCATGTACCTACAATATATTTTTTGTTTAAATCATTCTCTGAAAAATACAAATAGTTTTTTTTTTTTTTTTTTTTTTTTTTTAATCTTTAAATATATTTGAATATCAACACAACCCAATTTTTGTTGATATTCAGATTATGGCTGAATATATTTAGAAATTCTTTAAAATAATAATAATAATAATAAAAATAAAAATTAAGCAGTATACAATATGATAACACTCATGTGCTACTAATGACAAAACTGCAAGAATCTGAAAATAGAAGTAAACTAAAAAAATTATAAAGTGGGAGGTGAAATACATTCTTACAAAAAAGGGTAAAAGAACATGAATTTTAAATAATAATTTTTATTGTACATGATTTTTTTCCTTCTTTTTTAATTTTATGCAGCGTGCTTATTATAGTATTTACTTCATTATATAACACTTGAAACTGCATTGCATGCAGCTATTCATCGTACTTAAATATATTTATCGCACTTTCTCAGATTTGAGCCTCGTCTTGCGAAATAGATTATCTTTTTCTTCTGCTCTCTTTGTTAGTTCTCGATCATGCTAGAAGTATGGGAAGCTTAGGCAAAACTGTTCGGTATAAAAATTGCAGTAACACCATTTTGGCAAATTCTTATATAAAATGTCCTCCTAAATCCTAATAGGACGTCCATTTTGCCCTATCACCGACCGTTTTTTAGGGACAGACTCCTGTTTTTATCACTTTCAGTACTTTTATGGCTATAAATTTGATTTTTATGGGGGGAGAGGGGAGGATTATTTTAACTTTTAAATATCTTCTGAGGAGCTACAGAGTTGGAAAATTCTAAAACATCAACATTTACGGCAAGGAGAAAATTTGGGCGGGGGGATTTGCCACTGAAATATGTATTATATTTCTTACATTTTTTTAGTATACTATTAATGTTATTTATTAAACAGTATATATATATTTAGGTATTAAACTAATTCTTTTTGATTCTCCAAATCAAATTCATGGCTATAAATTTACCGAACAGAGATAAAAATTGGGGAGGGGGTGGTGACTCGAGAAAACGGTGGGTGACTGGGCAGAATGGTAGTCATATTCGGATTCAGGAGGTTATTTTACATAAAAATCGGCAAAAATGGTACCAGGGGTTGATTTTTTTTTTTTTTTTTTTTTTTTTTTTTTTTTTTTTTTTCAGAGCAATGTAATTTTGAAAATTTTCAACTTCGATTTTTTCTAGTTTTTTTTTTTTTTTAAACATGTTTTGAGGTGTGAGGAATAGAAAAATTATAAAATTGGTATGGTGTCTGTCTATACGGAGTCAATGTTTTAGTCTGTTTATGTGTGGGTCTGTTAGTCTGTCTATGTGTGGGTCTATTAGTCTGTCTATGCATGAGTCTGTTTAGTCTATAAGTCTGTCATTCTGTTAGTGTGTTATTTTGTTAGTAATTCATTACGAATATTCTAATTTGAAAGATTTGTAAGTTATTCAAAATTTAAGATTTCCTTAACATATAGCAGAGTAAAGCTTTTAAATTAAGTTTATATATGAATAAACTCTCAAAACCAGAAAGGAATTGTTGTAGATGAGAAAAAATTTCTGAGCATAGTTTCCGAGGTAGTAAAATAAGAGTGGCGCTATTTTGAGTTTGCAAATCAGGTTCGCTTTAAATTCGCAAATTAAATATTTGGGGTGATATTTACTGTCCCCCACCTTCTGCAGATCCGACGTGGTGAGTATATTTAAGTCTATAATCCCTCTAAGGGGACAAAGAGGGCAAAAGCAGTAGTTTAATGAGTTTAAATGAAGCCTATTATTAAAGCTACGAAAAAGTGGCTTTTCTTCCCACGATATTCCAGAAGGACTTTGCAGGAATGTATACAATGTGCATGATTGTTAGCAGCAGTATTCACAGTAAGACACGGTCTACAGAATTTCATAAATTTATATAACATACATAATCTCATAATATTTCCACAGCAATTTCATTTCATAATACTAAGCAATATACAGCAACCTAAAAATTATAACATAACAACGCCACTTGTTGGGTTATATGCACCTATTGAATAAGTGTAATTTTTCTTAGTAAACTCTAATATAATATATTATAGAAGTTGTATACTCAGAAAAAAAAATATGTATACCGCTTCAATCTACAACAAATAAATTGTAATTTTCTGATACTCTAAACTATAAATATAGATTTACGAGCTATCAGTAGGAAATTAGCAAATAACCTGAATACACCATGTTATAAGTTTTATATGTTAAAATTATTTAATTTAAAACATTTGTTACTCAAATTAAGATATTGTAAACAGCCTCTTCTAAAAAGCCAGCTCTTTAAAGAGTAATTTTTTTATGATTATAGAGAGGTTTTACTGTATTTTAATTTCAAAACTGTGCTATTCGAAATATTTTCTTTATTCGTTCATCCGCAATTTAAAACGTAATAACACTGTTTTTTTTTTTTTTTTTTTTTTTTTTTTTTTTTTTACAAAAATTAATCTAAGAATTAATCTACCTCTGTGTACAGTTATTTATTTTGCCTAAAATTACATATCAAGAAAGCAAAAAAGAATCTGTTTTCTTTCAATAAGTTTTCTGCTTCGAAAAGCGGAATTATTTTGACTCTCAATCAAACCTGATTTAAAACTTTCCGAAACATAACATGAGAAGTGAAAAGCTTAAAGCTTATTTATTCTAAAAAGTGATGAATGTATTCAAGAACAAAATGGAGAATCTTTTAAAATTCGGGAACCTTTCATGTTTCATGCGATAGAATAATTTTAGATGTTTTTCAGCTGGAATTTAAAATATCCAAACAGAAGTGTGTTAAGCTTTTCTACAACATATTTACATCATTTGTTGATGCGCTTAACTTTTTCATAACATTTTATGGTGTATGGATAACATTGATTTGGATCTGTTCAGATTTTAAATTATTATAAATGTGTAGAATTATTAAATATACAAAATTGTATTAAATATATTTACAACTTTGCATTTCAGTAAACATTTGATTTTATGGCACTCGAATTTCTAAAACATTTAAAACACTTTAATGAAATATTCTGTAATATTGTTTTAAATATCTGTAGGCTTTTATGCCCATAGAATAACATTATAACAACTAGTCGAAACAGGAATAGACATTTTTCTTATTATTGATTTAAAAAAAAATAATTTAATGAACACCTAAATATGAAAACGAAGAATATACTGTCAGACTGAATGTATAACGGGTTTTAAAAATGGCAAAAAGGCATAAAAAGAATCCATATTTCAATCTTACGAAAATAAAAATCGAATAATATATAGTAATGTGTGGCAAAAGAATATTTCAGTTCACGTCATTCTATGCTGAGTTATAACCATTTATGTTTGTAAAGAAATCTAGCAAACAGTTTCAATATTTGTAAGCAAGTATTGAATCTGTTATACAATGAAGATTTTAAACATCATTTTCTCAGAACTAATTTTTACGAAATTGCGTAAACTTTAAAATGTTCCTTTGTCTTATTTTTTCTCGAATCTTCACGAAACATTATTTTTATTTTTTATTTATTTATTTATTTTAAACCTAACTTATCAGAAACTTAATTTAATTTTTCTACTTTTTGTTTTTGATAACGTTAAAATTTTGAAAAAAAAAAAAAAGTTTATTGATTTTTATTTTTTATTTTTTCCGTTATTAAAATTATTAAATAAAATGTCAATAGCATTTTGTTAAAATCATGCAAAGCTCTGTGTAAAATAAATTTGGAAATCTAAATAAAAAAGTAATCCGCAATGAGCGTTTTCAAATTTAATGATTAATAAATAATTTTTATTAATATCTTAATAATTATAAATTAAAAATTAAGTTTAACATAATACTCAAATACAAGTAATGCTAAATGAAACCGTAAGTTTTTACAAAATAAAATAAAATAAATAAATAAATAGAAGAAAAAGAAAAAGAATTATAATTGTAAATTTATTTTATTTCATTTTATTTGTATTTATTCATTTGTATTTATTTATTTGTATTTATTTATTTTGTTTATTTTTTCACTTATTTTGAAATTTCACTCTGATCTTAATCCTTTTATTATTTTTATTTAAAACAGCTGAGATTATAGGCACTATATAAACATTTAAAATGATTTCCTAAAACATATACAACTGAAATCTGCTGAAATTCAGAAATATTTATTTCATTTTAAGCTATGATATTTATGTTACTTAGAAATGAGCGCTTAAATAATTGCACTACTCTGAAATAAATAAATAAATAAAAATAAAATAAATTCGAGGTCTGATACCATTCTTGCTGATTCTTATGTAAAAGGACCTCTTGAATCCGAATATGACTCCCATTTAGCCCAGTCACCCACCATTTTCTCGAAACACCACCCCCTCCCTCATTTTTATTTCCTTGTTCGATAATTTTATGACCATGTTTCAATGAAAAATAATTAATTTAACACCTAAAAACGAAAAAATATAAAGTTTAAAAAATAATATTAATAACAGATAAAAAAAAATATAAGATATGTAATACATAATTTCAGTGGCAAATCCCCCCCCCCCCCCGTCCCTCAATTTTTCTTTTGTCGTAAATGTCCATCTTTTACAATTTTCCAACTCTGTAGCCCCTCAAAAAATATTTAACGGTTAAAATAATCCTCCCCCTCCTAAAAATGATAAAAATAGGGTGTGAGGTAGAGACTGTAGAAGGTCACCACAGTTTGTTTAAAATTAAGCTGGATCCAGCAAAGAATTCGGTTGGGATGGTTAAATCTCTTCCGCGCCAGTGACTCGGCGAAATTTTGGTTCGGTTTAGTTTTGTGTCGACATGGTGCTGCAACGACAGAATTAAGTTGCGAGAGGTAGATGAATTGGAAGCGATTTTGAAAGTTTGGTTGAGATGAACAGAAAGGAAGTTGGTGGAAACTGGTATATGGTGGAGATGATTTTCGTAAAAGGTGTGGTGTAGTGGAGTCTTGTCCGACGTCTGTCTACGACAAAGTATAAAGTTTAGAGTCTAGAGAAAGTTATATTTCAGTAGTTGAGATTAAGTTGTGCTTAAGATAAGTAGTTTAATGAGTGTTGTTGTGCTTCATTGCGAATATTCGTGAATGGAAAATAGATTCAGCCGGGAATCCGCGGATCTGTTGAAAGTCACGGTATCTAAGTAAAGGAGTGCACCCGTCTCTATACTTCTACTATTCTGGGGTGAGATATTTCAAATTATCTAAATTAGTTATTATTCATTTATCTGATAAAGTATTTAAATTCGCTGGCTGAGCTACCAAAATCCAGATTGTCCTCCCATTATTCTAGATAATTAAACTCTTAGTTTTATTTTTATATATCTGAGTCTCTGTGCTAATTTCATATTTAATACTTAAGTAGTTAAGCTAATCATTGAGGAATTGAGACAAAAAAATTCCTCACAAGGGGCCGTTTCTGAAAAACGGTGGGTGATAGGGCAAAATGAGAGTCATATTCGGATTCAGAAGGTCACTTTACATAAGAATATGCTGAAATAGTGTCAGAAGCAATTTTCATGCCGAGCTGTGTTATCACTTTTAAAACCTTCTCTAATTATGTGTAATACTTTAAATAAAATTAATTGAAATTAGTATTATTTTTGTAGATTGTTTGCAAAAACTGTTTATTTATAAGTTACTGTGTAAAAAAAAAAAAAAAAAAGAAAAAAAGAAAATATTTATTTGTTTATTTATTTATTCTTAATTAAACACTGCATTGCATCTACAATAGCTTTCATAGATTATTGTTTTATTGTTATAAAGTTAAAAACATATTACTACACAAAAAACCCTAAATATTGTACAGAGATAAAAATATCGAAACATCGTTAAAATTCTTTGTAAATATCAATGTAATCGCACAGATATAAAAAGTAAAAAGTTCCCCATAAAATGCTTAGAGTTTTGAATGTATTTTTTATGTAGAAGTCAATACAAAATTTATATAAACTGAAATTAAACTTTAACTGAAATGAATGTTAAAAAAGTATATATAGACTGCACTTATTTCTAAAAAATAATTTTAGATACAAATAAGCAAATTTTATGTTACATACATTATAATATTTGACGCATACTTTGAGTGAATGAAACCGATAGTCAAACCTTATAATATAGACGGAATAATTAAGCACATTTTGAGTGAATTTCCCCAGAAGTACTTACTCAAGAATTTTCAAGCGTAATTCTTAATTGATCATTTCAGTTTCATCTAACTTGTCAAATGCAATTGGGAACGCTCTATGAATAAATTACTGTAACAAACCAATAGTCGCGTAAAGATATATCTTCGAGAAATTTTCTAAGGAGATATGTCATGCGATCAATTAATCTAAATTAATCTTTCCCTTTAAAATATCAAGCGAGGTTAATTGTAATAGCGAAAATCTTCAAATGAAATTGTACGTGATATCTTAGTTTAAAAGTATTTCTCCGGTCGAAAACTTGTAAAAGTTTTGAAGGTATATTCTATAATTAAAATAAATACTTTATAGGAGCATTAAACTAGAGTGGGATATATTCAAAAGCTAAACGTCTATACACATGGTGATTTTAATGCTTTATAATCTTTCAGTATGTTTAAGTGATCGTAGAGTTGTAACGTTGTTTAGAAGTTTGACAACAAAAAAATTTTTAACTTATTAAAAATGTATTTAATAAAGTTTAATAATTTTTCTGGAGATTTTCAGAAGATTAATTTGTAATAGAATGTCTTAAAAGAAACGATTTAATAATTTTGATCATGTGTTGAAAATGATTGAATGAATCATTAAAAGACTTTTTTTTAGGTAGATTCCTTATAGGAGATCTACCTATTGCAATGGTTCTCATGACACGACTTCTGGAAAATTTCTTCATATCTTCACCGATCATGACCCCTAGAACCCAAAACCACCCTCCGTTCAAAAGTTTATATATATATATATATATATATATATATATATAGGTATATATATATATATATATGTATAACGCTTTTTCCCATGTTAAGTTGTGAACACGATAACTGGAGTAATTTTTATTTAAATTTAACCAGCTCGGGATATGTTGTCAGGACAGTACAAATCTCGGTCGAGTTCGTAGATGGGGTTTCCTGCTCAAAGGGGGTGGAAATGGTGGGGGGTGGAAATTTTCATTTGCCCATAATTTCTTTAATATTGAAAATAGGAAAATACTTCAAATCAGGCGAATTACCGCCTTACTCTAAAGAACAACTTTTGTATTTAAACTTTTTCGATAACTTCAATTGCTTAAAAGTTACAAGTTAAAAAGTGATTTTTCTTGTGATGAAGCCGACATTTTCTGTAGCTTTCATTGCAAAAATTTATAATCTGATGCTTATGTCACGTGCAAATTATAATAAAAAAGATCACTGAAAATATAATAAAATTTTAATCATGTTTTTAAGCAATATAATAATCTGATACGAAAAAAAAAAAGTTTAATTTAACAGAAAATATGACGTCACAATTACAACAATATACTGAGAAAAATGAAATAAAATTTCATCCGTGATTTTAAACAAATAAAATAAAAGTTAATAAAAAAATAAGTAACTAAAATCAACATATATTAGGGCTAAGCAGATTTTGACTTAGCTTTATGACATAGATGCTATAATGTAAAAGATAAATGTCATCGTTAAAAAAGAAAAAAAATTTTGTAAATCGATACTAAACGAGTTAAACTGGCATGGTAGAAAAGGTAATAAATTTGGGGACATTTAGGTATCCCTTTAACAAATGAACTAGAGACGATTTTAATGAATTTTCCGTTGAAGTTTATTTTCATGAAAATTTAAATTTAAATTAAAGTATTTCATTACTCGAATTCCCTTATTTTGATAAATAAAATTATACCATTTAAAAAAAAATAAAGAACACTCTTCTATACATATAAAAGAGTACTTCCACTCACTCACTCACTGACTCATCAACGCACAGCAAAATCTACAGGAGCCACTGACTGGAAACTGGGTCAGGTTATAGAACATATAGTGTAAGCACCCCCTAAGAAGCGATTTTGCGAAATTCGCACCCCAAGGGGGGTGTAGGGGGCAAAATGTGATTTTACAAAAACCTTCATATCTCAAAGAAAAAAACAGATATCCGTAAAATTTTTGCTTTAAAATATAGCTAACTTAATTATCTAAAAACCTATTTCTGGAATTTTAGAAGTTCGATCTGCAAGGGAGGGAAAAGGGGCAAAACGTGATTTCACATGCGCAAAACGTGGTTTCACATACTCCTATATATCTCAAACAGAAAAACAGATATACGTAAAATTTTTGCTCTAATATATAGCTAATACAAATACCTAAAAACTAATTTCTGGAATTTTCGAAATTCAGCCCCCAACGAGAGAAGGAGAGGGGGGCAAAACGTGATTTGAAATAATTCTTTATGTTGCAAACAGAACAAAATATATGTGTAAGATATTTTTGCTCTAAACTATAGCTCCCATAAATGCATAAAAACTAATTTCTTTAATTTTAGAAATTCGTCCCAGGTGGGGCTTGAAAGGGGGGCTATGGAGTAAAAAAATAGAAATATAGTTAGACCGTTCAAAATTGGTACAGATATGTTTTATAGACCTGCAAATCAAATGAGGATATTTTTGAAAGTGTAAAGTTATTAAGAGGGTCAGAAAGGGGTGTGTGGGGTGGGGGCGGAGGGGCAAAAAAATAAAAATAGAGTTAGACCGTTCAAAATTGGTAATAAAGGTTTTTGATACCTACAAATCGATTGAGGATATTTCCGAATTTGTAAAGTTATAAGGAGGGGTGGGAGGAGGGGACGGAGGTGCAAAAAATAAAAATAGAGTTAGGTCGTTCAAAATTGGTACATAGAGGTTTTTGATACTTACAAATCGATTGCGGATATTTTCGAATTTGTAAAGTTTTTAAATTGGTAGATGGAGGTTTTTGATACCTACAAATCTATTGCGTATATTTTCGAATTTGTAAAATTCTTAGGATAGACGGGAAAGGGAGGTGAAAGGGCAAAAATATATAAATAAGAGTTAGAGCGCTGAAAATTAGTTTTGTTAGGTTTTGAGGCCCGATAAATCGATTGCGGATATTTCCGAAATTACAGAATTATTACGAAGGGCGGGAAGGGATCGGTCGCAGTGGTAAAAATAAAGAAATTCAGATAAAATGTTGGAAATTAGTATTATAAGGTTTAAGAGCACGAGATAACGACTGCGAGTATTTTTTTAAGTCTAAAATAATTAGGAGGGGCGGGAACGGTAGGTGAAGGAGCATGCGAGCCTTGCGCGCCTGTATGCGCTGACTCTGGCAGTGGTGGCCCAAACCGATTATTCCACTGATGGGAGATTTTTTTTTTTTTTTTTTTTTTTATGTTTTTCTCTTACGATAATATAGTGATTCATTAAGAGTGCTAAATACTAAATAATAAGTATAAATGCGCGCGCGTAGTGCACAATTGCCAACTTTGCCAAGGGCAGTGGGGACCCGTTGCGACATTTTTTCCAATCACATATTTTTTCTCTTCGCATGATAAAAATTGATGCAATTTTGAGAAATCATTATCTATAGTGATTCATTTAAAAATAGTGACCAGCGAAGCGGGCGTAGCCTGCTAGTTTATTGAAAAATGAACTAATAAAGGTTTTAGAAAACTATTACATACTTTTAAACACTTTTAAATCTTTATTAAAAAAAATTAATTGTTGCCACTCGACATTATACAAATACATCCAAATCATGTGTCACATACGATAGTTTTGTATAAGTATAGATTTTTTGTTTGCCCTTGGAACCTGCCCCTGATAGGAAAAGTGCCTGGAAACACTTGTATCTAGTATTGTCATTGATTATGAAGTCGTGTGCAAAATTTCAGGTCCTTTGGAAGACAAGAAGTTGCCGAAAATTGAATTGCAAAATTCCGTTACATACATTAATAGTTGCATCATATCAAGTTAATAAAAGTGTGTTAATTAAAACCTTGTTAAACGCTTTAATTAATCATTTAAAAATATAAAATTTAAATAATACGTCAATCTTAATACAAATATCGTTTGTGGTAAATAGTTTAGGCAAGAATTTAAAATTTACGATTGAGAGTAATACGTTACAGCTTCCTTTGACTTTTTATGTTGTCGAAACAAGATATTGGTCTGTGAAGAGGTATGAGGTTTTCGCGTGGAAAGAAAATATAATGACGCCAAAGCTGCCTTTCTCCATCTCCAAGCTCGCCAAATTTTGTCGCCAAGTCAAAAATTTCGTCGTCAACTATCAACTTTTGCCGCCAAATCACAAATTTCATTGCTAAGTTGCAAGTTTTGTCACCAAAATCTCGCCAAATCATGCAATTTACTAAATTTATAACAACTAACATTGAAATTCAGCGGTGTCAAATGCTCAAATGTTAACTAATCTTAATGTTAATGTTCCAGCTTATGTGAACCAAAACAGTTTCACTTTACAATTTTTACTCATCTGACAATAAGAATCACAAAAACACAATACAAAACTTTCAATAATTCAATAAAAAGTACAATGAAATAACTATTCAAAAACTGCTACCATTTATCTGTATTTGACTTGACCATAACAACGCCAGGCTTACCAGAACTAGTGAGATCACAAGTGCATTTTCACGTTTCTATTACTTTTTCTTTTAAAAGAAAGATATTGAACAACAGTTATATGGATTTTAAATAAAAAACATAATTTTGATTAAGCTTGGGCGGGGAGGGGGGTGTAGCCCAATAGCCCCTTCCTGGATTCACCATTGCTGGGATTGTATATCTTTAATGCTTTTATTTGTTGAAGGATTATGAGCTTGAATTTTAAAAAATTGAAACATTTGCAAACCAATAAATTTAGCCTAAAATTTTAAGTAGAATGAATAAAACCCTTTTGTAGTTGAAAATTAAATTACTTGAAAACAGAATAGCGACGTAAATAATGCAATGTGTGGGAACAAAGCCATTGGCTAGGTATTAATGCATATGTAAAATTTCTTTACAATTGTAACATTAACGTAAAGGAATCTACCTTTGCCTTTAAGCTTGCCGAAAAGGGATTTTTTTATTTAATTCTCGAGATAATAAATTTCCATATTATCTCATTACTTTGAAATAGAAATTTTTATTATAATGAAAACACAGATATACTTTTGCGATATTAAGGAAGTAAACTATACTCATTGCAGAGTACTAAAATTTAAGCTTAAGTAAACATTTTTGCATTATATATATATATATATAAGCTAGATTTTCAACAATTTTCTAGGTGATATCATATTAAATTACAGCATAAAACTGGGAAATAATTACTTATTAATTTACAATATGGCAACATTACGAGTAGTGTACACTTTAAGAACAATCTCGTCTATTATTATTATTATTATTATTATTATTATTATTATTATTAGGACTGACGACTATTACTCTCAATCTAAGATTTTTGCGGTGTCATTTTTCGATAGTTAGGCATTTATCGAAATCTAAAATTTATTGAAAATATAATTGAATAATTTGAAAGAGATATTATAATTTGAAAAAAAAAAAACTAATAGTTCTCCGTCTTAAATTTAAATTCTGCGTTTGCCAGAATTTCCTCATAATCTTTTTTTTTTTTTCTAAGAAAAAGAAAAGAAAATTAATAATAATCAGTCGAAACAAACACTATCGAAAAAGTTTTTTTTAATAATTTTGAATTAGGAAATAGAAAGTGCGCGTGCAAAATAAAATAAAAATAAGTAAAAAAAAAAAATGATTTTAATGATTTAACTTTTATATAAAACATGATCGCGTGCTATATTAAAAAATAGATGTAAAATTTAAAGTTTATGGGGTGCGTGTGACATCTATAAAAATTGTTTTAAGAAGTAAAATAGAATAAAGAAAGCAACGACGTTGGTTGCATTTTGTTATATAGTTTGAATTTTTGAATTTTATAGAAGTTATTACTTCTATAAAATAGTATCTACCGTAGGAATAAATTCTTATGTTAAAACTATAAGGAATTGTTATGCGAGCACAATCGAAGCTACTTTATTATTATTACTAGCCGCCTTAGGCGACCAGCTGGTTCCCGATCCCTGAAAAATCTGACTTTACGAAACTCCCGCTCGGTGGCGCCTGCGGCGCCTTTTTCCCGTTTCAGGTCTAATAACAGCTTGTTGAGAAATCGTGAAAATAGCTTATTGAAATCGCAAAAAATTCCCGTGAGGTAGCGCCTTCGGTGCCCTCTTCCCTTTCAATATCTGAAACAGCCTGTTCGCTCACCATGTTATGATCTTTCAAATTTCTGACTTGAGCTAAGTCCCGCTCGGTGGCGCCTGTGGCGCCTTATCCCCGTTTTAGAACTTACAACACCTTCCTCGCTCATTAGAATTTTAAATATTGAAATTTTAAAATATTACAGCGCCATCTGGCGGTAGAAATTTTTGTAATATATTTTTCAATTCCAAATTAACAAAGCTTTTAAATGATGTATTACTTATTATTTTAATTAGTAGCTGAGATACAAAAGAAAACCTAATCAGGACACATTAAAACGTGTAAATCAGGTGAAATCTCGAATACCACTTTCGATAATATAAAAATGAAATTATACTAATTAGAAGCTGAAATACAAAGATATTACAAACATTTTTTTAAAAGATTTGTGTCTGACCATTCTGTGGTTTTCTCCAAAACTTGCTTAATTCCGGGCTATATACCGTTGAAAACTATAAGTACGAAATGTGAGCGAAAATCTGAATTTGAAACTCTGTAAAATATAAAAGAATAAAAACTTTCTGGGCTTTCCGTAGTTTTTTCCGAAAGTTTCTTACAGAATTTGAACGGCTTATATCATTTTAATAGCCTGCAATAAAAATACTTTAAAATATCTTTTGAATGATGTATTATGTATTACAATAATGAATATCATTGATATATTTCAGACTTAAAATGGCTAATCTATCAAGGGCGATTAACGATTTCTATTGAAATCCGTCTAAAATTTAAGAATTCCAAAACAGCTTTTTTACAACCGAATTCATAAAAAAAAAGGGAAAAAAAAATCAATATTATTCTGTTAAAAGTAACTTTTGGTGTCATTAACAGATGAAATAAAAATGAATTTAAATAAATATAATATGTCTATTTATTTTATTTTTAAAGCTATACTTTAGATTTTTTAACTGCATACAGGTGAGCCATAATGACGGGCAATTTTGAAGTTCTGCTTTTGATCGATTTTAAATTGAAAAAATTCAAAAACTGCTTTTTTTTATTTCCAGTACTCTGTCACGTGCTCGAAAAACGAAAAGCAATTTTCCCGACCGGAAGAATATTTAGCCAGCATGTGTAGCACCTGGCACTGAAGAATCTTCGATAAATGAAATAACTGCCTGTTTCCAACTAAATTTCCTACTTTAGTTAATTTTAAAAAATCTAATTGCTGTAGAGATAAGCCACTTGCACTCTTAGATTCGGAAAAATATCCCCTTTCATTTGGTACCAAATTCGTAACGATCGGACTAATATTTCTAATTTATTTTCCATTTTTTTCTGCCTATAACTCCGTTAAAATATATATTTTTATGCAATCGCGGTGAATTCTGAGTAATTGAGATTGCTTTTTGATTAGACATGGGTCTATATTTTAATTAATATCTCCGCAACTAATTAAAATTTTTAAATTCTGATTTCACTATCAACTCGGGAAGGCTTCGGAGCACCCGTATGTCAAATTTTGTACTTCTGCGTTCAATAGGGGCTGAACGTATAGATGCTCAGACAGACAGACAGACAGACAGAGAAACAGACAGACATCTTCCTTTATTATTATAGATAGATTATTATTATTATTTCGTACAATTGATAATTTTTGAAACTGTAATTACAACCAATGCTCGTAAATTTGGTACACTTTTAAGAGGTGGAAGCTGAAAAAATAACTTTGTGTAACTGACAGTCCGTTTACAATTTAATTATTCAAAATATTGTGTTTCAAAATATGCTTCATTTCGTGAACATAAATGATATTTCAGTACCTTCGCGTATAATCATTTGAGCCCTGCTTGAGAAAAAGCTTTATAAACTTCATAAAATTTCATTCAAAATTTTTGGAAATTATAATATGTAGGATCTCGTATAGGATCAAAGTATTTGTAACAATCAAGAATTTATAAATTATATTGATAGATTAAAAATTCTAATCATTTAACTGATATTCCAAAAATGAAATTTGTTTTTATAAACCTTACTATTCTTCATTTCTTCTCATTAACGCATTGCAAAATATTCATTAATGAGTTACTTTACTTTAATGGAATCACTAACACGATCTCACTTTATTCATTAAAATGTTTTGTAGTCTCCTTTGCATTGTTGTTACATGTTAATATAGCTATTGTGGATACATGACAGAAAAATAACAAAAATATTTAAATAATAGTTATCTTCTAAATCAAAAACTACATTTCAAATAATGCACTACATTCAGTTAAAATAACTAACTCATTTTTAAAAAATTATGCATAGTTTTTTGCAAAAAAATTTATGTTTCCTCTCTTAAAGATCTGCGTCGAAATTAGAAAAGCAAACAATAAATTCGAAACGTGTCAAGTGACCATAAATCAAGTAGATACATGGAATGTAGAAAAAGAATGTATTTTTCTAGAAATAAATTTATCAGTATGAAATTTTTGCTAGATTACCATTAAAAACGACTGTCACATCATTAGAAGAAAAAAAAAATTAGATATAAAAAAAAATTCATGTGTTACGTTGAAATTATTTAAAAAAAAATCATTGTTTTCTTCCTATATATTTTAAAGTAGCCTAATTTAAAATTTAAAATAATGAATTTACAAATGTCTTCAGTTTTACTGCTTTTATGATTAAAAAATATTTTTTTTTTCTATTTAAGGAAAGATTATTGTATAAAGATAAAACTCAACACTATGAAGTCTTATTTCTGACAGAGTCTATAATTTTTAATCACAAAATACCATTTTTGGAAAATGACGTATTTATCAATTATTTTTAAAAATGTATGAAATGCTCATACATTTGCCTGTGAAATGTTGTTAAAATTACCTTCATTCTGCAATCATGTATTTATTTAATTAATCTGGTGATTTTTTATAGTATAAAATCTGGGATATTGCTTTCCCTTAAACAATTATAAATTACAGCATAGCAGCGTCCCCCTCCCGTCAATTGATTCAGCGTAAATTTCATGATATCCTATTTACATTATAAATTTGGCCCATGTATATAGCCGAGAATCTAACTTAACCTTCCTTCAAATAGAAGAAATTGTAGCGTATAAGAACAAATTTCTTAAGGATATATCCAAAACTATTAAACACGAATTTAAGTCAGAGATCAATCAAATATACGTAATGGTTAAATTTTGTCAATGTTTTCGTTATGCAGAGCTTACGGAAATGATTTTCTAACAAAGATAAACATTTCCTAAAAGCGGTCGAATCGAATTTAGGACATCTCAAAATATTCAAATTTATCAAAAATAAGAAGTAAAACATTTTCATGAATCCAACGCTTTCTACTCATGTATACAGAAGAAAGTAAAATCACTCAATTGACACGTAAGTAATTCGACAAACTTATAAAAATTTACAAAAATTTAGAGAGGTAAATGTAAATTGAAAATTATTCTTTTGAATGCTAAGACAAGATATAAAACAAAAACATTAATTAATTAAACAAAATATTACAAACTTAAATACGACATAATATATAACAAGGAAAAGAAATTAGGCTGAAAAAATGGATTTTGTTATCATGTATGCGAAGAAAAAATACTTTTGTTTCTAATCCTCTGTGTACCTATTACCTGAGGAGCTTTGTTCATGAAAATAAACTGAAAAATAATAACAGTAAACAATTGTTTTTCTCACACACTTTTTTTTTTCTGTCTGAGAAGGTTTCTATTTACCACAGCTGAACAAGAGTTTTTCACGTTTCAGTAATATTTTTCAGCGTAGATTTATTTTTGATACAAAGGCAAAGAAACCGTTCTCGAGGTTAAATAATAAAAATTATACCAATGGATTTATTATAATGTCATTTAAAGATATGCAATAGATTATTATGCATGTATATACACAACTGAATAACATTTTTTATAGGCACATAATATATTCATTGTTTATATTATTATTGGAAAAGGATAAATAGTTTGCTTTTATCTTTAATTTGTATACATATAAAGTAAAGCCTATTCAAGTTATATATGTAACATAACTAAGTATATTTATAACTTTTGAGAGAATTAAAATCTTATTTTTTAACTGGTTATAAACGCATATTTTTTTATTTAATAATACACTGCTGGCCATCCAAAATGCAACATAAAAAAGGAATGGAAATATCGGATGATATTTATTGGGCACATACATTATAATAAGAAGAACAACTGATTAAATTTTCAAGAAATTTGGGATAATATATCCTGAGGAAACAGTACATAAAGCTGCGACCTCTGGGAGCAATTACAGCACATAGGTGTGTAGATATTGAATTCAACAGCAATTGGATGACATGTACGGGTTGAACAGCAATTGGATGACATGTACGGGTTGAACAGCAATTGGATGACATGCACTCCATGAAGCTTCAACACGATGCCACAGTTCATCAACGGTAGTGTGCTGACGTGTTAGTCGTTTTTCAACAATTAAAAAATCATTTTCCTAGCTGAGAGTCTGAAGAACGTGCCGACGAGAGCAACAGTTAAACATATTTTGTATCAAGAAAGGTCCCAACAATACGGACAACTTGCAGTCGTGCATTGTTCTGTTTAAATGCTGTGCTACGGAGACCTCGGATGTAGGACAGAGAGATGGTCCTTAACTTGTTAGAAATGCTGGGGAAGAGCATTATTTACAATGTCACTGAACACCGATGGTGCTAAAAGCAGGATTGTGACTTGTCTGAAAATGCGACTTCATGCAACTCCTGCAACCAGGTTCGTCGTTGACCACACATTAACAACGCCTATATGTCAGGGATGCAGCTTTTAGGATGTCCGAAGTTTTGGTCGCCGCATACTGGGTCACCCCCTGGAACTATGGTACGTGGTACCATTGGACACATATCTCGGTCACCTCTTGTAGGCAAAATTTCCATGAGGATAAGCGCCGTGGCCTGCAGACGATAGGCAGCAACAGTAGATGCAATTACATCACAGTGGATAACAGTACCGGACTAAATTTAAGCAGACTTTATTCACTCGAAAAAGGATATTCATGGTCTTCTTGAACAATGAGGTATTCTGTTTCTTGACTTTTCTCGAAAAGGGGTATCTTGCTCATTGAAAGTGACTTCAGAGCCCTGGAAACAATGCAACCAGCCATTTAGAAGAAGTGGCGCCAGATTCTCAGTGCAGGCGGTTTTGTTGATCCAAGACAACACTTACTCGAATATTAAAAATTTCATTAAAAACAAACTGCTGCAAAAATTTTTTTTGGAAGCTGTTTTATTATTCACCCGATAGTCCCGATTTAGCTCCCAGCGACTTCCACCTATTCTTATACCTGAATAAATGCCTGTCCGGTTATCATTTTTCTACAGACGAAGACCAGAAATCATTCTAACAAGCCCTTCCCATTCGGCAGACTTCTACGACATTCGATTACAAAAATTTAACCCACGGTATGACACGTGTTAATTTCCAGTAATTAATATGTTGAGAAGTAGCTGAAATAAGGCCATAACATTTACGATAAATCTTCCAGCAAATTATGTTTGGTTTATTTTCAAGTGCTTTGATAATCTTACTTTCATGATGATCCCATTATTTAGTTCAGTTCACTAGTGGATCTGCAAATCAAGAGTCTCGACGTCCTACTTGAATCATCCATTATTCAGCAAATCATTTTTACCATGTTTTTATCAATTTCTATTCTTGTTTGTTTGTGTGTTTGTTTGTTTGTTTGTCCAGTACAAATCATGCAATCTATTTTAACTACCTTCCCTACTAGCTAGACATTTGAAACTTTCACAGTAGTTTCGAACCCGGTGACAACACAATACTTCGAAGTCAGATTTTCGAATTTTCGAATATTTTTCTTTTAATTAATTAAAATATGAAAATAATAAGATCTTAATAGCAATAAAAATAGTCATTAAAATATTAGCTATAATTTAATTGTTGCCAAAAGAAAAAAAAATACGAGTTCATTTTCTTTCCACATAAAAATAAATACATTTAATTAAACGTGAACGTTAAAAAATTGTAAAAAGTTAAATTACGCATCTGGAAAAAATTGAAGTCATTATCACTTTAAAGATTTTCTACACATTGATAAAGTGCTAATGTAGTTTATACTGCAAATATATGTTGTTCTGAAAGGATTAATATTTTATTTTTAAAACCATCTTTTTTTTTTTTTTTTTTTTTTTTTTAAATTCAAATTTCTCGTAACTCTTTAACCAATCACATTAGAACGTCCACATTTGGAATATCGATAATAAGGACTTTCTCGCCAAAAGTCGCGAAAAGAGTCGCCAAGGGCAAAAATTCGCCAAATATGGTGCCAAATCCATTACCTGCCTATTGGAGCTTTTTAATGCGTTTTAAAGGGAAAAATAATCTCTTTTAACGCGAAAAAGAGCTGGAAAAATTGACATTTTATCAACTTACTAAGCCTTTTTGAAAGAATTTAAGCAAAAATAAATACAATTATTTACAATTTCGTAACAATACGCATTGATAAAATGCTAATGCAGTTAGTTCTATAGCTATGATTCAACAGAAAATTTAAAAACATGGTTTATAAAAAGCTTTTCATCTTATAATTATTACTTATAATTATTATTTAAAATAATTATGAATATGATTAAATCCTTACATAAATAGATATGATTATGCGGGGGATAACGCTCCCTCAACCCTCCCTTATGTCCATCTGTTTGTATCTTCTATATGTTTAGTTCCTTGTAATTCATAGCCTTGTGCTAATACCTTTTAACTCATAAACACGTTTGTACCAAATTTAATGCAAAATAATTGCTTAAATTATCGGAATTATTTTGTGTATCCCTGTAAACTAATTACCTATTCTATACCGACCTTTTTTCAAAGATACCTTGTTTTTTAACATTCTATTAATGTTTGTTTATTTAATTAAGTTTAATGGAGTGTAATCATGCTAAAAAGACTTATAAGAAATACCATGTATGGACCGTAATGGTAGAAAATTCTTTTGAGTGTCCCTGTACACGAGTCAGACTAATTATACACACTGATAAATTGAACCAAATTTGGCATCACTAGATGAGTACATAGTATCATCAGAATTATTTTGTGTGATCCTCTAAATAAATTATTTATTCTGTACGTACCTTTTTTCTAGAGAAAATATATTTTCAAACATCTTAATAATGTAAGTTGGTTCTTTTTTGTTGAACGCAGCATAAACACATTAAAATAGGCTTGATGAAAATCTCGCCATAGGCTCTAATGTCATGAAATTATTTTATGTTTCCTTGTCAACTAACCATAAATATTACATAAACCAATAAAAATTATACAACATATTGTATGTAGTTCATGAATGATTATTCGAAATTTGACACAGTGTGGATGATTACGTGACATTGTCTAAACTCTTTTGTGAGTTATTTTTGTACATTAATTTTAAGTCTAATTTTAACACTTTTGTACATTAATTTTAAGTCTAACCAACATTTTCCTAAAGTTAACATGAATTCAAGCCTCTCAATAATGCATGTTAAATTAATTTTGTTGAAATGAGTTTAAATGAAATCCTTCTCATAAACCGTAATTATAAGATAATCTTTGGTGTATCCCTGTACACTATCCATAAATAATATAAGCCTCTAAAGCTATACAGCTATTTCTGTATAGCACCTGAACATGTGTAACCCATTTTGAAGTCAACCCAAGTGTTTTTGCGCTTGCTTTTGTGACGCACACAAATTCTGCCTATAGGCCGTAATGATAAGGGAATCTTTAGTGTGCCCCTGTACACGAACTACAAACAGAATAGACACCCAAAACTGTACAGCTATTTCTGTGTGGTTAATGAACATGTGTATCGAATTACAAGTCAATACAATGATTTTTGTGGCTGATATCGCAAGGCATACAGATAGATCAACAGAAAAACCGACAACCCAAAAAACTTTGAGTCTCCACATGGAGGAAAAAATTTTAGTAAATTGAAAAATATCTTACTAAATTTACACACACTATTCTAGTTTTCTTTTAATAGTCACTGATGAAGGAATGGGGGGGGGGGGATCCTGACACCAGGAAAAAATGACGCCTCTACTGACGTTTTGGCAATTACACCTTCTTAGTCCTGGAGAGAAATTATCCTTTCTCTTCTGTTTCATTTATTTAAGAAATTAAATTATATATTTACATATACTTAATTTTTACTGCAATTGTTACCAAGTATAAAGTGAAAATTGATAAATTTAATATAATGCCTTTTATGTGCAAAAGATTCAAAGTACTTTATTTCAGACGACGTTTTCCGTTTATTACATTTTTCGCCCTTTAAAAAAAAAAAAAAAAAAAAAAAAAAAAAAAGAGGTAACGAGGTTTTTATTTAATACATGTAATCTGCATTTTCATTTCCATCTGAAAATTTTTTTATTAAAAAATAAATAAATAGATAAAAATAGAAAACGCGTTGCAATTACTGTGAAAATTCTTCCATTTTTTTCCATGTTTATTTATAGTTTTATTTTATGAATAACTTTTTTTCCAATGCTGTTTCGAGAATTAATTTTATATATTTATGTGCTTGCATTTTGAATTACTAAAGGCATAATAACGCAAAATAAGTTTTTTCATTAAGCTGCCTGTGGCAATCTTACTACTGTTTATCATTTACCGCTAAATAGGAAAAAGAAAAGCGAATATCTGGATTTACACTATGCATTATTAGTGAAGCAAAATATTAATATTGTAATGATGAATGTAAATTTACATAATTTAATACTGTGGTTTGCTTTACGAAACAATAATTCATTGCATGTCTCATAATTTATTAAGCTTTCAATTACTTTTATTATAGTATATTATATTAGTAAATAAAGGAAATCAAAAATATATGTGTGCAGAAATTTTCATTCTTAATTTTTTATTACTCTTTTAAATTACTTTAAAAGTTATTATATATATTTTTATTCCTGTGAAAATTTTATTCCTTTAAAAAAGTCACTTGCTTAGTATGAGAGGAAAAAAGCAAAACCAATTCTTATTAACCTGCAGGATTTATGTATAGGTTTCATTTATGCCGTTTATATTTTTTCCACTGTGTTTTCAACTAATTTTAAATGGCAGCTTTTGTCATAAAAATAGCCTGTAAATTTAAAAAGAAGTTTATTGTATGTAGATAATAATGGAAGACTCTCGAAGAAAAGACCGGTCCGTACGAACTCTGATAATATAAAAACATACATACAAAATAAAATATCCATATAAAAACATGTTTAACCCTTAAGACCACGCATGATGTACTACTAAGTCGGCAGCGGACCGGGCTCGGGCTCAATCTTTTGGTTTGTACTCGGTCCGGGCAGGGCCTGGAGGAAATTTTTTTCTGGGCCTTATCGGCCCGATCCTTATTTCTAGTTTCCTCGTTAATCAACGAAAAAAGAAAATGATAAAGTATTTTTTCAGTCATTTATTTTACATAATTTTACAGGTTGAAATGTCATATAAAATTTTATTTTGTTAAAAAAGTCTGTAACTCCAATTTAATTGTCTGTTCACGATCTGATTTTCCGCAAGTATTTTTAACATGCCTCGAAATTAATATACTTTATTTAAAGTAATATTAGATGGATGGTTTCCTATTCAAAATAGTATGCTTATCACTACATGTTTGCGCACATGTACAAACATAAGAAATTACATACGTTACTGTGTATAAGGCTTTTTGTTCTATGGTTTGTAGAGTTTAGGTAGTATTGAGTCTATAAAAATACTTTTGCTGTGACTTTTTCTCTAAGGCTCTTTTTTTTTTTTTTTTTCCAGGGCACTAGATGAAAGTAGCATCATTTTCAGCATGTGCAAAAGCCTCTTTTCTGTTGAATATGATTGGATTAGCATTAAAGTTTTGTTTACCGTATCGCAAGAAAGATTCGGAAGTATTACGGTATATAAGAGGAAGTGGTTGAAAGTACATTTTCAGTAGTATTAACTATTTTAAATACCTTCCTATATTATTTGACGAATGCTAATATTTTCGATTTATCTTTTTATCTCTCCTTGTGCCTTTTGTACGTCTGTAATAATCAACTTCTGTTTATATATAATTATCTTCCAAAAGTTCAGCAGTTTTCCTAAAGAACATTATTTTGCTTGGCTGTATAAAACCTCTGCAAAACACATACTAAAAATCTTTTTTATAGAGGGGCATGCATTTTTATTTTTATTTATTTATTTATTTATTTATTTTATCTTTTGTTATTTTACATGTTTTTGAATTGGGCCGGTCCGGGTCGGGCTTGCTTTTATCGGTTTTTGTGCGGGCCGGGCTCGGGCCTGAAAATTTCGGCTCGTGCAGACCTCTAGCATGAATGCGGAAGCCATTATTAAAATATTCATTGATAAAGGAAAATTCTGTATATAAAAATAACAGTCTAAATATTAAAGAATTCAAAATGTATTTATTTTAAAATTTTAATTCAGAGAGAGACAGAAAAAGAGAGGGTGTGTGTGATAGACCACAGTGTCGTTGTAGATGTGAGATTGGGATATTTAGAAAAGCAGAAAGTATAAGAATTGCAAGAGATGCAGCAGATTCGAATCATATCAAAAGAGGGCTTCATCCTGCAGAGTATTGATAAAAGTTTAAACTAATGATATATATATATATATATATATATATATATATATATATATTATTTATTTATTTTTATTATTTTTATTTATTTATTTATTTGTTTATTTATTGCGATGAAAATTACTTAACATTTTACGGAAAAATCCGTTGCTTTATTAGTTATTGTTATATTATTGGAAAGCAAAACATACCAAGATGACTTTTCAGAATTTTTTATGAAATATATTACTTTCGATTGCGTAAGTTATGCAAAATCCTATGCAAAATTTTACCACTGCTTTTATAAATATTTTGATTATATATATATTCTAAAAGTGTTCTTTTCATTCAAAATTTGGCAATTTTATAGCTAATAATACTGAAAAGTATTCACAAAATATTCACACAACTTATTCAAGGCTAAATCTAATTTTCCTAAGTATGTTTCGTGTGTAATTACGTATCAAGAAAATAAAAGAAAATCCTTTCCTGTTCGAGTTCGCTTTCTTCTATAAGAAGCTTATTTATTTAAACTCTAAAACAAACCTTATTTAAAACATCGTTACTTAAACATAACATGAGTAGTGAAAAGCTTAGTACTTATTCATTCTAGAAATTGATGAATGCATTCAGGAACAAAATGTTGAATACCACTGAATTTAGGAATATTTCATATTTGATGCGGTAGAATTATTTTAGATATGTTTTCACCTGGAATTTAAAGTAACGAAATGGAACTGTTCAGATCTTTTATCATATATTTTCCTACTTTGTTAATGTGCTTTACTTTACTATAACTTTTCATGGAGGAATGATCTTACTTTGGATCTGCTCAAATTTTAAATTATTACAAATGTGTAGAAGTGAAATTACAGTACAAGACTGTACTAAAGATATTTTCAACTCTGCATTTCAGTAACACTTGATTACATGAAACTCGAATTTATAACACGTTTAATAACTTTGTATAGGGTAGGTGCTCCAGTGATTGGAATGCTCCAGTAATTGACATCGATCCCGAAATAATTAATAAACAAGAAAATTAATAAAATGATTTATTTTACATATAAGAATTTTAACATTTTATGTCAAACACTGAGCATAGGGTGCTAATAACTGGTAAAATGAATAACTAGCAGTGTCAAACACTAGAACATAGTATGTCAATTACTCATAAAATGAAAAACTGGCAGTGTCAATGACTGGAACATTGAGTGGGTGTCAAATAAAAATTCATAAAAGAATAATAATTGTTTTCAAATGTATATATTTTAGCATATATGTGGTTCTGAATGTCTTTCATACCATATGTACCCAAGCAGCACCGAAACGTTCTCTGAACGTTCAAAAATTGTTCTACAAACACGTTTTAAGAACGTTCACTTTGAACGTGTTATAGACGTCTATTTGTCCATCTTGAAGACGTACAATAGTACGGTTCAGAGAACGTTCAATGAACGTGTAGCAATCACCATCGGTGTTATAGAAACGTTCTGAGAACGTTCTACGTATACGGTCTCAGAACGTTCTAAACGTTTTTAGAACGTTTTCAAAACGTTATACACATTTTCAGAACGTTCCAGAAAACGTACTGTAAACGTTCTAAAATAGTGTAGTTAAAAAAAAAAAAAAAAAAAATGACGTCATTATAAAAAAATCACCTCAGTACGAGCGTTTAGAAGTAAAAATTACATAGCTGATGACGAATAATGATACAACACATGAACAGAGATATGAATTACTTTTTTTTTTTTTCAATTCAAATAATGTTTGAGAAATTTTAACATACTTACTATTCCTTTAATTTCAACGTATATGCATCAAAAATTCTATATTCTATGACAATTTTCCCCAAAAAGTGTCATAATGTCTCTTTATACCTTAAAAAATTTCTCAAATTTTTGCATTTTTTAAAAATTTCTTTTTTTCCCCTAATCTGAAGATAATGAAGTTGTAGTATTAATTACAAAACTTTGAATACACACCATAAAATGCAAGAACTAGCACCAGCTGTTTCAGGTCAAAAGAAGACACAACCCTTCATCAGGCGAACATTGTAGGCACGAGAGCTGCAAACAAGCACGTTGAGTTTGTTGAATGCGTTGCCGCTTTGTTTGTAGAAGCCGTGCTTTGTTTGTAGCAGTTGCGAGTTCTTGCATTTTATGGTGTTTATTCAAAGTTTCATAATTAATACTATAACGTCATTATCTTCAGATTAGGGAAAAAAGAATTTTTTTTAAAATGCAAAAATTTAAGGAATTTTTTAAGGGATATAGACACGTTATGACACTTTTTGGGAATTACTGTCATAAAATATGGAATTTTTCATGCATATACGTTGAAATTAAAGGAATAGTAAGTATATTAAATTTTTTCAAACATTATTTGAATTAAAAAAAAAGTAATTTATATCCCTGTTGCTGTGTTGTATCATTATTCTTCATCTGCTATGTACAACTAAACTCTTGATTTATTTTGCTTGTTTTAATCCTTGTGATTCCGAATGCGTCATCCTATGATTAATGTTTGTTTTTCATGGTTGTTTTCTGTTTGTTTCTCTGATATCTTGAAGTAAATAATTTATTCCAATTTATTCTTCATTTCTAACTTCAATTAATTTCTTGTACGATAGGGTGCTCGCTAGCAATTTGCTATTATAGCTGCTAACGAAAGAAATCGTACATTGGTGCTCAACGACGAAAAGGGTCACCCTTGACGAGTTTTTTTTTTTTTTTTTTTCCTACCATTCTAAGCTTTTCCTAAAAAAATTTTTAAAGTGCTGTCTTAATTTTTTATTTCCTCGTTGCTTGTTTGTATCTTTTGATTTGAGTTTCATGTGGTTTTTACGCACCGGCAAAATTATTAAAATTGTAACTAACTATATAGGAATAAATTTATGATTAGACTGAAGTTAAATAAAATAAAAATCAATAAATAAAAAATAAATGTTTCAATAAATCACAATCAGTCCCCCCAGGTTATTTAAATTTGTTGTAATTTCCTTCTCATTGACCTATGTGGTTTCAGGATCTTATATCTGTTGCTTGGCTTTAACTAAGATTAAAAATTCATTTATATATATATATATATATATATATATATATATATATATATATATTATTTTTTTTTTTTTAAATACAGGGTGCAAAGCATTGTGACGAGAATACCTTTATCTCCGCAACTATTGGTCGCAAATATATAGTTTCAGTTACAAAATGTTTTAAAGAATATGAGCATTTATGGCATAACATGTTTTAATTTAAAATATCTATTTTTTCAAAATTGCAAAAACTAGCTTTTTACATAGTCCCAGATCCCTATAGTCATATTTAGAAAAACTGACACTCATCCTAACAAAAAGTTTCATTTCTGTTCTCCCAAAATGGAACAAGATATTTAAAGTTTGGATTTTCTAACATATTTAGGCCTTCAATAAGAGATTGGACTTTGTTTGCATTTTCCCTGGGTTTATTAAAGAATTTTTCATTGACTTTTTAATAAAGCCCGAGAAAATGTGAAATAATCCTAAATTTTGAAACTAACTATCTCAGACAATTTTGGGTGCACAAAAGTGAAAATTTTTGTGTTATATTTTTTAGGTTGGAACTCAACTTTCACTATTAGTGTCATGAAAATTGTATAAAAATTATCAGTTTTTGTGATTTTTAATAAATTGATTTTTTAAATTTAAACATGTCATATAATGAATTCTTACATTTTTTTTTAAATACATTTTCTTATTGGAGGACGTCTGAGACCAATTGTTGCGCAAATAAAGGCCTGCTCTCGACTTTGCACCCTGTATATTCTAAACATTTCTGGGTACTACTTTGTAAGTCCATGGATAGTTTATAAATATATTTGAATGCTGAAGTTCATAGAAAGTTTTAATATTCCAACATAAAAAATAATTTCAAAAATGAATGTACCAATACACCGCTAAAATAATATATAATTGAGTTTAGAATATATTGTTAATTTATAATAATAAGAAATTGAAACAAAAAATTAAAAATTAGTTAGAAGGAGGAAATTTTAAAAATTTCCAAATACTTAAATACATATATATATATTTAATCAAAATATTTTTCTAAAATATTTAACATACTTCATATTTTTAAATTTCAGTACATGTGTGTATACATATTTTCAGTTTACAGCAGCAGTTTACAAAAATGATGTTTGCAGGTATTTAAATTTATTCCACATGGCAATGTAATTCGTATTCTTTAAATGTTTAAATTTCTTTAAATTGAGTCAACGCAATTTTTACCTCATTTGATGAAATTATGCTATCATGGCATATTAAATAATTGATAAATGTAAATATTATTAGTATTAATAAATAATATAGTAAATCGTCCTTTTTTTTTAAGCAGAATTTCTTTTTTTTTTTTTTTTTTTTTTTTTAATAAAGATGTGGAATAGAATTGAATCTTTGTTTTATTATGCAGAAAAACAATTTCATATATTTTATTTAATAAATAACAGTAAAGAGATATTTAAAATTGTAAGTCGGTGAAACTTAGGATATTATTTTAAAAATATGCAATTTGCATAAACTAGATTGTATATATATTATCATATAAACATTAAATAAATACTTCAGAATTTAAAAAGAAAAGAAAAAAAGAATTACGAACCTTCTTAATTTTGTTGATAAGAATTTTCTTCGAGAAAATACCCTTCCAACTAGCATTTTAAAATACACAATGACCAGTCGGAAGGGCATTCACTTAAAATTAGCACTTATCTTGTAAAATTTTTATGACTTCTTCATACTTCATTCCAGAAACATAATAACGAAAATAGTTATTTTAACAAAGTCCATCTCAGAAGACTAAATTAATAAAATGAATCCATAATTTCTAAGCGGTTTTCTGTAACAGAAGCAGTTTTTTCTGCGATTCAACGCTGCTTTCTAGTATCGAAAGTTAGGCTTAAGAACTTACGCAGATATGAAAATGATTGTTTAATTGATATTAAAATAAGACTTTAATAAATAGAACATAGAGAATATTACAGGTTAAAAATATTACATTTTTACCTTTTCTAAAGCTTATCCTAGTCATTATAACGCTAAAACTGAATAAATCAGATTACATGTTTTAAAATTACCGCCTCACATAACGACACGACTTTCCCAAGACCTGGCGCCTGGCGTTTGACAGTTGCACGGTCAGCGAAAATTAAATAAATGCAATCCACAGATGTCGATGTTAACATCTGCTCTCCCTTCTTGCATCCGCAATAATCATGTTTCAAAGTTCAACATATGAAACAGAAATTTATTAAGCATTTATAGATGTAGGAAACATATAGTCAATATTTTAAGGAAAAATGGAATGGAGTTAAATAATTATTTAAATTTTTATAAAGTATTTTAAAAACTTATGAGATCACTTTATTTTTCCATTTTAAAATCTAGAATTAAACGGAAAAGCATATTTTGTTTTAGTGTATATTTCAGTATTGAACAAAATATTCAGTGAAAATAAATAAAATAAAATAAGAACAATCAAACAGAGTAATGATTTAACAACATTATCAATATTGATAATTTATCAGTAACATTTAAACTTAAATAGAATCATAAATAAAATATAATAAAAGTTTAAAATTATGCTTAAAGAAAAGAAGAAAAAAACTCATTTCTGTAACTTCCCGATGAGTATTAGAGACCGCGAGGTTCTACTCTCGAACCTTACAGACGGGAAGTGTTGGTTTCGATTCCTGGTCACGCTCGTCGACTTAGGTTTTCGGAGTTTTCCCGTGATTTTCTTTGAAACTCGGGTAAAGCACTATATTACGCATTCAATAACATCCGTGATTAGTTTTTTGTATCTAAACTCTGGGTCTGGGGAATGCATAGATTTTCATGACAGAAGACAATCATTTTTATGCTGTATAGAAGATCTTAGAAAATGTATTTTTCTAAGGGTTTATTATTATTATTATTACAAATGAAAAAAAAAAAAAAACGGTAAATTTGTTTTAAATCATCAGAAAACGATGTTTCAATTATTCGTTTTAAAGGTGATATCGAATTCTTTTGAAAGATAATCATAGTGAAAATTTTTATCCACCCCTCCCCCATCCTCCTGGGATGATGTATACTTATTCCTAGGGGAAAAAACAATGTCCTATGAATAATAATAAAAAAAAAAAAAACTGTTTAACTATTATTCGTTATACAGCCAAATTGAATCAATAATATATATCAAATGTATGTCACGCAGAAGGTTTGGTGAGTATATATATTACAGAAGCTGATAGATAGCCTTTCTGTGAATGGAAAATATTGGAACGTGGCAGTGCCACCTGTCGTCCGATATGCACCCAAAGGCAATCTGTAGAGTTTTACGTAATATTAATTTCACTTACCAAATTTACAATATTTATAAATCACAGAAGTTGAGATCTTTCGTTTCCGTTATGAGATTAAATTTCAAAATAGCCACAACACCTGTTAGCCGATGTGCATCCAAAATGGACCAGTAAAGCTTTACATAAAATCGATTTCACTTATAATTTCAGTGTATCACAAAATTTATTGTTAAATCACAAGAGTTAAAATATTGCCTTTCCGTTAAAATGATTAAATTGCAGATTAGCAACGCCACCTGTTGGACAATGTATACATCCAAATTGTATTAGCAGAGGTTATGATGATATATGCCAATATATCAAGTTTAATGCATTTGTACACTATAGAAGAGATATAGCTGTCCCATAAATGGAGGGTTTCATTGCATAGCACCGCAATCTATCGGACGATATATCCCAAATGAAATTCAAATAAACTTCAATTTAGGGCAAGATCTAATATTGTAACAAGTTTGGTTGAATTCCATACATTGATTCCTGAAATACAAAATCCACAAAATTTTTCCATGAGTTTAAAATTTTGTAATTTTTTTCACCTCACCGCTACTGATTATTGAGAAGCATTCTTTACTGACGTGCTAACAAAACGTTAAACTGAAAATGTAAAAAATGCTCTATTCTCTATCATGCTAAAAATTATAAATTTCGAATAACTTCCGAAGTTTTTGAATTAGAATGTTGCAAATCTCTCAATAAGATTCTTATCAATATCAAAAGTGATATTTTAAAACTGCTCCGATCTCTCTGCAATCATTTGTTCTTGAGATATTAATATCGTGTACATGAACTAACGGGCTATCACACTAATAGGTGCCGATACACATTAAAAGATACCATACCAACCTTTTGACTTCCGGATTCCTCATGCCACAAAACGTGTAAAAAAATCAAAAACTGAAGTCAAAAATTTTCATGATTAACCTAGTTTTCCAACCAATAGTACTAAAAAGTCATTTTTTCATATTCGTTATAATTACACTGTTACAGAACGTGTTATGACGGTGTCACACTTGAACGTTCTATATAGAACTAGAATTGTACGTTTTATAGATGGTACAAATCAAACATTTTCAGAACGTTCTAAATAATACTATTTCTGAAGGTGTTTTAGAACGTTCTTTTGACACGAAACACGGTGTTTGAACTATTGAAACCGTTATTAGACGTTCACAGAACGTTCCTGTGCTACTTGGGTACTAACTTAAGATTTCAAAAAATATTTTCTGATGAATAGAACATTAAAAACATCAGAAATTGCTCTAAAAGTGTCAATCACTGGTGCCCTTACCCTACTTTCTTTTGAGAGTTTAACTAACTCCAGCATCTCATGCACATAGATTAATCACAAGAATGACCCGCCTTCCCAAAAAAAAAAGAATATATATATATATATATATATATATATATATACACATCATTTTTATTTATAATATTAAAGTTCACTTTAAAAACAGGTACCTGTGAAAATTAAGAAAGCAATAAATAGAAATTCATTTCAAGTTTGACAATGTGTATGTATTTAATAACTCTTTCAGAAATTTTAGTATTAAATTTAAAATTAAAGAGACACAGTATTTTAATGCAAGTTCTTCAACGTTCACGAAATGTATGAATTCCAATGTGGTAGTGCGCCCTATTTATGAGAGACCAGATATAATCTTTAGATTATGAATGATTCATATTCTAATCAGTCTCATCATAATTTCCACTTATATTTGTGTACGATGATCGGATATTCCTAATCTGTGATTTCAACACCCCACCATCGTTGACAAAATTATTGATTCTATTTTGAGGGAACTCACTGAATATCTCGATAACCCCTACATGTGTGCGTATGAAATTAAACCTCTGGGGGCAACTGTCATCCCCTTCATGAAGGATAAAAATTGTCATGGCGTATTTCCAGATCACCATCAGGTGTGAGTCCTAGACCATGGCAAATTGCCCATAGAGAGCACTGGTGTGACGTAGAACCTACACTCTATAAAAGATTATCCAACTGTTTCCAAAAGAACTAGGGCTGTCAATAACATAAATATATATGTGTATATCAAGCATTTAATTTTATACCCTTACAGCACATATTCTCCCTGGGACACCCTAAGGATATCCTGTGGACGAAAAGACGTCCAAGGTACATACACAGGATGTACTTGGGATACGTGTGCTATTAGAGTAGAGGTTTTAAGGTCTTAGTACCAAAATTAATACAAATACCTACCTGCCAACCTTCTTATTTTGAAGCAAAAAAATTTTAGTGCCTGTATTTTTTTTTTTTTTTTTTTTTTTTTTTTTTTTTTGTCACACCAGTCACTTTTTAGTGTAATTCCATTAAAAATTCGATATTTCAGTTTTACAAAAATATGAAAATTACATAGCACTAGTAATGTATGGCAAAAACATTTTTCAATCCCCATCACTCTATATTACTTATAAGCGTTTATATATCAAAAATAATATTCTATCTATTGTAGAATGAAAACTTTAAACATAAATTTCTCAAAACTAGTTCAGTTACAAATATTCCTTGTCTTTGTTTATTTTTTATTCACTCTTCATAAAATCACGCTTCATTCAACGTTATTATATATTTACAACAAAACACAATTACAATGTTCCACTTTTTTTTTTTTTTTTTTTTTTTACTTTTGAAATTAAAAGGAAAAGAAAAAGAAATTTTTTTAAAGAAACTGAAAAGAAAAAAAAAAATGCAAAGTTAGTATTGTAACATAAAAAATATCAAATAACTTTTGTTAAAATCCTCTAAAGCTACACTGTGAAAATTTGAACATTTTTACTAATCAGTGACTGCAAATATGTTTTCCAGAAGCCGATAGTAAAACTAAAGTTATGACTATAAATGTACCATGACTTTTTTTTTTCTCGAAGAAGGAAAGTCACATTTAATAAACGGTCAAAACACAGAATTTTACTTTAATTTGTTACAGATACGTGTACACTGTAAAAACAAAATATTACAATAAATTACTGTCAGTGACCGAACAAAAGAGTTCCAATAACTGACCGTAAAAATAAATTCTTGTCCGTAAAACCACAATGATTTTTTTTTTGAGGAAGAGAAGGGGCTTTTTATAAAATGGTCAACAGTCATACTCTTTTGTTAAATAAATCCTTCTCGAATCATGTTCTTAGACTGACTAAGAACATGATTCGACAAGGATTTATTTAACAAAACAGTATTAACTCTACTTTTTTTATATAGGAATTTTTGCTAGTGTTCGGATATTTTTGTTACCGACTGTACGTGGAATCAGCGTCCAAAAATTTATCAGTATCAGCTATTGGTTTCTAAACATTTTTTTTTTTTTTTTTTTAATTTCCAAGCCTGTGTTATTGTTTTACTCTTTAAAACTAAATTCTTACAAAGTTAAAAATAAAGTATTATTGCACAAAATAAAGGTAAATATTATTAAAAATAATAATGACAGCATTCAAATAATTCGTTTAAAAGTAATCTCACTTAAATAAGTAAAAATTTCCTTGGAAAAAATTTAATTTTAAATAAACTTGTAATTAAAAATAAAGTAACATAAACAACAAATCTGAAATTAAACTTAAAAGTATATTTAGAATGAACTCATTTTTACAGAACAATTTCAAATATAAGTAAGTGAATTTCATATTACTTGAATTTACATTCGGCGGATACTTCGAGGGAGTGAAACCGACAGTGAAATCCTATAATTATAGAACAAATAATTAAGCACATAACAAGTTAAATTCCTCAGAAGTACTTAGTTAGAAATTTTGAAGCGTAATTCTTAATTGCTCATTTCAGTTTCATCTAACCTGTCAAACGCAAAGGGAAATCTCTACGAATAAATTACTTTAACAAACCAATAGTCGCGTAAAGTAATATCTCGCAGAAATTTTCTAAGAAAATATGTCATGCAATCAATTAATCTGTATTAATATTTCCTTTTAAAATATCCAGGTGAAGTTAATTATAATAGCGAAAATGTTCAAATGGGACTAGTACGTGATATCTTAGTTTAAAAGTATTTCCCCGGTCGAAAACTTGGAAAAGTTTTGAATTAATATTATTTAATGAAAATAAATACTTTATTGGAACATTGTACTAAGGGTAGTGTATATTTAAATGCTAAACATCTCTACACATGAGAATATTAAGGACTTATAATTGTTTAGCATATTCAAGTGATCTTTATGTTGTAACAATATTTAGAAATTTGACAACAAAACATTTTTGAACTTAATAATAATTTATTTTTAAAGTTCATTAATTTCTCTCGAGACATTGGCAATGAAGGATAATTTGTATAACGTTTAATAATATTGAGCATTTGTACAAAATGTTAAATAAATCATTACTTTTTTTTCCGCTAACATTCGGATAATTAAGTATCATTACTCTCTCACAGTGCCGATGAAGAAGCTTTTATTAACATATAAAAAAAAAAAGTGAATGAACATATTTTAAATTAAAAATATATACCGAGAGATCCATAACTCTGCAGACATTTTGAAAATTCCTAAAAATTGAAGGAATTTGTAGAAATGAACGCAGTTTGCAAAAAAGTTATTTTCGTGAAGGGGGATTTTTTTTTTTTTTTTTTTTTTTTTTTTAGTAAAGAAAAAAATAGTTAAAATTTTCGTCTATAGAGAGCGCTGTACGGATGCGTAACAAGAAGTATGCAAATCAGACTCCTACGAATTACATCGTTTTACGATTAACACAGCTTATTTCTTATTCTGTCTCCAACTTTCACATATATGAAATTTTAACTGCGATGGATAAAGCAGGGACCGAAATTTTAACTCAGATTACACTCGCCAAAAAAAAAAAAAAAAAAAAAAAAAATTACTCGCCACAAAATAGAGTTGTCATATTTTTTCTTCCTTTCTTTTTTGCGCATTTTGGGTTCTTTTTTTCCCTAACTATTTGAAATGCTTTTATAACTATACTTAAAATTAATTATATTAAAAATGTGTCGTTTATCATCCTCCCTCATAATCATCTATAATCAAAAATCATTATAAACATAGGCAGTATCTTTAAAAGGGCTCGGGCTCATTTTCATGCGCCAATATCGCATAGGCGTACTTTCACATTTCTCTTCTGCCGGATAGTGGGCGTCGGGCAAAGAGGGTTCTCTGCTCGTCTATTCTTCCTCTGCTCGGAGAAATCATAGTGGGAGAAACGAAACTGCCGAATAGATTAAAAACTTTAAGCATGCACTAAGCATTTTTCCTTTCCAGCTAAATATTAGGTTATAAGATGGCAATATTTTACCATATTTAAATCTATAAAAAGAATGTTTTCTGTCATCATATCGTATAAGAATTCTATCTATAACTAGACCAAATTTTTACTCGCCACAGTAAAAATTCCACTCGCCAATGGCGAGCTGGCGAGCGGAAATTTCGCGCCCTGAATAAAGCGTTATTGGTGAAGATATTTTTCCCCAGGTAAGAAGTGCCGTCTGATGCTGCAGTTAGCGGTAATGTAACCAAGTTGCAACTCGCTTGCAAACTGTAATTTATGGTGATGGCGGACACTTAGAATAGGATTTATATACCTCTAAAGATTTTTTGCTCATTTACTGTGCCCTCTATTGACGTAAATCTTAACTATTATTTTTTTCTTTATATATATATATATATAAAATCCCTCTCAAGGAGAATATCGTTTCGCTCCCGAAGGCAGCGGGACCTGAAATAGTTGACTAAAATTATTAGAAAAATGTACTGTCACCGTGTTGTGAGCTGTCCTGAAAATTTCAAATACCTAGCTAGTCGGGAAGTTAGTTAAAAATCGATTGCAAGACTTGTCCCTGACAAACACACAAACAAACAAACAAACATACAAACAAGAATCGAAGTTAATAAAAACATGGTAAAATGAAGTAATAAAAAGAATTTAATATTCAACACGCATCTTGTTAAAGAACTAAACTTCATCTGTGACATTCCATTTTAACAGTTTTTATTTATTGTTTTACTGGTACACATATGGCTTTTTAGACTAATAATAGAAAATATGAAAAAAATAATGCAATAAAGCGGTATTTAACTAATGATTTTCTTTTAAATATAGACCGTCTCTATCCTCTTTCCCTTTTACGTCGCTTTTTCACCATCATTTATAACGTTATAAATCTATGCATTTTTAAGCCTGCCTTCCGCTAGACGGAAAAAAAAAAAAAAAAAAAAATATTTTCATCATCATCTTTTTTTTTTTTTTTTTTTTTTTTAATACTTTTAGGCATATACAATACTTAAAGAAGATAATGATAAGGGAAAAGACGTTATTATGCTAATAACTTACACCGACAGAGCACAGGCGAAAGTGTTATATATCAAGAGGGACTTTTTTTTTTTTTTTGTCCCTTACATTTTTTTATTAATGTTCTGAAAAACTGTTAAATATTATTAGGTAAACTAGCATAATTTTATCCATGCATTCATTTATTTTAAATTAAGTTTCACATGTAAAATATGTATACGGGCCGGTCCAAAAGTGCCTGAAGCATTTTAACTTTTATACAAAATCAAGTAACTAACGTACAAAAGGGCGGTTTGCTTCTTAGAGTGAAAATTTTGGTTTAGTCAAATAGAATATTTTTAAACTTTTCTCTCACTTATAATGATTCTATGTTTGGAAATTGTTGGAAGTTTATTTCATTTTCTGTTCGGTTTTTTTTTTCTAAATAAAACTAAATTTAAGTACACAATGTAATGTGCATATATTTTATAGACAATATACAGGGCTATTCAAAATTAAGCTAATCATTCTTTTCAATCGAATGTAATTGATGGAAGTGCTTTGGTACGTTTTATTATGTCGCGATCACTGCTCAGGAAGAAAAATAATTTGTTCATGTCCATACTACAAATAAAGTATTTTTTGATGTTCTATTTTTAACTCTTTTTTTTTTTGCATAATATCACGTTTTGAAGCTCCCTGAATACGAAAATTAAAATTTTTGCAGTTGAACTGTTTGTCTGTTAACAGCATAACTTAAAAACAAGTAACTACGAAAATCCAAATTTTGTATTTTAAAATTCGTATTAGGTTGTTATCAGAAAAATTTTATCAAAATTGGCAAGTTCGAGGGATAATTAATAACAGCCTGGATTTAAAAATGTATAAATGTAGCGACTACAATTAAACGGCTGGAGTGTTGAGGGAGCCGTCAACTGCTCCCCCCCCACTCACTATTGTTTATTTAATTAACTGTTCGTAACAATTTTATTTGAAATATAGTTGCTGAACACACAATTATACATCAAATACACACAAAAGTTATACACAAAGTTATCTGTCATATAATATATCAAATAATTGTAACACAAAATAATATGTCAAATAGTTATGAAAAAAAATTATATGTATTAAAAAAAAAAACCTGTTTATAAACCTATTATAGATTATATTTAAAGTAGATTAAATGGGTTCTGGAATGTTGGACAGGAGAAACTAACTCTCGTCTATTACAGTCATACCTTCCAACATTCTAATAAGTATTCCGTAGCATTGTTAGTAAGCACCATTTTTTTTTCACACCATTTTTTTTTTTTTTTTTTTTTTTTTTTTTTTTTTCCACACGAGTATATTTTTTCGAGTTTAATCTTTAATACATTTAGATAAATTTACAAAAAATGTGGAGTGGAAAAAAGGCGTGTTCTGATAATGCTAGGGAATAATATTTGAATGTTGCCATTGTTTGCAGGTATTAGTGTATACCGTCTATGTCGACAACTTTGGATTATCCTACTACACATGTAAAGGTATGAATAGAGATATATGAAAATACTCCAGAACGTTTAAGGGAATAAGTAAATATTTACAGAACTGTTTCCAAGATATATGTAGAATATGTTAATAACATAGTAGAATATGTAATATAATCTAGTAACGATGTGCAATAAAAATAACCCTTAAAATAATAACAATAACAATAATACAGTTCTGAGAACTATTTCGGGATGTTTATAGTATGCAGAATTAAAAAATAAATAATTTATTAATGATGTATTTATAAATTATAATTAATATTTTAATCCGCCACACATGTTACATGTGATCTTGTATTCTTAATTAGACATTATTTATCAAGCAAAATACAAGGGTAAATATACTGATTTATTTTTTAAAATATGAAATGCTGACCTGTATAATACATCAATACATATATATTTATAATTTTATAAATATGCTTTGGAAATACTATTATATTATCTCAAATTTTTTCTGGTGAATTGTAAATATTTTCATTTTTTTTTTTTCCTTTTTAATATCGATAAGTTTAATATTAATAAAAAAAAAAAAATCAATTTATAGGAAAAATTTTATCTGTTAATTTTTTATTGTAAATTAAAATTCCCTTTAAAAATTTTTAAAAAATTAATTTTAACAGAATACCGTATATTTGATGAATTTAATTTTATTGAAAGTTATTACAATACACTTTTTTTTTTAATTCCATGCTTATTTCATGTATACAGTACACTTTTCATAAAAACAAAAATTTAATATAAAGTTGAATGCATCGAATCTATTATTATAAGTATATATTTTTGTTTTCAATAACAACTCAATAATACAAAGCGGTCATTTTCACCATGATTCAAATTTTATTTACATTTTTTATTTACTTATTTATTTAAAAAATTTATTAGAACGCTGATTTTCTTTTCTTTAGTTTTGATAAAAGTTATTGAGCGTCCAACATAAAGATTAAATATTCAATCGAAATTTCATTTTCATGATAAAACATGTATAGATTTCGTACTGACTTTCAGAAAACATGTATAGATTTAGTATTGTCTTTCTGAAATACTAACGTTATTTATTTTTTGTAAATAAATTCTTATTCAAGGCTAAATTTGTTCTCTGAATTCTTCGTAATTAAATATTACACCGAAAATTTTATTAAATTTCTTTTCTTTTAAGAATTATTGGAGAATATCTATTATCATTATTTTTTTAATATACAAAATTGAAAATAAAACATTAAACTCGGTTTTAATATTTTTAATATAGGCATGCATTAGAAATAAAAATATCAGAAAAAAATGGTAGAAAATAAAAATCGATGAAATTTTTTTCAGAAATGAATTTCAACATTTTAGAATAAAAATTAATAATAATAATAATAATAATAATAATAATAAATAACTTTTTTGTTTATTAACCAAAAAATTGATGAAATTTGAAATGCAAATTGGTCTTGTGGGGTGCAGGCTGTATATTATATTTTTGTGTTCGTAAGAGAAAATTAAAAAAAAAAAAAAAAAAAAGAGAACTGCAATTTTTAATCCCACTTCAAAAGCATGTGACCTAATGTGAAGCACATTTTTTTTTATTATTATTATTTCTCCTGACGGTTTCCATACAATCTTCTGCTGTAGCCACCTAAAATTCATACTTTAGTTAATTTAAAAAAATCTGATTGTCCGATCGATAGGCTGATTAATCCATCGGATTCACAAAAATTTCCCTTTCATTTGGTATCTTATTTGTAACGATACGACTGATATTTCTAATTTATTTTCTGAATTTTCTAATTTATTTTCCTCATTTTAAATAAATGTACTTTTTTATTATTATTATTCTGTCTGGAAAAAAAAAATGGCAACAATTAAATTATGTTGAGATTCACAAACATACCTTAGTGAATGATAGCAAGTACATAAGAATTTGGGGATAATCAATTTAAAAATACTTTTAAAACCCAAATTCTTAATGAATCGTATCACATAAGTCTTTCTGAATTTAGAATAAAATTTAATTTAAAAAAAAAAAAAGTAACTTTTTTGTTTATTAACCAAAAAAATTGATGAAATTTGAAAGGCAAGTTGGTCTTGTAGGATAAGGCTGTAAATTATATTTTTGTGTTCGTGAGAGAAAATTAAAAATAAATAAATAAATAAATAAAAACTGCAGTTTTTAACCTCACTTCAAAAACATGTGACTTAATGCGGAGCAGTTTTTTTTTTTTTTTATTTCTCCTAACCGTTTCCTTACAATCTTTTGCTGTTGCCACCTAAAATTCATACTTTAGTTAATTTTAAAAAATCTCATTGTCCGATCGATAAGGTAATTAATCCATCGGATTCAAAAAAATTTTCCGTTTCATTTGGTATATTTGTAACGATACGACTGATATTTCTAATTTATTGTCTGATATTTCTAATTTATTTTCCTCATATTAAATAAATGTACTTTTTATTATTATTATTATTTTGTCGTAAAAAAAAGAAAAGAAATGGCAACAATTAAATTATATTGAGATTCACAAACATATCGTAGTAAGTACATAAGAATTTGGGGACAAGAATTATTTCATTATTATAGTAGAAGTCGCGACATCCTATGGTTTGGGCACCATTAATTTTTCGAGTAATGTTTTCACTATTTAGTCGCAGAATTTAGCAATTATTCAAATGATACGTTATTCTTGAAAATTAGTTTTAATCAAAATATAATGTGTGGCAAACCTTCATTAGAGATATTTTCTTCTTCTTCTTCATTTTTTTTTTACATTATTTTTAGTATCAATATCAGTGTGCGAAATATAACATATTAAATTACATAAGTAACATTAAAAACATTCCAAACATTAAAAAAATGGATAATGTAGTCACTGATGAAATTATGAATTAAGTTTTGAAAATTACTTATAAAATATACAACAAACTATAATCTTCATCTAAAGTTTAACTTTTTATTTTATTAATTATGTATTATACAATGAGCAGAGCAAATCGTAATTTCAAACATTAAGCTTAATGTTACATTAACAAAAATTAAGTATTTTATAAAGAAAAAATCCTAGTACTTAAGTTTGTTCTTAAATACATTGATAAAAAATTATGTTAAACATAGTCTTAAAAAAAGAGAAATGATACAGCTAATGTTCTGTTTTTAAATATTATTCCTCATTAATCTTTTAATTCCATCCTTCTTTTTATGATTTTTTAAAGCGCTGTTTGTGACTTCATAAATTACATTTAACTTTATTAAGTCACTTTTGTTACATAATGGAAACTTTTTTAAGAATAACTTTTACTTAGTTTGATTTAAGGAGGTTTTTTTTTTTTCGGAAAGAGGAGGGGATATTTTTAGCTAATAACTTAAAGTAACTTCGTGTTAAGAAATTCTTTCATTTATCATAAATAACTTTTGCGCATTTATTAAGCAGCTAACATTATATTAAAAGGAAATTTATGTATGATAAATGAATTTTGTAAAACCGAATGTTTTAAGTTCTATAAAGGGAATAAAATTCTAAAAATGCATCGATCTAAATAGAATTTTTAAAAAATTAATTCTTTCGTAGCAGTGGTACTATTTACAACAAAAGTAATAAAACAAGAAATATTAGCTATATGTACAGGTATAATTTATAATTATTCGGAACTTGTTCTTCAAAAATAAAGTGTAAATGACTTAATAAATACAAAACTTTGAATAAATTACTACTCAATAATCCAAATTAACATTTTTCTTTCTTTTTACAACCTTTTAAAAAGTAATTATTGTTTTTAAAAATTAAAATAATTTTAAAAATTGATTTATCAAAATATTTTTACTAAATTTACTTTAATTGGGTATGTTGAAAACTCAGATAAAATTACAGCATAAAAATAAAGAATCTCGATTACCTACTTTTAGCTAGGAATTATGGTAAATTTACAGAAGCTGTGGATAAAAATTTCAGTAATTATACAGAATTTTGTTTGCAGTGTAGGTCAAGTAACTTTTAAACAATTTTTAGCTATTTTTTGTGCCATCTTATTAACTATAAACAGAGTTTAATACCTGAATTAAGTCTTACTACCACTCTTTAAACTTTGAAACGGCTAACTGAAGCAATTTTGTATTCGATATTTTATTTTTATTTTTTTTTATTTTTTTAGAGAAAGTTTAAAATGGGTAGTAGTAGACACTTGAAAAAGTAATACTGTGCAGCATTTCTGTTCAAGAAGTTGACATCTTTGATACATACATATTATATTGATAGAAAAGACAAAACACAGTAATTGATGCAATGGAAACAAGTGAACAAAATGAAAATAATAATAATAATAAGGTATGTTCTGTTTTATAATTCCATTAAAAAATAAATAAAAAAAGTATCCACTTGTATTATTAATTAAAAACAAATTATCTATGGAACGTATAAAACATTACAATAAAACTTTAAAAATTCACACACACACAAAAATAATATATAAATTAAATATATGTTGAAATTGCATAGAAAAAGGCATGAAATTAAAAATGTTTATCTAATTTATCCACTGTAATTATATTTTACTGGGACAGCCAAAAATATATTAAAAAAAAAAAAAAGAAAAAAAAAAAAAACATTTTACTGTAATTTACTTTACAATGACAAATGAAAGTTTAAATAAATAATCATAAATGATTTACATAGTTAAATATAAAATATGAATTGCAAAATTATCAAATTAACGAAAAAAGAAAAGTTAAAATAATTATTAAATGAATTTTCGGTGAAACATTCGTGTGTTGTAATTATTTTATAAAAATCTACCGATATCTTCTACCTGGAAACATTTATAATTTATTCCGGAGTATTTTTTCTCCTTTCTAAAATATCAGGCTGAATTTACGCCGTACTCAAATGTTGTAGTTTGGTAAATAGTAAGAAGCAGAGTTTCTGTAATTCTTATGCTTCTTAAAAAGCAGACAGGAAATTAAAGAAATAATTAAAATATAATAATTTTTACTTTTTTAAAATTAAGATGTCATTACATGAAATAGAACTTCTATTTCATAATACTTTCTGAGATGGAAATATTGCAAAGTTTTTGTGAAAATGAGATGCTAAAAAACTAAAATTCCATTCATTTACAGTGTGGAAATTTAATTTATGATAAAAGTGTATCGTAGGAAAATTAAGCTTGTGATATCGTTTATAACTTAGTACTTAATGATCTCCTTTTCTACAATATTTATAAAAATTTTACATTAAAATATGTAAAATAACATGCATAAAGTGTTTAAAATATAAAAAGAAATTTGTAAATAAAAGCATTTTTTCATTAATCGATTTTTTTTGTGTCATTTTCTTCTGCATTTTAAAACATAAAAGAAAAATTTAAGCATTTCTTTTTTTTTTTTTTCCAGATATACATCTCGGGAAAAAAAACTTGACGTCTGTAGGAAAACGATTTTAACTTTTTAGGCGAATATTTTTGAAAGACATTTGTAAAACAAACATTAAGATTTTTTTTTTTATAAAGAAAACATTCATCAATACCTGGAAAATGTTTCCACATTTACTGTGAACGATTTTCTTAAAAAGATACAAAAAATATTTTTAAATTATCTTAATTGTTCCTCATTTGTTGTGTTTTGTATGGATAATTATAGAGAAATGCAACTATACAAGCAGACATTGCCCGATTCACGGTCACTATATTTAAATAAATTCTCAAAATTACGTATAACTTATTAATAGAAAAATATCCTAAAGAAAAAAAAAAAAAAAAAAGGTTTATTGAAATTGGTCGAAGACCTCAGACGTTTTGCCACACACCCCTCTCCGCCAAAGGGGGGAGAAGGGGGATATTTCGCAAAATCACATTGTAATGTGTGTTGGGTACGCCCAGCACACCCACATAACAGAAAAAAAAATGCTTTCCTGAGATAATTTTAAATGGAGTTACGCTTGGAAACTCGTTTTTGCCTCCCCCTCCCCCCCCCCCCGCAAAAAAAGGAAAAGGAGGGAAATTTTACAAAATTCATTTATAGAGTATTTTAGGCATGCATAACGAACCAGTAAACCAAAAAATCACCTTTCTGAAATAAATTAGAATCTTCACCTTCTCCCCGCCCGACCTCGAAGGGAAAGGGGAAACACTTCGCCAAATCCCTTTATAGTGTGTGTTATATACACATAGCACATACAGATACCAAACATTATCTTCTTGCGATAATTTGAGACACAGTTACGCTTGGTAAACTTTTTTTTGCCCCCACCCCGATAGGGGCAAGAAGAGGGGAATTTTTTCAAAATTTCGTCATAGTTGGTATTTCATGCAAATAACCAATCCACACGCAAAAATTCGTGAATGCAGCTCCTATAAATTCCTCTGGACAAATTTAACGTAAAAAGGAGGCTGTCGAATCTTCCACGTTGTAAATCCCCTCACCCTCCTCCAATAATGATAATAATAATAATAATAATAAAACTATCGAAAATCGTAAAACAACTAAAATTTCTTTTTAGAAACACACTTCAGAAGACGAATAATTAATTTCAACTTCTAAATGCCATTTTTGGAAGAATTCTGTTGTAAAGTCGAGATTTCGCTAATCCCCCCCCCCCTACCCCTATGAATGTGTGGCAGCCTCATAAAAAATTATATAATGAAAAAAAATCCTCATAATCACATGCTGCAGCGAAAACACATTTAAAGCATTATTTTTTACAGGGTGATCCAAAACATTTTGGATTTTGTTTAATTTTTTACTGTATAGATTTTGGTGAATTTAGCACTTACAGTTTTTTTATAGGGATACAAAGAAAAATTCTTCATCATTATAGCCTATGGGACCAAATTTTTAAAAGTGCGATAGCATCTAAACGCCTTATTCAATTGAGCTGAAAATTTATATGAATATTATAAATGACTTTTGCACTAACTATAAGCATTTTGGTGTATCTAGCATTTACAGGTTTTTACAGGGACACAACGTAAAATTCTTTATCATTATGATCTTATGGGCTCAAAGTTTAGTTGCGTTAAATAAAACATCGCGTAATGTATGGAGAAAAATACTGAAACACTCTGTTATGGTTTCCTCTCTTTTGTTTGTTTAACAACTCCTCTTTCTTTACTTTTGTAGATAAAGAAAAACTGTAAAAACTTGGGTAAAAACTGTTAATTACCCAATGTTCGGAATGTCGAGTGGAGTCACTCCAGATTTTTCTTTTCAGGACGCAACTTTTGCTAAAATATATGCGGTATAACATGTTTTTACACTACCAAAATCCAGATTTTTCTTTTCAGGACGCAACTTTTGCTAAAATATATGCGGTATAACATGTTTTTACACTACCAAAATTTCAAGATGATTTTTAAAGAACTTTTCTAGATAATTTGACAGAACGTGTAAATTCAAAAGTGTCCTAATACTTATTGGTAGATAGTGTATAGTGACCAGCGAAGCGGCCAAAGTCTGCTAGTGACTAATGAAAACTAATGAAGCTTTTTGAACATAATGACGGCATTAGTCAGAACGACGCAGCAAAAAAAGTAAAATATATAAATAAATAAATAAATTTTCAAAACGAAACATATCTCAAATTTTAAAATTAGTTAGGATCAAATCCTGTAAAAAGGAAAAAAACTTCATCTTACACACAATCTCAAATTAAAAATTGGAAACCAATTGGCCTCTTTTATGAAAATCAACATGTAACACATAATTAGCGAGCCAGAAAGTGTGTCACAGTGCCAGAAATTTTTTTTTCTTTTAGACAAGATACCAATATTTGATTCAACATAAAATAACAAATCATGGTAAAAGATTAAACCGTCGGTTGGTTGAAGCTACTTCAGTACCAAGTTTTGGTTCAAACTAACACAAATTTTTTTACAGTGCAATGTCTTCAAAAGATTTTTATTCCCGTTTTAAGAAAATACATTCAGACAGCAATTTTATTTTCTAGCCTGAAAAAGCCAGCTCTCATTATGCGAGAATGACGCAGTAATACGTCGATTCATAAAACATTCCTATTATTCGTAAGAACAAAATTCCAACTAACTTGCCCCATGTCGTAAAATCAATGCCCCATGTCGTACAATACTGCAATCCCCAAAAACTGCTTTTTTTTTTTTTTTTTTTTTTTTTTTTTTTTTTTTTGTAATTTTATCATTTTTATAACAAAAATTATTATTTAAAGTTAATTATGAGAGACTTGAAGTAAAAATATATTCTGTATACAATCCTCGATAAAAGATGAGCGGGTTTATGTTTTTCAGCTTACTTAGTTGCAAGACGTGCTTTCATTCATTACATTTTAGCCTGCTTAATAACACTTTTATGTCATAAGAAATGTTATTAATACAAAATTTTTCTTATACATTTCATTCAATATTAAATATTTCTATTTTGATTAGTTACACTTTTTAATGTGTTTATTTTACAATTTTCTTTAAATGCATGTTTAAGTACATGTGTAGGAATTCATTATAATGATGTTATTTTTATTTATTTATTTTTATTTTAATATACGTAATAGAAGTAAATTTTAAGTACATATATTTCCTTTTAGCTGTTTTGTAAAGTTGCCAGATATTCTATGTTAAACGCGATTATTAAAAAAAAAAAAAAAAAGAAATTGAATACTGTCTTTTTGTAATTTCTTTTGTTTGAAAAGTTACAAGATTTCATATTCACTAACATCTTTGTTTATATGTAATTTTTTTTTTATCATTATTTGGTTAGGCGTAATAAACTATCTTTTTGGCAATTTTAAAGATGCCTGTAGAATAAAGCATTGTTTTTATGGTATGCATAAAGCAAGGCCTTTCAATACTGATAAATATAATTGGCAAAATGACTTTAATAAACGAACTACATATGTATACAAAACGTATTTTAGAAAAATGCCACTTTACTGCAGTAAATTTTACTATTCCATGACATCAATGTCTTTATCTATCAACTTGAGTCAACTGTCGAATGTTCTTTTCTCTCAGATTTTTTCTAGTACCCTGTGAAACGTTTCACTTTTCAATCAAATTAATCGGGCATTTTTTTTTTCCTTATTTTACTTAAGTTCGTACTAAATTTCGTTTCACGTTTGTAGAATAAAATTGAATAGCCGTTTCTTCTATTATTTTTTCCAGCCCATTTATATTTTTGCAATTTTATTTTGTCGATTCTAAAATTAATTATGAAACTATTTTTCTGGTATTTATATTTTTGACTTATCGTGTAGTAAACATGCCGTATCTTACTATAATCCTTCATTTGTGTACACACTTGTAGTTTGTACAAGAGGTTTAGATAAAACCACGGAAAACTCCGGGCAAACAGGCTGACGAGCGTGGCTTGGATTCTAAACCGGCACTATCTATCTACTAGTTTGGAAAACAGAATATCTTGTTCGCTAGTGAGGCCCTTCATAATTTAATTATTATTATTATTATTATTATTTACTATTACTTCTAATTTGGGTTTAAACAGATCTCATGAACTCCTTTTAATATGACTGATAAAGACAGGGCAATATAAGAAAGTAAAGTAAATATATATATACACAGAATGTTTGAAATATGTTTACCTCAATTTTATATTCTAAAAAATTTTTGTCTAGGAGATATATAACAAATTACTATAATCCTTCATTTGTGTACACACTTGTAGTTTGTAGTTACAAGAGGTTTAGATAAAATCACGGGAAACTCCGAGCAAACAGACTGACGAGCGTGGCTTGGATTCTAAACCGGCACTATCTATCTACTAGTTTGGAAAAAAGAATATCTTGTTCGCTAGTGAGGCCCTTCATAATTTAATTATTATTATTATTATTTTCTATTACTTCTAATTTGGGTTTAAACAGATCTCATGAACTCCTTTTAATATGACTGATAAAGACAGGGCAATATAAGGAAGTAAAGTAAATAAATATATACACAGAATATTTGAAATATGTTTACCTCAATTTTATATTCTAAAAATTTTTGTCTAGGAGATATATAACAAATTACTATAATCCTTCATTTGTGTACACACTTGTAGTTTGTAGTTACAAGAGGTTTAGATAAAATCACGGGAAACTCCGAGCAAACAGACTGACGAGCGTGGCTTGGATTCTAAACCGGCACTATCTATCTACTAGTTTGGAAAAAAGAATATCTTGTTCGCTAGTGAGGCCCTTCATAATTTAATTATTATTATTCTTATTATTTACTATTACTTCTAATTTCAGTTTAAACAGATATCATGGACTCCTTGTTATATGACTGATAAAGACAGGGCAATATAAGGAAGTAAAGTAAATAGATATATACACAGAATGTCTGAAATATGTTTACCTCAATTTTACATCCTAAACATTTTTATCTAGGAGGTATATATTAAATTCTAAAAATGCGTCAAAAATAATACAGGGCTTTAAAAGTCAATGAAATTTTTTAGTGAATTCAATATAATATATTACAAAGCTTTATTAAAAAGTGTATAATAAGTTAAAGTGCCCCATAACCAAATAATATGATGTGCAATATTTCAGTATTGTGAAATACAAGGCCCTGGAAATATCTCCAATGAAAGCTGTTAAGATGTTATGGGCCTATAATTACAATCTAAAAAGAAAATCTCTTTATTTATCAATGATTTATGTTAGACATTTATTTATCGATGATATATGTTATTTCTTTATTTAACTGTCATTTATGTTATTTATAGGTTCAGTCAAAATTTTACACAGAAATACAGGGTGTTTATAACTCAAAAAGTTTCATGACCCTTGTCAATGAACTTCCACGTGTTCCCCCTTCGTCGCACGGAGAATGTCAAGTCGATAGTCGATTTCACGCCAGGTAGCGGCAAGCATGTCGGCATAGAGGCTATTGCGGTTGTAATTCTGACTTTTAGGTAATTATTCGACTGCCGCTCGAATAAAACATCACATACAAAAGTACTACATAGAACAAACACATCAAAAGTAAACATAACATTGCAATAGTTGCCAAAAACAAACGATAGAAAAATGCAATTAATAAGCAGACGATATTTAGAAAAGTACAGATATTTAGACTGGAAAACGAAATTATCTGAAATTAACCACACGCGCAGACGATATTTACAAAAGTAAAGATATTCAAACCTGAAAAGAAAATATATGAGTTATTCCATCAATAAATGCCATAAGTTTGTTTTTATCTTCATTATTTTATGAGTTATTAAACATCAAAATGGGTCCGGGACATTATAAACACCCTGTATATATTCAGTTTATTAAGGTAACCGATTTAAAGAAAAAATAATATGTTTAAGAACTATTATAAAAAATAATTATAAACTTTTTTATTTGACAAATTAAAAAAAACAAATACAAGAGTAATTAAGATTCTTTACTTAACGAAATGAAATAAAAATTCAGCTGAAATGAAAATTAAAAATGTAAGCATGGAAAGAAAACATTTACAAACGTAATTAAAATATTTATTTTTGTATTAAAAAAACGCATAGAAGATAAATTATATGCAAAGAATTTAAAACAAAAATGTTTTCTGTCAACATACACGATTAAAATGTCAATACAACATTATTTTCCCCCAAAACAAATATATGTTTTAAAGATTTAGTGCAATTTTTCTTTTCGAATATAAGGGTTTTTCGACGCCTTCATTTAAAATACAGTAAAATGGAGTTTTGTGTTATTGCTTTGTTTAAAACCTTTCTATTTTATTTTGTTTCAAATGTGATTGCTTACAAATTGCATTACCATAATAAAGTAACTTAATCAGTACAGTTTCTAGAATATTAAAATTCATTATTCGAGCGCCAGCATTAATTCTTACATTTAAAAAAAGTACACTTAGTATTGTTTGTTAAATAAATCGTTGTCGAATCATGTTTTTAGACTTGCAAAGAACATGACTCGACAGAGATTTATTTAACAAAGCAGTATGAAGTGTACTTTTTTTAGACAGGGATTGTTGCTAGTGCTCGGATACTTTTGCTGCCGACTGTATATATATTGTACAAGAGAGGATAAAAGATTCCTTTTCAAGGGTGTCGACAGTCGAAATTTTTCCCCTGATTCTTCGACTAGTGTTTTTCCTTCGAAATTTTTGATAGTAAGTTTTGACGATTAATAAGTAAAAAATTATTATATAAATATACTGGTGGAAGAATCAGGGGAAAATTTCGACTGTTGGCAGCCTGCTTTCTGATATTAGATGATGATCTTGATAATTTTCAAATATTCAGTTATATTTTTTTGCCTTAAGTAATTTCTTAGTTTGTAATACTGTTTGCCTTTTCAAGTAGAATTGAGTAATTAGAATTTAATAACATAGTATGTTCCAATTCAAAATTAGAGTTCTCAAAAACAAAGACTGATAGAAGAATGAAACAAACGGTATGATTTTTTGAAAAGCTGTAAAACTTTTATACAGAAATTAATATCAAAAATTAGTAAGTAAGGAAAATTATTATACGTAAAAGCAAAGAATATTAAAATGGAGTACTGAATTTAGTTTTAAGTTATAATGACATAAATTTAAAATTTTAAAACCAGTTAGTTACATTAAAAAAAAAGAAGAAGAATTGCCTCTTATTATGAGAAACAGCTTTAATCATGGAAAAAATTTCAATGATAAATCTAATAATTTACATGCGTATATTATAACGTTTCACTCTAAATTAGATGGTCTTAAAACCTAATTTTTTGTCATAATCCTAATTGCAGAGAATGATGTTTAGCACAAAATACTTACCACTATTAGTTTTTTTTAAATAATATCATTGATTTAGATAGAAGATAACGTTTTTATCGAAAAGAGATAAGATTTTTTTTACAGAATTCCAATCCCTGTAATTAGTGACAAATTAAAATATATATTGTCATATAAAATAAATTCAATAAAATAAAAACTAAATGTTTAAGGTGAAATAATGTTTCAAAACATGATCCTTTAAGTGTCCTCTGTTTACAATTATTTAAAATAAAAAATCATAAGATTACTTAAAAAAAAAAAAAAAATAGAATATACTTTTTTAGAAAAGTAAAATGATAATAATATTAAAACAACTAAACAACAAAGCAAAAAAAAAAAAAAAAAAAAAAAAAAAAAAAGAAAGAAAGAAAGAAAGAAAAGAAAAAAAACGTCAAATTAGCTATTTCTGTATATTGGAGAAAATAATCATTTTTTTTACTTTAATTTAGCTGACAAAAATCTACTGACCGAATTTAAATCATAACTTGCTTTACGTTTTCTGTACTTTTAAGAATCATCAAACAGAAAAAGGACTATAAAAGGAAAAAATATGAGTATTCTTTATTAATTTTTTAAACAAAACGCCCTAGCATGTATATTGGCTTCAGAAGTGGGTTTAATAACTACGGATAAGAATATTCGATGTGTAATTACCAGTTTTAATGGTCTTACGGAATTGAAACGTTAGTTGTTCCATTGGTGTTCATGAGCTTTAAACATATTTCATTTCAATAAAAAAAGTAGTAAGTTGTGTCCATTACAAGTGTTTTTTATATATTTCCAAATACAAATTCAAGCAATGCGAATTTTTTATTAATTATTATTTCTTAGAATTATTTTCGATAATGAATGCAGACGATTTTCTTCTCAGAGAAGAAATACCAAATGCTGAAAAAAAGTCAATTTTGTGTCGAAATCTCTACATATTTTTGTTTCGTTAAAAAAACCAAAAAAATCTGTAACTTTGTTTTAAATTATCACAGATCTATGGTTCATCCATCCGTTTTAAAAGTATTGTCGAGTCCTTCTGAAAGTTACCCATATTCAAAATATATACCCCCGTGAAGTACTTCTTCCCAAGAGGTGGGAGCGAGGCACAGATTTTTTTTCCTAGTTTACTATTACTATTTTCAATAATTCATATTAATTTTATAATCATTAGTTAAAAATGACTCTCATTATGTACATTTACGCGAAATTTTGTGATATACTTTCATATAAAAAAATTATGAAAAAAAAGAAAGAGTTACACCATAGACCTATTATAAAAGTGGATGGGAAAATGGCAACCTTTTTCAGAGACAAAGATAACTTATAAAAAAGTCACTTAACTGTTGAACTACAGGAAGCCAAACTGGCCGATATTGAAATTTTCTCGCCATGCTCTAAACTCTGCTTTTTCTTAAGCAGACGATATTTTCCCTTTTTCTTTGAAAGTTCTTTTACAAATTTTTATTTCACTTTAAAAGTTAAAATTGTTTTGAATTAAAAAAGAATTTTATAGCAAGAAATAGTAATTAGATGTACTTTAAAAGCCCTTGAATGGAGTTATATAAAATAAGTATTTTATTTCATAGGTAAGATTCTTTTTAATATTTTATTATTTCGTTCATTTAAGTAATTATTTTTATAAAATGTTTATAGTTGCTATCCTTAATTCTCTAAATTGAAGTAGTTTATTAACAAATTATACCTTACATCCTTTCAAAAATGTCCATGATTATTTATAAGACTTAAAGCCATAGATATAGTAATAAGATATAGATTGATCAGCGAGAGGAAAAAGTGAGGCCTTTTTTTTTTCGGGAAAAGCCACTCTAATGGCTGCCTTTCCCCGAGTAAATCACACACAGGAATACACACGGATAATTTAGTAAATAAAATTTATGAATAATTTATTTACTAAAAGTGAATGAAAAACTCCAGATACAGTTTGAAATTAATTTTTCCTTTTTATTCTTTTTTTCAATACTCTCTAATGGCTGATTTTAGAACTATTTTCCGGCCTCAAAATTTTTTGCTCGATAACATGGGGATGATAGATCTGTATATATTACTATATCTATGGTTAAAGCGAGTATAGACAAACCCAAGTTATAAACACTTTTGAACTTTGTTGGAAAGTGTTAATAAAAAGGTAAAAATAAATTTCAACAGCCGTAGTGTTTTACACAAGTTTTGTTTCCTGTATCTTTTAATAATAATAATAATAATAATAATAATTATTATTATTATATTCAGAACAAAAAATTGCCAATAATGGGATAAATGCCAGAAAAGATAACATTTTTTCAGCAGTCACGTGTTTCATCTTTGTCACCTTTACTTATATTCCCTTAATAATGGAAGGATCCGTCCACTCTTATAATTTGTCTATGTGTAATACCGATACTTCTTCCCCTGATGATCTAAAAATATAGTCAACAATAATTCATGTCAAGTTTGGTTGAATTTCGTTCATTGCTTCATGAGATACACCGCCCACAAGAACTATTATATGATACATACAGAGAGAAAGACATTTTCTGAAAAATGGTCCAACTGTATTCAAGACGTCTCGAAATGTATAAATAAATACATTGAGAGCCGGAGGTTGAAAATTTTCACTAATCCAACACTTTTTTCTTATACATATATATACATATAAGAAAACAGAAATAAAATTCTTCATAGTTTTTCGTTTTCTTTCTTTCTTTTTTTTTTTTTTTTTTTTTTTTTTTAAACTCAAAAATGCAATTAACACTAAATTTTAAACTTTCTGCCTGTGAGACTAAAAATAATTCCATTAAAAAATCCACTCAAAAGTTATTTTGTCTAATTTTCATAGGATATTTCCTTGTTTTACTTAAGAATTTAAAAATTATTTCTGATTATCTAAAAATTTCAAATCATGATTTATGTCACTTTTAAAACGACAATGTAACATAGTACATAAGGCAGCGACCTCTGTGAGCAATAACAGCACATAACAGCAATAACTAGGCATTGAATCGAACAGCGATCGGATGACATTAACCAGTAGAGCTCTTCATGAAATTTTAACACGATGCCACATCTCATCGATCGAAGTTACTGGTCAGTGGTGGGGAGCCAGTCGCTTTTCAACGATTAAACAGTCATTTTCATTGGTGCGAGATGAGGAGAACGCGCTGGCCAGAGCAACAGTCGAACACATTCGGCATCAATGAAGGGCCAGAAAATATGGACAACTTGCGGTCGTGCATTGTCCTGCTTAAATATTGCGCTTCGGAGGCCTTGAACATAAGGAAGAACTATGGACCTTAACTCGTCAGAATGTAACGCTGGTATTCAGAGTGGCGGAATGAAAACAAGAGGTGACCGGGACGTGTATTCAATGGTACAATATACCATCAATCCAGGTGGTGACTCAGTATGCGGCTACCAAAATTCTGATTACTCACAAAACTGCATCACTGATATGGGCGCCATTAATGTGTGATCAACGATGAACCTGGACGCAGGAATGGCGTGAAGTCATTTTTCAGACAAATCACAATCCTGTTTGCAGCATCAAGATTGCCTTATCCGCATTTAACGACATTATGAATAATGCACATTGCCAGCTGAGATTCGACACCATCATACTTTCCATCATTTGCAATGATGTTATGGGTTCCCATTGGATACACGTCACGATTACTTCATGTTCGTATCCCTGGCACTCTGAACAGCGGTCATTAAATTTCTGGGGAGTTAAGGCCCGCCTCTCTGCCCTGTATTCCAGGCCTCCGTAGCGCAAATTTTAAGCAAGATAATGCACGATCGCAAGTTGTTTGTATTGTCCGGACCTTCTTTGATACAGAATGTGTTCGACTGTTGCTCTGGCCAGCGCGTTCTCCTCATCTCGCACCAATGAAAATGACTGTTTAATCATTGAAAAGCGACTGCCCCCCCACCACCACTCACCAGTAACTTCGATCGATGAATTGTGGCATCGTGGTGAAGCTTCATGAAGTGCTGGATGACCCGTACATGTCATCCAATCGCTGTTCGATTCAATGCCTAGGCAGATATGTGCCGTTATTGCTCACAGAGGTCGCTGCTTTTTGTACTGTTTTCTCAGTACGTATTCCTCCAAATTTCCTGAAATTTTAATCAATTGTTTTTCCTACTATAATGTATGTGCCAAAAAATTTCATTCCGTTATTATCATTCCTTCTTGGTGTTGCATTTTTAATGTCGAGCAGTGTATATAAAATACACACACACACACATATATATATATACAGTTCCCGCCGCTTATTAAAATCACATTCGTTCTCAACCAAAGTGAATTTATTAAGCGGTTGATTTTTATATCCGGCGAACGTTCCTGCACTTAAAGAAAAGGTATTACGTCCTTGAATTTGGAAAGGTATTACGTCTTTGAATATATATATATATATATATATATCATTTCAAATCTAATTTGTAACTTTTTGCTGTGCTTTGAAGAATACGTTCCTTGACATTGTAACGGAGATGTGACGGGGCGTAGTTAATTTGTAACTGTACTGCAAGTGTAAAATCTTTGACAATAAGCGATAACGGAGGGTTTGTTGTGCTTTAGGTTTATTTTTTCTATTAAAAGAAAAAAAAAAAAAAAAAAAAAGAGAGAGAAAGAAAGAAAAAGAAATGTAAATAATTTTTTTAATGTGCATAAGTGATATTTTTGGCTGCTGAGGAGATATATTTGAGTTTAATAAGCTGCGATGCTAATTTTATTAAGAGGCGGCTTTAAAAGAATTTTGTATTGATTTGGTTCCGGTCTTGACGATTTGATCAGATTAAGCGGCTGATTTTATTAACCAGTGAATTTATTAAGCAGCGTTTACTGTATATATACATATATCTAAATTGTGTATATTTTCACTGTTTGCATTATGTTTTATATACAATACAATCGCGTTTTTTACGCTAGAATATTTTTTTGTGTCATTTTCTGCTTATTACTAATGATGTTTTCTCTAAATTATTACATTTAATAAGATAATATATAATATTATATATTTTAATGAAATAGATTATGGAATTTATTTTTCATATTGAAAAATATTGAAATTTTTTTAAATACCTTTATTCATTTTCCTTTGTTTAATAAATGAAGCTAGAACTACCTAAGACAAGCAATTAATCATCGATACTTTTTTATTAATTTTTACTCAAAATATTTAATTACGCTTTTTATTATTCTATAATAAGATTTTCATTTTTTACAGACTTTAATTGAAAATATATGGCAGATTTTCTTCTTGTTTTTTACAAAACATTTAATTATATTTTAGTAATTTTATTATAAAGATAAATTATGATTTTATCATTAAATTTTTAAGATTTATATTTAACATAAGAAGCAAAAATTCAATAATTTGCTAGCTCCTTTTTAGAATCAGTAAAATCGGAAAAATATCTTCAGCAAAGTCTCCAACCGTAAATAGAAAATATCTGAATTAAAATAAAGAAATGTAATAACCTTCGTAACTTTTCTTCTTAAATTTCCTTACATTGCTTATAAGAACTTTTATGGTGTTATTTTATTTTATTTTATTCTTATTTTATAAGTGTACTTTATAATGGAATCATAGGTAAACAATTTTTAATAAACATATATATATATATATATATATATATATTAATTTGATTACTGTATGTATGCTGATGAAATGTATATATATACACTCATGTCCATAAATTAAGGATAATTCAGATTCACACTGAAATCGAACTTTAATGCAAAAATTTCACCTGTAGAAATACACACACATCTTTAAGAATAATATGCAAATTATAAGAAGCCATCACATGACGCCGATATGATGTTATAATGACGAAAGTGTAAGATGGGGATAGATAAGGAATGGGAGCAAAAAAGGAAAATTGTTCACAAGCGTTCTGTGTGCCGCTCAGTGCCACAACCGAATAGTTATGACACAGAGGACGCATGCAGATATTTTTTTACGTGGTAGAATTATCGGTCGACTAGAATGTGGGCATACTCAGATAGAAGTATAGGGGAAACTTAGAATCGCCCAAAGTGTTATCTCTAGGCTTTGGCAACGATTCCAAAATGATGGAAATGCCAGTTGACGTTACAGTACTGGTCGGCGACGAGTTACAATTCCGAATGGCCGCCGGTATTTGGTAGTAACTGCCAAAATATGCAGATAAAGCACAGCATCAGACCTGTCTCGTCAGCTGTCTGCAGCCACGAAAGCCACAGTTTCAAGACAAACCGTGGATAGACGTTTGGGAGATATTGGTCTATATGCTCGCAGACCTGTTAGATGTGTTCCACTGACGGCAAAGTACTGTGCCAGCGGTTAACTTGGAGTAGATAACATGCAATGTGGACAGCGGCACAGTGAGCTTGTGTGATGTTTTCCGACGAGTCCAGGTTTATCTTGCAGTGTGATTCACGCCAGACTTTCATATATAAAACGTCAAGTACCCGTTACCACCAAAACAAAGTCATTGAACGACACCGTATGGGGCAGGAGTGCTCGTTTGGAGGGGGGGGGGGTCATATTGGGCACCAGAACAGATCTGCATGTTCAAATCGGAAGAATGATAGACCAAACTTATCGGGACATCAGTCGGGAACAACCAGTACGTTTGTTTAGGGGTGCCATGACCCCAGAATTTGTGTTTATGGATGACAATGCGCGTCCTCACAGTGCAAACGTTGCACACGGATGCCTACAATCTGAAGCTATCACTCGCATGGAATGACCAGCATTCTCACCTGACTAGAATCCGATAGAGCATGTGTAGAACATGCTTTTCCGACGAGTTGTAGTCCGTCAACCACCTCCTACATGTGTTCGGAGAGCATTGCTTACTGAGTAGAGTAACCATCCCCAAGATAAGATCAATAATTTAATACTCAGCATTCCTAGGCGTTGTAAAGACTGTATTTCATCATCTGAGAGACAAACAATGTATTAACCATCATACCAACCATGTAATGCTAAGTTTTTGTAAGGGAGATATTTTTTGTAATTGCTTCAGGGAGCAAAAATCGTAGTTTTTATAAATGGTATCCTACATAAACCACCTTTTTTTTGTTCGTGATCCTTTGTTTAATAAATGGACTTTATGAATAAGCCATGTTTGTTTTGCTTCTGAACCTTTATTTACCTCAGCTAGCATTATCCTTAATTTATGGACATGAGTGTATATATATATATATGTCAAAACTTGTTTTTAAAAATGCTCATTTAACCTCTGTTTAGAAAAATAAATTAACTAGTTAACCAGTTAAGGTCTACAAGCCTATTTTTAGGCGTTTAATAAAATACCATGTGGTTACTTAGAATGCTTTTTTTAGTGACAATAGAGAGAACTTTCGTAAAAATTTCACAAATTTTCATTTACAGTCAGCTAAAGAAAAAAATTGGATTGATTCCGCTCGACTTTCCGAACATTAAATAATTAAGGGTTGTATAAACAAACTAAAATAAGACAAGTCGTTAAATAAACAAAAGTGAAAATTATAATAATGTGTTTGAATAGTTTTCTCACTTATTTAATTTTACGCTATTACATTTCAAATAATTTGAGTCAATAGATGATAATGATAAAGAACCTTTTTTTTTTTTTTTTTATGTAAAAATCTATAAGGACTATATTCACCAAAATCAACACCCCGCGACAAAAAGGTAGGTACAAAGGGTTTTTTCTTTGATTTTTCATAAAATAACATTATATAAATTGTGCTTATCATTTATTATTATCATGAAATAACACTATTCCCGGACTAATTTTTGTTTTAAGACTAATTTAGAAATTTTTAAGTCTTAAAATTTTTCTAATTTAAGACTACACTCCGCGACAAAAAGATAGGAACAAAGAGTTCCTTTAACTTTTTCATAAAATAACATTATCGAAATTGTGCTGATCATATCATAACAAAATATTATCATATCAAAAACATATTAAATATTTGAATCATATTAAAAATATTCATATTTAAAATAATCATATAAAAAGAAAAAAAAAAAAAAAAAAAAAAAAAAACTTTGTTTCTATCTTTTTGTTGCGGTGTGTAGTCTTAAATTAGAAAAATTTTAGTCTTAAATTTTTTTTGAATTAGTCTTAAAACAAAAGTTAGTCCTTTAATAGTGTTATTTTATGATAATAATGAATGATAAGAACAATTTAAATAATGTTATTTTATGAAAAATCAAAGAAAAAAACCTTTTGTACCTATCTTTTTTGTCACGGGGTGTATATAGTTCGTACGATGGTGACTTATATTTGTGTATAAAATTTCAGCTCAATCCAAAAAGGGGTTTAGACGCTATCGCTCTTTAATATATTTGGGCCTTTAGAAAATCATGATAAAGAATTGTTCTTTGTGTCCCTGTACAAAAAAAAAAAAAAAAACTATAAAAACAAGATTTAAAAAAATATATACAGTTTGTACGACGTTGACTAATAATATGTTTATCCTTGAAGACTTTGAAAATGGTTCTTGTAGCAGTATACGTTGCAGCCGGATTTCTCAGATTTCATACTGCTCACAAACGGACTTTTTACACAGGAAAGTCTTTTAAAAATGCTAAACAATCATACGTGTGCAACAAAAATTCACATTCTACGCTTCCATATGCATTCTAAAACACTTCTATGTCAATGTTTTACAGGATATTATAAAGGTTTTCTACGTATACACATTTCTTCTACCAACAAATCTACTCACGTTATCGTATTTTAATAAAAGATGTATTTATCAGAATTTTCTGCAAAATTTGCATACTGCCGTTTGGGATAAAATGTGTTCCAATTATTTGGATTACTTGGAATTTTGCAGGGTGAGATCTCGTGCTTGGCCGATTAGACCAACAGCAGCCACAGTAGACGATAATCAATAAGACGACGATTTATCCATAATGAATTGCATCTTATACAGGGTGTCCAGAAAAGGCCTTACTGATTTCAAAATTAAACATTTCGAAAACGAAGTACAATGGAAGGATGAGACAAACTGTATATTTATTAAGAAAGCCGTTAAAATTGGATACAGGAATTTTGAAAATAATAACAAAAGTGGCCAACAGATGGCGCTGCAAACAACCCCAAGACACTGGATGTGCTTGAAGTGGCAATCTGTGTGGCATGTGAGTTCATTTCCATTGACACACTACACGAGTACAAGGGGTGATGGCAAATTTTGTTCTTCGTTTACGCTACCTTTGCATGGCTAGCGGTGAACATTTTGAACAGATTTTGCGTTGATTCTATGGACTACTTGCGGATCTGCTGGCAACTTTTGTTTCTATTTTCAAAATTCCTGTACTAAATTTTTACAGCTTTCGTAATAAATATATAGTTTGTTTCATCCCTCTATTGTCCTTTGTTTTCGAGATATTTAATTTTGAAATCAGTAAGTCCTTTTCTGGACACCCTGTATGTATCTGAAGGACATAATTAAGGAAATTCCAGTTGAGGACATTCATGTTTTATTTAAGGACATCGTCTTTCGATTATCCGAAACGTGCACGAAATATCTGGCTTGTTTGGAATCGCCCGCCAATATATATATATATATATATATTTTAACTACTAAGCATATATTATTGTTAGTGATCGTAATTTTGCGCATTTATTGTAAACATTGTTACAAATAAACATTTTGAGTGATGTTGTAAATAAATAATATTATTCTTTTTACATCTCATTTTTTGTATTCATGGATTAACATCACTATCGACAATACAATCTTACACAAAAATCGTATATTTTAGCAAACTGCACCATATCACAGAGTTTATACACAACCATAGAAGACTGTGTAGTGTTTAACTACGTATTATAAACTTTGAAATCCTAAATTGCTATTATTAGGTCGTGACAAAAGTTAGCGCGGACTCGGATCATTTTATTGCCTCCAAAGACGAGAGCTTCTATCACCGTGGTATACATTTGTTACCCGAAAAATGGGTAAAGGTTGTAGAAAGTAATGGAGAGTACTTTGATTAAAAATTGTCATTTGATTTGATGTATTTTTATGAAATGAAGCAATAAAAAACCGCACGAATTTATGCAAAGACCTAATATTTCTCACATTGTGTATTTGGATATATCATTTTTCTACCGTAAAATACACGATGTGATGAAACAATATGTAATTTATTTAAAGTGTAATCATTTAAATTCAGTTTTATTTCATGAAAATTTTCTGTGAATTAATTTAAAGAATTACTTAGAAAATATAAATGTTACTTTTACATTTTTAAGAATATTTATTCCAAGATAAAACTTTTAAACTGTCCGTTCTTAAACAAAGAGAGCAGAATAATCATAAATTACATATTTGGAACAAAACCAAACCTTCTTATCCGCTTTTCTGAAAATATTTATATAGTATTTACAGTGAAATAAACTTCAAACTGTATTCTAACACTTCAAAAATATTGTTCTGTGAATTAACTTACGTTAGAAAATTATGAAGAGTTTCGAAATTAGCTTAAAATAGATTTAAATGCAAATATTGTGTATACCGAACACAAAGCGGTGTGAAGATAATTAAAGTTCTAAGAATCAGTGAAGTGTTGTTTTCAATTGTTGGCGGAACTATTTAATTTCATTAAGAAACAGTGATTAAATATCAAAACTTATTTACTATTTTTTGATTATACCCAAATTAACTTGGTAATAAGTTATTATTTAACATTACTAAAGTGTTGAAAATAGAAAGAAAAACACATTTTAAATTCCTTTTTAAATTGTAACTAAATTCCCTGATAGTTGGAATATAACATATTTCATAGCACATACTGTGTATTTTTATTTATTTTTTATTCTCACTGACTGCAAAAAACTGCACTGTTGTTTTCATTGTACAAATTTTACAATGTAATAAAATAAAGTTTCTTTCGTTATGAGAGGAAATATACAACTGTGTATTAGAACGTTAACCTTGTTATAATTGTAATATATGATCTTCATTTTGTTGAAAATCACGTTACAATGTCTTAATAATGTTATTTAATATAATATATATATTAAATAATAATAATAAATAAATAATAATAATAAAACAACAATAGCTTATTGAACTCATATCCCAACCCAGCAGTCAAAAAGTTAAATCTAAAAAAAAAAAAAAAAAAAAAAAAAAAAAGCAGTCTTTGGGGACTGCCGATAGAAGTGAAAATTAAGTAACTTGTGAATTGTATCGTCGAGTTATTAGATTATTATTTTCGAATTATGTTTGGTTTGTAAAGAAGTGTATTATATGATTCGGCACAATATTTGTAGCTACCCAAATTAAATGAACTAAGCCTTATATTAGGTAAAAATATTGTAATATGACTAAAATAATTTTCTTTTTTATATTATTTAATTGAAAATTTATATTGAAAAGCAAAAAGAAGAATATAACAGTCTGTATAAAAACACGTGTTTGTACTTTGTGAACTATGTATATAATGTGGGAAAAGTACATACATATATAGAGTATAGAACTAGAAAGAGACAGATGCCAGTAGCCAGTATACTACTCGTATTAATATACATTATATATGTATATGAGGCATGCCGCGCCGTGCGCTACATATATGGATATATATGTAGAGAGATATACTCTTTGTATATGTATAATGTATACTAATAACGCACGGAGGTTTAATAATAAATACATATTTGTAATGCTTCGCCTTATGTCGCGCAGGAATATTGTTCTGGCGAACCTTGTAATTTTTTTTCTTTTCTTTTTTCTTTTTTTAGTTTTTAAATAAACGTTCCGGAGTAGGGGCCTAGCATAGCTAAAAGCGCTCGACACCACTTTTAAAGCGGTGAGCAGCACCTCCTCCTTGTTAAATCCTGCTAAATCTATATACATATATACACAGTATACATATAGCACATGGAAAGCGTTCGGTGACGATGACGCGAGTTCCATGATTTTTGTTCACCCAAAAAGTGCTCAATGCGCCTAAAGAAGTTTTCACTTCAAAAATTTTTTTTTTTATAACAATGGAAATATTTTTAATGAAAAGCTGTCAAGTATGAAGTCATTAAGGGAAAATATAATTTTTGTTACGAAATATGTACTTTTAAACATCCTGACAGCTTCGTAAAAGAACACAATTGTCAAGTTGTTTCCATAGTACAATCTTATAATGTATCAAAACAAACATCACATAACATTATCTTTAAAAATATAACTGTGTATTGATGGTAAACCTTCGATTATCATTTAAAACTTTCGCATTTTAATAGAAGCAAAAATTTTTTAAATTAATTTTGAGTTATTAGTGTATCGCAAAACAAATAATAGCTCTGTGAACGGTCTAGGGGTGGTCAGAAGGTTAAATAAATTCATAAATGCATTGAAAAAAACAAAATGTATGATACTATTAAAATTAAGATTAAAAACTATTAAAAGTTTAAAATTATAAAACATTTCACGTGTATAAATAATATATAAAAGGTAACAAACCACTTTAAAACACGTAGATACAATATTGGCACACTTGCAGTGATGCTGCATCACTTCATAAAATATAGCACGCGTTGTGCTCATAGAGGAAAAAAGAAGAAATACTGAAAATGTTATTGAAATGAAAAATTTTTATTGTAACTGTAACTTAAAAAAAAAGAAAATGTAACCGTAACTTTAAACCATTTGAACTTCTTTATTTATATATTGCTGGTTCTACGTAACACAATTACACCTGATGGATGATGCTATTATTATGATGGCGAAAAGCTTTGTGTAGTTTTTAATAAAAATATTGTATCTACGTGTTTTAAAGTGGTTTGTTATCTTTTATATACTATTAAAATTATTTCATTTCTACATTTATATATATTTTTATATTATGCATGTAAAATAAAACACTCAGAATAGAAAATAACATTGTATTACTGAATATCCAATGATTTCATCCAAAAATAGGAAATGTACTCAGTATGTGATAATTGTGTAATGTTTCTACAGGTTTATGTGTATAAATTGTATACACACAAACCTGTATTTACAGGTTTGTTGTGTGTATAAATTGTGTGTATAATGTATGTTATTGTGTGTATCAATTGTACACACACAAACATGTTTGTGCGTATTAAATTGCATACATACAAACCTGTACCTTATGTTTGTGTGTATAAAAACAAACATAAAATATATAATTGAATAAAGGTTTAATATTGCAGAAAAATACATAATTTATAATACGCAATAAACTGAAAAAATGTTAAGTTAGCAAATTTTAAGTTATAAGACACGATATTTTAAGATATAAGATTTCTGTAATTCAAACAATGAATAATATTTTTAAACCAAATCAATTTCAGCATATCTTTAGGAGTTAACTAATGTTTATTCTAACTAAAATATAAACATATAGGAAATACTTGTCCTTGCGAGTAATATTATCTAGAGAATTTTAAGTGTATAGAAGTGGTTTGGCCGTGATAGGTTAATTTGTGTTATTTTTAATACTATAATTAGAAGCAGACAATAATTTTTAACAATTCAGTCGAACCTCATTAACGTGAACCTCAAAGGGGAAAAAAGTGCTCACGTTATCAGTAGTTCATGCTTTCAGTAACTAATCTTCATATAACTAAACTAATCTTCATTTTGACGGGGATTGTGGAAACAGTTCATGTTAAATGTAATTCACGTTTAGCGTGTTGACGCTAACGAGGTACGGCTTACTTCGTTTAAAACTTTAGAGACTTATTTATTTTAATAAATTTAGGAGATGCAGAAATGACGTATGTGATTAAAGATAGTCTTACAGAGTTCAATAAACGAATTTGAAAATGTATACATATTGTTAAAAATCAAATTTAATTTCAAATCATTCTTTTATTACAAAATTAAATATTATTAACATATGTTTAAAATTTATCTTTATTTACAATTTCATGTTTTATACATACATAAATACCTATCGGGATAAAACTAACACAAACTGTTTTATGTTGAAATATTTTTAATGATTTTTGTCATTGTTACAAAATACGTTATCAGGCTACACGTATTGATAGCTATTCAATTCTCATGCTAATATTAAAATGTTTAAATTTCAACCCATAATTTCAACCCGTTTGATGCATTGACTATACCAAAAAAAATAAACACAATTCCCACAGCAAAATTTAAAATCTAGATTTATTGTAATAATCTCCCAATATTACACTTAACACTTTTTTTTTAATTCACCAAAGATGGCGATACTAGGTTATGTTTTTACATCAAAGCTTAGTTTTTAAAAGTAAAGAAAAAAAAAAAAAAGGATTTTGACGTAAATATTCAAAACTTAAAGAGTTTCCATACACTCAGATTATACGTATATGGTGGTGTCTGTCATTATAACAAAATTGCATAAATAGTTATCTTCTAATTTAAATAAAATATGAAATGAAATGTTGAGCATTTCTAAATTTTTATGTCATTTTTACTTACTCTTATCCATAGAAAGGTAGAGAAAATATTGTTTCCAGGGTATTTTCTTAACTGTATACAGCAGTTAATATAAAAATTCTCACATTAGTATTTAGTTTGCAATTTCGTTTCTTTTTCTTTACACTTATAGGTGGATTTTAATGGTCTCTGCATATGTAACTCTTCTAATTATATTAAGGATTTAACTTTTTCTTGAAAATATTATACTATTTCCTCTCTCTCATTTTCCTAGAATTTTAACATGTACAGATTTACCTGTCGTAATGTATTTCGAAAAACTATTACATCTTTTGTTTTACTTATGTTAAATATCTGAGTGTTCGCATATTTTTTTTATTCCTAAATAGGTTTTATATAGCAATAAAATTACAAAAACATTTACATTAGGAAGAATTATACTGTTTTTTTAGTGAAATATGCACTCACGCTATAACATTTTGCTCTACATATATGAATTATTCCAACATTTTTATTTACTCTCCAAATAATAGATTAGGCGTTTTTGTGAAAAATGAATCAATTTAGAGAACCATTATATAATTTTAAAAAAATGGACAACCATTTTTAATAAAAATTATCTTAGATTCATAAGGAAAATATCGATTTTTGAATAAAATACTAAAGAAATTATTTAAATAGATGAATAATATTTAATAAACCATTGTAAATTTATATATTTGTTTTAATAGACATTAGTTTATGATTCGAATACTTTAGCCATTTGTCACAAGTATGCGGTAATAAGTTTTACCTTATACATTAAAAGCAAAAATTATCTTTATATAGACAGATAGGACATTAAAAAAAGAATTATATTTTATTGTGTAAAACTCTCCTACAGTTATGGATAATATTTTTTCTTTTTTCTTTTGTTACACTATTACTATATTACTATACACAAACCTTTTGTTATGGATTTGTAGCATCTTTTTGTGGTTAAACAGAGAGTGGCTATTGTTGAAATATATTGGTGGAAGCGAAAAAATACCTGCGTTTGTCTGACTCTATATTTAAAATGAGATTACTTTAAATAATTTTTAATAATTGCCATAATTATCTCAAAATTAGTGAAGCATTTTATAATAAAAGTATTAATTTTCTTTTTCGAAACAATCGGGCGATTCAGAAAATATGTTTCTTGTCATTTTTTCTATAGAATATTTTTCTAATTTATACAATTGTTTTAGGCTTATTAAATGCGTCATTTGCACGCAAGACAACATAATGCGTCTTATAGACAAAATAAATACAGAAAAAAAAAACAAGACAATGCTTTTTTTTTTTTTTTTTTTTTTTTTAAGATTAAATAAAAATAATAATAATAAATAAATAAAAATAAATAAATAAATAATCGCAGAATTATTCTATATATGATCATTTTTTGTTGATATTTTCACTATTCAACGATAAACGACCAGCTAAACATAATATTATTAACTAAATTGTTTTATAAATTATGCAAGAAACTTTCTGTCATTTATCTTATGGATGTGATATCACTCACCATTCACACAAGTTGTAATGGCTGATTTTAGGGCTATTTGCTTTTGCCATCTTAACTACTTAAAATATTTATATCATTCAATGAAGACAACTTGTATAAAACCGAATTTTCTTTATTTTAAAATGTAAATGAAAGGGGAAGTAGAGACTTTCACAAGTGAATTGAAGTTTTACTTAACTAAACATGAAATAAAACATAATATTAAAGAATTTATAATATTAATATATTACCAAATTTGCAGTAAAGCTGATAATCGCATTTCTAATTTATCATGAGATATGTAGTTACACTACTTTAGAAATTATTGAACATCAGAAATTTTCAAAAATCCTAATTAAAATTCTGAATCTAAAATTCACGATCTAATAGCAAGGCCCAAATACACACTTTCTAATTTCGGAAGTTTCTTTTTAAGAATAATTTGGAGATATGATCCACTTTATTTTCTTTAAAACCTCTATCCTAATAATAGGCACATTCAACTAAGCACCTAAAACTTCGCAACTTTTTTTTTTATCACTTTTCCCGTATTTCCACTGGAATCAAAGGCCAAGCTAGACTAACCGACAGTTAACTTTCTCTTACACTAACCCAACTTTTCTTGGACAACTTTATAATTACACGAAGGTCATCGCCATATACAACTACCTTCGACTTGCTAACCTTATATCTTCCAATCTAACATTCCCTGGACCACTCAGTGTGATTTCGAGTTCTTGAAATCCATAGACCTTTTATAATAGACCATGCATCCCTCCTCATTATCTGTCTGCGACATGAAGTAGCTTCCCCAGCAAAATTATCCCGTGATGTAGACCAGGAGAGAGAAACGAGAATGAATATTATGTGATTTTTCCATAAGAAAGAAAGTAGTTTAGAGTTTTTTAATTTCTGTATTGTACACATACTTTTTATTTAAGCCTTTAGATTTACGCATCCTTGGAAAGCTAAAATGTCATAGATTAATTATAAAAAAAATTCTTTTGTGAGAAACCATTCTGAAGGGGAGAATTTTTTGTTTGAATTCTTACAAAAATAAGTGCTTTCTTATGGAAGAATCGCCCTCAACTCCATGTCACGTGACATACGGTGCTGACTGCAAAGGATGAAGGTTTCAGATTACACCCTCAAGTTGAAGACATTCACTATAATGGGAAGTCCTATTGGTGGCGTAGTCTATATACATAAGGTCTAAGTTGAAATCAAAAGAGGGTGTGTGAGGCTTCATATCCTTACAAAGTAACTGGCAATCGTTTTCAATGTCATGCAATCGTGAACGGCAAACATAGCTATTTTTTTTTAAGTGTGCATGACGTAGCTGTATTTTAAATTGGTTTAAAATTTCAAAAATATCTCCAAAATGTGCTTCACGGCTGCATAACAAGGGTACATGCCGTTCTCAGAATGTTAACTGTATATTTAGAATGAAGAATAAACACACTAAAAAACAGATATAATTAAAACAAGTAAAATAATAATTGTACTTAAAAAATAAACAACTTCAGATAAATTAATCGTATTATTCTGATTAATTCATTGATTATAATTAATTTCATCACTGATATCTTTCTTTGGTTTTCGTTGACAGAAAGCATAAGACTTGTTCCCAGAAAAATACTTTTTTTTTTTTTTTTCTGAGAAATCCACTGCGTCTTACAAATTTAATTAACAACGTTCGTATGACAGTGGAATGAAAAAAACATTAAATATGTTTATTTGTTACCGAGAAATATATTAAAAATGTTTCATGATGCTAATAATATGCAACGAGCTATTAATATTTCTTTGTATGAGGCAGTGTTTCATTATTTTTCTTTTACATAGAAAAGAAAAAAATGCTTGAATCATTACGGCATAACTACTTGTTTTTCACTGAAGTATGAATTTGCGAAAATATCTCGCGTATTTTCTTGTCAGTTTTCTAATATGAATTTTTTAAAAAAAGAAATGCCATTACTTTTTCTAAAGTATTTGTGCAAATTAATACAAATTTTTTCCATTTTGAGATATTTCTCCTTATACTATATAAAAATATGCTTTAAATTTTGTAGAGTTAAAAAAAAAAAAAAAAAAAAAAAAAACGGATTTAATTTCCCAAAAGATGTGAAGAAAAATAATATAATTTTTTTTTTTTTTTTTATTCAAACCTAGTAAAATTGTTTTTTTTTTTCTTACAACACTGGGAAAAAAAAATATCGCTTTCATCTAGAACGAATAGCTGGTTCTTTTCTAAATCACTAAACTAGAAATACAGATTTCCGAGCTATGAGTATAAGGCACGCCAATAACTGAGAAAAAATTATATAACTGAAATCTAGAATCTAAATTGTGGCTGTAGAAAAACAGTTCCATGTCATCCTTATAAATTCTAGTCCCTTTCGAAAGCGAATTCTAGAGATCTCTGATAGAATTCTTGAGCGTTTGCCTATACTATCGAGGACAAACCTATTTGAAAATATCTCCAAATAAATGTGAATACAAGAGGCGGGTTTCAGCAGCTATAATCTTGATTTATGACCCAATTCTGGAAAATCAAGCGAGAATTTCTCGTAATACAAGATTCAGAATATTCAGAATATTGTTTCACCATCTAGAAATGTGTATATTAGAAATTCTCGACCATTTCGTCTATTCAGTTTATGGGCACGCCTAATGCGCATAGCTCGGAAATCTATATTTCTAGATTAAGGATTTGGAAAATGACCATTTATTCATTCTAGATGAAGGTGGTATATTTTTTTCTCAGTGAAATTGAATTCGAAATATATGAGGAGCAAACGTTCAAACCGCGTTTTCTCCTTCGGATACAATTAATCAAAAAAAAAAAAAAAACACACACACACACACACACACACAAAAAAAAAAAAGTAAATAAAAAAATATCTAAATTTAAACTCTAATTATTGTTTGTTTAGATGTATTACTGGTTTCTAGGAAGATATGTAAGCATACTTTGTCAGGTATAGCAAAGTGCTACAATTAAAACTCGCACTTTGCGGGTAAAACGTGAATGTGCTGTTTTAGGATTCAAGTCGACTAGTAGAGTTAGTTCTCATCCTAAATTGAAATTGTAATTCACGATATGCAAATATTTTGGAAAGTAAGATAGATAAAAGGAGAAGAAAGATTGTTAGTTGGTGTTAGTTAGTTGGAGAGAGAGTTGGAAGGAGTGAGCTAGAGTGTTAGTTGAGAGGAGGTACTTCGTAGTTGGAGTGCGTTAGTATGAGAGTTGAGGGAGCTAGCTGTTAGCGGCGTAGGATAGAAGAGAGTAAGTCCTGTAGCATTGTAGCGTCAGGGAATCCTCCTACATGCGAAAGATTACTCGGCCTTAGAAGCTAATTTAAATAAAAGTAGTTGAGATCATTTGCGAGTAGTTAAATAAAGTAAAGTAACGGAGGTTATTTAATTATGTCAAAGCATTTAAGAGGGCTGCCCATTTAACGTATTAAATCCAATCGAAGTCCAGCGTCCCCCTTCTTATTTAAGCTCAATTAAAGCTCCATTGATTTTACAAATCTGACTCTGTCATTTCTTCATAGACTTAAGTATTTCAGTTTACAGCTTCAAGTCAATCTAAAGTTAAATAAGTAAGTTTGCAGCATTCAACCTTAAGTCAACTATAAGTTAAAGTTAAATTGATATGGCGAAGTTTAATTCTCCACAACTTTACCTAATGAACTTAAAATTAATTAGAAAAATGCATTTGAAATTTGGAGAAATCCTGTTTTAATTGAAAACCCGAGGAGGAAACATGTTTTGAATGTTTCCAGTTTGGATAAAGCACTTTTTGAATGTAAAAGTATAAACTAACATAGCGTGAACAAAAGAAACAAACATAAAAACTGGTACGTGTGCAGGTCACATGACTATTAAGAACAGCTCTGATTGGCTGGCTGGAGGAATCACCATTTGAATGGAGACAGCCTCTGGGGGAAGCACTTTGTGATTAAAGGCTCATTTTTCTATGTAATTTTATAATGGGATAAAATTAGTTTTAATTAACAATAATAGTATATTTTCGTACTATTTTATGTTGAGAGTAAAGAAAAATCACTAACTTTTTTTTTTTTTTTTTTGAGAAAAAACGGTTTTAATGTCTGCTCCTCCTATATATTTTTCTCAAGCTTCAAATTTAAAATCAGTACCCAATCAATCTGAAGATTAACTTTGACTGAGTCGCTTTTTAAAAATATATAAAAGTATTTCATGTAAGACTTAAAAGTAAAGACTGTTTGAAATCAACTTACAAAATGTGGTTTCCTTTCTATAAGAAGTTTCATTAAATGATTTTTAAATATAGTTATTACAGCCCTATCTATTCTTCATAAAGCAAAAATTTCCCATAAAAATTAAAACTTAAAATTGACATTTTTACAGCGGCTCCATAAATTACACGGGTTTTGATGAATTTTTATCACATTTCCATTTCGATAAAATTGCTGGATTCAAAAGCATTAAGACATTTACTTTTTTAATCCTTTATATATAACATTTTATAACTTTTTTAATAAAAAGACAATCTATATTTGCATATATCCTTGATAATATCTTAATGATTGGTTTGTTAGAAATAGTTCTAGGTGTCATTTTAAAATTTGCAGCCTTAACTCTGTAACATATTATTATTATTATTATTATTATTATTAATATTATTTTCTAATGGCGCGGTATTTTTTTTTTTGAGACTTAGCATAGGCCGGGGGTTCGCCTAAATTGATGACCATTTGTGAAGAAGCACCCAATGGGCGGTCATCGCTACCCCAAACAGTGACAACACAACCATGCCTTCTCCGGGATTCGAACCCAGGCCCAACCGTGTAGGAGTGAGGGACGCTAACCACTACACCGTCTGGGCGGCTGTAACATATTAATTGGTAGGATTATAATTTATTTTTATTAATACTTAAATGAATCACGCAATCAATTCATCAACGTATGATACGGTGATTTCTACTTGATTAAAACCTGTAATTTTTGCCTCAAGGAAAGCTTTAAAATATTACATTTAACATAGTTTCACGATGCCTAGTAAAATGTGTACCAAGTTCATTTACTATATTCGCCATTCACAAATAAAACTTACTTTTTATAAAATGGATAACAATGTTTTTTAATCAAATGAAATCTTTAATTAAGGGCCCGCTTCATTCACCGCCGCCGGAAGCCGAAGCTAATGTTATTCTATGGGAAATTTTTCTTTACAAATAACTTATTAACTAATACCTATTTTTAAATTCTGTTTTCACTTTCTAAAAATTCCCAGCTGTTAAATTGGCGGACTTTTTTTAAAAAATTATTTTTTTAATTTTTTATATTTTATTTTGAAGCTGCAAAATAAGAATTTTCAATATGTGAATTTTTTTCATTTAGCAATTTCAAAATCAAATATATAAAAAAAAAAAAAAAAAAAAAAAAAAATACATTTTTTAAAAAAGTGCGTCAATTTAACAGCTGGAAATTTTCTGAATGCGAAAACAGAATTTAAAAATAGGTATTAGTTAATAAGTTATTTGTAAAGAAAATTTCCTCATAGAATAACATTGGCTCGGGCTTCTGGCGACGGAAAGTGAAGAGGGCCGTTAAGTAAAAGTTTAATTATTTTTCACATACAACCATACAATCATACCAGAAAAAATAAATATCTAATTTAAAAGAAAGATTTCCTAAAGCCATTAATAGACAAATAAAATGCAACTTGCTTTATTGGGGCAAAACCATAAAAATAAATTTCGCTCTCAATTATTCAACGTAATATATCAAGCTTAAAATTCTTTTTAACTGAAGTACATCGGGCACTCTAAAAAATTAATCACTTATGTAAAGTAGGCTTTTTGGAGATTTATTTCGCTGTCATTATTTATGAGGATTAAAGTCACTCGATTTTATGTATGTTTACATTAGGAGACAAAATGGTTAGGAAACCATTAAGAAATCTTTTTTTCGTCTGTGGAATAACCAATTAAACTTAAGTTTGTGCAGATAAATTGATGTATTATCTATGAATTACTGAAAATGCTTTCGATCATAAAATTATAATCATTTTATGCAATAATATCATGAAATATTATATATATATATATATATATATATATATGAAATATAATGGATAAAAAAGAGGTAAAAATTAATATTTTTATATTTTAAATTATTATTTTCATATTCTTAGGGTATTCTTTTTATATTTCAAAGTAATAGTACAAAATAAATTAAAGGAGATTTCATATTAGGCTGCAAGACATAAAAAATAACGAATGGGAATTTACAATCGCGATCATCATTCGAAAAGAAATAAACAAGTTAATCATTAAGTATTTTGATGCCTGGAAATGGTCTATAAATTAAGTTTAATGAGCAATACAAAAGTATCTGGCGTCAGAAAGATTCAATACAAGAATTGAATTAACGATGTTAAAAGAAATAGAAGATTTATTTTTCTAAATTAGGGTATGATTACTTATGTCAAATATAAAGCAATAAATAATTGTTTTAATGACTTGGCGAATTGACAACTTTGATGGGTTAGGGCTCTAGACTGTGTGGGAAAAACGAAAGTACAACTAATAAGACACAAAGAGAGGGCGTGGTATTATATGGAATAGCCAATAAAGAAAATAAGGAGGGAATTAGAAATACGCCAAATTACACCAAAAATTACAGGTGTAAAATAGAAAACTCACAAAAATTAAGAGAGCGATTAGAGATATTTGAACTATCATCGGCTAAAGATTTTAACTACGGAGCAAGCCGGCTTTGGGGCCCAGCCCCGAGGTCCGGAAAGGTTACGGCGATTTTCGATAATAATGTCCAACTAAACCCCAATTTAATTCCGTGCAGCAGTCTGAGATTACTAAATTAAAGAATCGCGACTGGAGGTAATGTCCTCACTCTCTGTCGACTTTCAAGTCCCTACGCTATAGATATTAAATAAAGACAAGTGCCAGATATAAAGTCTGTTTCCTTGAATTCAAGACTGTACACACGCAGCATCCCAGCATTTTAATATTTAAACACACACACACACACACACACACATATATATATATATACAGGGTGTCCAGTAAGTCTGTAGCTATTTTAAAAATTCATAACTATTGAATGAAATGATAGAATTGAATTTTTGCGGTTTGCAAAAAAATCATTTTCGTGAAAGGGGATTTTTTTTTTTTTTTTTTTTTTTTTTGTAACGAAAAAAATATTTTTTAGATTTTTGTCGACGATAGTTAGACAAATAGTTCAATTTTTCGCACGGATGTGAAAGAAAAATATGCAAATGAAAGTCCTATAAACTGCACAATTTTGCGATTGCAACAATTTATTTCTAATTTTGCCTCCTACTTGTGCATTTATGAAGTTTTTTAATTGCGATGCTGACTTGGTGGATGAAGCGTCATTGGTGAAGATGCTTTCCCGCAGGTAATAACCGCCAACTGAACATACAGTTAGCAGTATTATAACTCGTTTTCAAACTGCAATTTATGGTGACGATGAACACATAGAATAAGATTTATATGCCTGTAAACATTTGTATGCGAAAAAGTACAGTTTTTCATAAGAATGTTTGATCTGGTCACGCACTGCGCCTTCTATCGACAAATAGTTTATTTATTATTATTATTATTATTATATTTTCTTTTACCAAAAATATCCCCCTTCACAAGATTGATTTTTCTTTCAAACCGTGTTCAATTCTATCAATTCATTCAATAGTCAGGGATTTTTAAAATGTCTACAGACTTATGAAACACCCTGTATATATATATATATATATATATATATATATATATATATATATATATATATCGTCATCATCAATCATAAATTTCAGCTTTTATCAATACACAGCAGGATAAAGGCCTCTCCTAGGCTATTGCAAGCTGCCCTGTTTTCTGCAATTCTTCTCCATTCCGCTCATCCAATCTTCACAATTTCATCTCTCCAACGACATAGTTGTCTCTTCCTCGGTCTTTTCTTATTTCTTGGTATCCAAAATGGAACCTTATCTATCATGATTTCTTCTCTCAAGGTGGCCAGTCCAGCTCCCTTTTAACTTCTTGACTCTAGAAATAACATCAGTAACTTTGGTTTGTTTCCTAATCCAAGTGATTCGCTGTCTGTCTCTTCGGGTGAATCCTAACATGCATCTTTCCATGCTTCTCTGGGTTGTTTAAAGTTTTTGTATAGCTTTGCATGTTAATGTTCAATTTTCTGAAGCAAAAGTTAAAACAGATAAATTTGGAGGTCGCTTTTGAATTTTAGCGGTATTTCTTCCGAATGCTCTCCATGTAAGTTTAACTGTGTTGTTAATTTCTGTCAGGATGTTCCCGTTCACCGTAAGGACTTGTCCCAGATAAGTATAACAGCATACCGTTCCTTATTCATTTCATAACAGCACAAAATGTTCCAGAAACGTAACAATCATATAACATTGAAACATTATAAATATTTCAGAAACGTTTAAAAACTTTCAGATTGCTTTCCGGTTAGTTTCAAAAACGTAGAAATGTCCACGATCGTAACAAAAAATCAGATACGTAACAGAAACGTTACAATCACTTAACAGATAGAAAATCAAAAAGGGCGAATTTTTCAGAAAGGTATCAGAGAGCATATTTAAATGTGTTACGTTTTTGAAAGATTGTAAGCTTTTTGCAACATAACTGAAACATTCTGAGTTGTATGGGTTGGTATTAACAGTGATCTTCAGTGGAGAAACAAATTAGTTTAACATAACTTTTTTTTTTTGCTGAGGTTCATTTTCAATCAAACAAGCTTGATTTCTTTGTTTAATTCCGGAAAGCTTTTCTTGGAAATCCTCAAATGAGGAGGCATGCAGTACAATATCATCAGCAAATCTCAAATGATTTATAATTTGTCCATCAATTTTCTTGCTTTTTCTTGCCCAATTTAATTTTTTAAAAACTTCTTGAAGTACTGCATTGAAGAGTTTGGGTGAATTTGTGTCACCTTGTCTTTTACACTTTCTAATTTGCAATGCATTACTAGTTTTAATTTGGCTCTTGCTTCTTTATAAAGGTTTCCAATAAGGTGAATATAGCCTGAATTAATAATTAGTATTCCTTAGAAAACGTTAAACTACATAATAAACAGTTCTACTGGAATTTTAAAAACGTTTCTAATATAATTGAAAAAAAAAATCAAAGTGTGTTGCTTTCGTTTCAACTTAATAACTAGTTATTTAATATTTAAAAAAAAAAAAAAAAAAAAATCCTTTTCCCTTTTTTACGTTATTATATGTATAACAACGTTAAAATGTGTAAACAACAACAACAACAAAAAAAAAAAGCCTTTTTACATTATTTTTATGTTTTCACTGTTCACAATAGTGTATTAATCCAATAACGTTTTTTTTTTTTTTTTTTTGTTTCCTGAAAATCTGACGTACATCCAAAAGGCATAAGAAATTCAATTAAGTTTTAATAAAATAAATTTTAATTAAACATATAGCAGATTTTCTTCTTTCCTAAAAAAAAAAAAAAAAGGAATTATTATTTTAGTTCCTTATATCAAAAAAGAAATATAAATTGTATTTTTCGTAAAAAGTATTAAATGTTATTTAATACCTTTATACGTTATTTTTTAATTTAATAAATATATAGAGCTTTAATTACTTATGACTAGTAATCAATCTTAGTCACAACGACGGTTTCTTAATACTTTTGCACAGAAAGTTTAATTACCTCTTTTATTATTGTATAATAAAATTTTTAAATAAATATACGGCAGATTTTCTTATGTTTTTATTTATTTTGTTCTTTTAAAGGAATTTATTAAACCTTAGTAATCTTATTAAAACATTACTATAATTTTATCATTAATTTTTTACATTATGTAATTAATAACAAAAGCAAAATCTCGATAATTTTAAAGCTTGGTTTTTGAACAAGTAAAATGAAAAGGATTGTAAAAGTCTTCGGTATTTAAAAAAAAAAATCTTTTTAGAATTTTTTCTAAATTACTTGATCAAAAAAGAGGATTTAAAAATTATCCAAGCTTTACATTTCTTATTAATTATATAACATAAAATTTTAATGATAAAATTAAAGTTTTCGATTTAATAACATTTCTAGATTTAATGAAGAATAAATTGGTGAAGAAATACCAGAAAAACATGTTAGCTTCCAACTTCTTAGGTACCTCCCAAACAACTATGGCTCTATAGTATAAAATATTTAAAGATGGGAGGATACTAAGTATAAATTTAAGACAATAGTCACAGAATTAGTGGTAGAAGAAAGCCACCAAAGATTCCGCAAGAAGGACAAGGTTGAGACTTATGAAGCCAGTAAGGTAGAAAGTCACACTTCGAAAACGTGAAATAAAGTGTTTCATGTGCAGACAGGTGAGAAATATACGAAGCATTTTCCGTACAAAGTTGAAGTGTCTACACTAAGTGTAGGCACTTTCTGTACAAAATTCCTGGAGAACCCAGGAAAGAGGACCACCTATGAAAAGAGCTCCGGAGAAGAATCCACTGATGCATCCAGCAGTTGAGGAGGAGTCATACAGCACCTAAAGTTTGTGGTATCAGGAAGGTTAAGACGGGAAGTAGTAGTTCAAATTTTGATTTAAACCCCAAATAATTTTTGGCCAGGCTGCTTTATATGTTCTTAAAAATTTGGAACATTAATTTACCGCAAAATTTAACATATGCTAAATTTTAACTACAAGTACTTTATTATTGTGGCATTCTATTTTCAAAACAATAAGCAGATTTTCCCTTTAGTTTTTGCAGATAGTTGTGGTTAATGTATTAAAACATTAACTAACTTGGTCATGCACAAGATATTAGCTTGTTTCGAGAGTGCATAATTTTATTCCTATATATTACATAATTTTTTGATCATCATTTTTATTTGTAGTATATCTACGTTATGATTAATCATTAAAAAATCCTCACTCATTTATTCCACAATATAACATAATAATAAAAATATATTCTTCTGTGAAGTGCGCTTGACGTCACACTTAACTGTGAATTGGGCAACTAGCAACAGTCTGGAATTCATCCCTTGAGGTAATCCGGATAAATATCATGGGAGTATAAAGAATATTGCAACCACGACCCATACAGCACAGAATGTTTCAGTTATGTTGCAAAAAGCTTACAATCTTTCAAAAACGTAACACGTTTTAGTATGCTCTCTGAAATCTTTCTGAAACATTCGCCCTTTTTGATTTTCTATCTGTTAAGTGATTGTAAAGTTTCTGTTACGTATCTGATTTTTTGCTACGATCGCGGACATTTCTACGTTTTTGAAAGTAATCGGAAAGCAATCTGAACGTTTTTAAACGTTTCGGAAATGTTTTTAATGTTTCAGTGTTATATGATTGTTACGTTTCTGGAACGTTTTGTGGTGTTAGGGGACGGATATTACGTGCTGTAACCGCCATTAATCGACACGATGGTATTTTTCCGGCTCGAGTAGCAAAATTGTAACCTTCCCATTATAAACTTGGCGATCTACTATAGAGAAATAAATAAATAAATAAAATAAATGCGGTATGACACTTACGGTACTTTCTCTTACCCTATGCCTAAACCGCTGTTATTTTTCACATTGTGTATTTCAATATATTGCATTTGTATCGTAGAATGCGCGATATGACGAAACATTATGTATTTTTTTTTTTAAGTGTAATAATTCAAATAACCAGGCTACCAAGGAGAAATAAATAAATAAATAAAATAAATATGGTATGACACTTACGGTTCTTTCTCTTACCCTATGCATAAATTGCTGTTAATTTTCACATTGTGCATTTCAACATATTGTATTTGTATCGTAGAATGCGCAATATGACGAAATATTATGTAATTGTTTTTAAGTGTAATAATTCAAATGTAATTTTCTTTCATGAAAAAATTCTGTGAATTAATTTAATGGATTATTTAGAAATTTATGTGCTATTTTTACTCTTTAAATATATTTATCCCAAGATAAAATTTTCAACCACCAATTCGTATATGAAGCGATATAATAATTATAAATTGCAATCTTTTTGAATAATAGCAAGCATTCTTATCCGATTTTCTCAAATTATTCATATAGTGTTTGTTCAGAGTAGAATAAACTTCAAGCTGCATTCTAACACTTTAGAATTATTCTATGCCGAGTTAACTTGTGTTAGAAATTTATGAAGAACTTTCAGATAAACTTAAAATGGAATTTAATGTAAATATTGAGCATAACAGTCACAAAGCCGTGTAAAGTTAATTAAAGTTCTTAAATTTAGTGAAGTACAATTTTGAATTGTTGGAGAAAATATTAAATTCCATTTGTAAACAAACATTAAGTATCCGAATACGTGAATCCTGTTATTATTTTTGATAATCTTTAAATAAAAATTTTAATGAGAATATTTTCATGTATTTAACTGCTAAAAAAGAAGTTTAAACGTTGTTATACGAAAGAAAACATATGAACATATGAACATTTACATTCGAAATTTTTTCATTTTTGTATTTTTTTAAAATAAAAGTTTAAATCAAATATCTTCTTTTTAAAGTATAAATATATATTAAAATAATTTGTTGCTTAGTATTGTTTGTTTGTTTGTTGATAACATATACATCAGATTTGTATGCTTGACTTGTAGCTCGCTTGTAAATCTTCGTCAGATAATTACAGATAGCATACATGACAGGATTACAATACGAAGCAATAGAAAAACACCCAGGTTCAGCACGGGAATCGAACCGGCTCTCCTACGCTTTGCTTAGTATTTTAGCAATGTTTTGGGTTTTCATAAATATATTTATTAATGTTTAATTTCGTGGAACAAATATATTTTTTTAGGAAAATATAAAACTGCTTTTTATTAATTTTTTCATTAAAACAGTTTTCTGGTTTATTCTCTTAATTTATTATAACTAGATGAAATATTAATATTTTTGTTATTCTTTGGAAAATGTATTCTTTTTTTTTTTTTTTTTTTTTTTTTTTTTTTTCAATATAATTTTCAATGAATAATATTGTAATATATATCTGAAACGTAATTTTTATTCTAAAAATAAAATTATAGCACCCAATATTTTATTACGCCACATATTTGCTAAAGTTCCAGTGCAACAGTTAAAATTTTCTACAGTCTGTAACAAAAGTATCCGAACACTAGCAAAAATTCCTATACAAAAAAAGTAGAGTTAATACTGTTTTGTTAAATAAATCCTTGTCGAATCCTGTTCTTAGTCAGTCTAAATACATATTCGACAAGAATTTGTTTAACAAAACAGTATTAATTCCGCATTTTTTACATACGGATTTTTGCTAGTGTTCGGATACTTTTGTTACTGACTGCACATATGTTTCACTACAAAACATTATCTTTTTAAAGATATATTAAAAAAACCTGAAACCTCCGTCATTTTTATAGTTTGTGTTCTAGAACATCTTTAGATTCTCGATAAATTTTATTTCCTCTGTTGTATTTTCGAAACAATTCTACCACTTTATTGAAAAAATGTTTGGAATTATTTTAGAAATACAATAGGAAATTTAATGTATTGATTATCTATAGATTACGATAGAATAAAATCTGTAAAATTTCGAGGATCTCAGAATTTCTTATTAAATTTGAAAAGGTTTTAATTTTTGAAATTTGAAAAGGTTGAAAACGTTTGGTATTGCAAAATATGTAGACATCTTTAGAATTTTTCCTGCACATTTTGCAAGTAAGCTTTACATTAACGTAGTTATTCTTAAAATATACCTTGCCTTAAACGCTTGCCTTATTCGTATTTGTAGTATTACTATAAATTATACACGCGCATCAAGCATTTTCAAAAGAGAAATTATGTTATTAATGTGAATCTCAGTAATTGTCCTCAACTCTCAGTAATGGAACATTTAAGTACACAGAAAGTAACACACATAAGTACACACATAAGTACACAAAATCTAAAAATTCTGGAGTGACTCCACTCAACTTTCTGAGCATCAAGTAAATAACGACTGTTTAAGTAAACTAAGAGAAGTTTTCAAATAAATATAAGGGAAAATTTTAATAGGGTGCTTGTGTATTTTTACTCAATTACTATGACGTTTAGTTTAACACTTTTACACTTCAAATATTTTGAGGCCATGCCTTCTAATGATAAAGAAATTTATGTTGTGTCCCTGTAAAAAGCTATAAGGGTTATATTCACCAAAGCTAGTGCAACGGTGACCCATAACATGTATATGAATTTTCAGTTCATTGAAATTAGGTGTTTATAAGCTATCGCGCTTTAAATAATTTGAGCCCATAGTCCACAACAATAATAATAATAATAATAATAATAATAATAATAATAATAATAAAAAGCTAGGAGTGCTAAGCTTAGCAAAATTACAAAATTAAATTAATAAATTCAACAATTCGTTACATTTCATGCGAAAGTGATTTATAAGATGTACGACTTACTAATTTCAAAATTAAATATCTCGAAAACTAAATACAATAGAGGGATGAGACAAACTCTATATTTATTACGAAAGCTGTAAAAATTGAATACAGGAATTTTGAAAATAGTAACAAAAGCAGCCAACAGATTGCGCTGCAAACAATCCAAAAATAGAAACCCTGGATAATCTCAGAGATACGACAGGTACTTAGTACGCATGCTCAGTGGACAAACGCTTGTTCAGATTCCCTCTTGCTACAGTAACCCGTTTTACAATGCTTGGCGCTGATCGCGTATTTGGTGATTTATCGGTGTAAGTTTTTAAAGATATTCTCTAAAGTAAAGCAAAAAAATTCTTCTTTGCAATCAAAGTAAGATACGTTATGCATTGCGATACATTCGTTTTATTATTACTATAATTATTATTTAAATTTACATTACATTTCTATATTCATAGAAATAATTTACAGCATTTTATCTATTATATTGCATATCAAAAATTCTGAATTTTAATACACTTTAGTTTTTAATCATATACTATGGAACTGTAGTCTAAAAAACATATATTTATACAAACTGATAATAATAGTAATAATAATAATAATAATAAAATTATTTTTATTTATTTAAAAAAATAATTTGTTTTATCAAATTTGTCCTTGTAGTTACTGGTAAGAAAGTTCATCGATATTAAGGTTAATTAGTAAAAATTTGACAATTTAACAGTTAATTTGATTTGATATATTCGTTTGAGAGATGAACGTTGAGCTTTATGATTAATTTTATTTATTATAATAACTTACAAATATACACATTCTCAGCACATTAAATGTTTAAAAATTGTTTTAGTTGGTTTATAAAAGGTTTTTAGGGGTCAAATGTTTTTGAGACTGTAACATTAACTTTGCTCTCGAAGCTGGTAGACGACGAGATATCAGGTTCGATTCCAAGTAGCGCTCATCGGGCTAACTTTTCGAAATTATCTGCAGTTTTCTCCGAAACAAGAGTAAATATGGGCTAGAACCCCTTAAAAAGACCACCCCTTACTTAGGTTATTCAACCCATACCTCGGCCTTTCTTTTGTAGACAACTGGCACATTAACACCAACATATTTTTCTTAGAATAATTCAGTTTAGTAAATTGAATTAGTTTTATACTTAAAAACATACCAATATTTTATACTTAAATGCATAATCATTAATAATCTGAATATTTGTAAAAATATTTATTAAATTTAAAAGTTTTATACATCCTTATTGTTCATGTCAAAAGTTTATTTTTATTCAAATGTAATACAAATATATGTTTTTTTTCCTCCTTTTTTTTTTTTAAATTGTGTTTTGTACCTTTGAATAAAGTATGATAAAAAATAAGGATAAAAAATAACGTATATGATAAAAAGAAATATAATAAGTAAATTAATTAATTAATTAATTAATTAATAAACAAATAAAAAAGAAATAAAATGAAGAAATAAAATGAAGAAATAAGCACTTATAATTTTACAACATAAAATTATAACATATGTTAATCTCATAAAGAATGGTTGATTGGTTGTATGGCATAAGACTGATTGCCTACACCAGGGGCCTAGGCCTACAGGAGAAATGCCCTCCATGGGGGTCTTTCTAAGTGGATCTAGTTCGTATTTACGCGAGTTTTAGAGAGAACTACGGAAAACTTCGAACGGCTAGATCGATGAGCGCGTTTTTTTATCGAACCCGGCAATTCCAGCCTACCAACTTTGACCGCAGAACCGCTTGGCCACCATAGAGGGATTTACTTCTATTAATGCCTTGATTTCTCCATAAAAATAAAATAAAATAAAATAAAATAAAATGTAATAGATAAACAAATAAAATAATTTTATGCTTTTAAATTAATAAATAAGAGAAAAATAAGCATTTTAATATTTTAAACCTTATTCTTTTCCCCCTAGTATTCCGTATTTTTGAATAAATATAAAAAAAATATAAGGCACCTATTGAGTTTAAGCTTTATGCATTAAATAAATGTACTAGCCTTTATTTATATACTCCTGAAGAAATAATAATAATAATAAACTAAATAATTAAAAGGCTTTTTTATTTATTAGTTATGTATTTTTAACACTAAAATTTCCAAAAAATATGCTTTACTCCATCAATTGTATTTATATCTAAATGTTTGTTATATTAATCAAAATAATTTTTAATAAGATCGGATAAAATAAAAATAAATAGATAAATAAAGAAAATAATAATAAGTGTATATTAGTTAATAATGTTAACTTACATAATTTATTTTCAAAATTGTTCTAAAAAGAAGGGCGGGAAAACGGAACGCCGCACGATAAAAGAGCGATTTTTTTCCGAAAGAGGTTGGCTGTGTATTGAAGTTATCGCCAAATCTAACATTAGAAAATAATTAGGAAACAAAGTAAAATTAAAAATATTAGGATATTTTTTATTTAAATGATGAAAGATAAACATAGATATAACTCAAAGAAATAAAAATTGTTCAGTTTTTTCTTATATATATTAAAAAATAATGAGATAAAATAATAATATTGCTTTTTTTTTGATTATTCGAAAACGAAACTGTTTTTAGAAAAGTACTTATTTAGAAAATAATTGACGAAAACCAATGAAAATTTTTATTTCTATTAATAGAAAAAACATTTAGGAGCATGAAAATTTGCATCAAAAATTTTAAATTACATTTAATTAATATGAATTATATGCATTTTTGAAAGTCACAATTTCTTCCTGCCTTTATCTATGGCAGCGGTGCGCTTTGCGAAATCGCCTCGGGCGATCAAAAGGAGCTTTCCACCAATGAAAATGTATGAACACCTTGTATCTCTCAGTCAAGGGTCGCTATCCCAAAACAATCCGAAAACACTGGACGAGCTTGAAGAGTCAATCTGTGCGGCTTGTGAGTTCATTTCCATTGTCACTATAGGGGGTGATGGCAAGTTTTATTCTTCGTTTACACCACCTTTGCATGGCTAGCGGTGAATATTTTGAACAGATTTTGCGTTGACTCTGTGGACTACTTGCGGAAGAAATGCTTTTATTTTATTTTCCATAACCCTGTGTAGTGTACAGCGCCATCTGCTGGCAACTTTTGTTACTATTTTCAAAATTTCTGTATCAAATATTTGCAGCTTTCGTAATAAATATAGTTTGTCTTATCCCTGTATTGTCCTTTGTTTTCGAGATATTTAATTATTTAATTTTGAAATCAGTAAGTCCTTTTCTGGACGCGCTGTATGTAAATTTTTAACTCAATCCAATAAGGCGTATAAACTTTGGAAGGTGAATACTATCTAAAGTGAAAGTAGTGCGACTACACTTCTCATGCCAAGACTGTCAGGCAGACAAGTTGAGACTGTCATCTTTACTGCAAGTTTAATAATACATTAATACTAGCTGACCCGACAAACGTTGTTTTGTCATATAAATTATTTCTAGAGAATATTTTGCTAGAAAAAAATAACTAACTTATTGTAAGTGTGTAAGGATGTGGTATATAAGTGGAAGATGTATGGAGCGCTGTGAACGGTGAAAGAATATAAAAATAACAAAACACCAATCATTTATTTTTTTAATTTATTAAAATTGATTCTTTAAAATTATATGCATATCGCTACTTATAACAATATTACTAAAAAACAGTATCAATCCCTTAATGCAACAGAGTGTACAATATTTTTTGTTATCCCATCTTTCGCCAATACAAACAAACTGGATGGTTTGCCCACTCGAGAGCCACGTATAATTGTCCGTGTGAAACATGATGTGCTCAAATCTAAGCCACAGACAGACATCGTTTGGCCCTGAGACTTATTGATAGTCATTGCAAATGCCAATCTAATTGGAAATTGAGGGCGTTTCAACTGAATTGACACATCTGTGGGTATAATAGGGATTCACAGTAGTAATATACTTTCACCTCGGAATTTGTCATTTAAAATGATGGCTTCGATAACATTTTTCATTAATTTTTTTTATGACTAATCGCGTGCCGTTGCACAACCGTGGTGGGTTCAAATTACGAAGCAAAATAACCGGAGATCCAACCTTCATTTGTAAAATATGCGGTGGCATGCCTGGTAAATCCAATGAGTTTAAAAACTTTGTTGGATAATTTACAGCTTCGGCGGCATCGCAAACTGTAGCATTAGATTTGTATGACACCAAGTCTCCTGGTAACAAATGTTGTATCTTGAGATTCAATTCGTTGACGTCCACATTTTTTGCTGCTGAAATTGCTCTTTCTGCCAGCCACTCATGATTTGTGTATCGTCTGTGGACATCGGGAAATATCTGGTCAATAAGAGCATCTTGAGAATCAATGATTGTGCAGAAATCGGTCGGTAATTTTATGCATCCGGTTTCATCTGTAGTAACTTTTCCATCGCCGATATCTAACAATTGTTTTGAGAATGTTTCAGCGGATGGATCTTGAAGCTTTTGAACGCACAAATTTACTTTCAGTTGTACTGTTTCAACATGAAGCCACAATGACGATGATTTTAAGCACGCGTTGATCTCATCAGCGTATGTTGAACGCGGAATAACGGGAAGTGCTTGTCTGAAATCACCTGAAAAGAGTAACAGAGTGCCGCCAAATAGTTTGTCGTTGTTTTTTATATCTTTCAATGTCCTGTTCGACGCCTCAATCGAATGTTTGTGTGCCATAGTGCATTCATCCCAGATAAGAATTTTACACTATTTCAGCACTGTGGAAATGGACGATTGTTTTTTTATGTTGCACACTGCGTTTGGGTTATTTTGAATATTTAGTGGCAGTTTAAATAATGAATGAGCTGTTCTGCCTCCATCCAATAAAGTTGCCGCAATGCCAGATGATGCAACAGCCAATGCGATGCCATTATTTGATCGTATTTCGGCGAGAATTAGCGAAATAAGGAATGTTTTGCCAGTTACACCTAGTGCACCCCCCAAAAAAAAAAAAAAAAAAAAAGAATCCACTTTGTCCTGCCAAAACTGCGAGCATGATGCGGTCGTAAATGGTTCTTTGTTCTTCATTCATTAGTGGGACATTGCGAGCAACAATCGCTGCCATTTCTACAGTATTGTATTGTAGTTCACGATTCAATTCAGTGCTTATTAAATCAGATGCATTTCGATTTCTTGAATGCATACCGAAATGACTGAGTGGTAAGTTGGCAATGATAATGCAAAGATCTTCAATAGCAATCAATGCTTCATTGTACATAGCGTCACTGAATACTATCGTTAGATCGTTGCACCGTGAACGATGTTAATGCAATATATCATCAGTCATTGAATCTTTGTGATTATCTGATAATGTCTCTGCTCGGGCCGGGAAACATGTAGTCAACACTATAGCGAATAGTAGACGAATTTGTTTTGCTGTACAGTTCAGTCCTACTTCAGCAAGCATACACTCCCACTGGTTGTCGTCTTCCTGCAAGCTGAGTGCAAGGCATGCATCTTTATACGTTGGATACTGTTGTCCATTCACTTTACGTAAATCTTGAAATGACAAAGGGCCGATGACATTAACCAATAACAGTCGAAGATAAAAGCACTCAGTCTGCCTTGGATTGACTGTAAATACTCGTCCCAAGGTGTTTGATTTGAATAAACCGGGACATGCATCAATTGGCGTGCCTTGCTTGCGGGGCATCCATTATTTTGTTGGAGACCATGTGAAATAGCGTGGTACTTCTGAATAGAGTAATGTCCGTGCTAAAGCACCAAAAGCATCCGCACGATTACACAATTCAAAAAATTCGGTGAGTGTAGTTTTTGGTGGATTTATAGCACGATCAATCGCTGCCTCGCTCGTGAAATATACGCGCTGACCATTTTCAAGATGGACGGCTAAATGAAGAACTGCTGGATCCCGTTCATGAATTGGGAAACCAAAGATACGCCAAACAGCTTCATTGGAGCTGACGTAGCGGCCAATTTGGTAAAGTGTTATTTCATCGTTGTTATTCACCGGAGGAGCATTCACATTGGTATTTTCAACTCGAAATACAGCCATATCATTGCCTTTATTCACATATTTGCACATGTATTTGACGCTCTTCACTGAACTGCAGAACTGAACATTAATATGAGCATTGAATGTTTTGCTCAGCAGAGGCGAATATGGGACCACCCAACGGTTATCAATGTCAATATCTATGTTGTTGGCATAGATGACCGCCATAGATGATAAGATTGTCCGCCATTATCGGGATTTCTTCGACGATATATTGGATATCCGTCAACATTTGTGATCGTGAAATTTTTCGGAAAACTTGTAGTACATTTTCCATCTGCACAAATAATAATGGCCTAAAAATTCATTTTTCATTTTAACATAAAATAACTCCGTCGGATATTGACGAATTTTTTAAAAGAATATACCATTTTAACTAATTTTAACATTTTAACAATATTAACGTTGAAAAAATATTTTAAACACTTACGGTTACAAATTCATTTTTCATTTCAACATTAAATAAATTCTGACATCGTGTTTACGATTCTAAAATATTAACTTTGAAAAAACATTTTAAACACTTCGTAAGATACGGTTACGATTCTAAAAATATTAATTTTGAAAAAAATATTTTAAACACTTCGTAAGATACGGTTAAAAATTCATTTTTCATTTCAACATTAAATAAATTCTGAAATCGTGTTTACGACAACTCACGCCATCTAGGTGGAAAAGTTGTTGAAAGAGTTGGTTAAAAATTAATTAAGAAAGAACTAATTAAGTTACAACTTTCATTTGTAAATCTAAACCATTCTCGAATCCACCTGAAGACAGACAAAAAATTTCATTAAACTCAGTCCAGCCGTTTAGGAGGAGTTCAGTGACATACACACGCACAAAAGAAATATATATATAAAGATTATTGAATATTTAAGATATGTTCCTTTTTAAGTTTAGTTAAGTAAAAGTTAAATGTTCTTGTAAAAATACATCCTTCTCCTTTATTAAAAGTTTAAAATAAAGAAAGTTAGTTATTATTCTAGTTGTCTTCATTTAATTATATATATAATAGACATTTCCAGTAGTAAAGATAGGATAAAATTAGGAGGTTGTAAACAAGCCTTTACATGTGGTTACACACTTTGTTAATAAATTTCCTTGGTAGTTGAAAACAACTAAAAATATTGTAAAGCATAAACTCAGGATTATTAATTTTAATGTTTATATATGTTTCTCTACTTGAATGCTTGATAAATGACAATGTCGCAATAGAAATATTTCCATTCGTATGACAAATATATCAGCAACCATATATCTGTAATTTTCTCTCTCTCTCTCTCTCTCTCTATATATATATATATAGATATAGAGTTTAAAGATTAATAAATATCACTTAATGCATTCACTTATTTCATTTCAGAAGTAACTAGTTCGATTAATCGTTTCTTTACTTTTAATCATTTCTTTTCACTTTGTTCGTTTTGGCAACCTGTTTATATCTACAATTTCTGTTTGGAATCGGTTACATGTGGACTTATCAAAATTACTTATTCCATTTTTCAATTCTGGTTGCGTTACTGTTTAATCTAATGTCCTTTTTTATTTTGTTTTGTTGAAAAATAGAAACTTGAGTTGTATATTGCTTGAATTAGCTATACAGCGTTCCGAAATCTTGCATATGCTGACAGAGATGCAAGTTTCCTGATGAATAATCATTTCTGGTTTTCAGCTTTTAAAATTCTATTTTTCAAATCATGAATTCTCTTTTAATTTAATAGATCCTTTTGGTTAATTTATCTCTTTCCATTTATATTATTTGATGAATGTTTCTATTGGATTAATGGATTATGCAAATTATCTCATCGTTAGGCTTATTTGTTATGTTTGTGTCATTTCTCTTCTGCGTAAGTACTTTAACATGTTTTTACTAATCAGTATAATCAAATTAAATTATCATCGTGACAATAATTTTATTTGAAATACATCTCATTTAAAATTTCATATGTTGGTATTTTCATCTATCTTTCATTTGCTGAGAGTTGTAAAGGAATTAAATTATTCAAATTATATATATATATGTATATATATATACTTATTTACCTGAAGAATAGGAATATTTCTATTGCGACACCTTCCTTTATGAAAATGCAGGGGAGAAACGTATCATAAACGTGTATATTTAGCTACATTCATAAATAACACTGCTCGGCATGAAAATTGCCCCAACACCATTTCAGCTTATTATTATGTAAAATGACCTCCTGAATCCGAATATGGCGTCCATTTTGCTCTATCATCCATCGTTCTTTTGGAGTGGCCCCCTATTTTTGTCATTTTTCGGAGATTTTATGGCTATAAATTTGATTTTTAGGAGGGGGAAGAGGATTATTTTGAACGTTAAATATCTTCTGAGAAGCTACAGAGTTCAAAAATTCTAAAACATGGACATTTGCGACAAGGGATACATTTTCGGGAGGGGGGGGGAAAATTTGCAAATGAAATTAGGCATTACATATCTTATATGTATGCATATTGTATCTGTTATTAATGTTACTTTTTAATCTATATGTTTTTTGTTTTTAGGTGTTAAATTAATTATTTTTCATTCTTCAAATAAAATTCATGGTCGTAAAATTGTCGAACAGGGAAAGAAATTGAGGGAGAGGGTAGTGTATCTAGAAAACGGTGGGTGACTGGGCAAGATAGGAGTCATATTCTGATTCAGCAGGTCAAGAATCAGCAAGAATTGTATCAGATCTCATTTTTTTTTTTTTTTTTTTTTTTTTTTTTTTTTTTTGCAGAGCAGTGTAATTTAAATCAATCAAATGTAAAATTATTTTGAACTGATTCTTTGCCCCTTTCTAAAATTTTAAAATATTTTATGTAAATTACAGCTTTCAAATGAGAAAAGGAATATATTTTATCAAGCATTAAAAATTATCATCACAAATAGCAAAAACCGTATACGTTGTGCAAGGACATTTATGTACTTTTTTTTTTTTCAAGAACGTAGGACCTAACGAACGTAAGACCAAATGAACTGAAACATCCTTGTACTGAATCCTTGTACTGAATAATACAATCGTTCGGAAATAAAGAGTAGTTACATGCAACGAGGATTAAAAAATACAAAAATTTTCCTACTCTAGTACAGTACTTAATAACATATACAGCAGTAATACAATACTTAATAATACATAATAAACTGAACAAATGTTAATTCACAAACGTATGATTTAATTTATATGTTATCCTATAGAAATCCTTGAAAGTCCAATTTAATATTTAAGAAATCATAATCCAAATTGATTCTGCAATTTCTCTAACAGATAATATATGATGATTCTGACGAGAAAATAAATAAATGCGAAATCGTTGTCAATGCTGAAAATATTTTCTAGAAAGTTTTAAGTACATACAAGTGGTCCCAGTGCGAAACGTAATTTGTTATATTTAATACTAAAATTAAAAGCAGAAACAATTTTTGAACATTCTATAAACATAACTTCAGAATATATGTCTTAAGGCTTATTTGATTTGAAACTTTAGCAACTGACATAATTAAGTTAAAGAAACTTGCTACAGAATTGTCACAGTTGATTAAAGAAAGTTTTCTAGTTTACTTAGGATTAAATAAATGGATTACAATATCTATACAAATTCTTAAAAATCGAATTTAATTAAAAAATACTTCGCTTATTATAAAATTAGCCAGTAAGTAATTTTCTAAAAATTTCTCCAAAAGTTATTAAAGTTGAAATACTGAACAAATTTATGTTGAAATACTTTTGATAAATTTGTACCGTAGCAGAAAATTTGTATTTTCAGGCTACATCTTAATAACCCGTCAGTTTTCATGATAATAATAAGATGAGTGTACTTTTAAAATGTTCAATAGGTCTTCTTTGGTTTTAAACTATAGATAAGATATGCATTTGAGGAAATTAATATATTCAGAAAAATTAGAAGCTGACATGTAGTGGAGAAATTATATTCTCTCTAAAACTTATTCTCATATAACTGAATTCTATTAAAATATTTTACTGTGAGAAAAAAAAAATGTCAATGTACAAAAACATACGGAACTAGAATGTTGTGGCCACCTCATGACTTTCTTCTATATTTTCCTATGCAAATTCACTCAGTAATAATAATTTAGTAAAATCATTATTTAATAAAATTATCTTCCATGATAATGCAGTACAATTTCCATATTAGGGAAGTAGTATAACACTAAATATCCAAAAATGTTAACTTTATTTCTCAACATTGCATTAAAAAAAAAATAATAATAATAATAATAAAAAATCGATAACTTTATTTTAAATTATCACAGATCGATGGTTCAACCATTCATTTTAAAGGTATTGGCGAGCACTTTTGAAAGATACCTTGTAAATTCCATAATGATTATTAAAAAATAATTCTCTTAATGCACATTTATACAAAATTTTGCCCGATACCACCATGTTAAAAATTTAGAAAAAGTGGGATGGCAACGCAACCTGTAAGACAATTTTTGCCAAAAGTTACTAGGCACTATATTATGTCAAGTTGTAACTACATACCAACTTGTATGAAATTATGTGCAGTAATTCCTGAGATACAGTTGCCACAATATTTTGTCACACACACAGACAGACAGACAGATGTTTTCTAAAATTGATCAAATCGTGTTCTACAGCTCTCAAAACGTGTAAATCCATCACAAATAATATAACCTTCCTAAAAGGAGACTATTACAATGCAGCGCATCCCCTACATACAAGCAAATTGACTCAGCATTCCTTCCCATAACAGTTCTATTATGAATTAAATTTTTAGCGAAATTTTACGCTTCAGATGCTTTGAAATAGCCAAGTAAAAAAGGAATATTGTAGAATAGCAGCAACATTTTCAATGTGGTATATGTAACAACCTGATGAGCAACAATTTACATCATGATTAAACCAAATACAGTCGAACCTAGTTAACGTGAATCTCAAAGGGGATAAAAAATGCGTTCATGTTATCAGTAGTTCATGCTATCAGTAACTAATCTTCATATAACAAAACCTAATATTCATTTTTGTGGGGATTGTGGAAACAGTTCATGTTAAAAGTAATTCACGTTAACAGTGTTCACGTTAACGAAGTTCGACTGTATCGATAAATTTCTTGGAATTCCGTGACTTTTTTCCAAGAATATAGAGTCAACAAAATTTTGCTAACTTACAACAAGCAAACACACAGATTTACAAAGAGAACTCTAAAGAGAACGGCTAAGATTTACAAAGAGAATTTTTGCATGTTCAGAACATATAAAAACTAGCTAGCGTAGATGGACTCTGCTCAGTTCCCCATCATACTTATGTTCTCGTAAATTTCTAGTGCGAGACATATTATAATCATGTTAAAAGAAATGAATTTGACCAAAGCTTGATACAGTGACAGAATGAAATCCCCGCTTAATAGGCTATTCACCGTTCACTTCGATACATTTAACTTATTCTAACCTATTAATTTATTTTATCAGGGTCAATTCCGTTGTTTAGTTTTCATGCTACTATTTCCAATGCAATAATCCTCAAAATTCATATTTATATGAAATATTTACAATTTCGCTATGTTGATAAAATCGTAAATTACGAATAATTTACGAAATTTACCTATTAGAATATTTGCATTCAGTCATGTTCAAACAAATATCATAAATATAATTTTGAAGTTGTTTAATGTATTTATGATCCTCAAAATGAACGTTTATGCTCAATTTTGCCTTATTCTGACATGCTAAGTAAATCGTAAATTCCAAATAGCTTACAAATTTTTTAAATTGAAAAAAATCATAGTCTATGATATTCATGCCAGTATCCTAAATAATATTTCGAAAGTGGTTTGACATCTTTACGATGGAAACATCCCTCAAGATTGACGTTTATGTGAAATTTTGCTCTATTCTGACATGTTAAGAAATTCGTAAATTTCCAATAACTTACGAAATTTTTATATTGGAAAATTCATAGTCATAAATATTCATGCCAGTGTTCTAAATAATATTTCAAAAGTAGTCTGACATCCATACGATGAAAATATCTCACAAACTTGACGTTTATGTGAAATTTCGCCTTATACTGCCATGTTAAGAAATTCGTAAATTTCCAGTAACTTGCGAACTTTTCAAAGTAGCATATTTATATTTACGGATGTTCATTCCGGCATCAAAACTGATATTTTAAAAGTAGTCTGACATTTTTACTGTAAAAAGTTTCCATTTAATGCACGTTTAAGTGAATTTTTGTCCTATTCTTCCATGTTAAGAAAATCGTAAATTTCTAATAACTTACTAAGTTTTTTAACCCGTTAGTTGTCGCTATAGATAGCGCCACCTATTACAGATTGCGTACTTTTTATTTAACTCTCAACAATAATTTTAAGAAGTGTTGTGATCGACGTTCCTTCGACTTTATTCGCGTTTTATGTATGTCAAATGCTACTTCTAAAACTTTTTGGTGGCTCTTGAATAAAAAAATCTGGCAACACTGAATTATGGGCGGCAAATCGAGCAACTAGCGACTACTAACGGGTTAATTCGAATGTTGCAAATGAATAGGATTCTTGCCAGTGTCGAAAGTAATATTTTAAAACTGATCTGACCTCTCTGCGACAATTTGTTCGTGAGATATCGTGTACACAGACTAACAAACTAACACACTAACACACTAACACACTAACAGACACCCTACAGACAGACACCATACAAATTTTATCATTTTCGGATTCTTCACACATGAAAACGTGTAAAAAAGTCAAAAATCCGAGGTCGAAAATTTTCACGATTACCTAAGTTCCCTATACCTATAGTATGATAAGGAACTAATATACAAATTAATCGAAAGGCCAGAATTTGAAATTTTTTCATGACTCATGACTCTGCTGCTTTTTTATGCAAATGCATGCTTTGTAAAAAAAAAAAAAAAAAAAAAAAAAAAAAAGGAAGAAAGAAAAAGAAAACAGGCATACGTGACAAATTTAAATACATGTTCAGCTAAGATATTAAACAGCTTATTTAGAACGCAGATTAAATCCATTTACAAATAAGCATTTGGAAAAGAATATTTGTTCCAAGAAAACAAATACTGTCAGATAAATTAATTTTGTTATTCATTCTGATTAATACACGAAATCTAATCAATTTCGTCACTAAAAACTCTCTTCAATTTTTGCTGACAGACAACATTGATTTTGTTCCTGGAAAAAGGAAACATTTCTTTTCTGGAAAAATTACTGCAGACTGTTAATTTAATTAACAATATATTATTGATTGCGGAATGGCAATAGCATTAAAAACAACTACATGATATGAAAAAATTTATATTAAAATATTTTATGATGCTATTTATACACAATGTGTAATTGATGTTTCATTGTATGAAGTAGTGTTTCTTTACATTGGTTTTACAGAGCAGATTTTTCTGAATCAATACGGTATAAATACCCTTTAAATTTATCGAAATATGAATTTGCATAATTATTTAGCTCATCTACTTTTCAGTTCTTTAACATCAGTTTAAAAACATATTATTACATAATATAATGCATTTGTGTACATTACCCCCAAAAATTCTTTTATTGAGGCATTTTTACTTATACGTAAATTAACACTAAAAATTTTGTGAAATATCATCCAAAGCTTTTATTGTGAAAACAAATATGCATTTGAATTCAATAAAATATAGGTAAATCCAGCTTAATAAATCTTCAAAAACTTAACTAAGTTAGGCAAAAAGCTCATTTTTTACCAATTTAAACTAAATTGTAAAATGTGCTCTTTCTCAACCTGTCAAATTTAATATCAATATTTAATCACCCTCTTTTAATATAAAGTTTATGTTGAATTGTTTCTCACTGTAAAGAAATATATACAAATATTTCCTGTAAAAGTTAAAAATTGCAACATTAGACAAGAAAAATGACAAAAATAATTATAAGATAATAACTTTTTATATACCATGTTTTTAAATTTTCTCTTGAATCACAACTAAAGAACTATATTTTCACTTTATCAATGCGTATAAAATTTTTAAAGTGATAATGATGTCAATTTTTGTGAGATGTATAATTTAACTTTTTACAATTTTTTACCGTTCACGTTTAATTAAATGTATTTTTTTTTAATGTCGAAAGAAAATGAATTCGTATTTTTTTTCAGCAATTAAATTATAGATAATATTTTTAATGGCTATTTTTAAAGCTATTGGAAGGTTATTATTTTCATATTTAAATTAATTAAAAGAAAACTAATCAAAAATTCGAAAATTGGGCTTCGGAGTATTGTGTTGTCATTGGGTTCTGAACTATTTTGAAAGTTTCAAATGTCTAGCTAGAAGGGAAGTTAGTTAAAAATTGATTGCAAGATTTGTACCGGACAAACAAATAAACAAACATACAAACAAACAAACAAGAATCGAAGTTAACAAAAACATTGTAATAACTGCTACGATTAAGTACGAGATGTCTGCAATACAGAAACCGATTAAACTTAAACGATTTAGATAACGTAATTATAAAATGTTTATAACGTGTTTATAACGTGTTTAACGTGTTTATATTTAGCAGATGAAACAATATATAATGATGAAAATTAGATTAAATATGGAATTGAACACCTGCACTTTTAAGAGTTTTTAAACAAGAAATAATAATCGTTAATCACATTCTAATAATTAAATATAACATGCATCTGACTTTATTTTCATTTTAAAGGGACCAGCAATAAATTAAATTTGCTAACGATCTCCTGATATATAAGTTATGATAAAATTAGAAAGAGATTGCTCAGTTTTGCTTATCGGTTTAATACAGTTTGAGTAAAAATTTTCACTTTGTCTTAAATAAATTGAAATTTTAATTTAATTTAATAAGTGAATAAATTAAATTAAAGTTAATTTTTTAAATAATTTTTTATTTTATTTTAAAAATAAATATTTTGTTATTCAAAAATGAAGTTATATATTTAAAATGTAATAAACATTAAGAGAACATGTATAATAATTTCCTTACACATGTTCTAAGAAATTCATTCAGGAATAAAAGTTACGAATGTAAAAAAAAAAAAAAAAGAAAAGAAAAGAAAAGAAAAAAGTGCATTTTAACCAAACGGAATTTAAAATTACGTTAAAAATTACTTTTTTTTTTATTATTCATATGTAAAAATACCACAGAAACTAAACTGAAATATCTAGTTTAATGGAAAAATTTTCTAAGACCATTAGAATATAAATAAAATGCCACTTACTTTAACGGGACAAGGACAAGAAATTTATTTTTGCTACCAATTATTCCACAAAATATATCAAGCTAAAAATTCTTTTTTAAGTGTTGTACAAGCACTCTAAAAAATTAATCACTTATGTAAAGTAGGGTTTTGGGGATTTATGTGACTGTCATTATTTATGAGTATTAATGTCACTCGACTTTATGTATATTCACGTTTGAAGATAAAATGTTTTGGAAACCATTAAATATTTCTTTTTTTTTTTTTTTATTTTTTTTTTTTTTAGACTGAAGAGTAAGTAATTTAACTTAAGTTTGTTCATATGAAATGATGTTCAATCTATCAATTTAATGGAAATGTTCCCGATTAGAAAAGTTAAATAATTTTATAGCGGTAAGATTGTAAAATGTTTTATTCATATATTATTATGTTATAACAATTTAAAATAATATAAAAGAACTTTTAATAGAAAAAAATAAATAATTAATAAAAATAATATATATATACATATATATATATATATATGTATATTTAAACCTTCAAAATGTCCTTTAGTATTTATGAAAGGAGTTAGAATTTATAATGATTTATATTTATTATAATTAATGTATTTATAATGTATAGTATGCAGTATATGTATATTTATGGATATAGATTTTATAATTATGATTATAGAAAGTATATAGTATAGATATTTAGAGTTATCACAGTTAGATGCTTTGCTAAATATAGTACAAAATCAGATGAAATGATGTTCCACCTATAAAATACTGAGGATATTTTTGTTTATAAAAGTAAAATGATTTTATAGTGGTAAGATTGCAAAATGTTTTCCCACACATTATTAAGCAAAAAGTTTATAAAAGTTAAATGATTTTATAGTGCTAATATTGCAAAAAAAAATTCGCACATATTATTAAGCAAAAATTTACAAAAGTTAAATGGTTTTATAGTGATAATATTGCAAAGTTTTGTTTTTTCCCTCTCATATTTAAGCAATAATTTAATATGAGATTTTTGAATGACAAAAAATAAATAAATAATGAAAATAATATTTTAAACCTCGAAATCTTCTTTTGGTAATTTATAAAAAGACTTAATTTATAGCTATTTACATTATTGTAGTTTTTTATAATTATAGTATTTAGTATATCATATAATTATTTATAGTTATTATGGTTAGATTTTATATTAAAAGTAATATAAAATCAAATGAAATTATGTTTACTCTATAATCTTAATGGGAATACTTTCAATTTTAAAAGTTAATTAAATTAACAGTGATAAGATTGTAAATGGTTTCGAGTTCATACATTATTCAGTTATTAGAAATTAAAATAAAGAATTTTCTTTCCAATAATATATATATACATATATATCTCTTCAAAACTTCTTTTGATATTTAAAAAAAGTTTTATTATGAGACCATGGAAATTATGGTTTTAAAGCCATTTTATTGCAATTCTTAAAAAAAAAAAAAAAATATTTTATAACTGCAGCAAAATATTTTTCAATTTATTGTATAGTTTAACATTGTCTTAAAAATGTCTTAGAAGTATTGTAAAAGTAATTTTATCATGAAGGTATGAAAATTATTGTTTTAAAGCCCTTTTATAGCAATTTTAAGAAAAATACTTTCATAGTTACAGCAAAATATATTTCAATTTATTATATGATTTGACGTTTTCTAAAAAAGTTTCAATTACATTTTATGATCATCATTTTTTCATTTCTATCAAATATTTGTGCTTTATAGTGGAGTATTCTTTAAGAACATCATTTCCATATTAGTTCTGCTCACAGAAAAAATTGTCACCATTGGTTTAATTTTCTATAAGAGACAGAATAAAAAAAATAAGAAAATTTATGTGGCATAAGCAAAAACACGTCCCATTTTACAAAATTTGTATTTTCACTATTAATAATAGCATATTAATTCAATAATCTTCTTTTGCATGCTGAAAAAATTCTCATTTACTTTCTAGAGTTTTTTAGAATTTCAATTAATATCCATTCGTAATTAACCCTTTCAGTCGCAGTGTTCCCGCTGATGAAACACCTAATTTTATTTCTCAAGTGCAAAAACTCACCCCGGAAATTTTTTAGCAAAAATTTACATTTGTAACATAGCAGAAAAGGCCCTTTTTTTAACGTGAAAATTAAAACTTTCTTCTATTTTAATTATATTCGTAATTTCCGGTGGCAGTGTAATTTAAATGATCTGAGTTACCTTGCGCCGCAAAGGGTTAAAATACTCCGGAATAAATTGAAATGTTGGGATCCATGCAACTTTTACGAGTTTTTGTTGTCGATAATGTTTACTTATAAAGTGATTTATTTATTAAATTAAATGTTATGTGAATTTAATAAGGTTTACTTACAGATGTTTCAAACGGAAAATTTCTCGAAAAGGAACAATGCTAATTTTTTATTTTTTAAATATTTATAATCAGCTGTGGGTCTAAAAGCCATTTTTAAAATCCGTTTAGTAATTTTTAAAATAAATTAAGTAGTGAACGTTAAAGGTTAAACAACTTTATACAAAAATCTTAATGAATTTTCAGCCCACGTATTAACTTATAAAGTGCTTAAAATTTCAGATTATTGATTTGTAATGGATATTCCTAACATACATTCAAATATAAAAACACACAGATATTTATATTACTATCATAATTTATTACTTTCTTCTACATATATAAAGTATTGAATTCTCGAAGTTGTGCGACCTCTGGTTATTTATGTTTTTATATATTTTAGGTGGTGGTTGGTGGTTGGTTTTTACGTCGCACTAATGCTGCGCAGATGGGCAATTGGCGACGGTTTGGGACACATCCCTAGAGGTGGTCCGGATACATGCCATCACAATTTTGATCCTCCGCGGAAGGGATGGTTCTCCCGTTTCGGTAACCATCAGAGGTATAATTTTTGATGGAAAAATGGAGGACTTTGCGGCCCCGACAGATTTTACGTGCACCAGCCACCATTAATGTACACGACGGTCTTTGGTCGGCTCGAGTACCGAACCCGCAATCTTCCAATTACGAGGTCGGCGCTCTACTGACTGGGCTACCGCGGCCCTACATATTTTAGGACGTCCTGAAGAGGACTTAAGGAAATCCCTGCCTGTCTGCGAATCTTTGGGTCTGGGACAGGGAAAAAAAAAAAGGATGTCAATTCTAATTGAAAAGCTGGTGCGCAAGATTTCATTTAAATATATATATTGTTGCACATTGACATTATTTAGTTGATATGAACTTTCGGTGCTAATCGCTAAACATGCTATACTGCAATGTCTTTCATTTAATACTAGGCTATATTTCATTTTCTATTGAGTATAAGTGAGCAAAACTCAATCAGTGAGAAGGACATTGTAAAACATTTCTCTAATTTAACGGCCCTCTTCACTTACCGTCGCCGGAAGCCCGAGCCAATGTTATTCTATGGGAAAATTTTCTTTACAAATAACTTTTTAACTAATACATATTTTTAAATTCTGTTTTCACATTCAGAAAATCCCCAACTCTTAAATTGACGGACCTTTTTTAAAAAATGTATTTTTTTAATTTTTAATATTTTATTTTGAACTTGCAAAATGAAAAAAAAAAATCACATATTGAAAATCCGTATTTTGCAGCTTCAAAATAAAATATAAAAAATTAAAAAATTATTTTTTTTGAAAAAGGTTCGTCAATTTAACATCTGAGAATTTTCAGAATGTGAAAACAGAATTTAAAAATATGTATTGGTTAATAAGTTATTTGTAAAGAAAAACTTCCCATAGAATAACATTAGTTTCGGCTTCCGGCGGCGGTGAGTGAAGAGGGCCCTTAATTGTATTGCTTATAGGCTATAGGCGGTACTGCCATGCTGCTATTTTCTCATGAACGGAAAGGCTGTATCTCATATTCTCCTTTGTAGTATACTCAGACTCTGTTGTTTACAATACTTGGACTCTATTTTTGGAAATATAGCTGCAGTCGTTCATTAGTTAAAAGTACAGGGTGATTATAATTAAAGTTACTATTTCAAAACGCTATGATTTTAAAACTACCCATCAGGGCGATTTGGTATTTTACCAGAGCAATCGTGAGGCAATGAAGATTTGTTTGGGGGAGGAAAAAGAAAAAAGTAGTTTCAACATGTTCCCATAGATGGCGTTGTCAGGTAATGTCAGGGGAAACGTCTAAATGGACTCATAAAACACAGGAATATTGTTAGCAACACAATGGGATAGCAGGAAACAATAGACTTCAAGGGTTTACTGCAATTTTTTTTAGCAAAAAGACAAGAATACGTGTTTACAGCGGAAACAGTCATAGTGGAAAGAGAAAAAGAGGAGCTTCATGAAACAAATACTTTACGGATAATTAACGGCACATTTTAAATCTATTTTTTTTTTCTTTTGCCAAACAAAATTTCATTGCCTCACGATTGCTCTGGTAAAATATCAAATCGTTCTGATGGATAGTTTTAAAATTACAGCATTTTGAAATCGTAACTTATTATGATTACTACTTATGATACAGGGTGATTATAATTAATCACCCTGTATTCGAACGGACAGTAATAGACACATTATACCATGCAGGTATCTGTTTTATACTTTTAGTAGTATATTTATTAGAAGTATACAAAATGGTTATACATATATTAATAATCCATTTTTTAGAAGTATTAAATGTGAGTAGGTTTTAAATTAATAAAAAATAATCTTTTTTCTTTCACATTTATAATATACGTTGTAATTCCTAACCCTATGAAACATAAATTTCATTTCATGAGCTGTATGAAAATAAATCGAATAAAGCCTGGAGTAAGCAAAAAGAATTCTCAGTATCGGTTGTAACCTGACAAAAACAATTATTGCTCAAGGGAGTTGGGAGCAAAATCATTTTTGTTGATTTCAAGGATGTCATTTTTAAAAATATCTGGAGTGACGCCTCTGTACTTTCCGAATATTTAGTAATTAGTGGTTGCTTAAATAATAATAATAATAAACAAATAAATAAAAAGGTGTCATTGAATAAACGAGAAAATCATATTAGGGGGTATTAATATTTTTTTTATATTATATTTGTACATTTTTTAATTATTAAACCACGTAATTAACCATTTCTATGAAAGAAGTATTAAGAATAAGCTTGACATATCAAAATTTATCTTTTTCATGCTTTAAAAAAATAAAATCGAGTTACTAAAGCGTTACTAAAAGTTAATTAAGCGAACTTTAAACAGTTTAAACCCACAGACAGCGGTTTAGAAAAATTCGATTTTGTGTACCGGTAAAAAAATACTAATCCTACAATTAGGTAAATATGCATGGTTTTAGCGGTAATAACTTATAACGGGCCTATCAATATATATCTTAATCATATATAAAGTTTAGAGGCTATTGTAATGTAAACATTTTGAATGAATTATTCATAATGATGAAGAAAGTTTTCTGCGTGTTTTACCTTAAAAAAAAATCTAAACTTGACCTCAGAAAATCTAGAAATTCCGCGATGGTAACTTATAAACTACCTACAAACTTCCAGCTTAATCGAATCAGGCGTTTGGACGCTATTACACTTTAAATAATTTTAATCCATAAGCCATAGTGATAGAGAATTTTTCCTTATATTCCTGTGACAAAAAAAAAAAAAAAAAAAAAAAAGATAAACTATAAGTGAATTATCAAAATGTATAAAGATTATGAGACTGTGATCCAGAAAATAACCACCGACTTTTTGATCAAACGAATATAGATGCTATCGCACTTTAAAACGTTTAGTCTATGTGCCATAATGATAAAGATTTTGTCTTTGTGCCACTATAAAATACTATACATGCTAGACTCATCAAATTTTGTACATTACGTGCGATGGCGACCTATATCATACCTACCAACTTTCAGCTTAATCGATGAAAGCGATTAGATACCATTGTGTTTGCACATATACACACATACACATATACACACTTCACTGCAAAAATAGCAACTATAAGCTCATGAGACTCCAAAACGTATCGATAAATCAAAATATCGTAGTCAATTTTTTTCGTGATTATAATATTTTCCTTACATAAAGATTGATCGGAATCCAAAAATAGCACTAAAAATTTTTTATTAAGTAAGCATTGTATTGTTGTTGTTATTGTTGTCGTATGCCACTCGGAAATTCCGAGACACGGTAGTAGAACTACCGGATTTTTTAAGGCATGAGGGGTGCGCCTTCCGTTATTAGGAGCGCCTCATAGGGAGGAAGTACGAATTTTAGCTCCAGAAGCTGGTGAAAGATGGCAGCACCAGCCAAACAACAGGAACTCGAATTTTGATCCGGATCAGAGAGAGTTAAACCCATGTTCCGGTACCCCCAGAGGTATAATTTTTTATGGGAACTTGAAGGACTTTGCGACCACGACGGAATTTAACGTGCACCAGTCGCCATTAGCGTACACGAAGGTCTTCGGCCGGCTCGAGGACCGAACCCGCAATCTTTCGATCACGAACTCGTTGCTCTTACCGACCAGGCTACCGCGGCCACAAGCATTGTATTTCCCGCCATATATGTTATATTTATTCTGTCTAAGTAATTTCCTTCTAAATTATAAACTAATTAATGTGGTTTTATTGGAAACAAATATATATATATATATTTTAAATATGAAATTTAATGTCATTCAGTTTATCATGCATATTTTATACTTATAATTTGAAGGGTGACTGAAAATACTCATTTCAATAAAGTCTGAAAACTTCTGAACCATCAATAAAATCTATAAATATTGTCGATTATTCAATAAAAATCACTACTTTCTCCGCCTTGTCGGAAAGAAAAAAATACTAAAACATAGATTTTTAAATTGACTAATAAATTTTGAATAAAATAAAATTTCTTTTTTTAATTTAAACTTCTTAAAGCTTAAAGCTAATATATTTTTAATACCAACGTTTTATATTTCAGATTTTAGAAAATTATTTTTACTTTTATGAAACAAATGTATTTTTAACATTATTAAACTCATAAGAACTTTGTTACATTGTTGAAAGTTATTCTATTTTGCATATCGATTTTCTTTGTTACATCATTAATCTTGCAGTTAAATGAAATGTCACAATATTTTGAAAAAAAAAATAAATAGTTGGGAGAAAAAATTATCAAACTTTTCACGAAAATGCAATGCAATGGTTAGCAATCAATATTAAGTAAACGGATAGACTAACACAAGAATATTTTAAAAGATATTTATGACGGAATTTCTTTTCATCCAAAGGAACAGAAAAAAGTTATGGAAATCTTATTACACAGACTTGTAAAGCTGGGCAAATAATTATAGAAAATAAAACATAATGTTTCACTAAGCTAAAAATATGTATACATGCGTAATTAAACACATTTGTAAAGCTTGACATACAATGCGTCCCAAAAGTTTATAGACAACGAGTTTTTTTTTTTTTTTTTTTTTTTTTTTTTTTTACAATTGTAAAAGATGAATAAAAATTTCAGAATCATTTTTTATTATATGTAATTTAAAGAAAATAATAATACTATTCAAAAATAATATCTTACAATCACAGACATTGTGATAGAAACTAAAAATGAAAATTTACTGTTCTAAAAGTTTATAGACAACTTATTTTTTTTTTCTTTTACATTCAAATTTTTGAGACATTTTCCCTAATCACTTCAAAATCTCGATCAGGCATGCTCAAAACAACAGTTTCTGGCTTTAGAGAAAAACCAACTTCTTTCAATTTGCAGCTTTAGATCTTGAATTCTTGCAAATTGATGCCCATTAGCATATACGTCTCTAGATAATATTCGCTAAAAGTTCTCGACTGAGTTCATGTGAAGACTTAGGGCTGGCCAGTCCATAACATTTACTTGGTTTTATTTAAACCATTGCATTGTAAAGTTTGACACGTGAATGAAGCAATTGTCCTGCTAATATGTGCATTCATTCCCTCCTAGCAACTTTCCAAATGAAAGTAACTGTACTTATAAAATTTTCTGGTAATCTTTGGAACATTTACGACCGTTTAAAAAAACAATATCGGTAGTTCCATTAAAGGAAAATGTTCCCCACAACATCAATGAACCCCCTCCTTGTTGTCTGCTGAAAAAAGTTTGTGGTACCTTGCGAATATCGTACCAGTAATATGCCCAACTACCCCGGCCGTCTAATTTGAACTTATTTTCATCACTAAACAGAACATTCAACCGTTCATTTGTTCAATTCATAGGATTTCGACCCCGCTGATCACGAGCGTCTTTATGTCATTTTGTCAATTTTGGTGGACGACGCATTTTGCGATAAACAAGAAATTTACTTACCTGCATCCGTCAATGCACCGTAGATTTTGATACTAGAATTGTCACCTTCCTAGAAATTGACCATACAGACAGATTCTGAATGGGCTCTTCCCACCTGACGTCAGAGGTCACATGATAAAGGAAAAACAAATAGCAGACGAAGTCTTGTTTATCTATAGCGATTGCTGAAATAGCGTATTTTCTATTCTTATTTTTGATCAATCGTATTTAATCTGTGTTATTTTTTCATACATCATCATTTTTAATCCATTTTATATCATTATTCATCATCTTTTGTTTGCTGTATACATTTACAATCATCATTTATTTTATATTTATTATTGATGCTCATGAAGAACATGTTAAATACTCTGATTTTTGGTACTTAAATCAGTGACAGTGCAATATCGTACTACGTAAATCCATTTAGACCAGTAACTAAGTTAATTAACTTGTTGTAACACCTTTATGCAATTAAATTAAATGAAAACATTTTAAAATTTCAAATTATAATCCATAAACATCCCACAAGAACAACCTATTATTTATTGCTAGATCAGTTAATGTTATAGTTACACTACAACATGCAAAAATCGATTCTTACAGGTAAATATAAATAAACACATAAAGTGTTTTTTTTTTTTAAATCATTAAATTTACAAATACAATTATTCCACTGTTTACAGATGCACAATATCACTTTTATTTTATTTTATATTAAATATTAACATTTTTGTTCTTAAGAACAATATTTAATTGAATTCGATTCTCAGAATTCGATTATTCGTTTTCCTCTATCACATGATTGAGCAGACGAAACTGGGAAGTGTCCATTGAAACGAATCTGAAAATCTCTCTGTCTTGCCGTTTAGTTGTTTTCTTTGGTCTCCCAGAACGTGATTTTGTTTCAAAATTGTTAGTTTTTGACAAAATTTGGTAAATACCAGCCCTGGTGCGTCCAATTTTTCTTGCAATCTCCACTATTTTCATTCCACGAGCTTTCAAACGATAAATTTGCAAAATTTCATTTTTCGAAAACTGCACGTTGCGAGGTATCTTTACAATCAGTCGATAAAATGAAGACGCCTTAGCTTTTATTAAGGCTCCTATATATACGAGCTGGCGCATCAGGCATTTTGTTGCCTTAGGGTTGCCACATGTTCCCAGCGCGTTTCTCTGATAAACAAACGACAAACTTTTTTTTTTAATCGTCTTACGTTACATTAGAGTAACTTGTTTTATTATATTTCATAATTTTATCTACGTAAACTATGACATGGAAGTTTGTTTAGCGATAAACTGCTATAATCATTCAAGAAGTGAATTTGGCGACATTTTGTACAAGAAACAGAAACCGCCCTAACAACACATCTTACCCCAGTACATCCATAGGCTATCCTCTGAATAAAATGACATCCTGAGAATGTACTGTGAAAAAAATGTGTTTTTAGAAATATTATTGTTGCTTATTGCTCTTATCTTGACCGGATTAGCTTCAGATGAAGATTTCTTAAAATCATTAGGAAAGCGATATGGACGCCTAGCGGGAATGCTGTCCCCTTCGGAGGCAAAAAAATGGCGGTGATGTACCGGCCTATTATTTTATTTAGGGGCTCTAGCTTTTATCTCAGAAAATTACTGCATCACAAATACATGACCTCGGAAAATGCAAATTTGGAAATCAGTACTTCAATCAACTCTTAACACCGGTTGTCTATATCTTTTTGGGACAGCATTATTTTGTTTTTATTTTATATATATATAAATTCATGACTGTTTAAAGTTCTTTAAGTATATTATTAATTTTATTACGTCAATACATATTTGCATAATTTATCTCGTGTTTCTTTTCTCGTTTAATTCGCTCTTAAATACAAAAAATCGACTGTCTATAAACTTTTGGGATGAACTTTAATATAACTATATATAAAATAGTTTAGGTACTAAAGTAATGTAAAAGATAATTAATCTATAACTTTTAGGAATAAAAAAATTGTATGTATTTAATGAATTATTTTAAATTTAATGACTTCTGTTGTATTTAAAAAGAAATCCTCTGAATTAACATTTCTTTTAAATTAAGTTGTTTTATTATAAAAATAACTAAAATAAATTGCGTATTATTCAGAACTTTTTTTTTTTAATGAATCTTTATAAAATAATAATAATAATAATAATAATAACTAATAATAAAATTAATTATCCTTCAAGTTTTAGTGGGGAAATGTTTTTATGAATGATGTCATCATTCTGATGAAATAAATTAAAACATTTATCCTTTCTACTAATGTATTTATTTTTCCTAAATCATAGTAGAAAATAAAATATAGAAGTACACTATCTCATAAATGATTGTATATATGTAATTAAACATATTTGTAAAGCTTGACACTAAGTTACTATGTATGAAATAGCTTAGATATTAAATAAATGTAAAGGATAATTAATCTATAACCTTTAAGAAAAAAACATTGCATGTATGATTAACGGATTATTTTAAATTTAGTGATTAGTATTGTATTTTAAACAAATATTGTATTTAACATTTCTTTTAAATTAAGTTTTTTATTGCAATAATACCTAAAATAAATTGAGTGGTATTCTTGTATTTAATACACATAAGAACTATAGCTTTTTAGTACAATTTTTATACAAAAAATAATAAATGATAATAAGACTAATTAGCAAAAATAATACACGCTATGCATTAATGTAAGATATTTATAATTTAATTAACAAATGAAACATTCAACTTTTCCTATTTATAAAATTATAATTATCGTTGTATAAATGAATAGGAAAGTGGCATTGCAAAAATTTAAGTTAGTAGTTATTTAAAAAAGAAAACCATAGAAAACCATCTGTATTTTTTGTTTTCTCTTAGACAAAATGTGGTACACAAATTTATTATTAACTGTTATATTAAAAAAAAAAAAATCTGGCAAAATGTAAAATTAGTTATCTTTTAATATCTGACATTTTATGTTTGATAAACCTTCGTTATTGTTCCCGTTTTCAACATAGAACCTTCAAGAATTTCTTATCTGATGCGACACAATTAAAATTAAAATTACAATTTCAATACCCTCTTTTTGTAAAATATGATTGGTAGCGTAGATAGTCATATTAAGTATAATGGATCGTGAAATAATGGAAGTTGTTGTCTTAACAATAGAATGATAATTAAATTCTTTATTATTGAATTTAAAGTGAGTTCAAATATATAACATTTGATTTACACGTACATAAATATATTGGAACAAAAAACATAACTATTATAATTAAAAAAAAAAAAAAACGTGTGTTGCCACATACAAGATCGAAACAACCAGGTTACATTAAATGCTACTAATTCACGGAAAAGATACAATGGTTATCACGATAGATAGTTTTGTATATCCGTGTCAAGCAAATGGTATTTTATGCAAATAATGTACCACAGTTTGTCTGTTACTTTTATAACAGTTTTGGTATAACCAAAAGTGATTTTGCTTTGTTAAGGTTTTTACAAAAATCATTCATAAAAGAAAAAAAAAGTATTTAACTTTTCATTTTTAATTTATTTCTGAGAAATTTTGTGCACAGTGATAAATGCTTAGTAATAAATAAATACTTCTTCTGTATTGTTAAGCAATTTTCCTAATGTTTATATTCCCATTTATCTAGGAAAAAATAAACCTCATTTCACGAGCTACTATAAAATATGTTTTCTAATGCCTTAAGTAAGAAAAGAAACTCTTCACTAACGGTTATAATCTGACAAAAACAATCACAACCAAAGGGAGTTATAAACTTAATCATGTTTGTTGCTTTCAAATATGTCATTTTTTCTAACATTGATAAAACTTACATTATAACTTAAAAAAATTTTTTGTCATATGCATTTATTACCTTTATTCTGTGTGAATAATGTACCTGTAATTTATTATATAATTTAAGTTGTTAACCTTAGGAATTAGAATATTTTTATTTTAAAATAGTTTTAGTTTATTTTAATTTACAATTTATATTTATAATATGAGTTTAAATTGTTTCTAAAAGTTTCCTAAATTACACAAAAAAAAAAAAAATTCTTACGCAATAAATATCAATGTTTTGTCACAAAATTATTAATTTTCCCACCTTATCAGAAAGAAAAAATTTATATAAATGTACAGTAGATTCCCGTAAATCGTGAGGGATATGTTCAGCGCAATGTGAAATCGAGTTATACGAGACCTGTGCAATTCAAGCAAGTTCAAACAAGACACGCTCTCTAGCTTTCTTTGAAAAAATATTTTACTCAAAAAAAAAAAAAAAAAAAAAAAAAAAAAGAAAAAGTTTTTGTGTATTTATGTTTGACTCTTTATATGAAGCTAGCGCATATATAAACGTCAGTGGCATTTACCGTTTCGAATGTTAACGAAAAAATTCCAGTAATTGAATCAGGAATTTGTTAAATAATACGACATTTCAAAGTATTAGTAAAGGTGAAACTTGTTCTTTAAAAGAGAAACGATTTGAAAAGGAATATCATTTTTCTTAAACATTAAATAACTTTTCCTTGTTTATTCCAGTCAATTTATTTTTTTAAACCTTGCTATCCATATTTTTGTATGTTTTATATTGTAGGTTTGTAGGCCTCAAATTTTAAAAGGAACGTTTTATAAAAACATTTTATAGCGGGACTTACTGTTCTAAATATAAACATACCAAACATAAATAGATTAATAATTTTTTCTTAAATATTAAACAATTTTCTCACTTTTTTATCATTATTTATTTATTTATTTATTCAAATTATGCTATTGTATTTGAATATTGTAGGAATCATACGCCTCAAGTTATTTAAATTTTCGTAACCAAATTAGCTATTCGTATAAAATAAACTATGAAAAATTTTAATTCATGAACTGTATTATCCCCCCCCCCTCCTCAAAAAAAAAAAAAAAAAATGAAAATGAAAATTATACATTACGGCTTGTACGCCTTATGTGTATCAAATATTTGATTAAACATGTGAAAAAGTTAAATTTATTTTACGTATTATAGGGGAATAGTTATCACGCTCTATGAGTACTAGCCGCATTTTTTCGTCGCGTTTTACGAATTCGCGCTTTATGGGAGGGCGTTATACGGGACTCCACTGAGTAATTTATGATCTAATTTTCGAATAAAACTTTAATAAAATTTATCATTAGTTTTAAAACTGTTGAAAGAAATATCTTTCTAATGTGGAAGTTGTGTTTCAACATTTCAGAATTGATTTTCCTGTTATATCATTAATTTTTCACTTAAAATCACAAATATATATATATATATATATATATATATATATATATATATATATATTTCGGAGGGGGGGTGAGCAGAGAGACAGTTAAAAAAATTTACAATACTTTTACAAAGAAATTTTAAATTAAGACAAAATAAATTCGATAAACCAACACAAACACACAGTCGGCAGTAAAAGTGTCCAAGCACTAGCCAGTAATTTCGATTTAAAAAATATACACTATAACTGTTTTGTTAAATAAATCCTTGTCGAATCCTGTTCTTAGGCTGACTAAGAATATGACACTCGACAAGGGTTTATTTAACAAAACACGATTAATTGTACTTTTTTAGACAGGGATTATTGCTACAACTTGGGTACTTTTGCTGCCGACTGTATATATATATATATATATATTAGTTTTCAATTTGTTATTATGTATAAGCGACTTTGTGCTTGACAATTTATGTACAGTAATAAGAAAAAAGACAAATTTTTTTCTGCTGAATATTTGTTTTATGCACCATAATTCCCTTTATTTAAGAGAGATATACTTCTTATTATGAGCTATGGGAAAATAAATCTTATTGTGTCTTTAGTATGAAAAGCTCTAACAGTTATATTCGACGTAAACAATCAAACCGAAAGAAGAATCAAACTCAATCATGTTACTTGCACCCAAATAACATCATACTTTGCGGAACTTGACATCCCATATATCAAATTAGGTTTTATTGGAACAGCTTTGAGCTATTCATCTTACAGTTATGTATCATTTATACTACGTACATAATATGCTTTAAATTTGCCATTTAATTTGAATGTTTACATTAGAAACCAGTTTTTTTTTTTTTTTTTTTAAATAATTTGAATTGTTTTATTTCAATTTATCATCTATATTTTATATTTAGGATATCATCGATGACTGATCTGTTTAAATCACTTCTGAACATTTCTAAACGACCAACAGAAACTATCCTTACGAAATAAATGTTAATGATTTGTACGAAAAGTTAATAACTTCCCCATCTTATCATAATGAAAAATTGCATATAAATGTATAACTTTTTATCTGTCTAATAAATTTTTTCATCAAATTCCTCCCTCACAAATTTTAAAACTACTTTAATAAAACTGTTTTCTATACCTACGTTTTGGTTATCACATTTCATGCATTTTGTTTTTCAAATTTCTTATTAAAAAAGGAAAAAAAAAAAAAAAATGCATGATTAACTTATTTGAAAAATGACGAAATTTCTTACAACGTGAAACTTTATTTTTTTTTCCGCTCATTGATTTTCATGTGACATCGTTAATCATTCATTTAAATGCGCAACTGAAATTTTTTCGGGAAAAAAAAAAAAAAAAAAAAAGTGTTTAAAAATACTTATACACAATTCCACAAAAAAAAAAAAAAAAAAAAAAAACGTGATATTTTGCATTCAAGGGTAATTAAAATCAATAGACTAACGCAAAAATACAGTAAAAAACATATAGTTTTTTTTTTTCTCTTTTAGCTAAAGAAAATAAAGCAAATGTTTATTTTCATAGATTATGACACGATCATTAAATACAATTGTAATTCAGAGCAAAATATTACACAAAATATAATAAAGTGTTGCACTATGACAAAAGAAAAATATATGAGTCCATGCTGAAAAAATGAAACTATTAAAAATTAGAAAAATAATTAATTAATCTCTAACAAAGAAACGTTCTTAAGCTAAACTCATAGAATTCAACGATAAAATTACAGGTGATAGTAGATGGCTCAAAATATCTACGGTGAAAAAATTAGCTGATTAATTGCAACGGAAAAGCGGTAAAAAATTTAATAAAAGACAACATATGGTACCATACTTGCCGAGGACGGAGAGAAAAGCGCCAAGTTCTTAAATGAACTGCCCATGTGTGAATTACATTTTCTTAAAAACGCCAGTTTTCAAGAACTCTAAGTCGTCAATTGATGCTAACTGGAAGGTTCTGGTAACCCAGATTCAATTTACAATATCGTTCTATACCTTTCTTAATGACCTTAAGCAGATAATTTGCAGAATATAAATTTCCTGTAAGTTCTTCTAACACCTGTACCAATTTCATCGAATTCTATGAGTATAGCTAAAGTTCCTTGTAAGCTATTTTCTTTTTTCTTTTCTTTTTCTTTTCTTTTTTTTTTTTTTTTTTTTTTTTTTGTCTTTTAATAACAATGTTTGATTGAAGATGGAATGAAATAATTTGGGTAATATTTTTTATATAATGCATGGCTAGAAAAGAAACAGAGCTTTTAATACATTCGTGACCGCTGGCATGTTCAGGCCATTTGAAAATCTGTAACTCCGCCAGTGGGCGTTTCTTTAGATTACATAGGTTACATTATATTTCAACATTATACCCAATATTCACATTTATGCAATCAATGCAATCTGGATGCGAATACTTTGATTAGAAAGATTATAATCATGACATATATTAATTTATATTTTCAATGTGAAAAAGGAAAAGATTGATTTAAAATAATGTAATATAAAAGAATAATGCTCACAGGTGGAGCTTACTGTCAAAATGACAAAAACATGCGGTCGCGAAAGTGTTAATAGAACCTCAGTCGGGGAAAAAAATCAGTTCTAATATTTTTAAAATTCACTGGAACAAACATTTTGTGATGATGCCATTTTTTTTATTTTGACACAACTTTTTCAGCTATTTCACTGAATTTATCTTTTCTGAGAATACAGTGGAAGGGAATTAAGGGAAATATAGTATTAAATTTGTCAAATATAAATAAATAAAAAAGTTAATAAAATTATAAAACTTAAAAAAATACTACACATTTTTACTTTCCGAACACTATAGTGAGGAAAGTATTGTAATCATGTCAAAAATCCGAATTCGAGATTTTGATGTTTCTATACGTTTCGAGGTCCAAAGTCCGTTTTCACTATTTTTACGATGATGTATGTATGTGTGTGTATGTATGTGTGTGTGTATGTGTGTGTGTATGTATGTGTGTGTATGTATGTGTGTGTGTATGTGTGTGTATGTATGTGTATGTGTGTGTATGTCTGTGAGTGAACACGCTAGCGTCTAAACGCTTTGTTAAAATAAGCTGAAAGTTGGTGCGCATATTGTAAGTCACCATAGTACGAACCCTATAGATTTTGGTGAATCTAGCACTTATAGTTTTTTTACAGGGACACAAAGAAAAATTCTTTATCTTTATGGTCTATGGGACCAAAATATTAAAAGTGCGATAGCATCTAAACGCCTTACTCAGTTAAGCAAAAAATTTATACACATATTATAGGTCACAGTTACTCAATCTGTATAGAGTTTGGAGAATCTGGCACTTACAGTTTTTTTACAGGGGTACAAAGAAAAAATCTTTATCATTATGGCCTATGGGGCCAAATTTTTAAAAGTGCGATAGCGTCTAAACGCTTATTTAATCTGAACAAAAAATTTGTACACATGTTATAGGTCACAGTTGCACGAACTGTATAGATTTTGGTGAATTTAGCACTTACAGTTTTTTTACAGGGTCACAAAGAAAAATTCTGTATCATTATGGCGTGTGCGACAAATTTTTACTTTCTTCTATATACAATAGAAGAAAGTATTGGATTCGTAAAAATTTTCGACCTCGGGTTTTTGATGGATTTACACGTTTTGAGAAGTGTAGAACACGATTTGACCATTTTTAGAAAATGTCTGTCTGTTTGTGTGTCAGTCTCTGTGTGTGTGTGACAAACTTTTGTGGCACCTGTATCTCAGGAACTACTGCACAGAATTTCATACAAAATTGGTATGTAGTTGCACCTTGACATAAATAAGTGCCTATCAACTTTTAGTAAAAATTGTCTTACAGGTTGCGTTTCCATCCCGTTTTTTCTAAATTTTTAACATGGTAGTATAGTACAAATTTTTGTATAAATGTGCATAAAGAGAATTATTTTTTAATAATCATTATGAAATTTACCAGAATTATTTATAATAGAGATCGTCAACTGGGAAAAATTTTTTGTATGTGTAGGAGCCTCGCCTTCTCCCCCCCTCCTGGGGGGGGGGGTGAATTCCCCCATCGAGGGGTGTAAATTTTCATGATGGGTATCTTTCAAAAGAGCTCGCCAGTACCTTTAAAACGAATCTTTGAAAAATAGATCTGCGATAAATTAAAATGAAGTTATCGATTTTTTTTTCATTTTTAACCCTTTGCGGAGCAAGACATTTCGCATCATTTAAATTATACTGCCACCGGAATTAGTGAACTAAATTAAACTAAAAGAAATTTTAAATTTTAAGGTTAAAAAAACCGGCCTTTTCTGATATGTTATAAACGTAAATTTTTGCTAAAAAATTTCCGCGATGAATTTTTGCAGCTGGATCTTAAATTTTGCGTCCTCGCAGCGAGGACACCGCGCGTTAAGGGGTTAACAAATATATATATATATATACATATATATATATATATTTAAATGTAATATTGACAATAAAATTAACTTTTTTTTTTATATTTAGTGTTATACTACTTCTCTAATATGGAAATCATCTGCATTATCATAGAAGATAATTTTTTTAAATAATAATTTTAATAAATTATTTTTACTGAGTGAATTTGTATAGGAAAATATAGAAGAAAGTCATGTGGTGTCCACAATATACTAGTTAAAAGTGCGATAGCATCTAAATGCCTTATTCAATTGAGCTGAAAATTTATATGAATATTATAAATCACTGTTGCTCTAACTGTAAGCATTTTGGTGACTCTAGCATTTATAGGTTTTTTACAGGGACACAACGAAAATTCTTTATCATTATGATCTATGGGCTCAAAGTTCAGTAGCGTTAAATAAAACATCGTGTAATATATGGAGAAAAATACTCAAACACTTTATTGTGGTTTTATCTCTTTTGTTTGTTTAACAACTCCTCTTTCTTTACTTTATCTACAAAACTGTTAATTACTCAATTTTCGGAAAGTCGAGTTGAGTCACTCCAGATTTTTTTAGTTAATTTCATACAAAAAAGTTTCTTTTATTCTGATGACTCTAAATAATTGAAAATAGTTTTAAAACTTTGGGTAACGAGGGTTTTTTTTTTTTTATTCTTCTGTGAAATATTTTTTTTTTCCAATTCGAGATAAATTTTTGTTTTAACTTTAAATTTAATTTTGCTGATTTTTTTTTTTTTTTTTTTTTTTTTTTTATATATATATATATAAATCTGGTGATAAAAGATTCTTGGTTATATTCTTGGTATTGGCAGTTTTTTAAAACTGAAATGTTTTTTAAATTAACAATTTTCAAATTTGGAAAGAAAGGAGAAAAATTGAAATTGTGATAATATTTATAATTAGAAAAAATATATAAAATGTTAAAGTAACTGATAATAAGGATAACTCCAAAAAATAATAGAAATACTCAAGTTCATTACACGTAAACCGTCATCATGTTAAGTTTCTAATAAGTTGAATTTTCTAAGCCTAGTTTTCCCGCTTATATAGAGATTAGAAATCGGAACAGAAACAATTAGGCAGAAAATTTTCTGAAGTTATATTTGACTTTCACTATGTGTGAAACGTGAAGATATCGCAAAAATATTTTGATTCTGTGAAATTTTCATACAAAAGTTTGATTTTATTAATATAGACTGCAGTTTGAAAAATTTATCAAATTGTGTGAGATTTCCTCAAAGGAGTTTACTTAAAATACACGTTAAATTCCAAATACAGAAAATACACCGTTAAAATTCCACATTATTCTAACTGTCAAGTAGACAGCAATTCAATCTAATTTAAGTGCAAAAATCGTCTACAATACTCATATATATATACATATATTAAATTCAAAATGAATGCCAAAATAATTTAATTTGTGCAAAATAGGCGCTAAAAGCAGCTGTGAATTTATATACAAAAATAAATGAAAAGGTTTTTTAATATGAAAAGTGAAAAAATTAAACACTCAAAACAAGTAATTTAACAGTGTTAATAAATAAGAAAAGGGGTTCATTTCAACATTATATAAGCCAAATCTTAATAATGCTGTGTTTTTTTCATCAGCAGGGGGGAACACAGCCATTAAAAAAACATGTAAAAATAACAGGTTTCTGAAGATATGCCAAGCTAGAACACTCAAAATTATATGTCAAAAAGAATAAATTAGTAAACTTGAATTTATAAAAACTGAAATATGATTTATTTGGAAAACATTTTAATTTTAAATTTAATTTCAATAATTGATAAAAAAAGGAGATATAATATTAGGAGTTCATGATATTTAAGAAATTCTCAATATGAATTTACAAAATGAAAATGCTAGCAGCAAGGACATACCCTCACCCTAACTTGCTAAAGAAAAGTTGAAAAAACTCATCACCTGCTAAAGTCAACATTGGCAAAAATTGTAGTCCTGGCCTATAAACTTAATAAAACTTGAAATTCTTCTTCCGTGCCCATAGATATCCAATTCATTTCAAGGTCTGGTAGTACACTATATCACCATTCATCCGTCGTCAGCCTTCCTAAAAAATAAACAAAACATTACCAAAACATTCTGGGTTTTATAAAAGGGTATATATATATATATATATATATATATATATATATATATATATAAACATTCGACAGAAAAAAATTACGTACTTTGTAAATATGTATTAATTAAAGACTTTTTATTCAGTTGCTGCTCCCTTCCCCTCGTTTCTTTATTTAGAAAAATAACTAAGTTTTCAATCAGACAAACTCTAAAACATTTTTGTGAAACGTTTATTTCTGATTACTTTGTTCAGTATTTACTTTGTGTAATCAATGCTTACGTTATTTTTTTCCATATAATGAAATAATTTAGTTTCATTGGCATCTAGATTTGCAAAAGAAATATTTTTCCTGAACCAAAGGAGAAAACTACAGTTTCATTGTCTTTTCCTTATTATTTTTTTTTCTGGTTCATTTTAGACACTTTTGATTACAGATCGTTACACATTCTTACGGCAGACGATTGAGCAAACGATTTTCATTTCAAACAACCTACCAGAATTTTTTTATTGAGTTTTTATGTCAAGAATAAATGATGTAATCAAGAAAACTGCCGTATAAAAAATTTTGTGTTATTTTAATAGATGTTTTCCGTGGTTGATTAAACGAAAGTGGAAAGTAAATACTTATTTCAATAAGATAAAAACTCTTTTTCTTTTCTTCACGATAAATTAAAATAAATAAATCGGTTGTATTATTTTATGTTTTATTTATTTATTGTAATTTTTAAACAAAATAACTTGAAAAAAAAAATTATTTCTGTTTATTCCTGACAATGTTTTTATTAGATAGACGATAATAAAAAAACCTTTAAAAATTGCAAAAAGCAATTGTTTCAAATACGTATATTGTGAAAATTAGTTTGTTTCAATAATAAAGTTCACTTACAAAATAATGGTTATAAAATTTACATGCATTATTATAATATTTGAAATCGTTACTATAATTCAAAAACGTTAAAAAAAAAAAAAAAAAAAAAAATTATATTTTTTAATTTAATCAATATATTGTTACGAATTTGCAAAAAATTGTAGTTATTTTCCTGTAAATTCATTCAGTAGGTTATAAAATAATAATTTTTTTTCCATATGTGGTTTGTTTTCGCTTTACAATAGCTCGTTTCCCGTTAAAAACATGTTAAAAAACTTCATCAAGGCAGGAAAGGGCCTTCGCGCAAAATTTGGCGAATTTTTTGGTTCTTGGAGACTTTTTTTGGCGACCTGGGCGAAAATATACTTATTATCGTTATACCAAATATCTATGCTCTAACTTAAATATTCTGCGAGTTACCAGAACATTCTGGGTTTTATAGAAGGGTATAAAAGGAAGCCTAATGCGTCCAAACAGGCTCGTTGTGTCTGTACATCTGTAACCAGGGCTCCAGGAATTTGAAAAACTGGTTACCATAAAATATTTCTGGTAGCCAATAAAAAGTATCCCCTCCGACTTTTTTTTTTTTTTTTAATTACTTGAATATAGAAATTAAAATTCCAAGCATAAAAAACAAATATTTACTACGCTAGAATGATACATCAGGAAAAAGTGTTTAAATTAAACATCATGATACTGACTTTATTATTTCCCAAACACATACACCATCGGTATTGATACATCATTACGCTGGCCGAAGATTCAGCATCAGGCTGCTAAACATGAGTAAACAGAAGAAGTATAAACCAATTCTCTAATGTTGCGCACTAATATAACATCGAGTTCTGAAACACGCATAAAGAAAAGTGGTATAAATCTTATGGTGTATTCATTCAACACAGTGTCTCAAGTTACGCAATGAACGGTATTTGTTTAACCATTGTACCTGTTTTTATATTTAACACCACATCAATTATAAAAGTATTCTAGTATTATATATATATATATATATATATGAGATAAAGGAATAATATTCATGCGTTTAAGATTAAATATTTTTCTTCATTTCTAAGGCTTTAAGTAATATTTTTTTCAATCACTGCAAATAAAATTCAATTCTAATTTAATTAAGACAAATTTAATAAAGTATCATAAATGTGGAAGATGAAATTATTTAATCTTTTCCTAAAGTAAAAATTAATTTAACACATAAAATTAATAAAATGAGTTTTTTCCTTTTCTTCACTGACAATACAAACATATTTCCCTTTTTCCTTAATATTTAGTAAAAGGTTTATTAACGTTTGTAATTCAAAATATACACAACCGATTTTATATAGCACCTCCAGAATATATGGTAGTGTCTTCGATAGCACTTGTAAGTCATATGCAATTTTCTTATTAATGAAAAGCCGTAGGTATTTTTCATAATATAAGTGAAGGAGTATTTTAAATGCATATATATTGCTCTTTGTAAACAATTAATTAAAATTTTTTGGTATTACATTTTACTTCAGACTTTACAAGTTAACTAAAATAGATTGTTCATGCTCATTAGACATGTCTTAAATAAATAATATATATTAAAAACTATATATATATTATACGTATATGCGTTTGCAAATGTTACATGCGCTATACCATGAGGAAAATTAAATAATATAGTTGTACAATAAAAATGATAAATAATAAATTTCTAAGCGATTTAGAGCATAATTTAGGATAACAGACAGTTTTGTTTTCGAGTCTGTTTTTTAAAAGTTATTTATAGTACACAAAATAGAATTAAGCAAGATAAAAGTTGTTGAAGCGACTTGAATCATCCGAAATCATAATTTCAGTGCAAAATAATTCTTCTTTCAAGATTAATTTTTTTTTTTTTAATTCTTTAAATTTCTGATTAGACGGATTTTTTTTTTTTAATTCTTTAAATTTTTGATTAGACGGATTTTTTTTTTTTTTTTTTAACAATTCAGATCTATAAGTAATCAACATTATTCATTAATTTTGATATATTTTAAAATTATTAATATCGCTTAATAGACTGTTAAATTACATTTAAATTATAAAAAAAAGATTAGTGTACATTTTTAATTTTAATGTTTAAATTCAAATTATTTTATTGGTATTTAATCTTCGTGTTTAAATCTGTTCATATTAAATATCTAACAGAAAACGATTTTTGTGTAATTAATATAAATGAATTTCATACACATTAAAATTTGCTGTAATAATAAAAAAAAATAATAATAAAAATTTCTTAAAAATCTTATCTTCGCTTCCTATAAGTTAATTTAGTGTAGCTTATTACGAAATACTACAAAGAATATATAGTTATAATTTTTTTTTTTTTTTTTTAGTTTATTTCAAATAAAATATATGACATAGAATATGATATTGGGGGACCATTAAAAAGGTTATAACTTTTCTTTTATAGGTACATTTCCTTTTCTCGTCGAACAATTAAGGTGAAATAGGTTAATATGAATTAGCTTAAAGATAAAACTTTAAGTTTAGCAGATAATAATCAAACTATTTAAGTTACTTTTAAATAATTCGTGTAAAGAAATGGGATTGACTACTATACTATCAGTCTTAAACTCAAATGAAAAACAAAAATATTCATTTTTTTTTTTTTTTTTTTTTTTTTTTTTAGCAAATGAATCAAATATACTTTTTTTCTATTCGATTTTTTTTTTTTAATTCGAGTATGATTCATATTAAATTTGAAAAAAAAAAAAAAAAAACGTTCTTCTTTCCACATAAAAAATAGTTAGTGGAAAAAATCCATTTTTTTCCTTCAATCCCTTTTATAACTTTTTAGATTAAAATTACAAATCATACTTTATTTAAAAAGAAAAATACAAGAACGCTAAATCATGCGGTACGCATTGATTATTTATCACTTCCCAAGTGTATAACTTTCAAAAACAATGGACAGACAGTAGTTCTGAAAGCATACAGACAGACTAATTGAATTTCTAATTATTCTTAAACATTGTTAGAAAGTGTTAAAAATGCTTAACACTAAAGAAAACATAGTCTTTATATTCCAATTACAGACCATAATGTATCAGGATAACAAAATCATATTCCACTCAAAATATTATTTTAGCATATTAAAAATCAAAGTCAATTTCTTTGCGACTTTTACAGTAGAATTACACTTGAACAACATATTTCAATTTCATTGAAATTTGTGTAAAACAAAGGAATTAAAATATAGTTCATAAAAATACCTCTCATGGAACACAATGCTTTGGAATACTTTTGGGTGACCCTGCACATAACCCAGAAGAGAAAATCACTCGATTTTCAGTTAGGAACAACCGTCAGTGAACTTGAATATCATGTATGAGCTACAAGAAATTCCATGAATATTTACGCGAGTTAGATAGACAGACAGACAAACCGAAGTCATTAACACTTTTCAACCTTATTAAAAAGTGTTAAAAACATTCAGAAAACGATAAAAACGACTATATAAAAACGAAATTTCAATACCAACAAATTTCTAATAATACCCATTAAGGTTACTGAATATTTTAGTGATGTTCTGTAAATCTAATGCTAATCATACAGTATTCTATAGAAAGTTTTTTTTTGGCATTTTATTTTTTTTTAAGATTTGTGCAAAGTAAAGTTCTTCAAATTTGGTTGATAGAAATATCTCTCATATAATGCACTGCTTAGGGATAATTTCTGGTGTCCTGTGTAAAAACCAGCGATGGTATTTATTCCAGTTTCAATGGGGAACATCCGATAGTGGACTTGAATAACATATTTCAATTTCATTAAGATTTGTGCAAAGTAAAGGTTTTAAAATATGGTTTATCTTTATAGTAATACCTCTCATAGAACACAATTCTTTGGAATAATTTCGGGTGTACCTGTACACAAACCAATAAAGGTATTCACTCCATTTTTAATAGGGAACACCCGATAGTAAACTTGAATAATATATATCAGGTTCAAGAAATTCCATTGATATTTACGGGACGTAGAGCGTGGACAGACAGACAGATAAGCCGAAGTCATAAACTCTTTTCAACCTTGTTGGAAAGTGTTAAAAGCACATTAAAAAATATATATTATAATAAAATTGTTGTATACATTAAAATTTTTACCATATATAGGAGATTTACAATTAATAAATTGTATTTATAGATTATGAGGTACGTTAACATATTTTAATATATTACAATATGCTATTAAGTTTCATTGAAGCAAATTTTTAACTTTAATTTTTAACTTATTTCGCCAATATTTATCTTTCCTGGTTGAATCTGTTTACATTAAATATTTAACAGTAAAAGTTTTTGATGGTAAGATATATATAGGTTAATTCTGTACTTCTTAAAAGGTGAAGCATTTTAAAAACATAATACGAATAAAAAAAAAAAAAAAAACTCATAACTCTAACTGTACTTTTTCTCCTTGTAAGTCAATTTATTGTAGTTTATCACGGACAACTATGCAAAACGTATAGTATATTTCTATTTCTTTTTTTAAGTTACTTTAAAATAAAATACGTAAACCAGAACAGCTTGGAGAACATTGAAGAGATTATAAATTTTTTGTATATTAATTTTCTTTTTCCTGGAAAAAGTAACGTAAAATTGGTTAAAGAGACAAAGCATTAAGTATAACAGATAATAAATAAATTATTAAAATTGCTTCTAAAAAGTTCACGGTCTTACATAGAGCACTTTTAAAAGACATTTTATAATAATGACTGAATATTTAATCTTGTTATGATGTGTTATGAATTTTTTGTAATTGTTGTGCTTGTATGTTTGACTCTGAGCAGGGCTAGTGTTCTAGCCGAAACGTCTGTCGTGTATTTTAATGTTTTTAATTAAAATGTATTTTTAAAGTTTTAAATTTTTGTGTTCATTAACTCATTTTAAATGTTACATTGGTTTTGAACAACATATTTCAATTTCATTGAAATTTGTGTAAAGTAAGGGAATTAAAATATAGTTCATAAAAATACCTCTCATAGAACACAATTGTTTGGAATAGTTTTGGCTGACCCTGCACATAACCCAGTACAGAAAATAAATCAATTTTCAATAGGAAACAACCGATAGTGAACTTGAATATCATATATAGGTTAGAAGAAATCCCATGAATATTTACGCGAGTTAGAGCGCGGATAGACAGACAGACAGACGGAGAGACCGACAGACAAACCGAAGCCATTAACACGTTTCAACCTTATTGGAAAGTGTTAAAAACATTCAGAAAACGATAAAAACGACTATATAAAAACGAAAATTCAATACCAACAAATTTCTAATAATACCCATTAATGTAACTGAATATTTTAGTGTGTGGTTGTAAAGCTAATGCTAATCATACTGTAATTTATGGAAAGGATTTATGAATAATACATTTTAAATTTTTTAAGATTTGTGCAAAGTAAAGTTCTTCAAATTTGGTTTATAGAAATATCTCTCATAGAATGTGTGGAGAACGGAACTTATCCATCCTCATTTAACTTTAAACTTTCGATTAGCAGGAGGATTCCCTGACACTGCTATCTGCTCGACTTATATCCAACTATATCCGCTCCTAACTCTCCAAAACAATCTTCCTTCCAACTAACTTTAACTCCTCTCCCACTCTCCAACTCACTCTTAAATACAACCTTCCTTCTCTTTTTATACTATTCAGTTTCCAAGATATTAGCATATTTCAATTTATAATTTTAGCTTAGGATCGGAACTAACTCCGTTACTCAAATCGAATCCTAAAACAGCAGATTCACGTTTTACCCGCAAAGTGCGAGTTTTAATTGTAGCACTTTGCTATACCTGACAAATGTACTGCTTAGGAATAATTTCTGGTGTCCCTGTATAAAAACAAGTGATGGTATATTTACTCCATTTTCAATGGGGGACATCCGATAGTGGTCTTGAATAACATACATCAGTTTCAAAAAATTGCATAAATATTTACGGGAGTTAGAGCGCGGGCAGACGGACAGACGCACAGATAAACAAATTGATATCATATTCACACTTTAAAAAATGTTAGAAAGTGTTAAAAACGCTTAATGTAAACAAAAGTAGAAGTATAGCAAATTTTTATTAATAGCTCCTAATATAAGAGAATATTTTTGTGTAACCCTGTAAATCTAATGCTAATCATGCTATATTCTATATAAAGCATTCTTTTGTACATATAAATACCATATTTCAATTTCCTAAAACTTCGTGGAAAGTAAAGTTATTAAAATTTGATTTATAGAAATCTCTCTCATAGAACGCAATGCTTTGGAATATTTTGAGTGTCCCTGTACACAAATGAGTGGTGGTATTTACTCCATTTTATACAGTAAGCATCCGATAGTGAACTTAAAGAACATATTTCAATTTCATTAAGATTTGTGTACAGTAAGGGTAAGAAAATATGATTTATAGAAATGCCTCTCACAGAACACAATGCTTTGAAATACTTTCGGGTGCCCCTGTATATAAATTAGTAGTGGTATTTAACCCATTTTATACAGGAAACATTCCATAGTGAACTGGAATAACATATTTCAATTTCATTAAGATTTGTGTAAAGTAAAGGTATTAAAATATTGTTTATAGTAATGCCTCTCATAGAACACAATGCTTTGGAATACTTTCGGGTGTACCTGCACACAAACCAGCAAAGGTATTCATTCCATTTTCAATAGGGAACATCCGATAGTAATTTTGAATAATATATATCAATATCAAGAAATTCAATAGATATTTAAGGAAGTTAGAGCGGGGACAGACTGACAGACAAATCGAAGTCATAAACACTTTTCAGTATTTTTGGAAAGTATAAAAAAAAAAAAAAAAAAGAATTAAATTTATATGATAAAATTAATGTATACTTTGAAACTTTTACAATGTATAGGAGATTTACAGATAAAAAATTGTATTTATAGATTATGAGATATCTTAACATATTCTAATATATTACAATATACTATTAAACTCCATCAATTCAAATTTTTAATTTTAATTTTAATATTTAACTTATTTCGCCAATATTTATCCTTCCTGGTTAAATCTGTTTATATTAAATATTTGGCAGTAAAAGTTTTTGATGGTAAGATATATAGGTTAATTCTGTACTTTCTAAAGGGTGATGCATTAAAAAAAAAACAATAATACGAATAAAAACCTAAAAAATAAATAACCTTATAACTTTTTTATAATTTTTTCTCCTTGTAAGATAATTTGTAGTAGCTTATCACGGACAACTATGCAAAATGTATAGTGTCTTTCAATTTCTACTTTTGAAAGTTACTTTAAAATAAAATATATAAAACAGAACAGCTTGGAGAACATTGAAGATGTTACAAATTTATTTTATACTAGCATACCTGTGCGAAACTTTCGCACTTTATTTCTTTGGCTATTTACCTTTAAAATTTGAAACTTATAAATATTATACCAATTTCACAACCTAATTAAAATTTTAATTTACCAGAAGCCAAATTAATATTATAACCAAATAAATATTGTGCAATAGTGAAACCAGAATCATTCAAAGAAAATTTTCAAAATAAAATTCATGGTTGACGACTCAGTTTTCGTACTTCCGCAGGCAGTACAGTTTTAGTAAAGGACGTCTCTTAATTTTTTATCCCCAAATATGCGATGACATTTTATTTAATTTGTCGTTTTTTTTTTTTTTTTTTTTTAAGAAAAAAGAAAAAAAAAGATAGAAACAGAAAATCTTTATTTTTTTTATACTTTTTTATGATTGCGTTTTTTAGTAAATTTATGATAATAATTCATATTTTGTGCATATCTTCAAAATATTGCTAGGTTTAAAATGACTCTTGCAAAGATTCTGAAGAAATAACTTTTAAAAATATATTTTCCGTAAAATAATGTCATCATACAAATGTCATCAAGTTATCGAATTAGATCATTGAGCTGAATCTGCGTGCTTAAATATTGCTCATTGTTAAATATTATTTTTTATCCTCGCTTATTTTATTAATTTCACCGCTATCGTATCGTTTCGACAAAAATTAATTGAAATTGGTCCACGTTAGAGAAATATTATATATATATCAATTTTCTTTTTCATAGAAAAATTAACGTAAAATTGGTTAAAGAGACAAAGCATTAAGTATAACAGATAATAAATAAATTATTAAAATTGCTTCTAAAAAATTCACAGTCTTACACAGAGCACTTTTAAAAGACATTTTATAATAATGACTAAAGTATTCATTCTATTCGCATAAATTTTTAGTCATTTGATGAAATATGAATTTTTTTTTCTATCCGAACTCTGTTCCAATATAAATCATATTAAATTTCCACCGAGAAATGTTCTTCTTTTCATATAAAAATAGATATATATCGATAAAAATCAGATTTCTTTTGTTCCAAATTTTGTTCTTTCATTTAACGACTTTCATAACTTTTCAGCTTGAAATTACCAATCATATTTCATTTTATTAAATAAAAAAAAAAAAAAAAAAAAAAAAAAAAGCGAAAGAGAGAGAGAGAGAGAATAATGTTAGACATGTTATAAAAACAATGAATTCTTTAACTTTTTTTAAACGTATGTAATAGATTATATTTAATAAATGCTATTAACAGATAATAAGACATTTTTTTAAACTAATATGTTATTAAGAACCATTAATGATTTTCTTTGATGTTTCTTTGAAATTTAGCAAAAAGAAGTTATTAAATTATTAAAGTCTAGTAATTAATCAAATAACTAGGCAAATACTGATTTTTAAATTGTTCCAACGTGGACCGGTTCAGATTTTTTTTTTTTTTTTAAATTCTAGTGGATATTTTACATTTCTCGGTTGCTAATTGAACTAATTATTACTTTTTTACTAAAATATTTCTTTCTCTTATGAGATATTTTAAGGTAAATTTTTTATTAGCAACTCCATTATAACTAATACTAAAACTTAGGAAATATTTTTAAAAATTTAATTTTTTTAAAAAATTTAAAAAGCAAAAACAGATATGTAGCTCTGATGATAATTAATCAATTACTGTAAAATAATATATATATATATATATATATATATATATATATATATATATATTAACTAAATACTATTCATCTGTGAAATTAATTAATGTGATATTGTTTTGTTCTCTCCTGTATGGGAAATTGAGGTAAAGCTTAAGGACAAAAATCACTTGAATATGTTACGAAAATACGTACTGCGTATAACAAAAATTTTATATTTAAATAAATGTTAAATAACTTTTTTAGATTTTTCTTATTTGCATTTGTATTTCAAAATGATTAATAATGTAAATTTTAAAAGTAATTTATTTTTCAACGTTAAAAAAAAAACGAAAAAAAAAAAAAAAAAAAAAACTTATTAATATGCATTGCATCAAATACGTAATTATTCCTTAAAGCTGAAAACATTCATAATTACTATTCCACTAGATGAGATATATTCTAAAATTAGACTATTCTTAAAATGTTATATATTAAGAGGAAGTATTCAAATAGAACATAAAAATATTTATCTTATTAGTAGAACAGTAGTAGTTTAGTACTTTTTTCAAATAGTGGTTTAATTATTTTTAATCCATACATTCATTCATAATAATGTAAATAATAATAATAATAATTACACAAAAGTAAACTTGTTCAGAAATTTTTATTGTTGTAACTTTATTAATATTTAATAGGTACAATATGTAAAAATGTAAAAGTATTATACTTACACATTTTCTATTAAAATAATCACTTATCTGAATGTTAATTTACATTTCGAAATTTTTACATTTTTAAATACAATATCAACTACCTATTTTTAAACTTAATTAAATAACCCTATTAACAAAACTTACATATTTTAGAAGCATGAATTTATTTTACGTTTCTTAGTAAAATATCAATATTAATAAAAATAATGATAAAGGAAAAAAAATAAAGAAAATAAGAAAGAAAAATTTAATTTTTAATCTTTAAAAAATGGAATATTTTTTATATCCATCTTATATATATATATGTATATATTATATATATATATATATATATATATATATATATATATATATATATATATATATGTGTGTGTGTGTGTGTATGTGTATATATATAAAGGAAAAATAATAATCTCTAAGTATAAATGAGACTATAATGAAGAGATGATTTGATTAAATCTTAAAGATTTCGATCAAAATGTTTTTATGTAAAAGGTTTTATTTTAAAAAGGTTGGATAAATTCAGGAAATTTTTATTAAAGGTACAAAATTTCATTTACATTCTAAAGCTTGTTATTGTATTCTCGAAGGAAAAATTCAATTATCTTTTAATAGATATGATGGAAAAATTGATAAAAAATCATTTTCTAATTAAAAACTAATCTTTTGAAACCCATTACTTTACACGCTTTATTCTTCTTCGTAAAACAGTTAATCGTGGAACTAATATATTTAAAACAAAGATTTTACAAAATAAAATTTCTAGATTACTTATGTAACTACTATTATATATATATATATATATATATATATATATTGTGACAAATGGATTGAACGGTGGAATTGAATTTTGCTGGCAGATTGGAGGAATTTTTATTCAATAGCCACCGTTAAATATTGATTGTAACAGTTGTATAATCATTTCGAAATCATATTGTGGTCATTAATGGATGTGTAATCATTCATCCTTAACGGTTGTGTAATCATGTGTCGTCATTTAAAATAATTACACTTTTAAAAATGATTTCTGAAATGGAGCAAAATTGTATTAAAATAGCTCCGAAACAATACATACTTAAAAAACCAATGTAACATTTACAATGAGATAAAAAATACATTTTAATCTGAAACATTAAAACACAAGACAGACGTTTCGGCTAGAAAACTAGCCCTTCTCAGTGTCAAACATACAAGCACAAACAATGTTTTAAATTTAAATTTAATTTTAAAGTTTTAAATTTTTGTACTTTTTATCTCATTGCAAATGTTACATTGGTTTTAATATATTAATGAGACGTATAAATTATGTTTAATTATATTAAATATATACTTAAATTTGAAAACCCATGTACTCGTTTTTGAGTATATTGACATGCTCAAAAGTGGGGATATTGGGATTCTTAGAAGTCAACCCCATTTTTCAGAGCGTCAATATACTCAAAAATGAGTACATGGATTTTCAGATTTAAGTATATGTTGTTTCGGAGCTATTTTGATACAATTTTGCTCATTTTTCAGAAACCTTTTTTAACAGTGTAAATAACCGTTACAATTAAAATTTAATAGTGGGTATTGGATAAAAAATTTCCTGGATATATACAAAAAATGATCTATTAACTGGTAGGCATTGGTGGACTCTGCTCAGTTATTATATATTTGTTTTCATAAATTTCTATTGTAACCCTACTAAATAAGTGAGTCGTTGACCCATAAGCAGGTAACGCATAATGCTTCGCGTGGCTGGCACGTGGTTAGTTGGGATAGTCGCAGTTGGACCAACATTTTATTTATTTATTTATTTTTTTGGCCCCTTGTGTTGACATTTTATTCGTTAGGGCAGCTATAGTTGGCCCACCATAATAAACAACGTTATAAGTCCAATAATAATAAATGTGTTAAATTTGTTTATTAATTGCTCATTTCTAACTATTGCGTAACTTCAAAGAAAATATGTAATTTTATTACATGCTTTAAAATATCGTCGAGGATGTTAATTAATTGCAAGACAGTATTAAAATAGGAAATAATAAATATCAAAACAATATGCAACAGAAATTACTGATTTTCCCTTATCTTAAAGAAAAAAGTTGTGTATAAATATATAAATGATATTTTAAGTGTCTTGTAAATATTTAATCAATTTCATCATTAATTAGAAAACTACTTAAAAAAAAAAAATCTTTTTAGTGCAGACATTTTCTTATTAACATTTCAGAAAATTATTTCAAATTTCTTAAAAAATGACAAGAAAAATTTGGAATGATCGTATTCAAAAATAAAAGAATTTTGCATCAAACATTTTAATGTTAAAAAAAATAAAAAATAATAATTTTAATATATTGATACTTTTAATTCAAATGTATGCAAACCTTCATAAATGTAAGACGGTAATCTACTAAAAATTTATGAGGATGTCAACCATCATCTCAAACTAATTAGAAATTCTTTTTTGTAAAATAGGGTAAATTTTCAGAATTTCCAAAATGAAACCTTGCTTACTGGTCTACCTATTTAATACAATAAAATCACGTAAAGTCCCCGATTGAAAAGTTGGACTTCACCTACTGGTCTGTCTATCCTACGCATCAAAGTTATGTATAGTAATCAATCACAGGATTAAAATATTTCCTACGCGCCTGCATACTTTATAAAACAAAGTTGTGTAAAACTACCAAACATAAGTGTGGAACCCTAATTATAGATCTACATATGTTATACAGATCAGTAATTAGGGTATCAATAAGGCATCAATAATTAGGGATTAACAAACTTTTGTTAAGTCCCCAATCGTATTACTATGACCATGTACTATGACTAGTACTTATGACTATTGATCAAAATAGGTTGTACATCATCCTTGCGTGAGGTAACCATTTTTGAAAGTGAAATCGTACCTAGTGATCTGTTTACGTCACACTACAATTTGTTGTAAAGTTACTGTTTGCGAGAGAGGAACCTTGCCTACTAATATGCATACGTTACACAAAATTGTTATATAATGTTACCGTCTGGCAGAGTGGAATTTTATCTACAGACCCTGCATACGTTGCACAACAAAGATGTGTAAAGTTACCGTTGGCCATAGTGGAGACTTATCTACTGATATGCATACCTTACACAACATTGTTGTGTAAAGTTATCATTTGCGAGAGTGGAAACTTAACTAATAATGTGCATACGTTACACAATGATGTTGTATAAAGTTACTGTTTGCGAGAGGGGAACTTTACCTACTGATCTACATACGTTACACAACAATGTTGTGTAAAGTTACCATTTGTGAAAATGGAACCTTACTTTTTGCTATGCATACATTACACAACAAATTTGTGTAATATGATCGATTTTATCAGAGTACATTTTCTTCACGGACTACAAAGGTTACACAAATACAGTTGGTAAGGTTTCTTAATATGGTTGAGGCAATTAAGCTGCCTCAACCTTGTTGAGTAAAGTTACACACAATTTTTTACAGTGCATTTAAGTTAACTTTTCTTATAATTTTATTTCAACATATATAAATAATAATAATAATAATGCATAATATAGATCGTTCTACACTGAAGCTGTTCCATTACTTTACCACGAATTTTCTAATATTTTTAAATATATTTAACTATCTATCTACCTATATATACACACAAACTATATGTATATATATATATATAAATTGCTTGCATGTTCATTTTTTTCGACACACAAAAGAAACATAAAGTTGAAGAAGGAACATTTCAAATGTCGACAATGTAAAATCGCAGACTGAAAGAAGTAGTCCTATCGTATTAAAGGAAAGAAAGAAAAAAAAAAATTATTCTTGATTTAAATATGTTTAAGGATTGAAAAAAAAGTAATATATATATACACTAGCTGACCCGACAAACGTTGTTTTGTCATATAAATTATTTCTAGAGAATATTTTGCTAAAAAAAATAACTAACTTATTGTAAGTGTGTAAGGATGTGGTATATAAGTGAAACAGGTATGGAGTGCTGTGAACGGTGACTGAATTCCGATTACAACGTAAAAGACATAATTACCGAAATTTTCGCTACTTGTTTCTTGCTACTTGGTACTTTTTACTTGCTACTTTTTATTTAAAACTTCCGCTGAATGTTGAACAGCACAGAATTTTATTTCATACGGCAAATATTTCAATTTATGAGAGAATCTCTGATAGCAACGAACTTCACATAAAAATTCCGTCTTTTTTGAATAAGCTGTAACAATTTGGACCGATTTGATGAAAATTTTTATCAAAAAATTATTACAATATCTAACATCATTACATGTACATTTATCACAATTCAATCAATCGATGCATGTGAGTATGTGTATAGTATGAGCGAAGTGAAATGTAGAGTTCGTATTAAATAAAAACTTAAACTCGTTTTAATTAAAGGTGAAAAAGTTGAAACTCAATTTATTTTATAACAAGTATATTTTTTTAATCTACAAAAACTTAATTTATCGTAATGCCATTGGATGTACAATATTTTTGTTTAATCCTTGAAGAGTATACACAAACAAATTCGAAGGTTTTCCAACCCTGGAACACGCAACATATAATTGGCCGTGAGAAAAGCACGGATTTTCTATATCTAAGCCACAAATTGGGACTCCTTTGGTGACTTAAAATATTTTAAGCCATTTTTGCGATGAATTGAAATGGCTATCTCAATTGTGGAACTAAAGATCTTGGCGAGAAGCGTCCGAGCTACTTCGGTGCCAAATTTCAAATTTTGCCAAAGGGATCCGATACTAAAGGTGTTCCATACAAAAAATAAATAAAATATCAGTGACATACACACACACAAATGTATGGGACCCCATTGGTGACTTTAAATATTTTAAGCCATTTTTGCGATGAATTGAAATGGCTATCTCAACTGTGGAACTAAAGATCTTGGCGAGAAGCGTCCGAACTACCTCGGTGCCAAATTTTCCATACAATAAATAAATAAAATATCAGTGACATACACACGCACAAAAGTATGGGACCCCTTTGGTGACTTTAAATATTTTAAGCCATTTTTGCGATGAATTGAAATGGCTATCTCAGTTGTGGAACTAAAGATATTGGCGAGAAGCGTCCGAGCTACTTCGGTGCCAAATTTCAAATTTTGCCAAAGGGATCTGATACTAAAAGTGTTCCATACAAAAAATAAATAAATAAAATACAATAAATTAGCTACACAAATAAATTTGTAGGTTAGGGTGGTTGTTAATGAACGCGCGTGTAAATTTGATAGAAAATTATATAAAATACTCACTCCAATTCCGCACTAAATTTTCAAAATGTATAGTTTTTTATGCACACTTCAAAACTCTTCAAACACTAATTACATCTTGTTGTAATATTTCAATTAGGACACAATTTTTTGTATAACAATAATAACACGAAGTTACAAAATATTTTCGTGAAGTTGATCGCAGCACCAACTGTCGGGACAAACTGGAATTACAATAGAATATACGCAAGCGAAGTGTGACGTCACTGACCGTCAGTGGATGCAAGAAAAAGATTTCCTATGTTAATCTCCCATTGGATTTTTTATAAAAAATTATTAAAAATCGAGGAAAATTATTTCTCGATTTTAATCCCCATATTTCGGTATAGATATGTATTAGTTATCGTATGCATGTGTTAGATTGAGTTATTTTGCTCTCAAATTGACAAAATTTTAATTTTAAATTTCAAAACTCTGTCTTCCTTGGCGTTTTTTGTATTTGGCGATCAAAAACGTAATACGAAAATATACATGCCAGATGTATATTTTCGTAATACATATTACGAAATTGTTTCATATTTTTCATTACTCTCTTAATATAAGTTGTTGAAATAACCATTATTTTTGAAAGAAATTAAATATGTTCGCCAGATGATATGGCGATATTTTTTTTTCCGCCAAGGATGACAGAGTTTTGAGATTAAAAATTCAAATTTTATCAATTTTACAGCAAAAACAACTCAATCTAACGCATGCACATGATAACTAATACATATCTATACCCAAATATGGGGATTAAAATCGGAAAATAATTTTCCTCGATATTTAGTAATTTTTTACAAAAAATTAATGGGCGATTAACATAGGAAATATTTTTCTTGCATCCACGGACGGCCAGTGACGTCATCACTTCGCTTGCGTGTTATTGAATATTCGATACTACGATCGTAGTGCAGTCTGCCGGATCCAATGTGAAACATTCCAGAATCAACAACAATTTATAAGTGATAAATTAATTAAATAAACAATTTAAATTGGACTGAATTGTAAATCTAAACCATTCTCGAATCCACCTGAAGACACACAAAAAATTTCATTAAACTCGGTCCAGCCGTTTAGGAGGATTTCAGTGACATACACACGCACAAAAGAAATATATATATATATATAAAGATAAATACAAAGGCACAGCTTTAGTATAGACCTCCCCCCCTCCTTGTCGACTTTAAATATTTTTGGCCATTTTTGCGATGAATTAACATGGCTATCTCAATTGCATAACTGACGATCTTGGTAAGAAACGTCCGTACTACTTCGGTGCCAAATTTCAAATTTTTCCAAATTAAAACTGTTCCATAAAAAAAAAAAAAAACTGTTTTATGATATATACAAAATAAAAATAAAAAATTCTAATGAATTCGAAATTATTATTATTTACAATTAAGGTGAAAACATAAAAGAACCTTTATAAGTTACATATAAAGTATCAATTAAAACGAAAAATTTTGTTTTACTGTAGAAAAGAAAAGTACTACTAAATTAAATAAAAATTTTAAGCTAATACCAAGTATCTCTATGAAAATATTTATTTACACGCGAATATTTTCATAGTATATTAATTTTTTTTTTTTTTTTTTATTGTTTATCACGCGAAATTAAAAATATTTTATTTCCGGAAAAAAATAAATAAACGTGCATTTTGTTTATTTTGGCATCAAATATATTTTTCTTTTTAATCATTTTAAAGTTAAAATGGAGATTTTATTTAATATCTTTTGATCCAATTATCCGATTGAACTGAATTGTAAATCTAAACCATTCTCGAATCCACCTGAAGACACGCAAAAAATTTCATAAAACTCGGTCCAGCCATTTAGGAGGAGTTCAGTGACATACACACGCACAAAAGAAATATATATATAAAGATATATATATATTTATTTATATTGTAACTGTATTATAATTTATTTGAAATTCTTTAACATATTTTACATTGTCATTGTGTTTAATAATAATAATAATAAAAAAATCTGAAGTGACTCCACTCGACTTTCCGAACATTGAGTAATTAACGGTTTTGTAGATAAAGTAAAGTAAGAGGAGTTGTTAAATAAAAATGTTTGGGTATTTTCCTTTATATAATACACGATGTTTAATTTAACGCTATTTTACCAAACACGTAGATCATAATGATAAAGAATAATTCATTGTGTCCCTGTAAAAACCTACAAATGCTGGATTCACCCAAAATGCTTATAGTTAGTGCAACAGTGACTTATAATATTTATATAAATTTTCAGCTCCATCGGATAAGGCATTTAGACACTATCGCACTTTAAAGTTTGAGTCCATATGCCACAATTATAAAGAAATTTGTATTTTGTCCCTGTAAAAAGAACCATAAGTGCTATATTCTCTAAAGTTCATAAAGTTCGTGTGGTGGTGACGTATAACATGTATATAAATTTTCAGTTAATTTGAATAAGGAGTTTAGTCGCTGTCGCACTTTCAATAATTTAAGACTGCCTATATAGGTCTTAATGATGAACAATTTTTAATTGTGTCCCTGTAAAACTCATTAAGAGCTAGAGTCACCAAAATCCATACAGTTTTTGTAATGGTGACCTGTAACTCGTATATAAATTTTCCACTCAAACGGATAAAGCATTTAGATGCTATTGCACTTTAAATAATTTCACCCCATAGGCCATAATAATACAGAATTATTTGTTGTGTCCCTGTAAAAAAACTAGAAGTGCTAGATTCACCAAAATCTATATAGATCGTGACGCTGTGACCTATAATATGTGTATAATTTTTTTGGTTAATTGAATAAGGCGTTTAGACTCTATCGCACTTTTTAAAATTTGGTCCCATAGGCCGTAATGATAAAGAATTTTCTTTGTGTCCCTGTGAAGACATTATAAGTGCTATTATGCAGTTCATGCAACTATTACCTATAACATGTGTATAAATTATTTTCTCTGTTTAATAAGGCGTTTTGACGCTATCGCACTTTTTAAAATTTGGTCCCATAGGCCATAATGATAAAGAACTTTTCTTTGTGTCCCTGTAAAAAATATAAGTGCCTGATTCTCCAAAATCTATACATATTGTGTAACTGTGACCTATAATATGTGCATAAATTTTTTGCTCAACTGAATAAGGCGTTTAGATTCTATCGCACTTTTAAGATTTTGGCCCCATAGACTATAATGATAAAGAATTTTTTTTTGTGTCCCTGTAAAAAAGCTATAGCTGCTAGATTTACCAAAATCAATAGGGTTTATGCTATGGAGACTTGCAACATGCGTGCCAATTTACAGCGCATTCGAACAAAGCGTTTAAACGTTACCGTGTTCACACACACTAATACATACATACATACATACATACATACATATATCTTCGTAAAAATAGTGAATACGGACTCAGGGGACCTCAAAACGTACAGAAACACCAAAATCTCGAATTCGGATTTTTGACATGATTACAATACTTTCCTTATATACGTATGTTCGGAAAGTAAAAATAGATAAGTAAAAATAATTTTTCTCCTTAGACACAAATAATGTAAAGAAAGGAAAAGTTTTGTGAAGATGTTTAAAAATTTTTTTTAATGCAAAACAATTAAATAAGCAGAATGCAGTGTTTAATTAATTTTGTTTTGTCATACAGGAAATAAAAACATTCATTTTGTTTTGAAAATAAGAATTCGTTCTCTGATTTCGCTTAATCAAGCGTGGAAAACTGCTATTAAAATAACACGAAGCATTTTTTATACAGCAGTTATCTTGATTACATCATTTATTCGTCATATAAAAACGCAATCAAGTTTGTTGTTAGGTTGTTGCAAAAGTATTTACTCAATTGTTTCTCGTAAAAGTATGTAACGATTAGTAATCAAAAATGAATATAAGTTCAAGCAGCGTCATTAAAAAAAAGAAAAAAAAAAGGGAAGGAAAGGATAAAGCAAATGAATTGTAATTCTTTCTTTTGATTGAAAAGAAATATTTCTTTTACAAATCAAGATAATGACGAGAATAAATTGTCGGATTCACCAGAAAAAATATCGCAATCATTAATTACACAAAGTAAATGCTAAAGCAAATAATAAAAGCTAAACGTTTCGCCATAACGTTTTAGAGAGATGTGTAGTCGAAATATTAGATATCTTTGCGAATAAAAGAAATTGGTTAATCAGTAGCAAAAATGAACAAATATTCGATATATTTTGTCGATCGAATATTCGATACATTTTTATAAATAAAATTTGATATATTTTTATACATAGAGGCATGAAAGAAAGATTTGTAAAAGCAATATATTTAGCTAATTATATTTATTATCACACAAATATAAAAAAGTCTGTCTATTATTAAAATTTAAAAAAGTTTAGGGGTTTCTATTTGCATCAAAAATTGATAATAATTACAATGATATTTGTATGAAACAGAACTAAACCTATGTATTTTCCATATAAAATTAATTTTAAGTTAAAATATCCCATTATATTAATGCTGTTTTTCTAAAAACGATTATAATTGAATACTAAAACACGATTTTGTTGTTGTTTTACACGAATGTAGAGGTAATTTCGTGTTTACTTTTGCATCAGTATTTTAACTTTCTTCTATATTCAATAGAAGAAAGCGTTGTATTCGTAAAAATTTTTGACTTGCTGTTTTTGATGGATTTACACGTTTTGAGAGTTCCAAAACTCGATTTAATCATTTTCAGAAAATGTCTGTCTGCCTCTGCGCTTGTCTGTGTGCATGTGTTTACAAGAAGTCTGTGACTAATGATTTTCAGCAACTATTGCACAGAATTACTTATAAATTTATGTATGGTTGCATCTTTACACATGTTTGTGCTTGCGGTTCAAATCGCTGAACAGGTGGCGCTGGTATTCTGCGACTTATTTTTTTATTCAAGGGGAGACTATATTTCAAGTTCTACCGTGTATAATAAAAAAAAACATGAATAGTGAATGCCATTAAGAAAAATTAGGTTGATTCAACTGGGGTACATATCGGCTAAAAGTTGTGGCGTCTGTCGTATTTAAATGTGATATGATAGATAAATAGTATGAAAACGGTTGTTGAATGAAATTGGATATATATTGGCCGACAGGTAGTGCTGGTATTACCCACTTTCTGTGAATGACATGGCTGCATCCCAGTGTCTATTGATTAAAATCGTACCAAATTTCATATGTAAATATTTATAATTAATTTCATCAGTACTTATTTGATAGTATTTAACATTTTAATGATCACCGCCCCTTTATATTATGTGATACTTTTGGGACTGAGACTTTTTATATCTGTACAGTTTCATCGTTCTGAAATCTAGCAACATTTAAAAAATCACAATGGATTTTCTTACTTTACAGACATTCTCTTTATTACTTTCTTCTATATTCAATAGAAGAAAGAATTGGATTCGTAAAAATTTTCAGCCTCGGGTTTTTGATGGATTTATGCGTTTCGAATGCTTTAGAACACGATTCGGCCATTTCTAGAAAATGTCTGTCTGTGTGTGTGTGACAAAATTTTGTGACAACTGTATCTCAGGTACTACTGCACAGAATTTCATACAAATTGGTATGCTGTTACACATTTACATAAATTAGAGCCTATCAACGTTTGGTAAAAATTGTCCAACAGCTTGCGTTGCCATTCTGCTCTTTCTAAACGTTTAACATAGTGGACAAAATTTTGTATAAATGTGCATAAAGGGAATTATTTTTTAATAATCATTATGAAATTTAAAAGAACTATTTGTAATAGATATAGTCAAATTGAAAAAAAAACTGTGCATGTAGGAGCCCGCCTCCCCCCCCCCCTTGGGGGAAGTCCCCTTCGAGAGGAGTAAATTTTCTTCAAAAGAGCTCGCCAATATACTTTTTAAACGAATGGTTGAACCATCGATCTGCGAAAATTTGAAATCAAGTTATCGACTTTTTTCGATTTTAACAAAATAATAATAATAATAATTATATATATATATATATATATATATATATATATATAAATGTAATACTGAGAATAAAATTGACTTTTTTTTTTGGGGGGGGGGGATATTTGGGATATTTAGTACTTGTCTAATATGGCTATCGTTTGCATTATCATGGAAGGTAATTTTTTTTAAATAATAATATTAGTAAATTATTTTTACTGTGGGAATTTGTATAGGAAAATATAGAAGAAAGTCATGTGGTGGCTGCAACATACTAGTTTTCTTTATCTTTAAGTTCTACAGGAAGATTGATATATAATTCTACTTCATTTATTTTTCTACATAAAGAGACTATTTTTACGTCTTTGCTGCTTTATTCTCCGTCGCTGACGTAAGAAAAGCTGTGATTATTTTGTGCTTTTAACAGGTAAAATGCTTCACCATAAATGAATCAAATATTTGGGTAAGACTGTCAGCAAGTATTATTGTGGACTAATATTATTGTAGAAGAAATTGAAATTTCATATAAATATAAAATGATTATAAATAATCGTTTTACATATTCCGGTAAAATTTTATAGAAATATGTAAATACAGTTACACAATTCTTCCTATGAAAGATTTAAAAATCTGAAATTTTAGCTTGATAGAATTTATTAAAAATTGCAATTTAAGTAAAAAGGAATATTTCAAAATTAATATTTTAATTGAATTTCGTATTTCAAGTCCGTTGCATATCTTTCTGTAAAGATGGTTTTAAAAATTTAAAACGTTTAAATTTAACACGTTCACGCCGGCGTGACCCACCGGTGGGTCACAGCTACAGTCGGCAGAAAAGTATCCGAGCACAAGCAAAAATCTATGTCCAAAAAAAGTACACTTCATACTGCTTTGTTAAATAAATCCTTGTCGAGTCATGTTCTCAGTCAGTTTAAGAACATGATTCGACAAGGATTTATTGAAAAAAAAAAACAGTTTTAAGTGTACTTTTTTGATATCGGAATTATTGGATAGTGCTCAGATACTTTTGAGAAGAATATGTAAACAAAATGCGCCTGCGTGAACGTGTTAAATATTCGAATTGCTTCTTTTTTGAGAAAAGGGTGGTTCTTAATACATATATTTTTATATTTTTATTTTATTTTATACGTACTCTTAAAGAGGCTAATATTTCTCTCAAAAGGACAACTAACTTAATCTAAGAGAGTAGTGTATCTTTTACGGCCGAATTCACCATTAATTTCAACTCCTGGTTCAACGAAAAACTTAAAAATGTTTAAAGTCAGGATGCAGCTGTCCAACAAAATTCAGCTGCTTCAGCCATCTAGTGTCGAAAATTTCTTATACTCTTTGATTGGATGTTTTCAGCTAAAAAATCAGAAAATAACAATGCCGTTAGATGGCAGAAGAAACGCGTGAAATTTTGCTGAATACTTACACCCTCACTTTATATGCTTTCAAATTTCGTGTTCAACTGGGTATTGAAATTATTGGTAAATATAGCCATTAGCGTAGCAGCGGAACTAAAGTCTATTTGTAACTTCAACCCAGTTGGTAACCCTTCCCCTTCTCTTTCCGTGACTCTAGCGCGATGGGCAATCAGCCCCAACACTCGTTTGTCGTTTTAAATATAATTATGTTTAAAAGATTTTTTTTTTCATGTACATCAATTGAGTCTAATTCTAAATATACTAAAACGCTTTGCATGTCAACGAAATATGAGCTTAAATTTCAACTTGATTTGAAGATTGTAAATCTTATCACATGCAAATCAGATTATTAGAAAAAAAATGTTTTTGTTGCTAATGTATTAACTTGATAAAACATTTTTCAGTTCTGTCACGATCTCAGAAATATTTCAACTCTGAACTAATTAAAACTTTGTATAGGAGTACTCAAAATTATTAAAGTTTTTTCCAGCGCTATAAATTTGATAAAAATAATAAGATTTGCAGTAAACTTTAAGCACTTTCACACTTGACGAGAAATATTTTTGATAAACCATTAGGAAAATTACTTTTCAGTGAATGATATAATGTATAGGGTAATATTTTTAATGTAAGTGTGACAGCTCAACTAAAGTGTGAATGTAAAACGCTAATTCATTTTGTCAAACATCTATTTTCATGTGGTTTTCCTTATCAAAAGTTTTTGCATATTATGAGAGCAATTATAGAGCTTATATTTTCACGACATACGTTAATATTCTTTTATAGATATTAGTAATATTCAAAAAACTTCAATTTTATTTTTATTTTATTTTTATTTTTATTTATTTATTCATTTACTTATTTTATAATTACAAGTAAGCGTCAGGGACTATTTCAGTGTCATTTCTTGATCATTCTTGTTTAATAATCCGGTTTATATAAAACGTATGAATCATAATTTGAAAAATTATGCTTTTTTAATGCGAATTTTATCTTTAGACACGATGTTATTAATTAATCTTTAGAATAGCGAGGTTTTTGCTTGTGTAGCAGAAACAATACCAACTTCAAATGCACTATAAAGATATTTCTTTTGCAAGAAATGTTTTGAATTGTGGACGTACTATTTTCTTTGGATTTCTAATTTTATAGAGTGAAAATAATCTATCTTGCTGTTATGTTTGTTCAAAATTTTAATTACTAATGTTAGCATACGAATCTGTAATGTAGCCTCAAAATGCCCATAGCGAAGCCTTTATATGGAAAATTCAGTTTGTGATAACTGAATCTTGCGCACATGTGTAGTATACGTACACCACAAGGTAATGCAGTAAAATGCACTGGCCAAACTATTTTTACCTCTTCTTTAACACATATTACACATGTGTCAATAAATATACCAGTAATTGATGATTTTAAAAAAGATATACGTCATCAATTTAATCGACCTGTTTTTTTTTTTTTTTTTTTTTTTTGCATTGTTATAAATAAATAAATATACAGGTTGATTATAATTAATGTAAAACTATTTCAAAACGCTATAATTTTAAAACTATCGGTCAGAATGGCTTGATATTTTACCAGAACAATCATAAGGCGATGGAATTTTGTTTGGTCGAGTAAAAAAGTAGTTCGAGAACGTTCCTATAGGCGCTGTCGGGATAATAGATGGATGGATTCATTAAATGCAGAAAATTTGTTAGAAATGCAATAGAGAACAGAAAATAATAGACCTGGAGTTCACGAAAATTTCTTTAGCAAAAAAACCAATAATATGTGTTTACAATGAAAATAGTCATAGTGACAAGAGGAAAAAAGAATTTTAATGTAACAAACACCTTATGAATGATTTGAATAACAAGGTTATGAATAACAAGGTAAAAATAAATTTCAGTAGCTGTAGTGTTTTACACAAGTTTTACTTGCTGTATCTTTTAATAATAATAACAAGAAGAAGAACGAAAAATCGCCAATAACGCGATAAATGCCAGAAAGATAACCTTTTTCAGCAGTCACGTGTTTCATCTTTGCCATCTTTACTTATATTCCCTTAATAATGGAATGCTCCATCCACTCATATAATTGGTCTATGATTTAGCTACATGTTGATTGATTTTCCAATGGAAACAGATATTTATTAAATTGGATAAATTGCAGTGAAGAAAAAACACTAAAAGTGAATAAAATGTTATTTCTGAAAATAAAATATCATGAAAAAACATTTTTTTAAAATAAAGAATTTAGCATAACATTCTCCTTACAAATTGCGTAAATGATTTTAAATTACGGTTACACGCGTTGTAAATAGATTAACTAGTATGAAATAGGGGGAAATATTATGTTATTTTCAGTATACAGTTTTTACACTGTACGAAAATTATGGTATTTTCTCCTTTGAAAAAAAAAAATATGTATATATATATATATAACTATGCATCTGCAAACAGACCATATGACTATAATGTATGACATTGATATTTGTAAACAAATTTAAAATATATTTTTGTATATATATATCAAAAATTATATAATTTTAAATTATGAGTATATAGTAAAAAAAAAAAAAAAGTTCAGTTGTTAAATATAGAGGATAATGGCGATCGCAAAATTAAATAAAAGAGCAAATGCTATAAATATATAAAATATATTTTCTCCTCCAATCACTTTTAACAAACAGTGGTTTAATTTTTTTTAATCCATATATACATTTATACTACTGTAATTTGTAATAATAATAATTGCACAAAACTACAAATGTAAAATTTATCAGAAATATTTATTGTCGTAATTTTATTATTATTTAAAGCGCACAATGTGCATAAATGAAAAAAATGTATACTTACACATTTTCTAATAAAATAATCATTTATCTAAAACTGTTAATTTACTTTTTGAAAGTTTGTTATCTTAATATGCAAAATTATTTATCTAGTTTCAAACTTTATTAAATATCCCCGATTAACAAGTCTTACATATTTTAGAAGCATTACTTTATTTTACTTTTCTTAGTAAAATAATAATGATAATAACAATAATAATAATAATAAATAAGTAAAATAAAATAAGGAAGAAGAATTTCATTTTTCATCTTTATTAAAAGATATCTATATAAATATACTTTTTTTTCAATAAAGAAAAACTAATTTAAATCTCTAAGTATAATGAGATTATAATGAAGAGATGATTTGATTAAATCTCATAGATTTCGATAAAAATGATTGCAAGTAAAAAGTTTTATTTAAAAAAGGATGGATATAATTCACGAAAATACTTTTGAATGTTACTGAAATTCACTTTTTTACCAAAGCTTGTTATTATATTCTCCATAAAAAAAAAAAAAAAAAAAAAAAAATTCAATTATCTTTTAAGAAATGTGGTGAAAAAAATTCATAAAAAATCATTTTCTAATTAAAAACTAATCTTTTGAAAACTATTACTTTACACTCGTTATACTTTTTCGTAAAATAGTTAAACTTCAAACTAGTATATTTAAAACTTAGATTTTATGAAATTTATAGATTACTTTTATAACTAATACAATAACTAAATATATATTCTTTTAATGCCTTAAAATTCAAAGAAAAAAATGGATGTAGCATATAAAGATTTTATTTTTATTTTTTTTTAAGTTTTTACTTTTATATGTGAGTAAAAATGGTCTAATAACTGGTAGGCCTAGTGCTAAGTTATTTTGTTTTCATAAATTTCTACTTTAAGTCATACTATAACATGATAGCAGTAATTACATCAACTTTCGGAGACGGACATGTTGTATTCAAAATCGCTATGAAGATTTTACAGTACCAGTTTATAAATTTAATTTTTATGTAAATCTGAAAAAAAAAAAAAAAAAAAAAAAAAAAAAAAAGTATTTAAGTTTTCTAAAAGTTTCTAAATTAAACATAAAAAATATTCTTGTGCAATATTTATAAATAATACGCAACAAATATTATTTCTCTTATCAGATAGGAAAAAAAAAAACATATAAATGTGTAACTGATATTTTACGTGTGTTATAAATATTTACTAAAATTTATAATTCTGCTTAAAAACAATCTATTTTCAACGCTAAAAATTTCTTATGTACATTTCAAAAAATAATTTTATATTTCATTAAAAAGGGCAAATAAAATGAATGTTTAACTCATTCAAAAATAGAAGAATTTTTTACAATTATGAAGAATAGTCTTGTAGGATCTCTTCATATTTATCCATTCCTGCTGTGTACAAAAGTAATGAAGAACAGAGTCTAAGCCTTAATAGAACACTTTCCCATACTACACCCTGAGAATGGCTTTTCTATGTATTTTTATCCCCAGGATACCCTGTGGATGTCTTTTAGAGAAAATGTGCTGTTAGGGTAAATAAACTTAACGAAGTAATTTATTTAAAGCTTTTACATGGGGGTAAGGAAAAATGGAATTACTCTGTCTCTCTTAGTGTAGTAAAACCAGCAATCTCCATTTTTAATTAAATGTAAAAGAATAAATAGTTTCATATTACCAAAGATTAGGCTGGTACCAAACTGGTTCTAAATCTTCAATATTGTACAGCTAAACTATACACTCAATGATTTTGTACTAAGCCATGAATTCAAATTTTATCATGAGTTTTATACACTCTAGAATCAATTTATATTCATACGTAATCTAGTTTCTAACAGACGTATTCAAAACTAATCAATTGCTAAATTACTGAAACACTAAAACTTTCCTTTTGAACTCGTAACTATTGGATGTATGGTTGGGTTTTACGTCGCACTAGTGCTGCAGAGATCGGTAAATGGCGACGGTCTGGGACACACCCCTAGAGGTGGTCCGGAGACATGCCATCACAATTTTGATCCTCCACGGAAAGGATGGCTCTCCCGCTTCGGTGACCCCAAGAGGTATAATTTCTGATGGGAACATGGAGGACATTGCGGCCAAGATAGATTTTACGTGCACCAGCCACCCGTTAGTGTACAAGAACGGTCTTTGACCGGCTCGAGTACCGAACCCGCAATCTTCCAATTACCAGGCCGGCGCTCTACCGACTGGGCTACCGCAGCCCACGTAACTAATGGTATCGTATCATTCGTAGAGTACCTTTCTAAATAGGAGTTAAGACATCTAACTCAACTCGATTTCTTCGCAACTTCCGATTTACAAATTTGCTATGAAAATTCTGTGAGGCCTCAAACGTTACACACGACTCATACAATCTTACACGTTATTTTTCTCTGCTTATTGATTTCCATGTTACATCATTATTGTTTCATTTAAAAGTGTAGTTATTACTATGATTATCATTATTCTTATTTTTTTGGAAAATAAGAAAAGTTTAAAAAATATTCGAACTTCTACATATCCAGTGCGAATATTTGCAATTAAGATTAAAGGAAATTGACGTACTAACATAGAAATAAATGATTAACACGTTAATTGCAAATCACGATAAATCGCGTAATGCTAGTTCTCACCAAACGGTCGATTATGCGATATCTCGTGGACGACGCTATTTAGTTTCTAAGCGGAATAGTATAGCGGCCACAGAAAAATGGCGCATATAATGTATATTGGCCACTAAGGAAGGTATCGACTTTCGTGGAGTGGAAATGGAAATTCAAAACTTCAGCTTGGTAATGAACGTGTTAAAAAGTCTCTGATTATTTTTCTTCTCATCTGAAAAAATTACGCAAATGTATGCATCCAAAAATGCAATTACACTATCATTAATCACAATTATAATGCAGAGAGATATAATATACAAACTTAAAATAAAAAGGTTATTGTGATCTATTAAAAACATATGGGTGCTTGTAATGAAATATCTTGAAAAATATTGACATTAGATAACCGTACATGCAGAGTTTACTCTCTAGAGAAGTGAGAACGATAATTAATTTATATGCTTCAAGAATAAAAATATATATGTACATTAGAGTATAAATATTTAATAGTTTTTTTCTCAAACAATAAGTTACTGTTGTAGTTTTAATGAAATCTCTTTTCAAATAAAACTTCAATAAGTTTCTTTTAAATCTTGTACACCATGTCTCGAAAGTTTAGACAATCAATAAAATTTGCATTAACATAAAAAGTAATAAAGTACAATTAAAATTCGTGAGATAGGTAATAAATAAAAACAGTTTTGGTGATATACACATATAAATAATGATTAAAGGTTTGAAATTATAAAATGTACGTTAAATTATATAAAAATGTACTGTCCCAAAAGTATAGACACCTGTAACTGTTTTTTGTTTTACATTTATAAAAGTAACTAAAAACTTATTGTCACGACACTTTATAACATCAAATGCACGTTGTTCTATAGAATTAATTAAGCATTGCATTACATAAGGAGATATTTCATACCACGCTTTGTCAATTGTAGTTTTAAGTCATTTATACATGTATATTGCTTTCCATTTTCATATATTTTACGAGATAAGAAACCCCATATGTTTTCCATGGGATTCAAATCTGGACTAAGCTCTGGCCAGCCTAATAGTGTGATATTGTTTTGTTTAAACCACGTTCACATTGATCTGGAGGCATGGATGGACGCTCCATCTTGTTGGAAACGCAGTCCGGTTCTGCTAGCAAATCCCTAATTGGCAGTAAATTGGTACGTAAAATATCCTAATAATTCTCTGATTTCATTTTTCTGTCCGTAAATCCTAGAAATGTTTGCACGTTGAAACAAAACCCACCCCAGGTCATTACGGATCCTCCGCCTTGTTTCCTGCTGAAACAGTTTTTCATTTCTTTTCTTAGATCATACCAGTAAAATTTATAATCATCAGGGCCGTCCAAATTCCATTTCTTTTCGTCACTGAAGACGGCAGAAAGCTACATTTCACAGTATGACAAACGCTTTCTAACCCACTTTTGACGTCTATCTTTATGTCTCTGCTTCACGCAAGATTTTGCTTTCATTCTCCTGTAAACAATATGTTTTGAAGCTTTAATTCTTCTGTGTACAGCACTTTTTAAAATTCTGGAAGTTGATACAAAATTGAACGCACAGATAAATTATTTACCGAAGCCTTTTTTAATAGCATTCTACCGTCACGTAACGTTGTTTTCTTTGGTCTTCCGACTCGCTTTCGAGTGTTACATGTTCCACCTGATATCAAAATTCTATAAATACTGCTCAAGGATCACTTTATTCTTCTCGATATTTGTACAGGAGTTTGTCCTTGCGCATTTAACTGTAAAAGCTTAAAAATCTCATCGTTAAAAATTTCTTTAGAACGTGGCATTTTTATCAGAATATGCAGGAAACGTCTTTTCCGAATCACAAGCAAAACAATACATTGAACTCATTAAACTATTATGCTAAAATTATAGCAGACGATATTTCAGTTAAAGGAAAAATTATTCTGCATTTATAGAAGCAGACGACAATAAAAATATTTTATTCTGTGAACAAAAATGTAAAAGAAAACATATAATGCTGTATTATGTCTATACTTTTGGGACAGCACATTTTTTAAATAATTTAATGTGCATTTCATAATTTCAAATTTTTGATCATAATTTATATGTGTATATCACCAAAACTGTTTTTATTTATTACCTATCTTACGAATTTTGATTGTACCTTATTACTTTTTATGTTAATGTAAATTTTACAAATTGTCTAAACTTTTGGGACACGGTGTATTTGGTATTTATTTGACAGCTTTGAGACCTATAATTACAATGACTTTTGTACAGTTTGATCCATATTACAACAATTCACAGAAACATGTGTACAATATCTTGTAGAAATAGTACATCGCAAACATCCATTCCCTCACCAATATTCGAACCTGGGACCTGTGATCCAGAAGGCCTACCGACTGAAATTTTAAATCATGTTACTTGATAACAGGAAGGACGAAAATTAAACGGGTAACATTGTTTCATTTAGTACATGTAAATAAACAAAATGGATTTTTAATAGAATCTTACGGAAAGAAAAAAAGTTTAAATATATATATTTTTTAATTTTTTCTAAAGAATGTTTTTCAGATTTAAGTCATTGTTATTACTTTTAAGAAATTTTGATAACTATAGGGAGTTTATATTGAATATTATGGGACAAAACGTAAGCATACCTGTGAGCGCCGAAATTATTTATTTAGATAAATCAAATTTACAGTAATATTTTAGTTATTTTAGTTTCGATAGATGTTCTATGTGGGCTCTTTGGTGACACGACAAATATCTATACGGAACTGCACTTCTTGCCGCCTTCTAATTACCCATTGCGCAGTACTAATGCGACGTTAATCTCAACCAACCTGCCGCAGACTAATGTAATATCCTTTGTTAATGATTCGAGCGTTTCTTTTATCCGCTACATCAGTTTATAGATATAGTAATAAGACATAGATTGATCAGCGAGGCCGAAAAAGTGATGCCTTTTTTTTTCGGGAAAAGACGGCCATTTTACTCTCTTGTGGATATCTTTCCCCGACTGAATATACACGGGAATACACACAGATAAATTAGCAAATAAAATTTATGAATAATTTATGTACTAAAGATGAATGAAAAAACTCCAGATACTCATTTTTCTTTCTCTCTTTTCTTCTTCTTTTCTTTTTCTTTTCTTCTTCTTCCTTTTTTTTTTTTTTTTTTTTTTTTTGTATGGAATAACGACATTTAAAGAAATTTATCGTTTCTGTCTACTATTTCTGTCTGGTTAGAAGTTTTTATGGTCGAAAAAACTATTGGACTTATCCTCATCTTTTGAGATATTAGAGTTAACCCTTTAATTGCCAATCGCAATGCAGTCGGACACTTTTGTTACCGACTGTATAGAGTAGAAATTTATGTTTACTCGGAAATGGTTATAAAGATATTAATAAAAGTTTGGGATAAGTGCTTTTTAGAGACCTAAAACAATTGGAACATCCTTAGCATCAAGAAAATTAGTGTTAACCCTTTAACTGCCAATCGCAACATGTAGTAGAAATCGAGTTTAATCAGAAATGTATATAACGATTTTGTTTAAAGTTTGGAGTTAAGTGTCTTTTTTATTATTATTATTATTATTATTATTATTATTATTATTAAGAACTAAAACGTTTGGACATATTCTTATCTTCAGAAAAAATTGTGTTAACCCTTTAACGGCCTGTCGCAACATATAATAGAAATTAGGTTTACTCGGAAATGGATATAACGATTTTTATAAAAGTTTGGGATTAAGTGTTCTTTTGAGAGATAAAGCGAATGGACATATACTCATCTTCAGGAAAATTTGAGTTAACCCTTTAACGGCCAGTCGCAACATATAATAGAAATTAGGTTTACTCGGAAATGGATGTAACGATTTTAATAAAAGTTTGAGATTAAGTGTTCTTTAGAGAGATAAAACGATTGGACATATCCTCATCCTCAGTGTGGATATTTTAGAAAGAACTCGTCAATATTTCTAAAACGAATGATTGAACCATACATCTGTATTAATTTAAAACGAAGCTACCGATTTCTTTTATTTTTAATGTTATATATAATGTATATATAGTATAGACATATATATATATATATATATATATATATATATATACAGTCGAACCTCGTTAACGTGAATTACTTTTAACATGAACTGTTACCAGGGCCTGATTAAGGGGGAAGCTCGCTCATACCGGAATTTTTTTACATATATTTTTTACTTGATGTTATAGAAATTCCACGCTTTGACGAGGAAATATTTTTTATAAAACATGAACGGTGTAAAACAATCCAATTTACTCACCGTTATTAGACACCAGAATTCTTTTAAAATAATTTTTTATGAAAATTTTCTGTTTATTATAGGAGGAAAGTATTTGTTAAAAAATAACGGTGTAAGTATAAATAATGTGTCAAGAGCGAGCTTCCCCCTTAATCAGGCCCTGACTGTTACCACAATCCCCGTCAAAATGAAGATTACTTTAGTTATATGACGATCAGTTACTGATAGCATGAACTACTGATAAGATGAACAGATTTTTGATCCCCCTTGAGATTCACGTTAACAAGATTCGACTGTATATCTTTTCATGTCTGCACAAAAATGATTTTTTTCAGCATATATTATTATACTACTTTAAGAAAAAAATCGTCTGCATTCATCATGGAAAATATCTTTAATAAATTATAACTTAATAAATAATTTGTATTGAATAAATTTGTATAGGATTAAATCCGCGTTTGTAATGATCGATAGATGGCGCTCTCTGAACACTGCAGTTGTTAGTAAATATAACAGCCACGTGTAATTATTATTCTTCCTCCGCCATTTCATCATGGAAAGTCGATTGCATAATATGAGGATATGCAGTGGTGTGATAATTTCACCTTAGCCCACCAGAGGGCGAGCATTTCATTACAATCGCGGATAGAGAAGAAAGTCTTGTGGTAATACTAGTTATAATATATTAAAACAAGCGGGTTTTACCTCTGTCACTGCTAACTACATTTAAAAGAATTTTGAAAATTCGATATTACTTACTAATATAAAAACTTAAAAAATATTAAAATTTTAAAAAAAGTATTCCATTAAAAATCAAGACAGTATTTAAACCATAATAATAACAAAGCAACTGATTATAAAGAATCATATTTTTCATAAATTAGTTAAATTTAACTTACTTATGAAAACTTATTCCACTTCCTTTCATAAATTTATTTCTACAATTAAAAGCCGCGCAGTACTTCGGCATTTTCAATATATATCAACCATGTCTTATTACTATATCTATGATATCAACATTCTATTCCATTGTTGTTTTCGAGTTTTATACTCTCTCATCATGGCTGATGCCAAAAACTTTTTCGGCATCAAAAATCTTTGCACGTTAACATGGGGATGATAGATCTATGTATATTACTATATCTATGCATCAGTTGATGTGTGACTTGGGGAAACAGAGTCACAAATACTTTGTGTTTAACAAAATTCCATAGGAGAAAATCACAAGGGTAAAATCGGGGAATCGCGGGGGCTAATAAAGCAATGGCGTATCGTTTGATCAAGCATGGCCAAGCCAGCAATCGAGTAGACTATCTTTTAGGTAGACATCGTTTTTATGCCAATCTGGTGAAGCACTGGCCATATATACAGAGTGTCCTAAAAGTTCCAGAACTGACGCTGATGTATTTTTTATTTGCAAAACAACAAACCTTAAAATGATTATTTTTATGAAAATGATAAAAGACACATTTAAAATAACGGAGGAAAAAATCCAGAACTTACATTTATAATAAATGTTCAAAATGTCCACCCTTTTCTAGGAGGCAAAGCTGAACTCGTTTGCGCATGTGTTTAGAAACGCGTTTTAACATGCTGGGAGTGACTTCTTGTAGTGAAACCTGTACACACCTGCACTGAACCTGCATTACGAAACTGTCGAACGAGCTGATATGAAAATTCTTTGCTGATATAGCATATTTTTACTCGGTATTGCATCATCTGGATATCTATATCACCAAACATCTTTGCATCTTTCATACGATTTACATTCAAAATAAGCTTCAAACAGCGTAATTCTCTGAATGAGTGATAAACCCATTTCACTATGAAGAACAAAATAACATAAAACTTTATTCTCACACAACTTGAGCGAGAAAAGAAACAAACGATAAAAATTAAAGAAATGATGCAATAATAAGCAGACGATAAAATTTAATATTTAAAAAAAAAATCATGCACACAATGAGTTCTTTAAGTTGGAGTACTGGAATTTTTAGGACACACTGTATATATAGAAAGAGAGAGAGAAGGAGAGCACCATTTTTCCTCAGTTTTCACATGCAGATTTTTTTAGCGAGTTTCTATGTAATTATTATTTAAAGTACCACTATAGACGATTTTGTAACCAGAAGATTTTTCACTGTTGCCGGATACAATGTGAATAATTGCAGTTTCAGAATAAATTTGTTTCGGTTAAATAAATTATTTACAGAATTTGTACTCTGTTGTTATTTTTATCCTATTCATTATAAAAAATGTTGTATTTCGCTGCATTTCTCTGTTTTGAAAATACACTTGAATAATTTTATGCTTCACAGAAAACTGTAGAGACCAAGTTTGATAATCTGGGATTTGACTAAAGTTCAATCCAAGCATATTTTAAATTCAAATATTCTGTTCTAATATCGTTAATTATTTTCTCCATTTTACGTTATTTTCACTGCAATTAACAGAGAATTGCTTTTGCATAAGACATCATCTAGTTTCAGGCTTTTGGGTAATTTGTATGAAGAAAAATCAATTTTTCATTTATATATTTTGTTTAATCATTTTATTTTTACTTTATCCTTGTATGTATAAATATATTTAAACTAAGTTATATATAATCTAAAATTATTTGGAGACTTAAAATATAATATTTCTATAAAAGGCATCAATTTACTGTTGTAACAGATAATTAATAGCAGTATCATATATTGCAGTAAATAAGCAACAAGTATTTCTGAACAACTTATTTAGCAAAAACATTCTTTAACCCACATCGTACCAAGCATTGAAAAAAAAATTTTTTTTTTCCTTTATAAAATCTTAAATATATGATTCTTTGAGCCTGTGTACACATACAAAATCAAAAAACCTACCAAACTTTCATTAGCTTAATCAGTACAGGCTGTCCTAAATAATAGGACAATGGTTTAGGACAGCTTCTTCTATTTACACAAGATTGACATTTACCTTTGTTACATTTAAATTGGTTTGACTTAAGGGATTAAATACAAAATACTTTCGATAAGTATCAGAATCTAGGAAACAACGTTCGGCTCCCGTGTCAAAAACAGTAAGAAATACAACAGCTTGCAAAATAATGTTGAACTTCGATAAGTCCACTGGACGGATACAAATGGTAATTAAACAAATGGAGTTTGATTGACGTTGATTGTTGTTATTTGAGTTTCGAGCATTTCTAGAAAACGTTTCATTTTGTCTGAAGTTTCTATTTCGTGGTTGCGAAAAATTTGCATTAGGTCTTAGGTTTCGAAATGACCGACCTTGTTTCGTTCTACTATAATGAGCATTTTGAGGAAGGGGGGGGGGGGTGAATTGTTCTCGCCTTGAAAATTTAAATTTAACTTTAACAGGATGTCATTCCTAATATTTTGGCAAAGTTTGAAATAAAGAATCATAAGTAGTAACATTTTTCATACCTAAAAAGCCTTGGAAAAGGAATGTAAACAAAGGCTTAATGATATCCAAAACAGCGGCGATTAGACAGATTAAGTTCAAGTTGCTTGATTATATCTAATTTTCTAAGTAGAAAAGATGTTGATTTATCATAGAAATACATGTTTCGGCCATAGACACTTTTAAACATTTTTCGATGTAATTTGGCATTGTCGGCAACATTAAAAAAATTATTTTTAATATTACGTTTTAATGTATAAGTGGGGTTTTGGCCGAGAGTAACAGTTCATACGGTTTCAAACCATAGTATAGCGTCACCTTTCAGGGAGTATTTCATTATGTTGAATTTGTCCTCCTCCAGTGTTTTACTTAACTCAATTTTTTTTTTTAATTTCCTCAAAATAATTCATTAACATTGCTCGATCCATTAAAACAAATACTTATGGGGGTGGGATGGGGGGTATCTAGTAATGACGGGCGCCACTGTGATGATTGCGTTGCAGCTTCAACTAGAAGATTATCTTCAATCATACTGTTAGGTGTGTGATTGTTGAATTAAGAATTCGTGTTTCAAACATCAAACTTTTAATTTGGTCTTTAAAGGGAAAGGGACTATTAAGATACGGAAGGGCCTCTATAAATAATCATCGGAATAGTAGAACAACTCAATAACTTTAACTATATGAAAATGTTTCTTATCACTTGCGGACCTTCCATGTCATCAAGCTGTAGCCCTCGTCGTCGGAAACCTATACATGTACTAAACGATTAAACACCATAAAAGTTCTATCATCGAGATACGACATAAAGCCGGTCAATAAGCATTCCAATAAGAGTGCTCCAATAATCACTCCAATACGCACATACAGTCGGTAACAAAAGTGTCCGAACACTAGCAAAAATTCCTATGTAAAAAAAGTACACTTCATACTGTTTTGTTAAATAAATCCTTGTCGAATCCTGTTCTTTGTCAGTGTAAGAACGTGATTCGATAAGAATTTATTTAACAAAACCGTACTGTACTTTTTTTACACAGTAATTTTTGCTAGTGTACGGACACTTTTGTTACCGACTGTACTTCCTTGCTCGGAAGTCAATTTACTGTAAACTTCATCAACGATTCATTTCATGTTATCTTAAATACTTATTCTAAAATTATTTATATTCAAATCAACTCGACGTTATCACATGAGACCACGTCCAATACTAAATTCAACTGGTGACCTTTATATTATAAACACAATATTTCTAATTCGGCACCATCACATGCTACCACATCCGACTCTAAATCAAACTGGCGTCCTTTACCTTCACGGCTCGACGCCACTCATACCGTACAATTTCATTGTACGATTATTTAAATTACTTAATTTAAGAAGAAAATTATTGTTTGTGAATGTTAAAAAATAAAAAGAAAGAAAGAAAGAAAAGTAAAGTAAAATGAGTTATTGCTAAACATTAATACCAATGGAGTATCAGAACATTTATTGCGATCATATTTGCATGGTGTTTGCTGACAAAAAATGACTGATCAAAGTAACATTTACTTCAAAAAATATTTCTTTTAAGTAATATATATATCTATATATATTCAAATTTTTGTAGACAATAAGGAAATATATATAAAGTTTCCTTTTCTACAATGAAGTTTCTAGCGTCAATATTACTGTAAAAAGCACATAAAAATATGATTCTCATAAGCGTTTTCTTTATGACCTCCCATTGGTTATAAGTTAGAAATGCCCTACTAAAAATGAACTCACAGATTACTTTAACCTTAGAAATAAGCAGTAACTTTAACTAATTTGGTCGAAATCGGTACAATGATTTGGAAAGAAATGTAAACATTCCCACACGTATAAATACAATGGCTTTTATTGACATTACTATTAATGTACACAATAGGCAGAAAGAAAAACAAGCAGTAGCTTTGTCGAGTTTCGTCAAATTTGTATAGAGATTTGGAAAGAAATGTGAACATTCCCACACATATACATGCAGTGGCTTTTATTTATATTACATTTAATGTACACAAAAGGCAGAAAGAAAAAAAAAACATTATGCTTACAAATTTTCTGGTAAAATAATCACTTATATCTAAACTTCAATTTACTTTTCAAAAGTTCGATCCTTTGAAAACTTTAATCAATATTTTTTATATTTTTGAACTTGAATTATTAACTCCGATTAGCAAACTTCCATCTTTTAGAAGAATTTCTTGGTTTTAACTTTCTTAGTAAAAATTAATAATGAATAAATAAATAAAGGAATAATTTAATTTTTCATCTTTCTAAAACGGAATATTTTTTAAATTCATTTTTTAATAAAGAAAAAATAAATTAAATCTCTAAGGATAATCAGACAGTAATGAAGAGATGATTTGATTAAATCTCAAAGATTTCGATAAAAATGATTTCAAGTAAAAAGTTTTTATTAAAAAAAGACTGGATAAAATTCAGGAACATATTTTTAAAAGGTATTGGAATTCACTTTAATTCTAAAACCTGTTATTATATTCTCGAAGAAAAAAAATTAATTATCTTTTAATAGATATGAGGGAAAAATTATTAAAAAAAAATTCTAATTGACGATTAATCTTTTAAAATTCATTGTTTTAGACTCTTCAATGTATACTTCATAAAATACTAATCGACTTTTAAATCAGTAAAGTTGAAACAATTTTTTCAGAAAAATAAAATTTATGGACTCTTAAAATATAACTAAATATAACATATTTTCTTAATGCTTAAAAATTCACAGGAAAAGTTTATGTAGTACATACAGTTTATATATACAACGTATCCTAAAATTACAGCGTCAAATTTTAAGAGTATATAGGGCATATCAGAAGGATGTAGAATTGCACAGGAACGCTTGTCCGCAAATGTTGCCTTAACACTTTAACCTTTTGCGGCGCAGGGTAATTCGGATCATTTAAATTACACTGCCACCGGAATTTACAAACAAAATAAAAATAAAATAAATTTTAAATTTTCAGGTTAAAAAAAAAGGGCTTTTTCTCTGCTATGTTATAAATGTAAGCTTTTGCTAAAAAATTTCCGGGATGAGTTTTTGCACTTGAGAATTAAAATTAGGTGTTCCGTCAGCGGGAACACTGCGACCGAAAGGGTTAAAGACCACCGGTTGTTTAAGGGTATTTTTTTTTAACAGATGTGGGAGTGGCTTTAATATTTTGAACTTTTTAAAAATATATTTTTCGTGCAACTGATTACGTAAAAATATACACACAGTAACAAATGTTGTTTCTGAAGGCGTACTTACAGCACCAATTCTATTAATTCGAATATTGCATATGATTTTGTGAAATAATGAATTGTGCAAGATTTTAAACTTTAAAATGTAGGCGGAGTTACAAAAAACTGGAAAGCTAGACTACACATGAGCAGTCGATATTATCCATGCAGGACGGTAAGTGTTAAAAAACACCAAAATGTATTCTCTCCTTAAAGGATTAATATGATGTTTGCGGTTATAAGTTGGTAGTATTCATCATTCCTTCAGCTACATTACCACAATTATTCTTCATTACCACAATTTAAAGTATGTAGGTCTATGTTTGTACCACCCTCATCTGTCAAAATATTATCCCAAAACAAGGGCGGGGGGAGGTTCTTAAAGGGTTAAGATGAGATTTGCGGACATGGATTACTATGCAATTCTGAATCCATATGATGTGTGCTATCTCCTGTTATAGTTTGTCGGTATAGATTTTAAACATCCTGTATATATATATATATATATATACATAAATTCGTGATTTGAAATTTTTTAGTTAAAAACGCTACAGGAAGTTATAATGTGAAACACGTTCTATTAGAAATGTACAGATGTTTTTACTTCAAATTTCTTAGGTACGCTTTACGAATTCAGAAACGAGAATAGCACTCCTTACAGGAAAATGGAAAATACTTAAAAAAAACAAAACAAAAGGTGTAAGTGTGATTCTCGCTCTCAAAAATGTCATTTTTTTAAAACTTTTTTTAGAATAGAATTGCCTTTAGATATTCAACCACTAAGAATAAAGCGGCATCCGTCACATATAAATGCAGACATTAACCTCCAATGTGTAGTATGCAGACCTGCCAACCTAATCCGGCAAATTGTTAGTAACGCCCATTTTAATACACCACTTCATTTTTAGAGTATTTGTTTTCTTATTTCCTCGTAAATATATATGAAGAGAATAAATCTACAAATTAAGTGACGTAGAAAAATGGGCGATACTAACAATTTTAACTAGTATTGAATTTAACACAGAAATTTATCCAGTAAAAAAAAAAAAAAAAGATTATTTATGCTTATTAATTTTCATTATTCACTGAAGTAAAATTTTGAATTCATCATTGAAATATTCATCTTTTGCCTATAAATGATTAGAAAGAGTATTAAGAACATAATCTTTAGATATAAGCTTCGCAAATATTCATTAAGCATTCTCGAGATATTTACATGCTACTTACAGTTGAGTGTGCATTAAGTTTTGTGTTATGATTCTAGAAACATTTAAACCAATTAAAAAGTGTTTTAAAATAATGAGAAATTTTAGAATAGCTCATAAACTCAGTTAAATGGAAATATTATAAATTACATAAGCAAAGTAGCGTACAAATAATTCGTATTAAATGAAAGTAAAGCATTGAATTTATGCAAAATATCCAGATTTATATTTTAATTATCTAAAAGTAAAACTAGTGTTTGAGAATCCTAAAATTGCTCGTAAGTGGTTAAAAAAAATACTGCCAAATAGAAGCATTAAGGAACCTATGAACCAGTGGCGGATTTAAGGGGGGGGGGCTAGGGAGCTGAACACCCCCCCCCCCCCCAAAAAAAAAACACTGACATTCGCAATTGACTATTGCAATTGTAAATTTTTTATTGGTCTAGAATAACACTTTGAAAAATCTTAGCCCCTCCCCCAAAAGTCAAGTTCTGGATTCGCCACTGCTATGAACTCATTATAATTCACTTTAAAAGAAATGTTATTACATTTATGTATGTATTACATTTATGTAAGATGTATCATATTTACAGAAAGTGTATCGTTAGACATTCTTATATTTACAGACGTGTAACTTTGTGTGAAATGTGTAATAGCAAACACGCATAAAAGGTGAACAATCATAACTTATAATTATTCATATCATCAGTCATAAGTAATATAAAATAAATATTAAATTTCTAATATTTGTTTGTTTTCGGAATTATTTCTCCTTTTTTTGCAACGTTGTGAAAAATTATGTACCATAAACGTTAATGTACATGCGGGCATATAAAAGAACAAATTTTAGGTTTTCTAATAATGTAATAGACATGTAATTTTGAATTTTTTTATGTATAAGACAATGTTTAATTTTATTTTGTATTTCAGCCGGAAGAAATATAAATATATTTAATCTTTCAAATATATTTTACATTCTATCAAAAACACTTGTAAAGCTTATATTTATGTTTAAATATTAAAGTAAGTAGTTATTCTTCAGATGTAAAAGAAAATGCATGTATTTACATTTGGTTAGTATGCATTCAATGTAATTTTTTATCTTGTTTAATGGTTGTGTTTGTATACCTTTTTTTTTTTTTTTTTTTTTTTTTTTTTTCTTTTTTTCGTAAAAAGAAAATATTTGAAGTGCACTCAAAATATTTTCCTAAGTTTTTTATTTATTCATTTTCAGTTTACTTAATAAAAAATCAAAATTTAAAGTAAGCTTCTTAATTTTTTTTTTTTTTTTACTTATTTTTTTATTTTATTTTATTTTTTATTGCTCAATATATTTTCTTTAGAATATGTAATTTAATTTACAAAAAAATCATTTTTAACGAAAAATGTTGATTATGTTTTCTTGAATAAATTATTATTTATTTATATAAAAAATAATTAAAATTTATTTTTGGATATAAAAATATATGTATTGAAGCACAGTGTATGCATATGTGTAAACATAATGTAAATATGAGTAGTTTAATCCATGAATTTGATTTAATGCTTCAGACATTTTATTATTATTATTATCATTATTATTATTTTACGACTATCCAACAATGTTTGTAAAATTTGCGTATTTATCGTTTGCACATTATGAAAAGCATATTGGTTTAAGTTTTATTACATATATAAAATCAGAAATTATAGTAGCAATAGTAACGATGCATTATTTATCACTTCAGTATTTGCGTCAATAGTAAAAAAAAAAAAAAGTAAAACTTTAATGTACTTCGAAATAGCTTTATAATTATAGATAAGTTATATCAAATGGATTGGAAACTATACGATTTCAGGGATGGAACACGGGCGCAGAATTCATACCACTATCAATGTAAGAAATTTTTCTACCTCTTAAATCAACCATATTATAGGTAGAAAAATTTCTTATGCAGATTCCGGTATGAATTCTGCGCCCGTGTTCCATCCCTGCGATTTCCTATTTAATAATAATAATAATATTATTATTCTAAAAAATATATCACATGATATGCAGCTATAATTATAAAAATAGTAATAATAAGCAATTGCTCTACATTCTATGAGTGCCAAATTTATGCGTTATTGTGGTACATAAAATGTAAATAAATTATATTACCGAGTTTTTTTTTTTTTCAACATGTTTTATAAAACAGTGAATGTCTTGCAATATATTTACTTTATTAGGACGGAGGACTCTTATTCTCAGTCTACGGTTAAAACGTTGTCGCCAGTTTTACGATGATTGGACATTTATCGAATTTATAATTGAATAAATGAAAGCAATAATACAATTTGAAAAAAAAAAAAAAAAAAAAAAAAAATCTGGTGTGAAACAACCACACGACTTCCATTACCCACTATTGCACGTGTTACATGCATTTTTGAGAGATAATGTGATCAGAAAATATAAAAGTGACTTAAAGAGAAAATCGTTAGAGCCGTTTTTGAGATACCAATTTTTACAAAAAATCAATCATTGACCGAAAAACAATAATTACATACAAAAGCATATTTAAAAGTGAGTTAAAATGGCGAGTTTGAAAAAAATCCGTACAACCGTTTTTAAAGGAACGCCTTTGCGAGGCCTGAAATTGAGCTATTTATACAGGACGCCTATCATTTTTCCTGAACTAACCAACTATATCATTCGAAAGGACATCTAATAGAGTGTTTATATAGCAAGTTTGAAGAAAATCGTTAAAGCCGTTTTTGAGATACGGACTTACGGTCCCACTTCCGGTTTCCGATGTCCCACTTCCGGTTTTTCAATTTTCACCAAATTTTGGAAATTTCATCTGTACACCAGACGTACTTCAATTCTAAAGTTTCGTAGCTCTATCTTTATTAGTTTCTGAGCTATAATAACCAGAAGATTCTCCACATACATACACACATACACATACATACATACACACTGACCAATTGCCAAAAAACACTTTTTTGGACTCAGGGGACCTTAAAACGTGTAAATCAGGTGAAAACCCGAAATCGAATATTCAGACCGAATACAATACTTCCATTACCTACGGTAGTAGGGTAATGGAAGTAATAATAATAATTATAATATATATATATATATATATTTAAATATGTAATATCGAGAATAAAAGGAACTTTGTTTGAATATTTAGTGTTATACTACTTCTCTAACATAGAAATCGTACTGCATTATCATAGAAGATAATTTTATTAAATAATTATTTTAATAAATTATTTTTACTGAGTGAATTTGCATAGAAAAATATAGAAGAAAGGTCATGTAGTGGCCACAATATTCTAGTTTTAACTATATGAGACGGAGGGATCCTGTTTATGTTGAATAATTTTAAAGAGATCTAAAATTAGTGGTGAAAGGATTTTGGTTACTTACTTATTTTTGAAAATCTTTCAGATTATAAATTGTAAGAAAAATGGGAATAATGAAGAAAGATAATTTTTATTATAGGATGTTAAATGTTGTAAGACAGTAAATTAGGTACTATATAACTGAAAATTACATTATCTTTTCTTTCTTTCTTTTTTTTTTTTTACATTTATTTAAATACACAAGAACGATCTATAATGTAAAATTAAGCCCGAGTACCGATGATTTAGGCGGGATATCATACTATACTTCTACAAAATTTTAATTACATGAAAGAAAGTTAAGATATATATTCTAATGTTAATAATATTAATAACTCATAATAAGATTTATTGTATTAATTATTCATTACAAATGTAATATAAATGTTAGTAATATGAATATTTGTATAAATGAATATTGATATAGTTAATATGCTAATACGTGTTTATATTATTTTTTATTATAAACTAGTGCTTCATTTTCATTAACTTTAGGTGCATGTGACATTAATACTAACCATGAGTAGATATAAATCTGATATAAATGCCAGAGATGGTGTTTTGGTGCAGTAGTTACACTCCATTTTATGAGGAAAAATTATTTTCTTCTTCAATTTCTTCTTCTTGTTAACACTTTTACGACCTCATGCTTTTGTTTTTTTCTGACAGTAAAGTCCGCCTGTGGGCGTTATTCTCCCAAATCACAATATTTCAGAACAAAATTTTCTGTATTCACATTTATATTACAAATGGATATGCATTATAATTATACTCTTTCTAATCAAAGTTTTTGTATCCATAGTATATTTGATTGTACAACTATGAACATTGGGTATAATCTTCAGAAATATGCAACATACAAATCGCAAAAGAAACGCCTACTGGTGGAGTTAAAGATTTTCAAATGAAGTGAATTTACGTCAGCGTTTGTAAACATGTTAATATAAGACTTAAGAGGGTGTCTTTTGCAAATACTGGTAGGCATTCATTGCCAAATTACCATCCCTGAAATATGCATTATCACAAAGCTATTTTTGTATCAAATAATAAAGAATAACATGATATATATATATATATATATATATATATATATATATATATATATATATTTCATTTATTTATAATTAACTATAAATAATGCAAGAAAATCAGTGACATTTTCAACTAGGTAAAATAATATATATATATATATATATATTTACACTATAACTATCCAAATACTTTTCATATCTTAAGGAAAGTTACATAATCAACCATTAATTTGCGCGACGAAAAACTATCTTTCTACAATACATAATTCATCTGGAGATATACTTTTTTTTTTTTTTTAAATGCTATATTTTTCAAGCATATACATGCAATTATGATGTTTGCTTTCAACAACCAGCAAAAGATCAGTTAATTTAATTATTCAGCTGCTTAGAAAACATTTTCTTTTCAGAATTAGTGTTCCTTATTTTTTCCAAACTTGCAATGGTACCTAAAATATCAGACATTTAATTACAGTAAGTACAATTATATGAAAAGATGAAATTAATTTACCTGGAGCTATTTCTTCAGTTATAAATAAGTATTTCTTCTTCTATATAAGTTAGGATAATAAGGATTAAAAAAAAAAAATCTTTATTATATATATATATTTTTTTTTCTTATATAAATTTCTTTAAAAAGTGGAAATAAATGCATATAATATAAATGATATTTAATAAAATGTTCATACATATTTATACATACTGACTCACATACATACTGATTAATTGCCAAAAACCTCTTTTTTGGACTCAGGAGACCTAAAAACATGTAAATCTGATAAAAAGTCGATATCGAATTTTCGATCAAATATAATACTTACTTTATCTATGATAGTAGAGTAATGAAAGTAAAAATGAAATTAAATAATAAATAAAATTATTGCAATAAATTTCTCATGCGTATACCTTCAAAATAATCTTTTAAGATTTTTAATAAACGTAAGGTTTTTTTCTTCCTTTTTCTTTAATTATTCACGTTTTGAAATAATAGTAATAAAAAGAAAATTCTGGAAAAGATGTTCTAAAATTTATGGATTATTATTATTATTTTTTTTTTTTTGATGAAAGATTTAATTATGTACATATATCCAATCTTCAATCAATAAATGTGACCATATTTGTAAAAAAAAAAAAAAAAAAAAAAAAAACACTTTCGCGCATTAAAAAAAAAAAAAAAAAAAAAAAAAAAAGCAATGTTTCGGTACAAATGAAATGTATCCATAAAAAATAAAGAAAAGAAAACAATATTTGTGTCATCAGAAAAGAGTTGTGTTATCATTAATCAAACTTGAGGCGAAATAATATTACCCAATCTGAAGGAAAAAAAAAAAATGTGTCGCATCTGATATTTCAAAAAGATATGAGCACACATAATTAAGAATGTAAGAAAACATTATAGCTGAGATAATAAAAAATGAAAGACATAAATCGCTATAAAAATCAAAGATTAATTAATAGCTAAGCACAAAAAAGGGGGAAGAATAATGTAATCAGACTGTTTAAGAGATTTATTTTTCATTTTAGGTTTGTTTTTTCACTTCCGTTACCCGATTGCCGTACGTAATGGAAGTATTGTATTCGGTCCAAAAATTTGATATCGAGTTTTCCCCTGATTTATGCGTTTTAAGGTCTCCTGAGTTCAAAAAAGTGGTTTTTGGCAATATGTCAGTGTGTGCATGAATGGGGGGGGGGGGGAATCTCCTGACTGTCATAACTCCGAAGCTAATAAAGATAGAACGACGAAACTTCAGAATGGACAATATCCGTTCCCTTGAGTTCGAGGCTAAATCATACCCAACATGTGACTTCTGATTCTCGATTTCCCTATGAATTTCCCTCTAGATACAAATATTTCCCCCATACAATGCAAACATCTTCTCATGAAGCTTAAATGTAAACATTATAATTCTGCATTTTTACCTGTAATAGTCACGTGTCAGGGGTTTATTACGTAACGCGAATAAAGTCCATTGAGACAAGCCTGGTGCACAGAGGGTTTTTCCAACTTTTGGTAACAATTGGAAAAACAGAAGGGGGACATTGGTAACCGGAAGTGGGACCATAAGTCCGTATCTCAAAAACGGCTCTGATGATTTTCTTCAAACTGTCTGTATAAACACTCTATTAGATATTCTTTTTATTTATATAGTTGATCAGGAAAATTGAAAGGCATCCTGTATAAATAGCTCAATTTCAGGTCTTGCAAGTGCGCTCCTTTAAAAACAGTAGAACGGGTTTTTTTCAAACCCCTTTTTAAATATCTATTTGTATATAATTGTTGTCATCCAGTCAATGATTGAGTATGCCAAGTTTTGGTAAAGTTTAGTATCTCAAAAAAGGCTCTAACGATTTTATTTCTTAAGTTGTTACATAAACACATTTTACTTATCCTTTAATGCATAACATGTTTATTATAGAAAAATTAACAGTCATTCCGTTTAAGTAGGTCAGTTTTAGATCTCGGATATTGGTGTTTCAAAAAAATGAGTCTACCCATTTTTGTTCCTTATATTTTTACTTGCTAAGTAAATTTCGTTTTATATTTCTTTACATGTGTATCAGCTCTCTCTTACAGGAACATGTTTAGGTGTGTAATTTGTGAAATAAGTTTTATGTCTTCTGATTACATTATCTCCGAAAAGTGTATATAATACAAGTAATAGTAGTAATAGAAGCCGTGTGGTTATCATTTAAAAATAAAAATAAATAAATAAATAAAATAAGATAAGATAAGATAAGATAAATTACACCAGATTTTTTTTTCTTATTTGAATGATAAACTATGCAGAAATAGATGTATCTAAATGTTACTCTTTCTGTTCTAACAATAGAAGTTAAGTTTTATTATTTCTGCACATTTTAATAATCATTTTCTTATCAGAATGTGGTTAACGGTATTTTAAAAATATTATTTAGATTTAAATGTCTCTGATTTTGTTATTTATTTTCTTAAATTTTATTGTTTTTTATTCGAGTATATGGAGGAGAGAGAGGGCAAGAGAATAAAGTAATAAATTGGCAGAATTTATTAATTTCAAACTCCTATATTTAAAAAAAAAAAAAAATATATATATATATATTAAAAATTCTGTCAGTTAAAATGGTATATTTCTTAATATGTTGCGATTTCTGAATCAAAATTTGATTTTCAACATGTGTTGTATCATTAAAATGTTGCTTTCTTAAAACCTTATGAAATTAATTTAATAAATTGAAAAGGATAATTTTCAACGTCAAAACATTGCGAAAGGAAATTTTCCATATTGTAATTGAATTTGAACAGGTTTTATGTCGCACTGGAACTACGCATTGCATAATTTTGAAATTTTTCAAAACGGTTGCATTATACACTACGTGCAAAATAAGTATTTGGATATTTTTTAATTTAGTCGTGTTGTCAAGTATCTAAAAAAGTTCTTCAAGAACCATCTTGAAACTTTAGGAGTATAAAGAACATGTTATATCTCACATATTTTTCAGCAAATATATTTGTGTCATGAAGAGGACTAGGGGACCAGTAAGAAAATTAAACAAAAATCAAAATGTTTTGGATCACCCTGTAAGAAATAATTTTTTTTTTTTTTTTTTTTTTTTTTTTTTTTTTATAAAAAAAAAAAAAAAAAAAAAAAAAAACAGAAGATGGTTAAGGGTTTTATCAAATTTATTTACAATCAGCAAACACATTATTTACCATTGGGTGTTTATTCAATCTAAATAAAAATGTAAGTAAAACCCCTGATAGTTTAGCTTTTACTTTGAGAGAACTGAAATTTCTTTCATTATATCTCTCATATATATATATATATATATATATATATATATATATATTTACACGATGTTTGTTTGAGATTTTTTTTTTAAGTATTTTTTTTTTTTCCAGTTTATATAACTCACGTAATTTACTATGATTAATGTCAAGGGACGTAAGTTTTATCGACAAAAGTTTTCAATACTCAGAATTAATTTATTTAGTAAAATTTCCAATATTAAGATATTTCTCTGCACTTATGAAATCGATTGTAATATAAATTAATAATTTCACCTTTTAAAAAATAGTTTCACTCACACTGTTAAAGTTGTCTGATTTTATGTTAAACATTTTTATCAATGCTAGGTTGGAAATATCATTTTATTTCTAATGAAAAAAGCACATAACTGAAATTTTACGTTTTTTCTTTATTTTTTATTTTTTTATTTCTACAATTTCCAAGAAAGTTGAAAAGTGTTTATGACTTCCGTTTGTCTCTCTGTTAGGCGGACGGACAGACAGAGAGACAAACAGTATAGAGATGGACAGTGCGTTTGTCCATCTGTATAGTGTCTAAGCACTGTAAATATTTATGAAATTGCTTGAAACAGATATATGATCACGTTCACTGATGTGATGTTCCAAAGCATTGTGTTTTATGAGAGGTATTTATATAAACCCCATTTTAAGATGTATGAAGGGTCGAAATTTTTAAATAGGAACGCAATGCTAATGGTTAAAAAAAGTTTACATGCTATTTTTATAACTCAAACAAAAATAAATGTTCAATTACGCGTGAATAAATAAATTAAAATAAAAGTTTAGCAAAAACTCTACTTTTTCTTTGGTGAAAATGATGGTATTAAAATTTTTGAATTTTTGTACATGCGAAAATGTATATCATCATCATCATCATCATCATCATCATAAATTTCAACCTTTATCAATGCACTGCAGGATGAAAGCCTCTCCTAGCTGATTTCAAACTGCCCTGTTTTCTGCAATTCTTCTCCATTCTGATCGTCCAAACTCCACAATTTCATCTCTTCAACGACACATTGGTCCCATTCTTGGTCTTTTCTCATCTCTTGGTATCCAAAATAAAACTTTGGTGGTCCATCTATCATCATTTCTTCTCGCATGGTGCCTAGTCCGGCTCCATTTTAACTTCTTGACTCTAGAAATAACATCAGTAACTTTGTAATAATAACAGGAGACTTGGCGTTGGAATATTAAAACCCGAATAAACTACTACATCAGAAACGCCAAAGAAAAATATTGGAAATGCATACAGCTGTTTCGGTAGTCTAAAGCGTACCGTCTTCAGTGCAAAAAGGATTCTGAATCAGGAGAAGTGCTCGTATATATAGGAGAGGGGCCGGATTTAGTTCAACCAATATTATTACGGGAAAGGTGAGGAGAGTGGCCAATAGAAATTTAGGAAAGTTAGCTGTGTAAACAGTAGAAAAATTAAGAAAATGTGGACTGAGTATAAAATTTCCAACAGTCAGACAAATAGGGAATAGCGAAATCACAATTTACAAGGTTTTTAAAATTTTTATAAATATGAAAACTTTCAAAGAAATCGTATATAAGAGAGGGGCCGGATTTAGTTCAACCAATAGGATTACGGGAAAGGTGGGGAGAAAGGAGGCTGTATGCATTTCCAATATTTTTCATTGGCGTTTCTGACGTAGTAGTTTATTCGGGTTTTAATCAGTAACTTTGGTTTGTTTCCTAATCCAAGTGTTTCGCTTTCTGTCTCTTCGGGAGTATCCTAACATGCGTCTCTCCAATTAAATTGGGAACAAAAAGGAAAATAATTGATGGAGAGTTTATAAATCACTTGAGATTTGCGGATGATATTGCACTGCTTACCTCCTCATTTGGGGATTTGCAAGAAATGCTTCAGGATTTAAACAAAGAAAGCAAGCTTGTTGGATTGAAAATGAACTCCAGCAAGACAAAAGTTATGTCAAATTCCTTTGTTTCCCCACTGAAGATCACTGTTGATATGGATGAAATAGGAACGATATGTAGTTATACTTATTTGGGACAAGTCTTTACGATGAAGGGGAACATCAAGAAAGAATTAACGGCCCTCTTCACTTACCGTCGTCGGAAGCCCGAGCCAATGTTATTCTATGGGGAAATTTTCTTTACACATAACTTATTAACTAATGCATATTTTTAAATTCTGTTTTCACATTCAGAAAATTCCCAACTGTTAAACTGATAGACCTTTTTTAAAAATGTATTTTTTATTAATTTTTAATATTTTATTTTGAAATTGCAAAATGAAGAAAATTCCCATATTGAAAATTCGTATTTTGCAGCTTCAAAATAAAATATAAAAAAACAAAAGAAATTTTTTTTTAAAAAGATCCGTCAATTTAACAACTGGGAATTTTCAGAATGTGAAAACAGAATTTAAAAATATGTATTAGTTAATAAGTTATTTGTAAAGAAAAATTTCCCATAGAATAACATTAGCTTCGGCTTCCGGCGGCGGTGAGTGAAGCAGGCCCTTAACAACAGAGTTAAACTTGCATGGAGAGCATTCGGATGAAATAGCGCTAAAATTCAAAAGTGACCTCCCTATTTGTTTGAAAAGAAAAGTTTTTGGATTAATGCATTTTGCCTCTTTTAACTTATGTTTCTGAAACTTAGATAATAACATGTAAAGCTATACAAAAACTTCAAACAACCGAGAATATGTATACACACACACACATATATATATCCACAAAAATAAAGATTTTTTTTTTTTAAACTATTTTTTAAAATAATTTGGAAATGCAGTTAAAAAAGTGCTAATGTATGTGTATTTCTGAAATATTTTCATTTTTGAATTATAAAAAACGATAACTTTCATAAGATTATTTTCTGCAGTCCTAAATTAAAAAAGATATAAGTTTTTAAAAAGATTTTGTTTGAAATAGTTATTTTTCCCCTTTTATTCTGAAGCATTTCCTTTTATATTTCCAGAGAACAACTAATAATGTTTCATTTTATGTTAATTGGAACAAATTTATTTTATTTTTGCAAGTTCTTTCAATAAAAAAGTAAAACTAATTATTTTCATCTATAATAAGTTAGTTCAAAGTTTTTAACCGAAATATTCGTAAATTATGAAACTTATTTCATGAAACGCTGAATAAAGAGGTAATTTCTATTAATATTATAATTTTTTTCTGGGGAAGTTCAATATAAAAACTAACAAAGAATAAAACAAAAAGAAACTCGTAATTAATTATATTCAGAATACATAAAGAAATCAAAATTTTTATTACTTCATATTAAATTCTTTATTTTGGATTGTCGTTAATAAAAATACAGGATGGATTTTGAAATATGCTTTTGCCTTTTAAATAAATTTTTATGTACATGTTAAACTAATTTAAAAAATACTGTTTATTAGAAATTGAGAGTTTATAAGTATGAAAATTCTAATTATTTGCAAAAGAATAATTGGAATAAAAATAATCATTAATAAAGTATATTTATAAATAAATAAATAAAATATCTGATACTGTAACAAAATTGCCAACATTCCGGAGCATTTTAAACTCCTCCAACCTAATTCTATACCGTTATTTATTTATTTATTTTTTTTTTTAAATAGTAAATTTTTCTTATTTTATCATATTTATATATTAAACAAAAATATTGTTTAAAAAAAAAAAAATGTGGTTTGAAATGAAGGCGGGGCTGAAAATGCTTCAGAATAAATTAAAATGTTGGCAACTATGGTGTAAAATGTCTGATACTGTAACAGAATTGCCAACATTCCGGAGCATTTTTAACTCCACCCTAATTCTATACAATTTTTTTTTTTTTTTTTTTTTTAAATAGTAAATTTTTCTCATTTTCTCATATTTATATATTAAACAAAAATAGTGTAAAAAGAAAAAAAAAAAAAAAAAAAGGTGGTGTGAAATGAAGGCGGGGCTGAAAATGCTTCGGAATAAATTAAAATGTTGGCAACTATGGTGTAAAAAAAAAATAAATAAATAAATAACATCAATCTTTTAAACTCTCGTTTTTAATAGCAAAAATCTATTGAAATATTATTATATTCTTTTGTATGATAGAGTCACCGTACAAAATGAATAAATTCCTGAATAAAAATGCAAAAATGTAATAATACATATTCTATGAAATTCGTAATAAAAAATATTAATAATAATTAAATAGTGCGAGTATATTACGGTCCTGATGCGTGAAATTTGATTTTTTATCTCCTCTTTTAAATTTATATCATATAGAATATTAAATATATATATATATTTATTTATTTATTTTCTTTTACTATTTTTGATGGTTTGTAAAAATGAGCTTGTTGTTAAAAATGATTTATGAGTTTCAGACAAATTTAGTACATTACCAATTTTCATAAGCCAAAACATTTTTTCTTACTATAGTAGAATTATTATGCACTGCTAAAGTTTAATACGAACACTAACATTGTTTACCCCTTTTAGTTAACATTTAGGGATCTTTGTGATAGATTTCTAACAGTGGCATGTTTGCAATAACTAGTCAGATCTGCACCTTTATTTCGCGAAGAGTTTTGAATTTGTGGGATAAACTTCCTATTTCGTCCATTCCCGAGAAAGATGTCGCATAATGATTGGTCAACACGCTTTACTGGCCATTTAAATGGAAATAAAACATTAGTACCAGTAAACTGGATCCCAATCCACATACGGAAATGATTCGAAATGAAACGACCCTTTCTTTCAAGTTAACGACCTAATGAAGTCGTTGAAAATGGGTCTTTATGCGTGATGCTAGATTTGTCCACTTCCACCGAAGTTGAATCTTCGTCTGCCTTAAATACTTTTAATGACAGAAAGGATATATCATGTGTTAAATTATATTTCTCGTACCCTTTTTTTTTTTTTTTTTTCATAAAAACTTAGTTTTAAGTTTTAAATGTGTTAATACCCTATTATACTGAAATATAGCCTTTATTTAATTATTATTTTCTTGCATTACACATATTTATATATATATTTTATAGAGCACATACTTTGAGTTGTCAAACTTAAATAAACAAATACTAAATTACTAAACTTTAATTTTTTTTGGTATCTTAATATTGAAAAAGTAGAATCAATATTGTATAGTACCAATGTAAGGTTTAGTATTTCTTCTTATATCAAAGACTTAGGATATGTGTTAATGTAAATAAATCGAGGATTTATACTAGTGACATAGGGAAGTTTAAGTAGTCAAAAACTTAATATAATATTGCATATATATATATATGTATATATATATGGAAAAAACAGGAACATACTTCACACATTACTATTGACGAACGAAAAAAGTCAAGCGTTAAATTTTTACTTTTTATTACCAATATATCGTAGAGAAATTATTACATTTGGTACAAATCTGCAAATTACATAGTCTGTTTTTAAATATTTTTAAATCCCATGAATTAAAAATCTATATTTTAGTGGCTGGTTTGTGTGTTTGTCTTTCTAAAACTCTGTTTGTTTATGTGTCTGTTATTTACACAACTCAAAATAAATAAATGAATAAATGTAGGAAGTCGAAACTCGATATCCTTTTACGCATCACGAGCTAATAAATAGTACTTATATTTATCAATAGAGATCTTCCGTTGAATTGGGACAAGTGGTTAACATGCTGTGTCATCCGAAATTAGTAAATTAAGTCAAACTATATTTATTTAAATGCAGAAAAGCATATATTCATGTATATATGAGAGCTATGTTTTCAGATGACACAAAAAGCTTTTTTATTTGTGTTTTGGTTTTAATTCTTCGTTTTGTTGTGTCAAATGAAGTACACTATTTAGTGTGCAGTATGCCTATACAGTCGAAAAAGTATCGAATATTAATATAATAAAAAACTCTATGAATAATTTTATCATTATTATTATTATTATTATTATTTGTTCTGAATGGTTTAAATTTCCTGAAATCTTGTTACAGTCCCAATTACCTAAAAAAATCGCCGTAAATCGGATAATTACAATAAAAAAAAAATTAATATATTACAGCTTGATTCTCTAAATACTTTCTTAAAAATTAATATTCTAAGCAAATAGTAAAAAACTGCTAGTCCATCATTCCATAAAATCATTCCCTAAATACTTCCTTAAAAATTATTATTCTAAGCAAATAATAAAAAACTGCTACTCCATCATTCCATAAAATCATTCCCTAAATACTTCCTTAAAAATTAATATTCTAAGCAAATAATAAAAAACTGCTACTCCATCATTCTATAAAATCATTCCCTAAATACTTCCTTAAAAATTAATATTCTAAGCAAACAATAAAAAACTGCTACTCCATCATTCCATAAAATCATTCCCTAAATACTTCCTTAAAAATTAATATTCTAAGCAAATAATAAAAAACTGCTACTCCATCATTCCATAAAATCATTCCCTAAATACTTCCTTAAAAATTAATATTCTAAGCAAATAATAAAAAAATGCTTTTGTAATCATAAAAGGATAATTTGAAAAAATTACAGTACAAAAAAGTATAAAAATATTTTATTAGAAATAGCATATCTGCCAAATAGCAAAGCAGATTGTGCTTGATAACATCGTCACCTAAATTGTCGTGGACTGTGGTTGGAACCTATGGTTGCTGGAACTGGAGACTATTATGCAATGCGAGAATTTTTAGTGTGCCGTATGGAAAAATAATTGTGTTGTACGAATTCTCTGTATTGTACTGTAATAGAGAAATTTGTCAACGTACTTTTTGCATGGCGTACGGATATTTTAACTAATGTTCGACTCATTTTAGCGGATATTTAAAAATATAAACGTAAAATTTATACAACTTAAGCATAATAATTGAATTTTATACATACATAAATCTGTTTCCTGTTTCATTTATCTTATCAATATTTAAACTTTTTCATTGAATTTATTTTAATAATTATCTTTCAATTACAGAATATTATGCGACTTATTTTATTTCTTACGCATATTAATATTTTATATTTTATTTCAGAAAATTACAAAAAGGGTTTTTTCTTTAACGTAAGAAGACTTATTTAACATTAAAAAATGTAATAATAGACTTCGGAAACTATGAGAAGCATATCGATTTTTTTAAGTGCCAATTTCATTTTCAGAAAACGATTAACTAGGATAAAAAAAAAATATAGCAGGTAATATTAAAATTTTTATAACTATTTCAAAATTTGGAAATTTTAAACAATAATTTTCAAAGAAATCCTATACTTCAGCTCTTAAAATACAGTTCTAAAGTAAAATATTCATTTATTTCATCTAACTTTTCATCGTGGGTTAATAAAATATCCTTTTGTTCTACTCCTTTTCATATGATTCATATTACATTTGCATTGAGCAGAATTATGTTCTACGCATAAAAAATAATTAGAGGGCAAAATTACATTTCTTTTGTTCGAACTTTCGTTCTTTCAGTCGATGACTTTCCTAGTCTTGTACTTCAAATCACCAATAATATTTCATTGTAAGAAAAATGCGTTTAAAGAAAGTAATTTGAGTTACATAATAAAAAATGTTGGATCATTTGAATTGTTTAAATAAACGTAATAGACTGAAAATTAATAAATGCTAATGATATGTTATGTGTTTCTTTTAAGCAGTTAATATCTTACAGTATAATATTAAGATTATTAAAACTTGTAAAATAAGCATTGAATTCAATTTGTATTTTTAACTTCCTGAACGAGCGATTTAATCGATATTTAGACTACTTTGTTGAATCTATTTATATTAAATATATCTTAAATAAAGATTAATGTATTAGGATATGAAATTTAATCTTACACTTTTTTAAAATTTGATGCTATTTAAAGATATAATATGAATACAAAATCGATACAAAACTATTTTTATATTTTGTTCTCGCCTTCTGACTTATTTTATTACAGTTTATTATGAAATATTGTTAATAAATTACAATATTTTTACGAAAACTGATTCAAAAAATATGTTTAGTAAAGATTATCTTAGAGAGTTTTAAAAAATCTTATATATATATATATATATTTTTTTTTTAATATAAAAAAATCCTATTCCTACAACAATTAACGTAAAGTACATTACAGAGACAAAAAATTAAATACAACAACTAATAAAATAATATATATATATATATATACATATATATTTAAAAAATATATTCTTTTGATGATATTACATACTCCAGGTTTTTATATCAAATTGAGGGCTAAAATATTAATTCCGTTTGTCTAAATTTTTAATGCTCTTAAAAATGTATGTTTGTTTTAATAAAATCTTATTATGCTTCAATATAATTCATATTGATTTTTCATCCAGAAAAATCCTTCTTTCCACATATTAGAAAGCAAATGCACATTTTTTTGTTCCAAATTTTCTGTTTTCATTTGATTACTGTAATAACTATTTAGATTGAAATCGCCAACCATATTTCGTTCAAAGGAAAATAACTTTTAAGACAGAAATGTCACTCACATAATAAAAATATTAGAATCTTTTAAAACATTTGATATATTTAATAGACTAATGTTTAATAAATGACATTGATAAATTGTGATTTTTTTTTCTTTTCCTTTCAAAGCTAAAAGTTTATACTATGCCATTAAGAATTATTAATGGTTTTCTTTTAGTGTCTTTTGAAATGTAGGGAAAAAAAAAAAAAGTGATTAAATTTTGGAAGTCCAGTTAGTCATACACAGAGGAACCTTAATAGTGACCTTTAACCCTATTAGCATTAAGCCCGTCTTTTTCTGGCATGCATAGTCAAAATTAAAGGCTGGTGTAGCTAAGTTTTGAAATATATTTCAAGAAAATAGGATTGTTAATCATGTCAAGTATACATTATTAAATTCTCATATTTATACTCTGCATAGTATTAATTTTATGAATAATTAAACAAATATACCGAAATTTTTATATTTTAATTAATATTTTACTTAACTCAGTTGTTAATTGAACTTTCTATTATTCTTTTACCAAATATTTTTTTTTTACTTGTAAGGATTTTTAAAGTATATTTTTGATTCGAAAATCCTTTATATGCAATAATTTCAGTTAAAATCCTAAAAATTATATTTAGAAAAAAAAAAGACTAATGTAAGTATATAAAATCTTACAATATTTAATCGATTAATATGCAATTAAAATACAGTAGAGTCGCAGTTATTTGAGCTCCAGTTAACCGAGTTCCGGGTAACCAAAGTAGTCTCGAAAAAGCCACGCCCTGAAGAAGGCGTGGCTTTTGACAAATTTTACTACACATCACTGTATTTTATAATTTATATATGTATGTGTAAACGTAAATACCCGAAATACCTTTGTTAATGTAGTTACGAGTAAGAATGCGATGTGTCTACGAGCATTTGTTACTTCACGTTATTACAAGTAAGAACGGGTTATCACTACTGAGGTTAGTGAGGAAACGAATTAAAATTATATTTCAGCTATTTACTGAAGCTTTCAGTTAAAACCCGTTCATACTACATGTATAACAGTAACTCCCCAGAATGACTCGATAGGTGAATGATTTATGCACTGATTGGTTCCTTCTGCTCACGTTGTGCTTATAATAAGCTTGGGAAAACTAATCTAAAGATCTGGGAATGACAAGAGTTTTCTTGAAACACCTCCGCATTGTTTAGCCAGAAGTTATTATAATTTATTGTAAGACATGTTCTTTTTATTTTTTATTTATTTATTTTAGTATTGTTATTTTTAGTTTATTGCAATAAAAATGAATACTACGTTGAACCCAAGTGGCGAACACCGCGTTAAACACCGCGACACGGCGACATAGTCGCAGACACAGAAATACGGCTTGCGAACAGTTTTTGTCTGCAACTTTCGAATAATAATTCACTTTAAAAAAAAATTCTGTATCAAAACTAAACCTAATACTTTTATTATTTATAATTATTTATATTGTTTTGTGACAAACATTGCTATAAAATATTTAATTGAATGAGATGAATTGAATGAATACACACAATTGTTTTTACTATATTGCTCAGTTGTAGACTTGTATTCGTGTATTGTTGCACGAAATCACCACTGATGTTAAGTCCCCCCCCCCCCCAGTCAGCTTTCAGGCTTTTTGAGTGTAACCCATTTTCACCCCTGATTACACGCAAATTTTGCAGACAGATTATGAAATTTTAAAAGCCTGTTGCAGACAGCTACAAAACTTGTTGAACGATTGGAAAGAGAAGTTTACCAAAGAGTTGCTAAAAAGCGAAGATGCGACATTATCTAAATACACTATTATGACCGAAGAGATAAGCTGCGTGTCTTTTTGTTTTCTTAATCTTTCTTATTTTTAACATTTTCAAAGAAAAAAAAAACAGTTTAAAATTGTTTATAAGTTCTGTTTGTCTGTCCAAACTCTAATTTCCGTAAATATTTGTAGAATGCTCTGAAACTGATATGTTTTTTTTTTTTTTTTTTGGGGGGGGGGGGGGTCGCTAAATTCTTCCTAAACATTTCGATCTATGCGAGGCGTCCCTTTAAAGCCTGTTTTAAAATCGTTATATTGAATAAAACATAACGAATTTCACATGCAATACATTTATGTAAGTAGGCATACTTCCTAAAGAATTGAAAATGATTAGCATAAATTATTGTCTTATAGGGTAAAAGAAGCATTCACATACATTTTCAGATAAAATGAATCTGGTTCAAATGGCATTTCTTTTTATGCTTTGAGCCTATATTTAAACAATTTTTAATAAAATCGAAACATGCTTATGATTTTGGCCTGTCTGTCTGTCTATCTTTCCGCCAGCTATGACTAATGCAATTATTCTTAGAATATCTTGAAATTGATATATGTTGTTCAGCTTCACTAAACTATGTTCCCTATTGAAAACACTATAAATAGTACAACTGGTTCATGTACAGAGTCATCCAAAAGAATCCCAATGTATTACGTTCATGAACATTATTATTTCTTTAAGGGGAGAAAGTAAATTTTGAGATCAAAAATTGTGCATTTGATGTGCTTTTTTCGATTCACCATAAACAGAAAACTTTTACTTATTTTGAAATGAAACTTTTGTGCTGCACAATACCATCTATGAAAATTTAAACCTGTTTTTGGAATTGAATAAATGTACTTTTTTAAATAACATAAAATATGTACAGCCGGTAAAAAAAGTGTCCGAACACTAGCAAAACTTCCTATGTAAAAAAAGTACACTTCATACGTTTTTGTTAAATAAATCCTTATCGAATCGTGTTCTTAGACGGACTAAGAACAGGATACGACAAGGATTTATTTAACGAAACCGTATGAAGTGTTCTTTTTTTACAAAGGAATTTTTGCTAGTGTTCGCACACTTTTGTCACCGACTGTACACAAAATTAAAAAAAAAAAAAAATTAATTGACTTACCTCCTGTTTCCCTCAAGATACCTTATACAAATAAACATTACAACCTATATTTTTATATCAAACTAGAGCTCATTATTGCCTTTATTCTCAAGTTTTAAAATTATCTAAAATTAAATTATTTATTTATTTATTTATTTTTAATAAAAATTCCATACAATTTTAAAATTATTAAAAATTTTTATGATTTATTATGCTATAAAATAAAATATTTTGGTCTCATTATCAGAACTGAGGTTCAAAGAATAAAGGGAGTATTTAGATTCATTTCTTTTTTCAAAAATGTTTCGTTCAAGGTGATTATGATCAATTGATAATGACGTTTTCGAAAAGAAACTGGACGACCTGTCATCCCAATAAGATTAAATAAATAAATAAATAAATAAATAAAAAGCTTAATATGTGATATTAATAACTAAACATCTCATGAACTAGCTTTAAAATTTTATTATCGAGAATTTCTTTTTAGTAATCTGACCATTTATGCGCTTCAAATGTAGTGAATATTATAAGCACCTAATATACAAAATATGGTTATACTTAATTAACTTTATCATTAGTTTCAGACAGCAGATTTTATGTTTTAATTAACAAATCCCTATTTTTCGAAAGAAAAATGAAAATTCAAAGAAAACGAAAGTGTTTTTAACCAAAAGCGAACCCTGTAAAATTTGTTTTAACCCATTTTATCCAATTGTCCTATTTAACCCCTTAACGTGCACTGTCCTCGCTGCGAGGACGCAAAATTTAAGATCCATCTGCAAAAATTCATCCCGGAAATTTTTTAGCAAAAACTTACGTTTATAACATAGCAGAAAAGGCCGGTTTTTTTATCCTTAAACTTTAAAATTTCTTTTAGTTTTATTTAGTTCGTTAATTCCGGTGGCAGTATAATTTAAATGATCCGAATTGTCTTGCGCCGCAAAGGGTTAAGGGTCAGATAAAAAATAGCATATAGAAATCAGAATTTGCTTGGTGCGAATATTTTGTTAGTTGGAATATATAATGGTATATATAAGCTTCTGCTACACTGTAAATAGAAGCGTCTTAAATTCAGACAGAAATGTGTCTGAAATGTCAATTCAGACACATAAATGTCTGAAACACTTACGCATGCAAAATTTCAGACGCATGTGCTGTCTTAAATTAAGACACATAAGTGTCTTTTTTATAAATGAGCTGAGATAAGTGCCTGAATAAGGTTGATATGTCTGAAATTAAGACATATAACATTTTAGACACATAAAATTTTACACATTTTACAATTTAGGCACTTAAAAATTCAGACATTACAAATTTCAGACACTTGTATAGACAGTGTGTCAGACATTTGTCAATCAGACATTTGTATAACTTAACAAATTTTCTATATCAAATGTACTTTAAGCGGCATGCATATCCTGCTTTAATATTTTTTTTAACAAATAAATTTGATATTATTTTATATACTATAAGTAGTTAACTTATTTAAAATACTTAGACGCGAAACTTATTCGGTTAAAAGTTAAAAACAAAGTTAACTTTTATCTAAAACTCTCACATGTAAAAAAAAAAAAAATATTAAGATAAACGAAGCATGTATCTTGTAGCTAAGAAACGAATTCATAACTAAACATTCTTAAACAATTTGTGCATAATTGATTTTTTTTTTCGCATTTTAATTATTTTATGTTCCCTACACTTCAAAATGTAAAAGAACAATTTTTTTGATTTCATGTACGTAGTTTGTTTTCTTGCAAATACCACTTTTAAAAAAATCGTTTAAAATCCATAGTCTACTATTTTTTCATATTTATTACGCATTTTACAAAAAAAAAAAAAAAAAAAAAAAAACTCTAAACTTCTACACATGAAATTTAAGATAATAATATGTTTTAATCTTTAGCTCTTATGGACAGTTTTATTGCAAAGAGGTAAAACTTCGATTTGTTTTACGGATACTAAACTATATTTCCTTATACAAACAACGTCCAGTGTGAATACCGATGGCTTGATTGGGAAGACACTCGACTGTGACTCCATTGATAGTCGGTTCGACTCCCGGCGAGGGTAACGGCAATTGTTTTTGTAAAAATTATTGATGCTTTTTTTTTTATGCTCTAGGTTATTCTAAAATCTTTTTCACAGGTAAACAGTATAACACTCATCTTTTCATTTATTTATTTATGAAAAATATTCAGTGTAGACAGGATCAAAGATGGCGGAATTTCAGACACTTCATGTGTGAAACGATATGCCTTTTAAGACACTTTTTAGCATCTTAAAATTGAACACCCATTTTAGACACAATTGTGTCTGAATTTCAGACACTTGTATTTACAATGCAGCGTGTTATGTGTTTCACCTTGTCCTCCTCCTCCATCTGGAATCTTTATTTAATATCATTACATTAGGGGGCGTGGTTGATCTTCTCTTTGCTGTTGAAAATTCTTTCTGGAGAACTATTATGTAAATAAGAAAGTATTATACAGATAAAGCAAAACTTTATACTCTGAAAGAACTTTTCACTACTGAAGAGAACACTAAAACATATAAGTGCAAATTTCATCCTCTTTATTTCAATGTCCTGCGTACAAGGTAAATGAGATTTCTTATAAAGAATATTATATACAGAGCTGCCAACCTAATCCGGCAAATTGTTAGTACCGCCCCTTTTTCTACACCACTTAATTTTTAGAGTATTTTTCTACTTAATTCATCATAGATACATTTGAAGAGAATTGCTCTAAACATTAAGTGGTGTAGAAAAAGGGGCGTTTTTCAATAGGCGTTAACAATTTGCCGGATTAGGTTGGCAGCTCTGTATATATATATATATATATATATATATTCAAATTTTGTTGTATTTTGTTTATTTAGGTTTAATTAACCTTAAAAAATATAATTTTTCTCAAATTTGAGCAAAATAAATAGATTGGGATAAATGGGTTACAAATAATTGAAAATTCTTTATTTTAAGGAATATCTGGTAATAATAACTTTTTTATTAAAATTAGATAAGAAAACCGAACATAATAATTCATGTATAGGAGAAAATTTCATTTACACAACTTAAATTATCAATAAAAAAAAAACAATAATTATAGTGCAATACGTTTAAAATAATTTTTCGTAATAAATTTATTTCAACTAAGTTTTTATATGAAATGAAAAAGTGTTTTTGAAAAATATGACTTTTATAAAACTATAAAAAATGTATTAAAAAAAGAAAAAAGTAATTATCTGAACGTATTATTAAAATGATATTTTTTAAAAACCTCCTGGAGATATTCATTTTTGCCCTCAACAGTAGATCAATTTTATACTTCTAGCATAAAAAAAATTAAAATAAGAATATCATGTGGTTAAACTAATAATTATTCTTTATTTTGTTCGACTTTTATTAACACTTTTGCTAAACACAGCTAATAAGGTTTAATTCTTCTTTAATTGAATTACATTTAAAAAATAAATTTAGTCAAGTATAAATTTGGCAGATAAAATTATATCAATTAATATATATATATATATATATATATATATATATATATAAAGCTTTTTTTCCCCCTGAGTAAGCAAATATTTCATTTTTTAGATTTAAATAGAAAAACTTTTAAACCCTGTAATTACACAATTTTTCCTATTTACATCAAGCTTTAATTATACATCGAAAACATATGGCACTTTTTTCCATTTTATTTACATTTACTGGCCCATTTTTTGCTAATAAATGGTCATATGTATTTTTATCATTAACCAAAGTGCTGGAGTATTTTTTAATATATACACATTGCTTGTTATATATGTTTATTGTAAGATTCTTAGATATTATCATATTATATTGGCTTTTCATTATTAACGTTTACAAATTAACTGTAATATACATTAACTGTAATATGCTCCTTAATTAAATGTAATTAACTGTAATATGCTCTTATGCATTATGAACATCTTTAATTAAGTAATATATGTTAAAATTATTATACATTTATCTATGGGCATTATTAGATGAGTTACGTCTGGAATAAAAGTAAATCGAAAAGTTTTATTAATTACACGTATACCATATAATGAAAGGGATATATGATTTAATTTTTATTTGCTTTAGTGTATATGATGCATTTAATAACAGAACTGCCACGTCTGCAAGCGGTGGAAGTTTAAATCTATCTGAACCTCCAGCCGAAATGAGCTTGTTAAAGATATAGTTACTTGATTCCCAGACGTTTTAACTAATTATCAGAAATTATTAATCATAGTTCTTGAAAACTGGTGTTACATCATAGTGTTTGCTCTCTCTCACATACACACACACACACAAAAAAAAAAAAAAAAAAAAAAAAAACATAATTAAAGTAACATTTTCGTGAAAAAGGTTTTCTATGTGAACAATTTACCGATTTTTTAAACACAATGAAGAAATATAAAATTTTATACGTTTCTATATTTGACAAGAAACTATATTCACTAAATTGAGTAATATTTAAAAAGTTAAAAAATTTATAGAATAAAAATTTAACAAAAGCTTATTTAAAATATAAAAAAAATAGGGGAAAGATTATTATTATTTTTTTAATTACGCTCACATGTGCTGTGGTTGTATTGGTAATTTTTGAAAAGGGAAAAATTGTAGTGGCGTTTCGTTGTGCAATTTTTACAATGCATTAAGATTTTTTTTTTCAATTTGTGATTAAAAATATAACCATGCACATGAAGATAACCTTTATAACTAAAATACATGACCTTTATATTTGAAACCAATTAAAACAAATTGGCTAATTATGCAATTTTGATCTATGAGTACATTATGGGAAAAACCCAGCTCAGTGGAATGATAAATCTGGCTGCGGCCATAGGGTTAATTTTAAGTTGAATTCTACTATAGTTATAACTTTTAGTTGTTATAAATACATAAAATATACATTTCCCCTAAATATTTATTTAAAAGATATAGCTTCAAATACTTTTTAAGGCTAGTGGTTTATTTATTTATTTATTTATTTTTTTATCATACATATATATATTTTTACAGTGAAGCAAATAACATCAATTGCACGGCACAGCAATCATGGGCATCGGCACAATGGGGCAAGGGGGGGGGGTGCTTCCACCCCTCTGGAAAATTCTAATAAGCATTTTTTTCTTTAACTTTAAACCTATGCTATATATATATATTTAAATGTAATTTTATCAACATTAATGCACAGAATATGCAATAAGAAAAATAAATATAATTGCATGTTTTATCGTTTCAAATAATAAATTATATAAATCTAAATTTATTTTTCAAAGTTTGTCCTCTTAAAGCGTGAAGTTACAAATTTATTTTATAAACTTCACTAAATAACACGATGAACAAAACTTCATGTTTTAGAATAATTACTTTATTTTAACTTTTTAGTTAAAATAATAATAATAATAATAATAATAACAATAAATAAAAATTTAATTCTCCATCTTCATAAAACAAAATATTGTTATATCTTCTTTCTTTTTAATCTTCTTTTAGGGAAGAAAAATTAATTTAAATCTCTGGGGATAATGAGACAGTAATGAAGAGATGATATGATTAAATTTCAAATATTTCAATAAAAATGATTTCATGTAAAAGGTTTTAATTAAATAAGGCTAGGGAAAAAATGGGAAAAATAATTTTAAAAGGTTTGGTTGCTTTCGTTATACAGCTTGTTATTGTTTTCCCCAAGAAAAAAAATCAATTATCTTTTAATAGATATAATCAAAAAATTTATTAAAAACATTTTCTAATTAAAAACTAATCTTTTAAAAGCTATTACTTTACATTCATTAATGAGTTTTTCTAAAAAAGTAAATTTAAAGGAAAGACCACACTGAAATACAATTTATAAATAACTTATCTATAAATAATTATATATTTTTAAATGTTTAAAAAATCAAAGGAAACTTCATGTGGCACATGAACTTTCTGATTAAATCATTTAAAAACAAATTAGTCATATAATAATGTATAATAAAAATGTTACATTAAAATGTAGTAAAAAAAAAAAATTGTCTATTAGAAATGTAAAACGTTTAACTAGAAATTTCTCAAGCAGTAATTATTATCATATACTTCAATTTTATTTTAATTCTATTCTATTCATACACTTAAAAGCGGTTTAATTTCCAAACATACACATGTTTGCTTTGCTTCATCTAATGCAAGATCGTACTCATTTGTTTTGTCCATAACTACTTCTGTGTGTTTTTGCATTTAATTGTGTTTGTTTACACGAATTTTGTTTTTTATCATTAAAAATATTTTCCTGTCTATTTTTACTAAAGTTTATTTTATATTGGTAAATTTCATTAAAACATTATTCGCTTGAAAATTTTCATCTCAACTCCAAGTTGTTTTCTAAACTTTTAGACTTTAAATTTTGATTTGAACCAGTCTCTTGATTTTGATTTCAAGCAAAGAAATAATTGAACCTTTTAACCCATTTAAGAAGCAGATGATTTTACAGCATCAATATTAACATGAATATCTATATCTATATCTATCTATTAATCTGCCTATATTCATTTATATATATTGTAAGAGGATCTGCTTTTGTATATATATATATATATATATATAGATGTCGATTTTTATGAATTTTGCATATGTGCATGTAAATATATATATATGTGTGTGTGTTCATATAGATAGATAGATTAATGATTATGATGTTATATATTCAATTAATGCTTTCAATTAATATTTCAGTAGCACCTAAATCGATTAATCGTTTCTATACTTTAGTCTTTTCTTTTTAGTCTTTTCTTTTTACTAATGTTCGTTTGGCAACCTGTTTAATTCTACTATCTACGTATGTATCGTTCAACATGTGGATTGCTTAAATTACTTATTGTTTCAATTTTGGTTTGTCTTATTGATTATATTAATTTCCTTTTTTATTTTGCTGTGTTGCAAGATAGAGACTTGAGCTGTATATTGCTTGAATTAGCTATACAGTTTTTCGAAATCTTGCATATACTGATAGAAATGCAAGTTTCCTGATGAGTGAACATTTCTATTTTTCAGCATTTAAAATTCCAATTTTCAGTTCATGAATTTCTTTTTTTATTTATTTATTTATTTATGATTTTATTTTTTTTCCTTTTAACGGAACTCTTTGGTAATTTTTAACCTTTCTCTTTTTTTCTAAACTGTTGACTGTTAATATTTCATAGTTTTTGCAAATTGTCTCATCGTTAGGCTTATGTGTTATGTTAGTGTCATTTCTCTTCTGCGTAAGTACTTTAACTTGTTTTTACTAATCATTGGTACTCAAATTAAATTATTACTGTGACAATTTTTATTCGAAATAAATCTAAATTTAATTTTATGTTGGTATCTTTATCTATCTTTTGTCTGCTGAGTGTTACAATGACAGTAAATTATTCAAATTATATATATATATATATATATACATATATACATAGATCAATTTCAGCTTTTTATCAATCCACTGCAGGAAAAAGACTTCTACTAGGCAATTCCAATATGCCCATGTTTTCAGCAATTCCTTTCTATCCTGTTCTTCCAAACTTCACAATATCATCTCTTCAACAGCATTGTGTTCTCTCTCTTCCCCTGTCTTTCCTTATCTTTCTGTATACAAAATAGGATTTTTGTGGTCCATCTATTATCGTTCCTTCTGGCAAGGTTCCCAGCTCAGCTCCATGTCAACTTCTTAATTTTTCACATGATATCAGTAACTTTAATTTCTTCTTTTTGCATGTGTTTCGTTTTTTGTCACTTTGGATGAGTCCTAACATGTAGCTCTCCATGCTGCTCTGGGTTGTTTGAAGCTTTTGCATAGTTTTTCATGGTGAAATCCAAGTTTCTGGGAAATAAGTTAATACTGGCAAAACACAGTGATCAAAAACTTTTCTTTCAAACATATTGGTAGGTCGATAACTATGCCTAACGATACATGAAAGTTTAACACGGTTGTTAATTCCATACAAGATGATCATGTTCATCATTCCGTCTATCAATAGCATGATATTTCAGTGTCATAGGAGGGTATTGGGATGATGATGATGATGATAGTCATATGATATTTCAGTAACCTGTACTTTACTTGACAAAACCTCTCAACTCCTAAGTCTATCAATACCGCCATTACACTGTTTATAACAGAAAACACTCTGCCTTGTCTAAGGAATCTCGTTTTCAATTGAAGCGGGTGAATGGACAGGCAGGAGTTTGGAGATAACCTATTGAATACACGGACCCAACGTATCAATAATTGCTGAGGAGTGACTCCAGGAACACACTTCTGAACTTAGACATTTCCACTGGATGCATAAATCGCCAGAGATAAACATAATTTACCACATCTCAAATACCTTGTAACTTCCTGTTCAAAGAAGATCACCACATAAAACTTTTGTGTATTTATAGACGGTCCTTGAAGATTTTCGGTGTGAATTGCTTTCCGGTTACCTTCAGAAATTATTCGAGTCTATGCCCCGTCATGATGCTCAGGGCCTGATTAAGGGGGAAGCTCGCTCATACCGGAATATTTTTACATTTATTTTTTACTTCATGTCATAGAAATTCCACGCTTTGACGAGGAAGTATTTTTTATAAAAAATGAACGGTGTAAAACAATCCAATTTACTCACCGGTATTAGACACCAGAATTCTTTTAAAATAATTTTTAATAAAAATGTTCTGTTTATTATAGCATGGAAGTATTTGTTAAAAAATAACGGTGTAAGTATAAATAATGTGTGAAGAGCGAGCTTCCCCCTTAATCAGGCCCTGATGATGCTGCACGTCTGCATGCTTGTAGGGGCTCTATACCCCAGTTGGCTGGTGTACCAGTTTTATTTTCTGTTTCAGTTTATATACATAAGAAATTTCGGTATCGATTATAATTTAAAACAAGTTTTCGTGTATGCTAAAAATTTAAAAATTTTCAATTGCATTTTAAGGGTGTTAATTTTGCACAGTGATCGATTTGTATATCATAGATGTGTAATTCTAGACACATAATAAACTACTAAAACGAGATGAAAAATATTTTTGGAAATGACTGAAATTAATAAATGCATATCTGATAGTAGCTAAATATTGTCATAGAGATTTGTTCTTATAAAAAAATATTCTTATTGCCATATAAAGTTATATATGTTTTGATTTCGGCTACCCTAGAAACTGCATTACAGAACAGGTGCGTCTTCAATGTGTAGTCAATGACGTACCTGGACGGGTAATTGTGTGAGTCGTATTTTCAAATGAAACATAATTCTCTTTACAGCATCATGATTATCACATTTTTCGTAGACAATGCTCGTCTCCAATTAGTCTTCTAATATTCATCACTTAGAATAATATCATGGGGTGCCATAGGTTACACATTTCGATCATCACTTGTTTGCATTTCGGGCACTTTCAATACCGGTCATTACATTTTTAAAGGTTTACGGCCCACGTGTGTTCTGCCCTATATTCGAAGCCCCCATGCAAAACTTAAGCAAAACAGTTCACGACCACACATTATTCGTCTTGTTCAGACTTTCCCTGATACAGAACATTTTCCACTGTGTCTGTAGCCAGAGAGTTTTTTTCTCATCTCGAATCAATAGTAAACGTCTTGTCAATCATTTTCTAGTGACTGGCACGTCATCACTCTCTAGTAACTACGGTCCATGAACTGTATAATCATGTTGAAGCTCCATGAAATGCTGTACTAGTGCGTGCCATCCAATCTCTATTCGAATTAATATCCAGGTGGATAAGTGCTGTTATTTCTGCTAGAGGTCTCTGTTTTACGTGCTGATTTCTCAACATCTGTACTCAAAGTTCCTGAAAAATGAATCATTTGTTCTTTTCATTATAATGCATGGGGCCAAAAAAATAACATTCTATTTTTCAAATTCCTTCCTGGAGTAGAAAATTTAATTGCCACGTGTATGAATACTTATTGATAAAAAAAAAAAAAAAAAAAAAACATATTTTCTTGCGATATCATTTATCTTCTTCAACCAAAGAACTAAATTACGTGTTTGAACAGTTTCCTATACATATTTACTCGCTGAAATCAAAATGATAGTACAGACTTCTTTTTTTTTTTTTTTTTTTTTTTTGCAAAATGTTTACTTATAGATGAATTTTGGGTGAAATCATGAAAACTGATATCCTAAAATTAACTATAAAAATATGTTCAATAAATTACATTTAAACAATATGTATTAAAGTGTAACTTTAAAACAATAAAACCGTACATTAAAACATTATTTGTTGAGGTGAAACTGAAAAAAAAAAAAAGGATAAAATTGAAAATAGAATGTAAGTTGGGGGCCAGCAGGACAGGATTCGGGGCGGAGTGAAAAAAAGAAACTGTTTCATATTCAAAAATAGTGAACACAAAACGTTAAATGTATCAAAAAAGCACTGTTTGTATAATTATGATAAGGAATATATCTAGTTTCATTACATAATAAAAAATTAGTGTTTTTTTATTGAAAACCCCTGTTTTTTTACAAAAAAATGTGATGGGTAAAAATGGAGGACAATATTGAATACAGAATTCTGGAAAACATACAGTTTACTAGCAAAATATCATGCAGTTCATAAAAGTTTTTTTTTTCATTTGCAGACCTGATTAATTTACGTTTGAAATAAGTCATTAATTGATGAAATACTATTTGGTTGCCGGAAAAGTTCTGTCGCATTTTATTACTGCAGGTAACACTGCTCTGCAGGAAAATCGACCCCAACACCATTTCTGCAAATTCTTATGTAAAATGACCTCTTGAATTCAAATATGACGCCCCTTTTGCTACCCCCCCCCTCCCCTATTTTTATCACTGTTCGGTAATTTTATTGTTGTGAATTTCGTTTAGAAGGGAGGAATGGATTACTTTAACTAATAAATATCTTCTGAAGGTCAACAGAGAGAAAAAATTCTAAAACATGAATATTTGTTGCAGGGGAAAATTTAAGGGTTAAGGGAGTGGGGATTTGCCCCCTGAAATTATAAATTACATTCGTTATAATTTACTAATCTATTATTAATGTTATTTATTATACATTATACATATATATAAATATATATATTAAGTTTTAAAACAATTCTTTTGAACCCTCCAAACCATATCCATGACTATAAAATTACCAAACATTACTAATAATTAGGGAAGGGGTTAGCGTCCCGAGAAAACTATGGGTGATTCGGAAAAATGCATGTCATATTAGGATTTAGAAGCTCCTTTTACATGATAATAATAAAAAAAAATAGTACCAGAGCTCGATTTTTTTTTTTTTTTTTTTTTTTTTTTTTTTTTTTGTGTGTGTGTGTGTGTGTGTGTGTGTGTGTGTGTGCAACGCAATGTGATTTGACCTGTCAAGTCAAGACAAGCATATAGAATGTGTCACATCAGGTTTTATTATTTAGTATATCTCTTGCTGGCTGTAAGAAGACTACATTCAATACCCTTCAGCAGTTAGATGCAAGGTACAGAATTAACAAGTTGGTAGTGGATAAAATGCATTTCAGACAACACATTTGATATGAGTTATAGAAAGGAAGCAACGAATAGTTTACTTGCAAAATCTTATGTGACTTTTACAAAGTGACGCTGTAAATGTTCGGACCTGCCGAAGATGGTTTGCTAAATTTTTTACCGGAGATTTCAGTCTCAAAGTAGATCGTTAATCTGAGCAGTCATCCAAAGTAGAATATGACATTTGTAGTCCATGTTGGCGAGTAACACGCATCAAAAATCTAAAGTAATTGCAAAGGAAATTGCCATCCACCATTCAACTGCTGAGGAACATATCAAATATCTTGGAGTACAGTTGGGTTTTGCACAAGAAACTGTGCGGAACTCAACTATGCTCCGCGGCTCTACTCTGTTACTCGATTTTCTATAAAATAAAACAATATATATATATATATATTAATAAATAAATTACGCTCTAAATTTAGGCAACAACTACTTAAACAACTATAATTTCAACGAAATTGGTCCTGTTTCAGTCTGTATACTGGTGTATCAATGTTTACACTGACTATTCACTATATGATTCCGAACCTAATTACTATTACGAATTTACTATTCGGAACCTAAGAGCAGAATAAAAAATCTGGAGTGACTCCACTCGACTTTCCGAACATTGAGTAATTAACAGTTTTGTAGATAAAGTAAAGAAAGAGGAGTTGTTAAACAAACAAAAGAGAGAAAACCATAATAGAGTGTTTGAGTATTTTTCTCCATCTATTACACGATATTTTATTTAACGCTACTGAACTTTGAGCCCATAGATCATAATGATAAAGAATTTTTCGTTGTGTCCCTGTAAAAACCTATAAATGCTAAATTCACCAAAATGCTTATAGTTAGTGCAACAGTGATTAATAATACTCATATAAATTTTCAGCTCAATTCAATAAGGCGTTTAGATGCTATCGTACTTTTAAAAATTTAGTCCCATAGGCCATAATGATAAAGAATTTTTCTTTGTGTCCCTGTAAAAAAACTGGATTCACCAAAGTCTATACAGTTAGTTCAACTGTGATCTTAAACATGTGTACAAATTTTTTGCTCAGATTAATAAGGCGTTTAGACGCTATCACACTTTTAAAAATTTGGCCCCATAGGCATAATGATAAAGAATGTTTCTTTGTGTCCCTGTAAAAAAACTATAAGTGCTAGATTCTCCAAAATCTATACAGACTGAGTATTTGTGACCTATAATATGTGTATAAATTTTTTGCTCAATTGAATAAGGCGTTTAGATGCTATCGCACTTTTAAGATTTTGCTCCCATAGGCCATAATGATAAAGAATTTTTCTTTGTGTCCCTGTAAAAAAACTATAAGTGCTAGATTCACCAAAATCTATAGGGTTCGTACTATGGTGACTTAGAATATGCGTACCAACTTTCAGGTTAATCGAACAAAGCGTTTAGACGCTAGCGTGTTCACTCACAGACATACACACATACACACATACACACATACATCATCGTAAAAATAGTGAAAACGGACTCAGGGGACCTCAAAACGTATAGAAACATCAAAATCTCGAATTCGGATTTTTGACATGATTACAATACTTTGCTCACTATAGTGTTCGGAAAGTAAAAATGAGTCTAGTTCAAGTTTTTTCTTCTTTTTTTAGGACTGAGGACTATTAGTTTCAATCTACGAATTTTTACGATACCAGTTTTACGACAGTTGGGCTTTTATCGAAATCGAAAATTTATCGGAAATATAATTGAATAATTTAAAAACGATGTTATATTTTGAAAAAAAAAAAAAAAAAAAAACTTATAGACTTTTCTGTACTAAACTAAATTCTGTATTTGCCAAAATTTCATCAAAATCTTTTTTTTTTTTTTTTTTTAAAGAAAAGCAAAGACAATTAATAATAATAAGTTTCGAAATGAACAATATAAAAAAAAAAATAATAATTTTGAATTAGGAAATAAAAAGCGCGCGTGCAAAATGAAATAAAAAATAAAAAGAGATCTATAGATGGACACTATTTAAGCTCTTTGACTCAGTTCAATGATATAATAAGAAAAAATGACAACATTAGTCTAATGAGATTATCTGTTTCTTTTTTTACTTTTTTTTTTTTTTTTTTAAAGAACTTTAATGTGAAATTTTCTCTAAAATAATTCTTCTTTACAGTAAACATTAACTGTATGCATTGAACTCTAGTAATTTAGAAATTTACTTTTAAAAATCATTAATGGAGAATCCAAATATAAGCAAATTCTGCTTTTAAATATCCATTTTTTTTTTTTTTTTTTTTTTTAAGTTAAAGAACGATTTTTTAGAATACTTAGAGTTTCAGACTTTTATAATTTATTCCGGAGAATTGTAGTAGCACATTTTTTTTCAGACCAATATTTCTGAAGTGTAATTTTCTACTTATTTAACCGTAGTTATCCATTGGAGAAAATTGCTGTTCAAAAATAATAGTGTGGAAAAAAGACAGTACTAATAATGCTCCATAATAAGTTATAATAGTTGGGAGCTCTAAATTATATATAGATGATTTAAACATTGAAAAAAAAAATCAAAATAGATATACGCGTAATTAAAAATTATAAAAATAAATAAAAACTAGACATTTTGGGCTCTAAATTATTTTTAAATGATTTATATTCTTTTTTATTAAATGTCTGTATTTTATTTTATTAATATTTTAATCAGGCATGAATTATTTATTTATTTAAAGATTTAAAGGGAAAAAAAAGTAAAGATATTCAATATTTGAAAATTGTTTTATATTGAAGTAAAAAATATTTGTTGAATATTATAATCAATGTTTAAACGTCAATGTAAGTGATTATTCTTTTCAAAGGAAGAAAATGCATATATTTACATTTGAATTATGTTCGTGAACAAAAATTTTTTATATTGTTTTATGGTTCTATTTGTTTTCGAAACATTTTATTTGTTTCAGCAAAGGCAAATATTTGATCTGCATTAAAAACATTATTTATTTATTTATTTATTTTTTAATAAGTTTTTACATATGTTTATTTATTTATTCTTTAAGAATAAAATTTATCTCTTTGCACTGAATACAACTTCTTACAGGGCGTAACTGCTAAATTTTTGTTTGTAATGAGATTTGAAGTAATTCTTGTAAGATATATGTTATATTGGTTCAATACAATAATAATTTCTTAAATTATAATGTATGACATTTTAGGATTATGACGATTTTTAAGCACGCCGTTAAACAATTTCTGTAAATTTAAAAAATATATATATTTATTCAGAGTCTCTATAAATTTACAATAAATCTTAGTTAAAAATAAATAGCCGAGATTATCTATCTTTATTTTTGTATTTTTATCTATTTTTATTATTTAATATCTCGATAAAAGTTAAAAATTAATGTTTCTACTTTCAAAAAAACATTCTACGTCACAAATATGCTCTCACCATTAATTAGTTAAATTAATATTGGTCATTAAAAGCCACGCACAAAATAGATTTTTTTTTTTTTTTTTTTTTTTTAAGATCTCTGTTTATTTTTCCTCATTTACATAAGACGTTAAAATAAATGATTAACAGTAGTTTTCTGTTAAAAATTTTAACGGTGCAGTCATAATTTTTAATACAAGCAATTTTTTGCATGTATAAATCCTATGAAATTACACTTTTGTTTAAAAGAATTACTTTCAGAAGATTCTTTAAAATAGGATCGTAATTATAAAATTCACAATTGTCTGTATTTATTTATTTATTTATTATTATTAATTGAATAAAACAATTGTAAAAAAAAAAAAAGAAAAAAAAAATACATTAATTGACCCGCTAAAGCCTGAATTAATTTTGCAAAATATTATTAGCTGATTATTTCTTTTCTAAATTAATATACACAACTGATAGTAAAAAATATTAACTTAAACAATTTTTTTTTTTGATAGTTTTAAATTTAAAGTCTATCATCATTTATTCACGTTTAGTGTTCTAGCGAGAAAACTTCGAGATAGAAAAACTTTGAGATAACAGGTTAATTTACTATTATATGTTGACAAAGATCTCGAAAGTAAAGTATTGTAATATCTATTATTATTCAACTTGATTTAAGTTAGTATACCTGCGCAAAAAGCAAATGTATGTGCGACGAATGAAAAATCATAAAATGCCTATCCAAATTATGAAATAATAATTAATAGTAGGCACATACAACTTTGAGAGATCATTTTGAGTGACGCTATAAACTGTCACTAAAAAGCAAAAATCATTCCAAGAAACCACAAAAAGTATACGCTCCATTTTATTAGCTGTCCTCAAATGAGGACACTAACGGGTTAAATAGAGTATGTGCCATTTATTCAAGGATATTTCTTCCTTGATTGTTACCAGTATAATTCGTGTTCATAGAAGTTCCGACGTTGCTCGGTAAAGAACTAATGCAGGTGAACTTTTTATATCCATTAAAAAAATATAGATTTTAACATTTAAGCTCTTTTTAAGCAACGTTATCTAATAGTAGTTGGAATGTACAAGATTGAGAAAATAATGTGTTGGATAAATACATGCTAATCAAGTTGTAAAAGCTACTTTTGACAAAAACATGTACAGTCTAGCACTGTTTAAATAGAATGCAATTATATGTTTTTTGGTTAATACAGACTGGTTCTACTGGGTATTTAACTTGAGTTAATTTGGTTATTTAGCTCGAGTTCATTAGTTATATTCATGATGAGTATTTCTTCTAACTAACGGTCGGATTTTCAGGCAAATAACTCACAGTTTTTTATTCCCTTCTAGATCAACCGATTGGATAGCATAAAGGTTTTCGGGTTAAATCTGTTATATATATTTCCCTTTTTGTAAAAAATATCTCTGATTTTAGATCAGAAACTTTTCTGTTTCTTTCCATATTTCTAAGAAATATGGTATAAAAGTCCATTCTTTAAAAGGTGGTACGCAAGAATCTTGTTGTGATCACTCAATGTTGCTTTCACCGAGTGGTCAGCATATTCTTCTGTAGTCTGAATTTTAAGTAATACATAGGTCTTTGTGTTGCATTTTGGAAATTGATATTTTTAATGAAGAGCGTCTTCATAAGAATCCAAAATGTCTATTCCTGTTTGTTTGTATTTCATAAATAATTTCCGTTTTCAGTATATTTTAATAGATACCGTGCACTATAAAGTGTTATAATCTATACATATAAAAGAGTACTTCCACTCACTCACTGACTCATCAACGCACAGCAAAATCTACTAGAGCCACTAACTCGAAACTGGGTCAGATTATAGAACATATAGTGTAAGCACCCCCTAAGAAGCTATTTTGCGAAATTCGCCCCCCAAGGGGGTGTAGGGGGCAAAATGTGATTTCACAACAACCTTCATATCTCAAAGAAAAAAACAGATATCCGTAAAATTTTTGCTTTAAAATATAGCTAATTTAATTATCTAAAAACCAATTTCTGGAATTTTAGAATTTCGGTCCTCAAGGGGGGAAAGGGGGCAAAACGTGATTTCACATGCGCAAAACGTGGTTTCACGTACTCCTATATATCTCAGACAGAAAAACAGATATATGTGAAATTTTTGCTCTAATATATAGCTAATATAAATACCTAAAAACTGATTTCTGGAATTTTCGAAATTCAGCCTCCAAGAGGGGAGGAGAGGGGGCAAAACATGATTTGAAATAATCCTTTATATTGCAAACAGAAAAAAATATATGCGTAAGATATTTTTGCTCTAAAACATATTTCTCATAAATACATAAAAACTAATTTCTTTAATTTTAGAAATTCGTCCCAGGTGGGGCGGGAAAGGGGGGCTATGGGGTAAAAAAAAATGTATAGTTAGACCGTTCAAAATTGGTACAGATAGGTTTTAGAGACGTGCAAGTCAAATGAGGATATTTTTGAAAGTGTAAAGTTATTAGGAGGGTCAGAAAGGTATGTGGGGGAGGGGGGAGGGGGGCGGAGAGGCAAAAAATAAAAATAGAGTTAGACCGCTCAAAATTGGTACATAGACGTTTCTGATACTTAGAAATCGATTGCCTATATTTTCGAATTTGTAAAGTTATTAAATTGGTACACGGAGGATTTTGGTACCTACAAATCGATTGCGTATATTTTCGAATTTGTAAAATTATTAGGATAGACGGGAAGGGGAGGTAAAAGGGCAAATATATATAAATAAGAGTTAGAGCGCTGAAAATTACTGTTGTTAGGTTTTGAGGCCCGATAAATCGATTGCGGATATTTTCGAAAGTACAGAATTATTACAAAGGACGGGAAGGGATCGGGCGCAGGGTTAAAAATAAAGAAATTCAGATAAAATGTTGGAAAATAGTATTATTAGGTTTAAAAGCCAGAGAGAATGACTGCGAGTATTTTTTAAAGTCTAAAATAATTAGGAGGGGTGGGAACGGTAGGTGAAGGAGCACGCGAGCCTTGCGCGCCTGTATGCGCTGCCGCAGGCAGTGGTGGCCCGAACCGATTATTCCACTGATGGGAGAATTTTTATTATTTTTTTTTATGTTTTTTCCTTACGATAATATAGTGATTCATTAAGAGTGTTGAACATAAATGCGCGCGCGCAGCGCACAATTGCTTGCGCTGCCAAGGGCAGTGGGGACCCGTTGCGACATTTTTTCAATCACATTTTTTTTCTCTCTGTTTTCTTTTCGCATGATAAAAATTGATGCAATTTTGAGAATTCATTAACTATAGTGATTCATTTAAAAATAGTGACCAGCGACGCGGGCGTAGCCTGCTAGTTCTTATCTAAATAAGGGAAATTTTTTCGTATGTATCATCAAGAATGTCTAACAGCATCAAAGGTTTACGTGTATGAAGTAAGTAAAGTTTCAGTTTTTCTATAAAATTCAATCTAGACCCCAAAATGGAACGAGTTTTAGTATCAAACCAATACTTTGCCAATAATTGTGAATAGTGATTGCAATATTTTAATTTCTAAAAGTCTCAAACATAATAAAAAATGTTGCGAAAATATTGTATTTGACGTTAGTGAGCAAATATATTGGTGTGATAAACTTATTTCGGATTTTAATTTTAAATTTGAGGTTGTAAGAACTTTCCAGAAATGATATATAAAGCTCAATGTTGTACGTGATAATGGTAATCAAAAATACCATGTTAGAAACAATATTGAGGAAAAGAGTATCGATAAATATCACATCCAGTTAGGAATAAATTATGTAGATTACTTAGTTTATTTTTCTTCAATTTATCAAGCACTCTTTATAACGCACTATATAGTATAAACTACGTTACATTCGTCTTTAAGTATTAAAAATAAACATCTTTCATAAGCATAAGTTTTGATTTCAAATTAATATTTGACTTCAACTTAATTTTTGACAATTTTCAACATTTGACACATTTTCAAGTTTATAAATAATTTATAGAATGTTATATTAAATATCATTTATGGAATATGCAATTATTTCCACCTGTTAAATTTGTATAAGCCAGGGAAATATATATATAATAAAGATTTAATCAATCCATATTATGTTAACTGAGACAGAAGAATAAATGTTTATTTCCATCCAAAGAAATAGCTTCAGGTAAGTTAATTCCATTTTTACATATAAATGTACTTACTATAATTAAATTTATGTCTTTCTAGGACTACTGTTAGTAAAAGGAGAAAAAATAGTAACTTCTTTCTTGAAAAAGGAAATGGTGTTTCCCGTGTAGCTGCTTGATTTAATAAATTAATCTTCTGCTGGTTGTTGAAAGAAAACATAATAACTTTATATATATACTATAAAAACACCACATTAAATAAAAGTATGTATCACCAGTTTAGTAAAAGCTAGTAGAAGAATAGTTTTTATTGCGTGAACAAATAATTGGTTACACAGCTATGCAAAAAAAAAAAAAAAAAGTTCTGATACAATTCTTGTTTATTCTTATGTAAAATGACCTCCTGAATCTGAATATGGCTCCCATTTTGCTCAGTCACTTACCGTTTTCTAGAAACACCACCCCCTTCTTTCAATTTTTCCCCCCTGTTCGATAATTTTATGACCATGAATTTGATTTGAAGAAAGAAAGAAAAAAAAACTTAACACTCACACACACACGCGCAAAAAAAAAAAAAAGTTTTAAAAAATAACATTTCTAACAGATTAAAAAAATTAAATTTATGTAATGTACAATTTCAGGGTCAAATCCCCCCCCCCCTTCAAATTTTCCCTTTGTTTCAAATGTCCATGTTTTACAATTTTCCAACTCCGTAGTCCCTCAGAAGATATCTAATGGTTAAAGTAATCCTCCCTCCTCTTAAAAATCAAACTTATAGTTATAAAATCATCGAAAAATGATAAAAATAAGGGTCATTCCTAAAAAACTGTGCGTGGTAGGGCAAAATAAGCGTCCTATTCGGATTCAGGTGGTCATGTTACATACGAATATGCTGAAACGGTGTCAGAAGCAATTTTCATGCCGAGCAGTGTCATTTAATATTTCTTAATATATGAAGAATATTTGGACCATTACAGAGTGAACAGTTGCATGCGTTTTTCTTCCCTAAATGTAAATGCGTTTAATATCTTTTTTTTTTTCATTTTTTATTTAAAAGAATGGGAAAAAAAAATCGTATAATACTACTGCTTTTGACTACTTAAATCAAAAGTAAATCTTTGAATATATATGCGTATCTGATTTATGACATATTTATGATTATGATTAATACTAAAACAAAAATTAATGAATACAAAATGCTATTAATACTACAAACACATTTTTGAAACAATCTTTTTTTTTTTTTTTGCTAAAAAATTGTTGAAGAAATATAATATAAATATGCTGCGATTTAAATTTGAAGTTTTAGAGTGCGCTTGTATGCCTTTAAATAACTTCAGAAAAAAAAAAATAACTGTACTTTTATCATAAAGTACTTATATCACAAATAAAGTAGTTATATCATCGATACCCTTTCTAATTGTGAAACTGATATTGCTCTTTAAATAACATTTTCTTCCATTTATACAGTCTTAATAATTTTTACAAATAAACAAATAAACAAAACCTTTCACAACTAATTTTTAATCTCTCAAAAAATATTCATTATAAAGAAGATTTCACCTTCCTATGAAGCAAATTAATATATTGGGGTCATCACAAATCTTCCTTCTATATCTTTTTATATAAATGTAATATCTTTTAGATAACATGCTCATAAATATAATTAAAAGTTCTTTGAGGAAAATTGTATATACACCTGGTGCAATTTTAACAAACAGGTGCTGAAATATAGCCACGTGAAAAGTCACAGAAGATGAATAATAGTAGAAATACCTGTTGGTCGATATATAGTCAAATATAGTCAGCTACCATTTCATAATAGTCATCTCACATACCAAATTTTGTACTTTAATACGCCATAGAAGCTGATACATAGCCTTTCCATTCGCAGAAAAAAATACAGTATAGCAAAGCCACTTGTCTTCTAATCATAGGTGCCAACTTGGCACCCTTCGGCTTCCGGAAAAAATCAACAGAAATATATATTTTATTTAATCGGTGAAATGTAACGGTTTTCACTGATAAAGTAAAATGAAAAATTTTATTAAAACTTTCCGTATTAGTATTAGTTGACAACTATACTTCTAATATGCACGAAATTGAAGCTTTGCGGATTAATAGCAGTCATCTCCCATATCCAGTGTGATGAATTTATATGACATAGAAGTTGATATGTAGATTTACAATGCCCAGGGAATAAAGTGCCACTTGTCTGTCGACTTGCACCTAAATTTTACAAGAATAGTGTTTTATCATGGCACTCAAATATATTAAGTTTTATACAGTGACAAACAATAGAAGGTATCATATTACCTTCTAGTAAATGGGAGAACTGTGCATACAATAGTGTAACCTGTAGCGTGCACATTTATATGAGATTTTGTTCTGCGCTACCACGTCTAAAATTATGAAAAAATGAATGGTATCACTACTTACCTGTTCAACAATTTTCACTTAAATTTGACAGATGCTAATTAATGTCAAGGTGAAACAACATATAAACTTTTGTGAAATTCTGTCCATTTGTTCTTGAGCAACAACTGCCATAAAATTGTCACACATAGACATATGTAAGCATAGATGGAAATTTTCTAAAAATGATCAAATCGTATTTTCTAGACCACACCAGACGTGTAAGTTCATCATAAAATAAAAATAATTTTTTTTTATTAATACAATAATTTCTTTTATATAAGATGGAACAAATTAATATACATATATATGTTAACATTAGAGATATACAGATTTAAAAAAAGAATAACCTTTATATATATATATATATATATATATATATATAATTCAAACTTTTTAAGATAAGGTTGAGTTTTTAAAAATGTAAAACAATTCGTAAAAATTGAAATTATATTTTATAATTCTTCAAAAAAGAAAAAAAAAAATCAAATAAAATAAAAATTTTTGTCCACGTTAACATCAAAGTACTATGTTTGCAAAAAAAAAAAAAAAAACATTTAAACATCAAGATAGACACAAATAAACAAAAAGGAAAAAACAAGGCAATCATTACAGAATTTAATTAATTTTTTGTAAAGAAAAAAAAATATTATTATTAATTAATGAATAAAGATTTGCAATGAAGAATGCACAAAATAAACTACATTTTAGTAAAACTTTTGGAATATTTGAAAAAAAAAGTGCAGTTCATTTTTGTTTTTTCAATACAAATTAAATCTATTTAATATCCATAACGCACACATACACACCAATATATATATATATATATATACAATAAATAAATAAACACTTGTATCTTTGGAAAAGAATGACATAATCATTAATCACACTTGAAGCGAAAAAATATTACCCTAACTTAAGGAGAAAAAAAAAAAAATGTCGCATCTGATATACTATAAAGACACGAACACACATAATTAAGAATGTAAGAAAACATTATAGCTGAGATAATAAAAAATGAGAGCCGTAAATCACTGTAGAAATCAAAGATTAATTAATAGACAAACATAAAAAAGTGGGAAGAACAATGCAATCCGTCTGTTTAAAAGAATTATTATTATTTTTTTCCTCTTAATGATATGTATGATAAGATATCTAGAAATAGAAATTATCTAATTGACGTTTTTTAAGCAATAAAAGTTAAATATTAATATTTCGGTAAATTTTAATTATCACCATCTTGATAAATTATTGTTACTGGTATTTATAGAACGATATTTAGAGCGAATAACTTTGATTTTATTACTTGTTTTCCTGTTTTCTCTTTTTCTTTCTCTTGTTATTATTTCTTTTTTTTTTTTTTTATGTTAGTAGAAGAATAAAGAGATAAGATATTTGCCTGCAAATTTTGGGGGACGTATCGGGGGCAAATTCATGGCACCCAATTTAGCGCTAAATTTGCCCTGGGAATTCTGTGAGAGCTGGGATCACGTATTTTGGTGCCCAAATTGTTCATATGTATCCGACACCTATTGTAACGGGATTTTATGAAATTTTTCTTTTCCCACCTTGGGATCGATGACGGAGGCAATAATCGAGTTTTTAAACGTGAACGAGTAATTCTGGTCAAAATTATCTCTGGAAAGTGATTATCTGATGTGTCGATTGGTTATTGTACCTAATGCACACACTACGAAGACACTTTGAGAAATTACTTTTTTCCGACATTGGGGTCGGAGGACAGGTTGGCAAAAAGCACGTTTTCAAATATAAATCTGCTACAAATTATTTTAGACAAGAGATTTTTGGTGATTGGGTCTGTTATACGTATCCAACCCATAGTATAAAGAGTTTATGGCGAAATCTCTCCCTTTCCACTCTTTAAGAACGAGGTGGGTAGGGAAACACGTTTTCAAGCACAACTTAACTCCAAATTACCTCAAGAAAGTGATTTTTGATGCGTTGGTTGGTTATGTGTATGAAACACGGTCTCTAAAGTGCTTTTGCGAAATTACCTACCCACCTTTTTAAAAAGGAGGGGAGGTTGGCTGACGGCGCAAAGGAAAAAAAAACGGTTTTAAACTTGAATTTTCTTCAATTTACCTTAGAATGGCGATTTTTGGTATGTGAGTGTTGATTAAGAGTGTTGATTAAGATTAAGTGTACAGAATATGTACTTTAGTGATTTCGTTAAATTGAAACTTTCTAAGTAAGACTAAAAATGATTAGTCACTGCCTTCGGCAGTGACTGTACCGTTTTTTGCTTTTTGCTCGACTGAAGACTGGACTCCTCATGTTGTAAACGGATAATTCTCTACCGAACATAGCAGGAACATTAACATATTACCTTAGGTATCGACTAATATTACTGTTTTTTTTTTTTTTTTTTGATTTTATTAATAATGATATGAAATTCTGAGAATTCATTTAAAAATAATGTCCAGCGAAGCGAGCAAAGTCTACTAGTATAATATAAAAACAAATATTGAAAAGAAACCGAAATAAAATTTAAGTAAAAAAAAAAAAAAAAAAAAAAACTTTAAAATTGTCCACTATTCAATATTTTTACATTAAGTATTTTGTCTTACGTTTTTCAGATTCGCTTTTGCAGTAATCTTATATCTTATATATATTATAAATGTGAATGTCCGTTTATTTGACTGAGTTTCACGCTAAAACTGCTCGATGGATTTCGATAAAATTTGTTATGGAGATAGCTTATACCCTAACTTAAAAAGTTGGCTACCTTTTATTCCGAAAAAAAACTTTTTTTTGTTATTTTTATGCATAAAATAGCAATTTTGTAAGCTAATAATAGCAAAAAATTAGCCATTTAAATTTTAACCATAATTTAATTGTTGCCAAAATTAAATTTAATTATCCATAATTTAATTGTTGTCGAGTTTATTTTTTTTTCCAACAGAAAAATAAATACATTTATCTAAACGTGAACAATAAAAAATAAAAATAAATTATGCATCTCAAAAAATTGATGTCATTTTTAATTTAAAATTTCTTTTACAAAGTGCTAATATAGTTTACGATGCTAATGTGTGTTGTACTAAAATCAGTTTTATTTATAATAGATCCTCCTGGGTGATTTTTTAAATTGTTGCGTTGAAGTACACCGAACATTTTTCGCCAAGAGGCTTAATTTAGCATTTTTTAATCTAGGTAGTTCAAGAAAAATATAAAAGAGGTTTAATTTAGCAACAGCAATTTTAATCTTGGTAGTTCAAGAAAAATGTAAAATTTATAAAATACTACAAAACGAAAAAAAAAAAAAAAAAAAAAAAAAAACTGAAATAGTAGTCACGTAAATGATCTATTTTTATCTGAGTAGATAATTTTATAGAAAAAAAGTGCAGTTTTAAAAATAGAAAATTTATTTCATTAAGCACTATTTTAAACCTAAAAACCATTAATAAAATAAACAGAATATGAAGGGTTCTTATATGTTAACGAAAAGGTGTCTGATAAAACGCTTTCTATTTTTATGCAAGAAATTATACAAAAAAAAAAAAAAAAAAAAAAAAAAAATCGCTAATATGGCGACAAAAATTCAAAAGCCGCCAAGGGAGAGATTCAATAAAGTTGTGTAGCACGATAATGTTTAGTTATTTATTTATTTTTTTATATACCAATCACTACGCTAATTGAACATACAAATAAATGAGCTGCTGTGTGTGACTGCACTTGCACGCTGTCGGGCAGAAATATTTGATTAATTCAAATTAATATTTAAATAACTAAACAAAGATATGTTTAATAGAAAGCATAGTCTTGGAGACAAACTTGGCGAGTGGGTTATTTGTTTTATTCCTGTGGAACAAGTGACTATTTTTTAGACTGTCCCAGAACATTCATCGAATAATGACTTATACTGTACGAGTAACAGCTTCAACTGTTTCTAGAATATTCGAAGAATTAACACCAGCTATTGGACTATTTTCGAAAATATTTGTTTTAATAATAGTTTTGTTGTACAGATTCGAGAAGTTCAAAAAATGTTTGATTTTGCCAAGGAGGTCCCATACTAAAGCTGTGACGAAAATAGTCGCCAATCGAAATATATTCAGTTACAAAGAAATCATTTAAATATAGTGTCCAGCGAAGCGGGCAAAGCCTGCTAGTATATTATAAATGTGAATGTCCGTTTATTTGACTGAGTTTCACGCTAAAACTGCTCGATGGATTTCGATAAAATTTGTTATGGAGATAGCTTATACCCTAACTTAAAAAGTTGGCTACCTTTAATTGCGAAAAAAAATTGTTTTTGCGATTTTTATGCATAAAATAGCAATTTTGTAAGCTAATAATAGCAAAAAATTAGCCATTTAAATTTATCCATAATTTAATTGTTGCCAAAAAAAAAAAAAAAAAAAAAAAAAAAACGAATTTATTTATTTTTTTCAACAGGAAAATAAATACATTTATCTAAACGTGAACGATAAAAAATTATAAAAAAAAATTATGCATCTCACAAAAACTGACGTCATTTTTAATTAAAAATTTCTTTTACACATTGATAAAGTGCTAATACGCAAGCGAAGTGATGACGTCACTGGCCGTTCATGGATGCAAGAAAAATATTTCCTATGTTAAACGTCCATTGGATTTTTTTGTAAAAAATTATTAAAAATCGAGGAAAATTATTTCCCGATTTTAATCCCCATATTTAGGTATAGGTATGTATTAATTATTATGTCCATGCGTTAGATTAAGTTATTTTTGTTGTAAAATTGACAAAATTTGAATTTTTAATTTCAAAACTCTAGGAATAAAAAAAAAAATGGCAAATTTCCATATTCGATTGAAAACACAAACATTTCATTTCAAAAGATGATATTTACACATTAAATATCCAACTAATATACTAATTAAAAGGAAAATGATAAATATTCTATCATAGTTTGAAGTAAAATTTGTTTTCAAATGTCTAAATAATTGATATCGGTCATCCTTAGCAGAAAAAAAAAAAAAAATATTGACGAATTATTTGGCGAACATAATTTAATTCCTTTCAAAAATCATGGTTATTTTAACAACTTATATTAAGAGAGTAATGAATAATATGAAACAATATTTCGTACAATGCATATTACGAAAATATACATCTGGCATGCATATTTTCGTATTACGTTTTTGATCACTAAATACAATAAGCGCCAAGAACGACAGAGTTTTGAAATTTAAAATTAAAATTTTGTCAATTTGACAGCAAAATAACTCAATCTAACACATGCACATGATAACTAATCTATACTAATATTATAAATGCGAAAGTTTGGATGGATGTTTGTTACTCAATCACGCCACAACGGCTAAACGGATCTGGATGAAATTTTGTACAGAGATAGATAATAGTCTGGAATAAGACATAGGCTTCTATTTATACCGGAAAAAATGTAAACTTTTAATTAATCTTCTATATACAAGGATGGAACACGGGCGCAGAATTCATACAACTATCAATGTACGAAAACTTTCTACTTCTTAAATCAACGATATCATAAGTAGAGAAATTCCTTAAACAGATTCCGGTATGAATTCTGCGCCCGTGTTCCATCCCTGTATATAATATAAATATTTCTTCTATAATAAAATTTTAAAATAATTTATTTTAATTTTTAATTGTTGCCAAAGAATATTTCACGCGAATAATAATAAAAAAAAATAATAAATATTAAATTTGCTTAGGCACATGACAACATAACGTCATTATCAAAATTAAATAATAAGAAAATGAAAGCTAATTCAGATCTCTATTAAAGAGCTTTATTAGTTGATAATCCTGGGTATATTTTTAATTTTAATACTGAAGTAGATAGGACATTTTTCGCCAAGGATTCTATTTTTGTGACAGCAACCTTAAGCCAAGTAGTCCATAAAAAATATAAGCAAATCTGTACATATAAAAGAGTAAACTCTATGATTCACTGACTCAACACTGCCATGACGATTCTGTGGGAAAGAGGGTCACAAATTTTAGTGACCAGGTTGGTTTTCGGAGCCTGACCCCCAACTAAGACGGAATTTTGCAAAATACCCCCCCCCCCCTGTCTCCCTTGGGGGGCAGAAGGCTTATCTCGGCTCCAAATTACTTAACGGTGAAGAAATTGCAGATGGAAAGACCAGACTTGAGTACAAAAAAATTACTTTCTGCGATTTTGGATTTTTAAGGGGGAGGGGGGGGGAAGGGAAAAGGTTTTGGAAGAAGGGTACTCAACACACGGGGAAATCGAACTGAACACACACTACAAAGGGATTTTATGAAATTCCACCCTACCGCCCTATGGAGAATGGGGGGCAAAAACATGTAATTCATGCGTAACGCTGCACTAAATTATATAAGGTTGGACATTTTTTATGTAAGGGACGATTATATGTATCTAACTCATAGTATGAAGAGATTTTGCGAAATTCCCTCCTTTAAGAACGGGGGGAGAGATTTAAAAAAAAAAAGTTTTAAAGCATAACTCAGCTTTAAATAATTTCATGATCTCAATTTTTTGATGTGTCGGTTAGGTATGTGTATGCAACATGCAATATGAAGTAATTTTGGAAATTTACCCCCCCCCCTTTCCTCTTGGGGCGGGCGGGGCAAAAACCACATTTTGAAGCTTAAATCCGTCCAAATTACCTAAGAATGGCGAATTTTGGTGTGTGGGTGTTAATTAAGTGTGCGAAATATGCACTTTGATGAGAGTTTGTAAAACTTTCAACTGTAACCGCGAGGGAGGGGGAGTAAGAAGCAGGCAAGGGACTGCCGAAGGCATTGGGCAACTTAAAATTAGATTTTGACGGATTTCAATGATTTTTTTTTTTTTTTTTTTTTTTAGATATTTTATTATTATTAATGATATGCTGTTTTGGGGATTCATTTCAATATAATGACCAGCGAAGCGGGCAAAGCCTGCTAGTTTTACATAAGATCTGAAATGAAAATTCGTAAAATTTTGTGCTCTACTTCTTAACAGACCACACAATTATTGAGTTTTTATATTCAACTTGTTGAATATCAAAATTTTGAAATTTTTGAAAATTAAAAAAGAAAAAAAAATCTACTAATTTAGCTTTTAAAAACCAAAATATATAAAATTATTTTGTGTAAAACACTAAATACAAACACCTACGCCGCACATAGCAATTTCAATTTGCAGCGAAGTTGCAGCAGTCTTGCTTTGTAAGCCTACAAACTTGCAGCAAGTCCAGCGTGACTAGCTTGTAAGTTCATAACAAGATTGAAGCAAGATAACGCAAACTCCGAAGTCACCATACGCCAAATTTGCAGCAAACTTGTCGTGCAAGTTGCACACTTAAGTGTATCAAGAATACTGCAAATTCATTGCAATAGGCAAGTCTGTTATGTCACACCAACTGCTAATGCATTGCAAACTCAGATTCTTATCACGTCACACTATCTGTAAATACACATAGAAACATAATAAATATAACTTGTATTTCCCATAAGACTTGTTAACACGAGGTTTCGAATATTTTGGAAGCCCCCGCAGACAACACCACGAGTAAGAAAACGTCGCGAAACCGCTTCAGTGTCAGTCTTTAGATAGCTGAATTTCAAATACTTACATAGCAATTTTAGTTTGTAGCAAAAACGGTGTGAAAAGGGAAAAAACAAATATTAATTAAAACGAAAGATAGATTTACGTTCTGTCTACTTTGCGGCAATTTCACGGTAAATTTGTCGCATCAAATTTGTCATGGCAAGATGATATACAGAAAAATTAAACTTGCGGCAAATGTGATTGTTATCTGAGGCGTATGTTAAATAGCTCATCATATTGAGCCATCATTTCAAAAATTTTAAAATAAAATAGAGGGCGCTGTAGCCATTCTTGGTAAAATATCATTAGATATTTTACCAATCCATAATATGAAGTGAAAATATTTATTCTTTGTTAGTTAGTTAGTTAGTTGTTAGCTGCGAGATGCTGCAGCCGGTGTGTAATTACGTGTCTTATAATGTTCATGTTTACTGCGCACAAAACGTAAAAGGGGTTTGTAAATTTTGTATATATTCTGTCCCTATAAATGTCGTATGGTAATTTTATTTTAATTAAAGTTATAAAATAATAATCTCGAAGCGCTCTCTTGAAATACTGTCCTGGAAATTCATTATATGTATAAAACAAGCTTCAAAATTTAAGTACCAGGTGTTAATTGTAAGAACTATTGTAATAGTCTTTAAAGTAAATCATTTACTAACTCAAAAATTTCCAAAATCCATTATGTAGTTATTTTAAAGATAGAAAATGACAAATAAATCAATTTAGTATAATCGATAAACAATTACAGTTATAATTATTATTCATAATAGGGATATCTTTTTTATGTAATATGTATAATAAAAGTACTTAAAAATTATCTATGCCTTGTGTTTAGATGTGTTTCATTTTAGTTTAATATACTGGTTTAAAATTTATTTCCGTTTAATATACTGATTCAGAGATTCAAAGACGGAAGGAGGCCGCTCACCACTATGCAGCAGTTTTCAGCGATTTTAACCTTCAAAGAGGGGCTCTGACAACAAATGTCACATAACAATGTGAAATTTTGAAAGAGCCCGTTTCTAGAGGTTAAGTCTACCCCGTTGTTTATTGCATAAACACTAAAAAAAAAAGAAAAATTACATTTGCTGCCGGATATAAAATCCCACGCGACAGAGGGCAACAGTTAATAAAAAACAAAATTTAGGCTTCTAATGAAGAGAATTCGTAGGCAGCTGAAAAAAGTTCAAATTTTTGTGACGGGACTTTGGAAAAGTTAGTAAGATTAGTTTTTAGTTTGTTAAATTGGATAGTTCCATTAGGGTCACAAAGATTTTAGTTATTTTAGTTTTTAAAAGAGGACGCTCTAAAACGTTAAATAGCCAGTTATTGGGTCTAATTGGAGGATTGAGTAAATGATATGGGGCTGTGAGGGGACATGCAAAGTAAGCATGTTCAGGAGAGCCTTCCTCTCCGCACTCGCATCGGGTGGTCCTCGAGCAATGAAAACGAAATAAGTAGGTTCTGAAAGGTCCATGACCCGTCAGAAAGGCTGAAATTGCTGGAGACAAATCAAAGTTATAATTTTTTACTGAGTTAATGAGGGCATAGGTGTAGCGTCCTTTGTCTGAAGTATCCCATTCAGCTTGCCATTCTTTCTGGAGATTACGGAAAAGGGACTTTTTGATAAAGGAAGGGGGAGAGTGAGGAAAAAGCCGATGTCCGGATTTTGAGTGGCTGTTTTAGCCAGCTCATCAGCCATTTCATTGCCCATGACGCCCCGATGCGCCGAAACGTGAGCTAGAGATGTATTTTCTTGCAGGTTAATTAGAAGTAGTTTAATTTCCGTTACGAGAGGGTGTTTAGACCGATGGCGGTGTATTGCCTGTAAGGCTGAGAGACTGTCACTGTAGATTGGAACTGAGTAAAATCTATTTTTGTATCTCATTAATCCATAGGAGGGCTTGATAGTTGGCAAATAGTTCGGCTTGAAATACGGTGTTGTAATCTCCTAGTTTTGAGGCCCACTGATGAGTCAAGATCCCATCTGAAAGGACACAGAATGCTGAGCCGACTCCGTGTTCTGTCTTTGACCCATCATTATACACCGTCACTGGAGCAGAAGGAGAGAAGTCATTAGGTGAGACATTGACTAGGGCATGAGAGGTATCAGCTGCAGGGTGAATATGCCAACTGCATGTTTTACGTTGTATTTCTGAATTGGGGAAGTGTTCATTTTGCAGCGAAGTGTTACTGAGTTGTAGAATGTTAGTTTTAAGAAATTCATATTTAACTGTTAGGTAGATAGGTGGAATCCCGGTGATCACCGTCAATGCGTCAGAGGAAATAATTCTATAACCCCTGGAAATTTGCAATAAGAAAATTCTTTGAAGAGAGAAGAGTTTGAGTTTTGCTGTTTTTGAAAGATTTCCCCCCCCCCCCCCAAATTCCAGTCCCGTAAGTTATGATTTTTTCTACTATTACACACATCTTTAACATGCTTGATTTAATACCCCAATTTTTCCCCGCGAGTTTTATAGAATTATGATAAATTTTGAGTAATTTAAGCTTTAAATTGTTGATATGTGCAATCCAGTTGAGGTTCTTATCTATAGTAACCCCTAAGATTCGGGTGTTGTCTACATGGGAGACACTAACTCCATTAACCCTGATCACCGGTTTTCGTTTTAGAATCCTGGGAAGAGAAAAGGTAAGAGCCTGTGTCTTAGCTGCTGAAAGTGTGAGATTGAGTGTAGAAAGTAGTTGGCAGAAAGTTGTTAAAGCATCATGGGCCTGAGATTCCAGATCCCTTCTTCTTTTGCCCAAGAGGATTATCGTGAAGTCATCAGCGAAGGCGAAGACTTCAAATTCTTTAGAGGTCATAGGTTCAAGAATGGTGTTAGCGATTAATGTCCAGAGAACTGGACCAAGACATGAGCCTTGAGGACAACCTTTTTCTTGTATATGATCTGAGGATCCTGAGCCCCAGTTGACCATTATTTTCCTGTTGGAAAGATAAGAGCTGATGACTCCAGCGATATTCCCCGGACATTGAATGGATTGTAGAATATTCAAAATATGGAGCCATTCAATATTATCGAAGGCTCCTTGAATGTCCAACGAGACGAGGGTGGTATAGTTTTCCGAGTTGTAACTAGAGGCGCAGGAAGAGAGGATAGCATTCAATGCCATTTCGCATGATCTGCCCTCTCTGAACCCGAACTGATTTTCATTCAATAAGTTATTAGATTCTAGAAAGAGGTTGAGGCGGATTACAATTAATTTTTCTAATAATTTTCCTAAAGTTGGAAGCAGGCAGATCGGGCGGTAAGACTTGGGTTCAGAGGGACACTTCCCTTGCTTTTAATATACTGATTTAAAAACATGAATGTAATATACCTTGTATAATAAAAATTTATGAAAATAAATTTGTGATGGGGATTTAAGCAGTGATTACCTACGCCAACTAATCTTAAAATTACCAAAAGAATTTTGAGAAAGAAGATACTATCTGCCTATAAAACCAAATTTCTTTTAGCGTTTTAAATGTTAGAATATATTGCTAAATTACATAATTTATTAATTCTGTATGACTTTACAATAGTTTATTTATCATACAATTAATATATATATATATAGTATTAAAAATACAATAATTTGGGAAAAAAACATGGTGCAATAGTTGCAATTATGAACTGTTTTGATACTGGTAAAAAATGAATATAAAACAATATAATCATAATGTACAATATATAGTACATATATATATATATATATATATCACATTATGAAAAGTTCAAAGTTTTAATGACTATCTGAAAGATTTTCTAAAAAAAAAAAAAAAAAAAAAAAAAAATGTACACTAAAAATCTATTTTACAAGAATGTTTAAAGCGTCTTTTATTATTCTGGGTAATGTTGTGCTAATGATAAAATTATTATTTGCATTGCGAAAGTAGAATAATAAAAGAGGGAAAAAATGTAGTTTGAAATAATTATTTTCTCGGTTTTTATTCTAAAATTACTTATCATATATATATATATATATATATTTTTTTTTTTTTTCTGAAAAGAACTAATTTCTCTAGATTTTATTCTAATTGAAATATATATTTTTTTCTAAGTTAGTGCATTGCCAATGAAAAACTAAAAATCAAAAAGAGCTAATTATTTTCATTTTTATTATAAGTTGGATGAAATTTTCTAAACGAAAAAGTTCGTAAATTATGAAACTTTTTCCATGAATCGCTGAATAAAATGATAATTTCTATTATTTATTTATTTATTGTTGTTTTCTTCAACTTTAATATGGAATATTATATAATTTCGTCAATATTATAATTAATAACATTGGAAGGGTATAATTTTGAAGACTTTTTTTTACTTTAAAGTATTTTTACATTTATTTATTCATTTATTTTTATGTATTTCGAATTTTGTTTTCATTTAATTTAAAATACATTGTTCAATTTATAAAGATTTTTTTAATTATATATTTGTAATTTAAAAGGATAAACGGTTTACTTATTTAAAATTATGGAGTGACTCCACTCGATTTTCCGAACATTAAGTAAATAATGGTTGCATAAATAAATTAAAATAAGAAAAGTCTTTAAATAAACAAAGGAGAAAATTATTAAAGGATGTATGAGCATTTTTCTTAATATAATATGTTGTTATCTTTTGAATTTTTATCGCCATTTTAGACAAAGACACATAATTTATGCGATTATTTTTTTTTTCTTTTTTTTTTTTCTTTTCTTTTCTATTTTTCAATATTTTTTTTAATTTATTTATATTTTTGATGCGGTACTTGGCTTAAAGTTTTTTCGCGAAAGTAGACTCCTTGGCGAAAAATGTCCGATCTATTTCAGCATCAAAATTTTAAAAATTACCCAGGATTACGTAAAGTTCTTTAAGAGCACATGGAACATAAAATGGGTCAAATTTTTGAATTTTCAATTATAGTCTTAAAAAATAGAGCAGACTCACAAGGAAACATTCAAAAGGTGTCGTCTTCAAAAAATATTGAAAACATTATATGTGATTCTACTCTTCATAAAACACAAGAAAGTGAAAAAAAATTATCGGTTGAAATGAATTACATCGACGGCAAAAAATTATCAAAATTAAGCATATTTGGCGATTTCGCACTGTTAGGCGATTGATTTTGAGTACTTGGCGGAGAAGCGAAACACGGTTCTGTTCGTACACGGCAATCTCGGTGCTAGCGAACGTATCGCCTAACATCGCTAAATCGCCAAAATTGCTTAATTTTTATATTTTTTTGAGGCAGCTGTAATTAATTTCAGTCGATAATTTTTTCACTTTCTGGTGATTTCTGAAGAGTAGAACCACATATATTTTATTCAATCTTTTTTGAAGACGACACCTTTTGAATGTTTCCTTGTCAGACGAATCCAGTAACATGTAATTTGTACAGGTTTGGAATATATAAACACCCTAAATACGGCATTTAAATAGGTAAACAAACAGTGCCTATCGTTTTGAACCCCATGATTTATTTCCACTTCTTTCTCTAGTTGCCAAACTACATTTTCCCCTTTCAGTGATTTCAGAAGCTGTGTGAACAGATTTGATCAGTGTTTATTTACAACGTGTTGCTTGCTTTTCTGGTTTCTATTTCGCTGATATCTGTTGCTACTGTCTATTGTTTCTATTTTCTTCATCAAACTTTGTGTTTGAACAAAGTTCTGATTAATTTTAATTATTAAAGATACTTTTATCTGCTAAATATTTGGAGAATATGAATAGAAAAAAAGTGTTTCGTTAAACGTAAGTTTACAGGCAACTAGAGTACTCGTAAGAGTACAGTTAGTATTGCTGACAAATCATCGATGATTATTAGTGCTGCTGAAAAGAAAATTGATTTATCTGCTGCCAACAATGATTATTTAGAGTTTAAGGAAGGTAAAAATTATTATTATTGACTTGCATTAATCACTATCTTTACTGAACAGCTAAGCAAAGTGTAAAAACTGTGGCCAAAAGAAAACTTTTGATGTTATTGAAGAAGAAAATAGACGAAAAGGACTTGATATTAGTTTAATGTACATATGTACTTCTTGTGGATATTCAGCTAGTACAATGGCATCTAAAATATCCAGAAAGTGTTATGATATAAACATTCGTCTCACATATGGAATGAGATGTATAGGAAAGGGGGAAAAAAATTGTAGACATTTTCTGTGCACTGTTGAATTTGTCTCCTCCTCCATCTAAATTTCAAAAATTTAACAAAATATTGCTTCCAGCATTATTTGAAGTAGTTAATGAATCAATGAAAAGAGCCACTGTTAAAACTATTGCAGATAATGATGGTAACACTGATATATCTGCTGCTTTTAATGGTACATGGCAGGAGCGTGGCCATTCATCACTGAATGAAGTTGTATGTGCTATTTCACTTTACAATGGTAAAGTTACCGACTTTGAATGCCTCGCAAAATATTGTACTATATGTACAGTCGGTAACAAAAGTCTCCGAACACTAGCAAAAATTCCTATATAAAAAAAGTACACTTAATAGAGTTTTGTTAAATAAATCCTTGTCGAATCCTGTTTTTAGACTGACTAGGATTAGACAAGGATTTATTTAACAAAACTGCATTAAATGTACTTTTTTATATAGGAATTTTTGCTAGTGTTCGAAGACTTTTGTTACCGACTGTAGGAATAAATCTATAAGACCCCACAACTGCATCAAGAATTTTGAAGGGAAGGAGGTATGGAAGTTGATGGTATCTTGAAAATCTTTAAATGCTCTGAGTTATCGAGAGGAGTGCAATATGTGAATTATCTTGGAGACGGTGACTCGCGAGTATTCAATAATGTTAATGAAGAAAAAGCTTATGGCCCTGAGGTCGAAATTGAAAAACTAGAATGAATTGCTCATGTACAAAAAAGAATGAGAACTCGATACAAAAATGAATGAGAACTCGATACAAAAATGAATGAGAACTCGATACAAAAATGAATGAGAACTCAATTAAAAAACATTCGTAATGAATTGAAGACATCAAAACTTTCTGATATCTGGACGTGGTCACCTGACAGATGCTGAAATCATGCAAATTCAGAGCTATTATGGCTTGGCAATCCGTCACAATATAAGTACATTCATAGATACTCAATTAAAAAACATTCGTAATGAATTGAAGACATCAACACTTTCTGATATCTGGACGTGGTCACTTGACAGATGCTGAAATCATGCAAATTCAGAGCTATTATGGCTTGGCAATCCGTCGCAATATAAGTACATTTATAGATGACATGGTAAAATCCATACGGGCAGTTTATTTCCACAAGCTTTCAACCGATGAAAACCCCCAACATGGTTTCCCATACAGCACAGAATGTTTCAGATATGTTGCAAATAGCTTACAATCTTTCAAAAACGTAACACATTTAAGTATGCTCTCTGATATCTTTCTCAAACATTCGTACTTTTCGATGTTTCATCTGTTAAGTATTTGAAACGTTTCTGTTACGTATCTGATTTTTTGTTACGATCGCGGACGTTTCTACACTTATGAAACTCATCGAAAAGCAAAATGAACGTTTCGAAACGTTTCTGAAATATTTCCAATGATTCGATGTTATATGAATGTTACATTTCTGGAACATTTTGTGCTGTTAGGGATGTGCCCTATAGATTCGGAAACTTGGTGTGGTTATAATAAAGCCTTAAACAATGGTAAAAATTGTAATCACAAAATTCTTTGCCAGAAGCTGTACTTTCTGCTGTTAAAAATGTTTTCCGTTCTCTTTCTGACAGAAAACGTTTGAGAAAATGCATGTATGTTAGAACACAGAATCCAAACGAGAATTTCAACCATTGTTTATGGGAACGCCTAACCAAAATTATTTTTGTTTCAATATGTACTTTGAAAATGGGTGTATTAGGTGCTGTGATTTGCTTTAATGATGGTGCTTACAATCGCACAGCATTTCTAAAAAAATTGGGAATTAAACCCCGCCGTAATATGAAATATTCTTTTAGAAAAATTGATGAGGCCCGAGTTCGAGAAGCATCATTACTTTTCCAAAATCTCTCCAAATCAGCTAGAATGAACAGTAAAATGGTTTTTGCCTTTTTCTCAAAATATGTTTTTTTAATGCCTTGGTACACTTTTCTAAAATTCTATTTTCGATAGAGTGTTGAAATTTTCCAAAATTGTGCAACTAATTTATTTCTATAAAAACACCCAACAATGTAAATCTGGGTGGAAAATGTTTGGAAATAACGAGAAACATGTTCCATCTGTATTTTTAAGTAATATACACATCATTGAATCTTTTGCAAAAATTGCTTCATTTAATCTGTCGAGGATTTCCATGTACCCTTTAATATAATGCTGAATTAGCTTTCATGCCAAGCGTGATTCATGCAAAAAACATACTACTATTTAGATTTAAAAAAAATTAAGGTACATTAAAAAAAGTTATGAAACAAAATTCCTAATAATTATGCTAGATTTTTATTTTTATTATTTTATTTTATAGTCATAAAGACGTCCCTTTTTCCTGCATGAGCAAATTTAATATATATATTTTTTTTTCGCGTGAAAGCATATTTCATTTTAAGCTGATTTCTTCTTTTCTTTCTTTTTCTTTTTTTTTTTTTTTTTTTTTGTGTGTGTGGGGGGGGCAACAATTAAAAATTTAAATGTCTAATTTTAAGCTATTGCCAGGTTATTATTTTCATTCTATAGTTAATTTTAAAAAATCTAATTCTTCTATGGATACGTTTTTTTTACATCGTCGGATTCAGCAAAATCGTCTCCTTCATTTGGTACCTTATTTGTAACGATATGACTGATGTTTCTAATTTATATTTCCCCTTTTCCGTTGTTTGTATTGGTTTTCTCGGTGCATCCACACACAGACAGGCAGAGCCCAAGGAAATCGCTTAGCCGTTTATATATATAGATTTTCCGTTGTTTGTATTGGTTTTCTCGGTATCCACACACAGACAGAGTTCAAGGAAATGTCTTAGCCGTTATATATATATATATATATATATGGTATCAGGTCGATTTCCCGACAAGTCAGTTTCCCGACGCCACTTTCCCGACAGGTACGGTTTCCCGACAGCTCACTTTCCCGACAGGTACGGTTTCCCGACAACTCACTTTCCCGACAGGTACAGTTTCCCGACAACTCAATTTCCCGACAGGTACATTTTCCCGACAGGTTCATTTTCCCGACAGGTACGGTTTCCCGACAACTCACTTTGCCGACAGGTACAGTTTCCCGATAACTCACTTTCCCGACAGCTCATTTTCCCGACAGGTACGTTTTCCCGACAACTCACTTTCCCGACAGCTCACTTTCACGACAGGTACGTTTTCCCTACAACTCATTTTCCCGACAGCTCACTTTCCCGACAACTCACTTTCCCGACAACTCACTTTCCCTACAGGTACGTTTTCCCGACAACTCACTTTCCCGAGAACTCACTTTCCAGACATCTCATTTTCCCGACACCTCACTTTCCCGACAACTCGCATTCACGGCAGCTCACTTTCCCGACAGATTCGTTTTCCAGAGAGTTTTCTCTCCCGACTGCTTCTTTCCTGACAGCTTACTTTCCTGACAACTCATTTGCCGGAAACTCACTTTTTCATTATTTTATTTTTTACTGTTTTCAACTATGAATTCTACTACAATGTAATATATATTAGCATCTTAAGAAACTTTAGTCTGAAGTAGGTGTGTGTGTGAGTGTGTTTGTATCTCACATAACTCAAAAACGGTTGGACGTAAAACGTTGCAAAATGGTATATAGGTTTGTTATAGCATCTAGTTGTGCACCTCCTTTTTTGGTCTTTCTGTGATTATCCGTTTTGGAGATATTTACAAAAATTATATTCATAATGGCAAATATACAAAGGTTTTGGCCATTATATATGACCTACCAACATAGAGATTTCAAAATAAGCTATTGATAGAGCCAGTAATGCCCGTAATGATATTATTATGAAAGTTGTCGACACGTATGCGTGTAGAAAGTAATTTAAAAGAAATAAGCAGGTTCTAGTCGACGAATGCATTTTATTTTTAATAGTTTTGTGACTCATTTATAGAACTTTCGAAGAATTTAGTTCTGCGTAATAAACCAATTGATTTTTCCAGAATATTCCAGAACTCTCTTATTATTGCTGTTAGAGCTTCCAAACTTTGGCAACCCTAAAATACAAGTTTTCGTCAAATTTGTTGGCCAACTCGCCAAATTCGATGCCAAGACCAAAAATCTACGCTGTATACTAATTTGCAGTATGGCGAGATTAACCATAAAATTTTTCGTCAGATTTGATTTAGGATAGCTAGAATTCTTTTCCCTATTTTAACTGAGTTAATTTTCTTTTGGTAAAATTTATCTTTTCTTGATACTAATTTTTGCCAGAGAACAAAACTGGGCTGTCTATACTCAAACGATTTTCGTTGAACTCCATGTTGCACATTTTCCAATGAGAGATTCTGTAACAAGCCGTGGAGTACTATTCCTGAAAAAACAACTATATTTGTCTCAGTGGTATATATGTAATCGTATTATCGTGCCTTTTTTGATTGGAGTAGAAGTTTTTTTTTCTTGTTTTGTTTTTATTTTAAAGAATGTCCGTGGACTGGAACCTGCCACCTGCCTGTTTATTTATGAATCAGTTACCTCACACAAAACTGGGAATGTTTTCATAAAAGTATGTATATTCCTATGGTTTTACAAGGAAGTCATGTGGTGGCTACATCAGAATTTTTCTACTGCATTACCGTTTTATTGTCAATAAATATAACAATAATAAAAAAATAAATAAAAAATAAAAAGATTTCGCCTTCAAATGAATGTGTTAAATAAAAAAAAAATAAATAGCATAACAGCCGTTGCTAAGATTCGCAGACGATTACAATGGAAAAATAAATTTATGAAAAATGAAACATAGAAACCAATATTTAAAATCGAAATAAATAAATAAATTTAAAACAATTCTTATTTGAAATTCGAAAAAATCTCGATAAGATGCACACCTTCGGGGTCCCAAGTACCCACATGCCAAGTTTTGTAGCTCTGCGATCGGTAGTGTGAGTACCAGAACGCAACTTAATTTTAATATATATATTTTATAACTTGTTACCAAAAGCAAAACCGCTTTCTAGTAATCTATTTTTACTTTCTCTTACCCATAAGGTAGAGAAAGTAATGTTTTTGGGCCAAATTTTCGAATTCGTTATATCTCGGATTATGTTATATTTACACGTTTTGAGGTCCCCTGAATACGAAAATCATGTTTTTAGCAAATGGTCTGTGTGTATGTCTCTATGTCTGTGTATCTGTCTGTATGTCTGTGTGTCTGTCTGTGTGCTGTCTGTTATCAGCATATCTCAAAAACAAATTATGGCAGAAAGTTCAAACTTGGTATTCTAAATGTGTATCATATAGGGATGCTACAGTAAGCTTTTCGTTAAGATCAAGCATATGGTTCGTGTACAGGGACAATCAAGAGAATTCTAATACATTACGTCTATGGGGGAAATTGCAGGAAAGTAGAGTTTAACGTCTATAGACTGCACTAAACCAAATGAAACGAATATATATATATATTGTAATAGAGATAGTCAACTGGGAAAAAAATTTTGTGTATGTAGGAGCCTCGCCTCCCCCCTGGGAGTGAAGTCCCCCCCTCGAGGGGAGTAAATTTTCATGATGGGTATCTTTCAAAAGAGCTCGCCAATACCTTTAAAACGAATGGCTGAACCATCGATCTGTGATAATTTAAAACAAAGTTATCGATTTTTTTCACTTTTAACGAAAAAAAAAACTGAAAAAAAAAATCGTATTTTTTTTTTTTTTTAATATTGAAAATAAAATGGACATTTTTTGGATATTTAGTGTTATACAACTTCTCTAATATGGAAATCGTCTGCATTATATTAAAAGATAATTTTTTTAAATAATAATTTTAATAAATTATTTTTTAAAAACAGAATTATTTTTTAATAAACGAATTAAATTTTGTATAAATCTAGGTGCATTAATGAAAGGGGGGCGGTAGCCCCCCTAACACAGAATTAATTATCATATAAAACTCTTCCGAAGCCTAATTTGAATTGTTTAACATAGGTTTACATAACATCGTTATCTTACCTCTTAATCTCCAACCTGTATTTATAGTATTAAATTTCAGGGTAAGAGAAAGTCGTGTGAGTGACACACCACATTATTTCTTAAAGCAATAATCTCATCGTCCTTAAAATAAATAAATAAATTGTATCTGGAAAAGATATCAATATTGTCTATGTGAGAAATATACAGAAATTGCATAACAATTTGTAACATCTTCAGAAAACTGTAAGTAATATTCTATATATATATTTTTTTTTTTTTTTTTTTTTTTTCGTTTGGGGTGTTTGCGTAAAAATTAGATATTGTATTATACCTATTATATGTTTTTTTTTTTTTTTTTTTTTTCCGAGTTAATATGATCAAAAGACAATAAATTGGCATAATGAAGTAGAAACTTTTTTTTTTTTTTTTTTTTTTTTTTTTTTTTTCGGAATGAGAAACTTAATACACGTGTTAAGATTTGTAAAGTATTCTACCATTCAAAGAATGGTAGTTATTTTTTAAAACACTTTACAAGATATAAAATTAACCTAGCTAAGCTGGATGACAGTTAATTTTCTTTTAATAACCACATAGTACATGAGAAAAGATATCTAAAATTCATTTATATAACAACCTTAAAAAAAATCATTAGAGCCGTTTTTGAGATACCGACATTTACCAAAACTTAGCATACTCAGTTATTGACCGGAAAACAATAATTACATGTAAAAGGATATTTAAGAGGGAGTTAAAATGACGAGTTTGAAAAAAATCCATACAACCGTCTATAAAGGAACGCACTTGCGAGACCTGAAATTGAGCTATTTATAGAGAACGCCTATCAATTTTCCTGAACTAACAAATTATATCATTCGAAAGGACATTTAATAGAATGTTTACATAGCAACTTTGAAGAGGATCGATTGAGCCGTATTAGTGTAACTGAGCCGTTTTTGATATACGGACTTTCAGTCTTATTTCCGGTTTCCAGTCACCCCCCTTCCGGTCTTCTAATGTTCACCAAAACTTGGAAAATTCATTTGTGCACTAGACCTGTATCAATTCTGAAGTATTGTACTTCTATCTTTATTAGTTTCGGAGATATGATAGTTAGAAGATTCACACACACTGACCAATTGCTAAAAACTACTAATATAATTCTAATACAATGCAGAATAGTTCTACAGACTTAAATACTTTACTGGTGTGTCACTCACACGACTTTCTCTTACCCTGAAATTTAATACTATAAATACCGGTTGGAAATTAAGAGGTAACATAAAGAGTACTGTTATGAAAACCTTTGTTAAAACAATTCAAATTAGGCTTCGGAACAGTTTTAATATGATAATTAGTTCTCTGTGCGGGGAGCTACTGCCAATCCTCAACCCCCCATTTCATTACTGCACTTACATTTATATAAAATTTAAATCTGTTACTAAAATTAACAGTTCACTTAAAATCATTCAGACAACTTTCACACGCAACATTCCTTGGTACTTATGAATCTTGATCAAACTTTTCCAGCAACAAACTTATATTAATTTGAAAATACAACTTTTGGACCGCCTGAAATTATTCATTTTTAATTTTCTCTAAAAGACACGGACAATGATCAAACTTTAAAAAACTTGACTTTGGTAATCAGAAAACCTCAAAACGTGTAACTACACAAAAAAAGATGAATATTTAGCTTAAAAACAAACATTATTTATCATATGTCTATGAAGAATTCATTTCCATTCCTGAGGAGCTTTCCTGTACATGGTAAAATATTATAGTAAAGCACTTCTGTTTACAATAAAAAAGAATGTTATCGCTTAAATATTTGCAGACCTGTATATCTTTTGAAGATTATGTATAAACCACATGGTGCACCTAAACACAATTCTATAGTAATAATACACGGCACAACCTAAATTACGCTTCCACCAATTTTCAACTATTGTCGCACTATAATATAGTTCTCTTGTGTAGCCCTGTAAACGAAAAGTGAATGATATCCCTACCATATTCTGCATGAGACATGTTTTTACGCCTATAAAAAATATATATTAATTTCATTTGGTTTAGTGCAGCCTATAGACGTTAAACTCTACTTACCTGCAATTTCCCACATAAACGTAATGCATATGAATTCTCTTGGATGTCCCTGTACACGAACCATTCGCTTCCTCTCGAAGAAAAGCTTAGTGTAGCATCCCTATATGATACACACTTAAAATACCAAGTTTGGACTTTCTGCTACTATTAGTTCTTGAGATATGCTGATAAGAGACACAAAAACAGACACACATACAGACCAACCAATAAAAGCATGATTTTCGGATTCAGGGCACCTCAAAACGGGAAAATATAACAAAAACTCACGTTCGAAAATTTTACCCTAAAACAAAATACTTTCTCTACCTTATTGGTAAGAGAAAGTAAAACTAATTATAAGATTAAAAAAAAAAAAAAAAAAAAAAAAACTTTTTATGTACCACGTTTTTAAATTTTCTGATGAATAATTTATAAAATACGCGGGGATAAAAAATAATATTTAAGCAATAATTAAGCAAGAGGACCCAGTTCAGTAAAATAATAATAATAATGGTGAAAAAAAAGTTGGTTTTAAAAATAAAATATTACTTTTTTTAGAACAACGTATATTAGTATCATGACAAAAGCGACATTAGCACTTATCAATGTGTATAAAATTTTTAAAGTGATAATGACGTCAATTTTTGTGAGATGCATAATTTAACTTTTTATAATCTTTTAAAGTTCACTTTGAATTAATGTATTTTTTTTATGTCGAAAGAAAATGAACTCGTACTTTTTACTTTCTCTTACCCATAAGGTAGAGAAAGTATTGTTTTTTTTTTTTTTTTTGGCACCAATTACATTATAGCTAATATTTTAATGGCTATTTTATTGCTATTAAGAGCTTATCATTTTCATACTATACTTAAATAAAAGAAAACTATTCGAAAATTCGAAAATCTGTATTCGACTCCGTTGTCTCCGGGTTTTGAGCTTCTGTGAAAGTTCCAAATGTCTAGGTAGTAGGAAAGTTAGTTAAAAATAGATTGCAAGATTTGTACCGAACAAACAAGAATGGAAGTTAATAAAAACATAGAAATAATAAATCACACATTTAGCACCATTTTTCTGAACAAATAAATAATTAAATAAAAATAAAACACCTTTCAAATTTTTATATTTGACTACGAAAATCTCTTAATTTCATGCAATAAGAAATAAATACTGGTTCAGAAATATGTTACAAAAGTACCCACTTTTGATTAAAATACGGAAACTAATGTTTCTTTTTTTTTCTTTAGAAAAACTCATTTCCATATGTCAGACATATATTAAAGACTGGAAGTTTTGTTTTAAAAAGCAAGAAATTGGAAGAGTAATATTTTTATTTATTTATTTTTATTTATTTTTCGCATTTTCAATAAAAAAGTAAAGCATTATTTAAAATTCATTTTAAATAATAATTAAATAGAATTACGTATTCAGCATTATTTTTATTATTTTTTAATCCGTCTTATTTCTAATTAAGAAAAATCTGTAAACAAGCGAAATACCGAGAAATGTCATTGGATAAAGTCAGCTGTTGGGAAAGTGAGCTGTGGGAAAACCGTACCTGTCGGGAAAGTGTGTTGTCGGGAAAACGTACCTGTCGGGAAAGTGAGTAGTCGGGAAAATGAGCTGTCGGGAAATAGAGTTGTCGGGAAAGTGAGCTGTCGGGAAAACGTACCTGTCGGGAAAGTGAGCTGTCGGGAAAGTGCGCTGTCGGGAAAGTGAGTTGTCGGCAAAACGTACCTGTCGGGAAAGTGAGTTGTCGGGAAAACGTACCAGTCGCGAAAGTGAGTTGTCGGGAAAACGTACCTGTCGGGAAAGTGAGTTGTCGGGAAAACGTACCTGTCGCAAAGTGAGTTGTCGGGAAACCGTACCTGTCGGGAAGTGAGCTGTCGGGAAAACGTACCTGTCGGGAAACTGGGCGTCGGGAAATCGTACCAGACCAATATATATATATAGATTCCTCAGCATTGCTAGTACCACCTTATTTTTATTCCAATAATTTTGAAATGTAATTTTCATATCAACTCAGTTATACATTGGAGAAAATTATTCTACAAAAATAATGGTGTGGAAAAAAATAATGTACTCGTAATAATCTTTCGAAACAAATTATAAAAATTTCCAACTCTGGACTATATAGAGATGATTTAAATATTGAAAAAAAAAAAAAAAAATGACACTTAATTATTATTATTATATATATATGTAGTAGCAAGTTCTTCTTTTCCCCTAACCTGGCTTCCCGCGGCTGCTGAATCCTAGCTAGCTGATCATGTGACGGAGTATCGGAACATGAGAGGAAATGCGTACTGATGACGCTGCTTCCTTAACATGCCACTGCTAAGAGCGCTGAGAGGATAGAGATTGAGTTTCGACGGAGCTTGTATACTTGACGGATGCATTGCCTGTAGTAATAACTGTTTTTCGAGTTTCGACGGAAAGTTTGACGAAGCTGCACACGAGAGGTGCAGGGTTTGTTTATAAACTTCGTTTTCATGTTCGACGAATTTATTGAACTACCAAGTGATTTATCTATGTGACGAGATATGAACAATTTGACGTACTATTAAAATAACTTTTGATAAGCAATTTTAATGCTCATTAGCATTCATGTAAATATTTGTAAATATTAATTCTTTATTAAATTTTTAAGTAATTAGTAAATAATAGAATTAGTATTGTTCTTAAAGTTCTTAAACGCCCACAACCCACTGGAAACCACATCTCAGAAGTGGGATTAAGATAAAGAATGTGGGATTGAACGTTAATTTTTAGTTAACATAAATTATTTTGATCGCTCGTAAATGTTTGGATCAAGAATAAATCGTGAAATCGAAATCTTAATTTAACTGAAACTTCGGATTGAACGCGATAAAGAATAGAACATTTACTTTTATAAAATGTGAACTTTTTTTTTTAAATGATGATGCACCTGGACTGATAAAATATAAACTGTTCTTAAAATATGAACTGAACTTTTAAATGGATAATCTGCATAAACTGTTTTTTTTAAACATAAACTGAACTTTTAAATGGGTAAACTGCATAAACTGTTTTTTTTGAAAACATAAACTGAACTTTTAGACTATTTTTGAACTGTTGCAATTTCTTCATATGCTAATTCGTACTGGATGAATGGTTTTTAAAGTGAGTAGTAATGCTTTATAATCGACAGAAATTTACACACCTGTGAAATCTACTTAAATTAGAGCAACGTAGTGGCTGTGGATTCTACGGAACATCTACGAATCGTCTGGATAGAGGTTTGAACAAGAAATCTGCACCTGCCGTTATTTCTGTTCTTTTAAGGTACGTGAACTTTTGTTTTGTTGCATGATGGTCTCATTAGGGGACATTCCTAAAATTGGTGTTGCACTGAGGACTGAGAGCTATAGTAAAATTAAAATTCTACATCGCTTTTTATTCAACGATAAAAGTGACAGGAAAAACCGATGCAGAATAAGAAAATTTATAGGATTTAGTTTTGCCGTAGATGATGAAAATTACATAAAAAAACAAAAATTCATCGACGAAAATTTTTCGTTGAATGAATTGATTATTATTTGTAATATATTAAATGTCCCTTTTGATGGGAGCAAAAATGAATTGCGAGATCGATTGTTGTTAAATCTGTGCGACACAGAATTACTAAAACAAGAAAATTCCGAAAATAATTCAGATGAGGAAGATTCTCAGAATGAATCGAGCAGTGAATCCGAAAGTAGTGGCGATAATGACGTCAAAAAAATTGACTCCTCTGCGCAATGCCATATGAATGATAATAAGTACTATGAAAATAATTGTGATTATGATGATGGCAAAATTATAAAAAGTGTAAATTGTAATAATGGATCACTTGGTGCAACTGTTTCTTTCAATGATTTTGAAAATTCCATGTCTAAATTTAGCGGCGAACCGCATGAAAATATTATTGAATTTTTTTCCGAATTTGAAGAATTGTCAATAATGTTTAATTTAAGTGAATTACAAAAAATTGTTTTCTGTAAGAGATCGTTGAGCGGAAACGCTCTTCTTTTCATTAAATCCGAAAAAGGATTATTGACATACAAAAAACTAAAAAATGCACTAATTAATGAGTTTAAAATCGAGGTAAATTCCGCCTCTTTACACGAAATGTTGAGTAAAAAGAAAATGAAAACTAATGAATCATTTACGGAATATTATTTTAAAATGCGTGAATTGTCAAAAAACGGGCACATTGAAGATGCCGCGTTAATGCATTACGTGATCCAAGGAATAAATGATAAAAGTGAAAATAAACTAATTTTATATGGTGCCAAAAATATTCGTGAATTCAAAGAAAAAATTAAATTATATGAAATGTATAAAAGAGACAACGGAAAAAACAAATTTAAATTTGATAGAGGTGAAAAAGTAGAATACAGTGCAAAATTGAAACCCATTAAACATAATGTATATGAAAAATTTAGTCCTAGAAATGAAGTAAATAAAATATGCTATAATTGTGGTGATAAAAAGCATGTGCCTAGGGACTGCCCCCACAAAGCTAAAGGTATTAAGTGCTTTACTTGCAAGCAATTCGGGCATAAAAGTTCGGAGTGCCCAGGTTCGAAACAAGAAGTTGATGCATTGTATGTTGGTGTAAATCATAATTTGAACAAAAATATTTTGATTAATAATGTAAATTTCAGCGGTATAATAGACACAGGAAGTGAAGCAACATTGTTGCGTAAAAATTCTTTTGATAAATTAAATGCAAAAAAATTAAATACTATGAGTACTACTTTGAAGGGGATCGGGAAAAGTTCAATAAAGCCGTTAGGCTCTTTGGATGTCGATCTTAAAGTTGATGATTTTGAAACCGAAACTAATATTTATGTTGTGTAAAATAACGTGATACCCTATGATATAATCCTCGGTATGAATGTATTAGTGTTAAGTGAAACAACAATTAATGAGAAAGGTATTTTTGTGAAAAATAAGTCTAATTCTCTCGAGGTAAATTTAGTAACAGTACTTCCAGTAAATACATATCAAAGTGAAATTAAATCGAAAGTTGTTATTGATACCCCCATTAACTTTGAGAACAAAATTTTTGAAAAATCCCCAGAAATAAATACAACATTGAATAATATTAAAAAATGTGAAAATATAACCCCTCAACCAACTATGCTGTCAAAAAAATCATTAGAATCCTCCGAAGAAGCCGTAAGTGAAAATGACGATGATGACGAAAACGACGAGAGTGATGACGATAAGATGCTTTTAGAGGACGATATTAGTGTAAATGATGACAGTGAAGAAGAAGAGAAGCCTCGACGACAGAAGCAAAATCAGACGAGCATTTTCCAGACAGATGATGATAGTGATGAAGAGGAGGAGCCGCGCCGAAAGGGACGAAGTCAGACGAATTTTTCCCGAATGAATTCAAGAAAACACTTATTTGAAGAAAGACGAGAAACAAGTCCTACTTGAAAAAATTTCACAGTTAGCTGAAGAGTTAAAAAAATTAAAAAGAACAGTTGATGAAAATTCCAAACTCCTTAAAAGAAAGAAATCAAGGAAAAAGCCATCAAGAATAGATTCCACTGAGTGTAAAAGACAGAATTTGCCAAAAGAAGAGACTGCCAGCATAGATCTGAGAAAAGTGTTCATTCCATCACTTCCTTTAACGACTACAATTAGCGAAATAGCTATATTATTTCCCAAAGCTGTACAAATAAAATTAGAAGTTTTCCCTACATATAAGACTGCCATTATAGACTTTTCGACTGAACTTGATGCAACAGAAGCCTTAAAAGGCATTGAAACTGAAAATGATCGATTAGAGGGTCTCGAGTTCCAGTCCCAAAATAATTTTGAGCCCCAAAGTAAAGATTTGAGTACACATGATAAAAAAACAACTTTCTAGAGTTAAAAAGAAAAATAAAGCTAAATGCAAGTTGAGTAGACATCCACCAAAAACTCATAGGCAACCAAGTTGCCGTAAAGCCAAAATTGACTTTTTCCTGTGACTATGCAACAACAAAAATGAAAAATGATAATATTGATGAAAAAGTTAGAAATGGATGCCATGAAGGCTCCTGTTGCACATTTACTCGTGCTAAGATTCTCAGACATAGGATCACTTAGCTTGTAGAGAATTAAACTTCTCCATGCTAATTTAACTTTGACTTGGATCTGAAGGTTGACTTGCAGCTGTAAATGAAATACTTAATTTATGAAGAAATGACAGAGTCCAAATATATAACAGAAATGAGCTTTACTTGAGCATAAATAGGAAGGAGGGCGCTGGACTATCATAACATTTAGTAAATTACGACTTAAAATGGGCAGTCCTCTGAAATACTCTGATATCAATAAATAACCCCATTACTTTACTTTGCTTTACTTAACTACTCGCAAAGGATCTCAACTACTTTTATTTAAATTAGCTTCTAGACCCGAGTAATCTTTCGATTAGCAGGAGGATTCCCTGACACTGCTATCTACTTGACTTACATCCAACTATATCCGCTGCTAACTCTCTTAAACAATCTTCCTACCAACTAAAACTTTAACTCCTCTCCAACTGACTCCCATCATCCTCTCTCCGACTGACTCTCAAAAGCAATCTTCTTTCTCCTTTTATACTATCTTACTTTCCAAAATATTAGCATATTTCCATTTACAATTTTAGCTTAGGATCGGTACTAACTCCATCACTCAAATCGAATCCTAAAACAGCAGATTCACGTTTTACCCGCAAAGTGCGAGTTTTAATTGTAGCACTTTGCCATACCTGACAGTTCCTCCCCTGAAAAAAAAATTTCGCGGAAAAAAATTCCCCAACGGGTTTTTACCAGTGCAAATTTTAAATTATTGCAACACTATGCAAAGAAAAGTTAGCTACAGTGACTTACTGTTGAAAATTTAACTACATAATGTTTTAGAAAAAGAAAAAAAAAAAAAGAGGGGGGAAACTTAAATTTACTTAGACTGCCCAAGAATAATTATTGCTTGTAAAATATAATAAGGAAAAAAAAAAAAAAAGTAAGAAGGCCGAGCTTAAAACTGCCCACTCAAGATAGATTTATGATAAAAATACTTTTTTTAAGCTCATCTGAGATGGTTTACGGCAGAAACTCCATGCCCTAACTTAGTTTAAACTTATTTTAAGTCCAGCGTAATTACAGCGGGGAAATACATTCATCTTTCCGTAAAACAAATGGAAAGGAAACTAGTATGTTGTGGCCACCACATGACTTTCTTCTATCTTTTGCTATACAAATTCACTCAGCAACAATAATTAAAAAAAAAAAAAAAAAAAAAAGTGAGACTTTGACAAAATTTTGGGTAAAATATGAAAATTATTCTAAGTTTGTCAAAACACGGAAACCGTGGGACTTTGACAAAATTAGGGGAGAAAAGCAAAAATTAGTTTAAGTTTGTCAGAACACGGAAACAGTGGGAGTTTGATAGAATTAAGGGGAGAGGGAAAAAAAAAAAAAAAGTGGGACTTAAACAATTTTTCACATTTTACCCAAAATTTTGTCAAAGTCCCACTTTTTTTTTTTTTCCCCTCTCCCCTTAATTCTATCAGACTCCCACGGTTTCCGTGTTCTGACAAACTTAAACAAATTTTTGCATTTTCCCCCCAATTTTGTCAAAGTCCCACGGTTTCCGTGTTTTGACAAATTTAGAATAATTTTCACATTTTACCCAAAATTTTGTCAAAGTTTGTCAAGACAAGGAAACCGTAGGACTTTGACAAAATTAGGGGAAAAAAGCAAAAATTAGTTTAAGTTTGTCAGAACACGGAAACCGTGGGAGTTTGATAAAATTAAGGGGAGAAAAAAAAGAAAAAAAAAAAAAATTTTCTAAGTTTTTTTTTCGTAAAAAGTAAAAAAATCGATAACTTTGTTTTAAATTATCACAGATTTATAGTTCAACCATTCGTTTTAAAGGTACTGACGAGACCTTTCGAAAGATACCCATCTTGAAAATTTTTGCCTTTATCACCCTGTTGAAAATTTAGCAAAAGCGGGATGGCAACGCAACCTGTAAGACGATTTTTACCAAAAGTTGATAGGCACTAATTTATGTCAAGGTGCAACTACATACCAATTTGTATGAAATTCTGTGCAGTAGTTCCAGAGATACAGTTGCCACAAATTTTTGTCACACACACACACACAGACAGACAGACAGACAGACAGACAGACATTTTCTAAAAATGGTAAAATCGTGTTCTACACCTCTCAAAACGTGTAAATCTATCAAAAACCCGAAATCGAAAATTTTTACGAATCCAATACTTTCTTCTATTGAAGATAGAAGAAAGTAAAAATTGTATGAATTAAAAAAAAATGTAGTACAAAAGTGATCGCTTAAACAGAACGTGCGATCATTGTTCAATTTAACTTGTAACATAATTTTATTGTAATAAAAACTTGTTAATTCTTCATCCAATCTGAAGGTCAGTCTAGACCCAGATAACCATCAGCTAACCAAAGTACTTGACTTGATTTTTAGTAGATTTATCTCTAAAATGTCAATCCAGACTGCTGTTGGCTTCCAAAAAAAAACATCTTTTACGTCAGAAAAGCAAAACTAGCTCCTAATTCAGAGATCCAAAGTCTTTGTCAAACGTCCAAACATTACCGCCTCTAGCATCAAAAGTAACATTTGTAGAAATTAGCGTAGATTTTCAGACCCACGACTGCACGGAGAGTTTGAATCAGAGAACTTCAAAAATACAAAAGTCTTTTGAATGTATAAATCAAAAGAAGGTACACTACACTTTTATATAGGTAAATGACATAATTTTATACATAAGCCATATTTCAACTAGGTATTTGGGTACGGAAAAAACAAAATGCTAGTGGATTAATAAGGTTAATTTGTTAGTCGTTAAACGCGAAATTTACATGCAAAAATAGCTTTAAAAAAAATTCTCTTTTTAATCCCCATACTAATAGATATACATACAATAATTAAACTTTTAGTGAAAAAGACAAAAGTTTAGAATAAGAATATTCATTTGATACATTTTATACAACATTTAGAAAACGTATTTAAGGATACAGTATTTTCAAAAACTTATCAAAACTGCAGTTGATTTCTGAGGAGGAGAAAAATTAACATACATAGAGATAATTTACAAAACGATAGAGAAAAATGTTTATACACTTATAAAATTCCATTTGATACAATATAAGACAGTTGAGAAATATAGGTAATGAATATATACAAATTGTTAAAAAAGTTTTCAAAACTGCCGTCGTTGCCTAGAAAATACAAGCATTAGAGTATATACATATACATCATGTCAAAAACTAGAGAGAAAATTTATATACAGAAGGTAAGAAAATTTATCTTACGAATCGCGGCAGGTGATGGCTAAAACAGAAGGGATTTAAGTACATATACATATATAGATCATTCAAAAAAACTAAAGGGGGGGGGGGAAGTTTATACAAAAGTTCAAAAAGGTTTTATTTTACCAAAAACTGCTGGTGATGGCTTAGAAATAAAAAAACATTAACATACATGAATATATTATATACAGAAAAAAATTTATGACATGTAATCCAAACATGAAATTTCGGTAGTTGAAAGTTCATGCAGCAAGTTTAAATTTAGATTTGTGATATTTTAAAAAGTTCATCTCTTCGAGAGAATGATTGAAAGTCCAGAAGAAAGTCCAAAATTCGTTACATGTCGTATATTTTCTCACTGCTCTACTAGAAGGATACTTTACAATGGAAAAAATAATTAACCATAGCACCTGATAGCGTGATTCCTTGACATCAGCAGAATTACAGATGTGGTTCAGACAGGACTGCGGAGTGGTGGTAGCAATTTCCGTGCTGGTGGCTTGTAGAACGAAGTCCGGTATCGGAGAGGCACTTTTCTGGGACGGACTCGAGCCCGGTACCTTGTGAATGTCTACCGGTGCAGCAGAAGACTGCGTTCGCTGTGTGCTGTTGAATGCAGGGCTGCTAGCTGATCTAGAGGCCTCAGAGGAGGCTGGCTGCACTTTCGAAATTTCCTTCGTTAGCATCACATCATTTTCTTTCAGTTTCGGCGGCGGGTCATTTTGACAATTTAAGTTCTCGTTCGCCTGAAAATTATTTGACTGTGTCGGCTGTATAGATTTAAAACTGTTTTCTAAAGGCGAGTTACCAAGATTAACCGCATCACTTATTTTAACGGTTTCCGCAGCAACAGTTATTTTACTTGTATTTTCCCTTAAAAGCAGTTGCGAGATATTTAGAGGCGCACTGGTTGACCTTTTCAGTTTCGTTTACTACAGTTTGTGCGAAAATAACAGAGTCCGTCGATTTGACTGTTTTTAAATATAAAGCAGGAGATGAATTTAAATCAGTAGAAAAGGTAGCCGCAACATTTACTGGCTTTACACTTAGTTTAACAGTTTCCGCAGCCACAGTTATTTTAATTGGATTTTCTTTTACAATTCCCGTCGCAATAGGACACAATTTTTCGGATTTCTTATCCGTAGCTAAAAGCTGACTAACAGAAGGAGATTTGCCTGTAGTGCTATTTAAAGTTGAAGTGTGCTCGTTTTCATTCACTTTATTTGACTTTCGTCAGAAGGATTAAAGTTTTTGTCGTCAGTTTGGGGTTGATTTAAATTAGTAGAACTTTCTTCTTGCGACTGAATAACTTGTGGTTTTTCCACATCCTTTATTACCGCTTCCCACTGATGTTCGTTAGGGGGGTTGGAACGGTCATGCTGTAATCGTAGTTTATCATACGGAGTGGCGAAAAGATCGATAACTTTGCGTTTTAAATCATCATACGTTGGATTTGGCCCAAGTGAATGGCAGGCGAATAACCTATGCCACTGTCGTGGTTCTCCTTCTAATGAACATGCTAGCCAAACATATTTTTTGGATCGATCGATGTTATGAAAATGGAAAAAATATTCTAGCTGCTCAAAAAATTGCAGCACACTATTAGTGCCGTCAAAAAATATTTGCTCGGGGGGGGATTCGACATTATTTGGGCTCCAGTGTAGAGAATTAAACTTCTCCATGCTAATTTAACTTTGACTTGGATCTGAAGGTTGACTTGCAGCTGTAAATGAAATACTTAACTTATGAAGAAATTACAGAGTCCAAATATATAACAGAAATGAGCTTTACTTGAGCATAAATAAGAAGGAGGGCGCTGGACTATCATAACATCTAGTAAATTACGACTTAAAATGGGCAGTCCTCTTAAATACTTTGATATCAATAAATAACCCCATTACTTTACTTTGCTTTACTTAACTACTCGCAAAGGATCTCAACTACTTTTATTTAAATTAGCTTCTAGAGCCGAGTAATCTTTCGATTAGCAGGAGGATTCCCTGACACTGCTATCTACTTGACTTACATCCAACTATATCCGCTGCTAACTCTCTTAAACAATCTTCCTACCAAATAACTTTAACTCCTCTCCAACTGACTCCCATCATCCTCTCTCCGACTGACTCTCAAAAGCAATCTTCTTTCTCCTTTTATACTATCTTACTTTCCAAAATATTAGCATATTTCCATTTACAATTTTAGCTTAGGATCGGTACTAACTCCATCACTCAAATCGAATCCTAAAACAGCAGATTCACGTTTTACCCGCAAAGTGCGAGTTTTAATTGTAGCACTTTGCCATACCTGACAAGCTGAAGAGCAAAAATATGAAAATTCTCATAAACTGTAAATAGTATGTTATTATTTTGTGTTGCTTTTTGTTCGCTTGTTTTTTTTTTTTTTTTTTTTTTTTGTATTTTTCAGTGTGACCGCCTGGAGGACCAGCTGGATGCAGGACGGCCGATCCTGTAGTAGCAAGTTCTTCTTTTCCCATAACCTGGCTTCCCGCGGCTGCTGAATCCTAGCTAGCTGATCATGTGACGGAGTATCGGAACATGAGAGGAAATGCGTACTGATGACGTGAGTGACGCTGTTTCCTTAACATGCCACTGCTAAGAGCGCTGAGAGGATAGAGATTGAGTTTCGACGGAGCTTGTATACTTGACGGATGCAATGCCTGTAGTAATAACTTTGTTTTTCGAGTTTCGACGGAAAGTTTGACGAAGCTGCACACGAGAGGTGCAGGGTTTGTTTATAAACTTCGTTTTCATGTTCGGCGAATTTATTGAAGTACCAAGTGATTTATCTATGTGACGAGATATGAACAATTTGGCGTACTATTAAAATAACTTTTGATAAGCAATTTTAATGCTCATTAGCATTTATGTAATTATTTGTAAATATTAATTCTTTATTAAATTTTTAAGTAATTAGTAAATAATAGAGTTAGTATTGTTCTTAAAGTTCTTAAACGCCCACAACCCACTGGAAACCACATATATATATATATTTTAAATGTTTTCTATTCTTTTTTATAAATTGTCTGTATTTAAACTTACTTATTTTTTTAATATTTTAATCAGGTATAAAAAGTATTTAGTTATTTTATAATGATTTAAATAAGAAAGGAAAAAAAACAATCTGTGATCAAACATAAAGACATTCAATATAAAAAAAAATGTTTTATGTTGAAGCAAAAATATTTGCGTTGGCTTACATCTGCATTTAAACATCATTGTAAGTGATTATTTTTTAGAAGAAGAAAATGCATATTTACATTTGAATAATGTTCCAGCAAAGTAATTTTTTATTTTGTTTTATGGTTCTATTTGATTTCGAAAAATTTTTTGTTAGTAAAAACAAATATTTTATCCGTATTAAAAACAATCTTTCTTAAGTTTTCATTTATGTTTACTTATTCATTTATTGAGGAAGAAAGTTAGCTCTTTCCATTAACTGTAATTTCCTGCAGTGTGTTCCAGTTAAATTTTTGTTTTATAGTTGATTTAAAATAATTCGTGTAAGTTACGTGTTTATATAAATCCAATTCAAAAATAATTATACTAATAATACTCCACAGAATATATAGGTTTATGGTGATTTTTAAGCAGTCATTATTTTTAATACTAACAATTTCCTGCAAATTTAAATCCTACGGATTTATACTTTTGTTTCACATAACTACTCACACAAGATTTCTTAAAATAGCACAGTTGCCAACTTTTACGCTTTCTGGCTATCAAAAAATTTAATAGACATTTTTACATTACTTAATCAGTGAAAACTGTTGCAGAAACATATAAACACATTTCATTAAAGTTTCCCGATAGGCAAAAAACGCGAAAGTTGCCAACTATGAAATAGGACTGCAATAATATATATATATATATATATATATATATATTACAATATATATATATAATCGAACCAAGTTAATGTGAATCTCGAGGGAAATATTTTTTTTTTTTCATACTATCAGTACTTCATGTTATCAGTAACTAATCTTCATATAAGTAAGCTAAATTTCATTTTGACGGGGATTGTGGAAACAGTTTATATTAAAAGTAATTCACGTTAACAGAGTTCGTGTTAACGAGGATCGACTGTATATTCATATTGTTACAAAATTGTAAATAATTGTGTTTGTTTTTCTATAAATTCTTTCAAAGATGCTTAGTAAGTTGATAAAATGCTAATTTTGAGCATTTTTTTTTTGTCGTTTTAGCATTAAAATAGCCTAATTTTCCCTTAAAAGCACATTAAAAAGCTCCAATAAGGCAGGTAATAGATTTGGCGGCAAATTTGGCGACTTTTTCTTTCCTTGGCGATTTTTTGGCGACCATGGCGAGAAAATCCTTATTAGGGATATACCAAATATGGAAGCTGTAAGTTGATTGGTTGACCACTTTCTAGAGTTTTCTCGAAGAGTTTGGGTTCAATGAAGCGCTTTCTCGCCAAGGCACGTCAGTTCAGTTCTCAGCCAGCTTCCGCTAATGCTTGCATTGCTTTGAGCCTCTTTGAAAGAGGCTTGCTTCATATGTTATTGCTATACAGTTTGTACTGTGGATTTGCTATTGACAGCTGTTGTTTAAGCTGTGTTTACTGGTTGAATTGAAGCTGATACTTGGTTTATAGACCTGTATTTCTCTGGAACTTTCTGTGAATTAATTATTGAATTTTTGTAAGTTTCGCCTTTCATTCTCGGACAACTCACGAACCCCCAAGTACGCAACAATATATATAAGCGTGTGTGTAAAAGAATACGTTAAATCAATATAGAAAGAGCCGTATATTCAACGACATTTCTTCCTCTTTTGATATCTGCATAATTCATGTTCATAGAAGTTCCGGCGTTTTTCGCTATGGAACTGACATGGATGAATCTTTCGTACCTGTCAAAGAAGTATTGATTTCACTAATTAAGATCTTTTGAACCCAGCTTTATAAATAGTAGTCAGGGGATATAAGGTTGTGAGAAAGTCTGCTGATGTGGTAACCAATAGATATTAATCAAGTTGTATAAGGTTTTTTTTTTTTTTAATTATTTTTTTCTGTGTGGGAGGATGGGGGGTTGGCAAAGATGCGGGTATTCCAGCATTGTTTAAATGGAAGGTTCCTTGGTGTTAGATAATACATACGATCTGCTTTTATTTGGTTATCAGTTTTAGTTCACATAAATGTGAACAGATTTTTTCCGAATTATCGGTCTGATTTTCAAGTAAACAACTCACAATTGATTATTAACTTCTGGTTCAACCAAAAGCATAAAATCTTTGATAGCATGGAGTTTTTTAGGATAAAACTGGTTTTTGTGCTGATTGCTAAACTATCTCTTTTTCCTGACCATATTCCTCTATGCTTCTTGTTTACTAACTTTCTTGAAAAGATCGTATACTAAGGCAATTATTGAAGAGTAGTATTCATAAACCGTACTGTAATCGCGCAAGGAAGTTTTAATTATGACGTCGGAATATTCTTTTCTCATCTGAAATTTCAATAACATATAAGCATTTAGGCACAGCTGGAAATTGGTTTTAGCAATGAAGAATGGCTTCCTATGAGTTCGAAATGTTTGTATGCGCTTGTTTGTGTTTTATACAATTTTGATTCGTTTTATATATATTGTTAAATATTTGCATCATGTATTTTATATTTTTATACTTTTCAACTGAATAACAGAACTTTTTTCTTGCGTACTTATCGATGATTCATTTTTGTCTAAATACTTAGTTTAACAATATTAGACTTTGTGTATTAATGTTTGCATGTGTAAAATAGATTGTTTCGGTTTTGCTATGAAAAGTAATCAGAGAAAAAAAATAAGACGAATTTTAGGAACAAACCAATATTTTGCTAATAATTATGAATGGTGATAGTAATGTTGTAAAAGCTGAATGTCTCACACATAATGAACCATTTTTCATGTATAATGTCTCATGTATTATGTCTAATACTTCGGCAAAAATATTGGTGTTAATAAATTATTTGGAATTTTAATTTTGAACTTCAGATTGTAAGAGCTCCCTCTTTCACCCTGGGAAACTATTTACAACAATCAGTGAAAATGAAAACCATAAACAACTTGGTGGAAACAATTTTTTGATAAATGGTTCAGATAAATACTACAGGCAGTTGTAATAAATAATGTAAAATATTTAGTTTATTTCTTTTTCAGATTATCAGGCACTGTCTATTTTTCTTAACTACATTTTTCTTAAAACAATAAAAATACAAATTAAGCAATTCATAAGCATAATTTTTTGTTTCATTCTCAATAAAAGTTATATAGAATGTTACATTAAATAACCGAATATTATATACAAGTATAACCCCTTTTTAAATTTGTATTAGCAAGAGAAATATATATAATTAAGATTTAATCAATCCTTATTATTCTAAGGGAAATAGTAGAATAAATGTTTATTTCCAACCGAAGAATTAGATTCAAGTAAGTTAATTCCATTTTTACATGTAAATGTACTTATTGTAATTAAATTTTTGTCTTTCTAGGACCACTCTTAGTAAAAGGAGGAAAAATTGTAACTGCATTCTTGAAAAAAAGAAATGGTTTTTCCATGCAGCTGCGTGATTTAATCAATTAATCTTCTGGTGGTTGTTGAAAGCAAATATCATAATTGTACGTATATACTATAAAAATATCACATTAAATAAAAGTATGCATCATCAGAATAAATAAAAGTATGTATCATCAGATAGTTCTCATTGTGTAAACAAATGATTGGTTATTTAATATTTCTAAAAATATTAAATATATTCGGACAACTAAAGCGGGAGTAGTTACATGTTTATATCAGTACATGCTATATACATGCATGAGTAGTTGTTTTTCTACATGAAAATTGCGTTTAATATCGTGTATTGTTTCATTACTTACAAAAGAAAAAAAAAGTATACTAGTATTATTTGAATAAAAAACTAGTATGTTGTGGCCACCACAAGAATTTCTTCTATATTTTCCTATACATATTCAATCAGTAACAATATTAAAAAAAAAAAAAAAAAAAAAATTACGATTTTTTTTCTAAGTTTTTTTTTTTTTTTTTTTTTTTTTGTTAAAAGTAATACATATTCAGTCAGTAACAATATTTAAAAAAAAAAACCAATAACTTTGTTTTAAAGTATCACAGATTTATGGTTCAACCATTCGTTTTAAAGGTATTGTCGAGACCTTTCGAAAGCTACCCATCTTGAAACTTTGTCCCCCCCCCGGGGGGGAAGCGATGCCCCCATGCACAAAATTTTTTCCCTAGTTACATGCTACTATTATCAATAATTCATATTAATTTTAGAATCACAAGTTTAAAATGACTCTTACTATGCACATTAATACGAAATTTTGTCCTATATTGCCATGTTAAAAAATTAGATAAAATGCGATCACAGCTCCACCTATTGAGCTTTTGATCCCCAAATGTAATCAGCACCAGTTTATGTCGGGGACCAACTAAATATCGTTAAAAAATAATTAAAAAAAAAAAAACTAAATTTCGTTAAAAAAATTTCGTCTTTTTGTTAAAAGTAAAAAAAAATCGATAACTTTGTTTTAAATTATCACAGATTTATGGTTCAACCATTCGTTTTAAAGGTATTGACGAGACCTTTCGAAAGATACCCATCTTGAAACTTGGCCCCCCCCTGGGGTGTACTTCTCTCCCCCCCGGTGGTGGGGAACCGATGCCCCCACATGCACAAAAATTTTTTTCTCAGTTAACTATTACTATTATCAACGAGACCTTTCGAAAGATACCCATCTTGAAAATTTACTTCCCCAGGGGGGGGTCTTACTTTTCCCCAGGGGGGGGAACCGATGCCCCCACATGCACAAAATTTTTTTCCTAGTTAACTACTACTATTATCAATAATTCACATTAATTTTACAGTCACAAGTTAAAAATAACTCTCATTATGCCCATTTATACGGGATTTTGTCCTATGCTGCCATGTTAAAAATTTGCATAAAATGCGATCACAGCGCCACCTGTTGAGCTATTGATCCCCAAATCTCGTTCATGTCTGGGTGCAACAAAATACCAAGTTTGGTTAACTTTCATTCATTGGTTCGTGAGATACAGCGTCCACAAAAATATGATACAGACAGACAGGCAGACATTTTCTAAAAACTATTAATTCGTAATCTAGACATCCCAAAACATGTAAATCCATCAAAAAACGGAGGTCGAAAATTTTCGCGAATCCAATACTTTCTCTATATTACATATAGAAGAAAGTAATAAATCTTTGACTATATCTGTACTGATAAGTATAAAGGATTTAGGTCCATATTCTTGATTTTTCAGGAGACGAAAAATAAAGTTAAACTAACAAAACACTAATCAGAAGACCCGATTAGGAAAAAGGGATTATGTTGATTTATACCTTTTATACCGTTCAGTGATTTGTCAACCTTCATTTAATAAAGGGAAAAAATTGAATTAAATATTTTATACAAAGATTAATGCTAAATTTCTGACTAGAATATTTTTTTACCAATGGATTTTCTGAAAGACTAAATGACATGGATTTAAATCCTTTATACCAATCGATAGAGAATTTTTTTCTGAGTCTGACTATGGGCATAAATCCTTTATACTTATTAGTACAGATATATACTATCTAATTTATGTCATTCTTTTATGATTGTGTTTAATACCAAAACAAATAATAAAGAATACAAAATGCTATTAATTTTATGAACATCATGTTTTTGATACGATTTTTTTTCATGCTAATAAAAATTCGAAGAAATATAATACCCTGTCAAAATTGTCCGCACTCGGTTTATAATTTATATCTCCTAAACTTCTTGTATGCTTTTAAAAAACTTTAGAAAAACTCACTGATCCTGTTAATAACATTTACATCATCGCCATTCTTCTTATTGTAAAGTTGATATTGCTCCTTAGCACCTAGTATATACACCTGATTGCAATTTTAACAAACAGATGCTGAAATGTAGCCATGTGAAAAGTCGCAGAAGGTAAATAATATATGAAATACCTGTCGGTCGATATACAGACAAATGTAGTCAGCTACCATTTCATAGCAGTCATCTCAGATATGAAATTTTGTATTTTAATACCCCATAGAAGCTGATATATCGTCTTTCCATTCATAGAAAAAATTGCAGCATAGCAAATCCACGTGTGTATAAGAATGCATCCAAACGAAGCTATACGTTTTAATAGCAGTCATCGCACATATCAAGTTTGATGAATTTATATGCCATAGAAGCTGATATATAGCTTTACATTGCACAGGGAAATGTAAAACATAGGATGACCACCTGTCGGTCGATTTCCGGCTAGATTTTACAAGAATAGTGTTTTGTTAAGGCACTCTTATATATTAAGTTTTATGCACTGAGAAATATTAGAAGGTAAGATATAACTTTCTAGTAAATGGGAGAAATGGGTGCATAGAACAGTATTACCTGTTGTGTATAAGAAGTTTTATTCTGTACTACCATATCTAAAATTATGAAATAATGGATGGTAATGCTACCTTAAATAGATAAGACTTCTTCACACACCATAAATTTTAAGCCAGGACAACCGGTTTCGAAAGGACGTAGCCTTCCTTCATCAGGTGCAAAAAACACGTGCTACTGCCTTGGAGGCAAAAGCAAGACTTAAAAGACTTGTGCTGGCTAAAAATTTATTGTGTGTAAAGAAGTCTTATTATCTATTTATCGTTTGTACATCAGTTTTGCATTTAGTTTTGGTAACGCTACCTGTTTAACGATTTTCATTTAAATTTGATGGACACTAATTTATGTCAAGGTGAAACAACAGATAAACTTTTGTGAAATTCCGTGCATTAGTACTTGAGATACAGCTGGCATAAGATCCTCACACTTAGACATACAAGCACAAATGGACATTTTCTAAAAAGGATCAAATCGTATTCTACATTCCTGCAAACGAGTAAATTCATGGAAAAACAAGAATCGAAAATTTTTATTAATTCAATAATTTATTTCATTGAAGATGGAACAAATTAATATACATATATATGCTAACATTAGAGATTTCATTAGAGTTTCGTATTAGAGGTTTAAAAAAAAAAAAAAAAAAAAAGAAAAAATCAAATTTTTTTTTGTCTAATTCAACCTTTTTAAAATAATGTGGAGTTTCTAAAAATGGAAAACAAACCAAAAAATTGAAATTATATTTAATAGTTCTTCAAAAAAAAAAAAAAAAAAAAAAAAGAAAATAATAATAAAAAATAAATAAATAAAATAAATAAATAAAAAATAGCATTTAAACATCGGGAAACACACAAACAAAGAGAAAAAAAAAACATGCAAAAATGTGTTACAGAATTTAATTAATTTTTTGTAAATATATATATATATATATATATTAAACAATGGATAGAGATTTGCAACCAAGAATGCAAAAAATAAACTATATTTTGGGAAAATATTTGGAATATTTGAAAAAAAAAAAGTGTAATTCATTATTTTTCTGTAAAAATGAAATGTATTTAATATCCATAACACATACACACACACAAATATAAAAAAGAAAACGACAATTTTTTGTATCTTTGGAAAAGAATGACATAATCATTAATCACACTTGAAGTGAAAAAATATTACCCAAACTTAAGGGGAAAAAAATGTCGCATCTGATATTCTATAAAGACACGAACACACATAATTAAGAATGTAAGAAAACATTATAGCTGAGATAATAAAAAAATGAATGGCGTAAATCACTATAGAAATCAAAGATTAATTAATAGCAGGGAGAACAATGCAATCTGTCTGTTTAAGAGAAATATTTACTTTAATGATTTGTGTAATGATATATCCGGAAACAGAATATAGCTAATTGATGATTTTTTCTTATCAATGAACGTTAAATGTTTTTATTTCGGTAAGTTTTAATTATCATTATCTTGATGAATTATAGTTACTGTTATTTATAGAATAATATTTATAGTTGAATTTAACTCTGATTTTATCATCTGTTCCCCACCCCTTTTTTTATGACAGTAGAAGAGTAAAGTGATAAGATATTTGAATGGAAATTTTGTAGAATTTATAAAATAAGTATAATTAAATCGTGCAATATTTTAGTACACTAATTATTTGCTAAAGTTGCAGTATAAAAGTGAAAAAAAAAATTTAAAAAAAAACTGACTACATATATTTCAAGACGAAACGGAATGTTTGTTAAGATTAATTAAAAATCAGTAATTCTATTTTTTTTTTTTTTTTTTTTTTTTTTTTTGAGTATTTGAAAAATTGGTTTTATTGTTCTAATTATAAAACATATTGAAAAAAGAAACTTTGAAAAGAAACTGAAATAAATTTTAAATTAAAAACTGTAAAATTATCTACAATTCAATGGTTTTACATTATGTATTTTTTTTTTTTTTTTTTAATGTGTTTCAAATTCCTTTTTACTTTCTCTTACCCACAGGGTCGAGAAAGTATTGTTTTAGGGTCAAATTTTCGAACGCAAGTTTTTGTTATTTACATGTTCTGAGGTCCCCTGAATACGAAAATCACGTTTTTTAGCGAATGGTTTGTGTGTCTGTCTGTCTGTGCATCTGTCTGTTATCAGCATATTACAAGAACAAATAGGGGCAGAAATTCCAAACTCGGTATTCTAAATGTGTATCATATGGGATGCTACAGTAAGCTTTTCGTTGAGATGAAGCAAATGGTTCGTGTACAGGGACACTCAAAGGCATTCAAATACATTACGTCTAAGGGGGAAATTGCAGGTAAGTAGAGTTTAACCTCTACAGACTACACTGAACCAAATGAAACGAATATATATTTTTTGTAATAGAGATAGTCAACTGGGAAAAAAAATGTGTAGGTAGTAGCCTCGCCTCCTCCCCTGGGGGGGAAGTGCCTCCTCGAGGGGAGTAAATTTTCATGATGGGTATTTTTCAAAAGTTCTCGCCAATACCTTTAAAACGAATGGTTGAACCATCGATCCGCGATAATTTAAAATAAAGTTATCGATTTTTTTCATTTTTAACAACAACAAAAAAAAAAGAAGTAATAATAGTAATAATAATGTAATATTGAGAATAAATTAACCTTTTTTTTAATATTTAGTGTTGCACTACTTTTCTAATATGGAAATTGTCTTCATTATCATAAAAGATAATTTGTTTAAATATTAATTTTAATAAATTATTTTTTAAAAACATAATTATTTTTTAATAACCGAATTAATTTCTATATAAATGTAGGTGCATTAATGAACGGGGGGTTGGGGGGAAGGAAGAGTTTTATATTATCATATAAAGCTCTTCCGAAGCCTAATTTGAATTGTTTAACATAGCTTTACATAACAGTACTCGTTATCTTACCTCTTAATCTCCAGCCTTTGTTTATAGTATTAACTTTCAGGGTAAGAGAAAGTCGTGTGAGTGACCCACCAGATTATTTTCAGTAATTTTACATAAGATTTGAAAAGAAAGTATGTTAGATTTTCTGCTCTATTTCTAAACAAGCCACAGAATTTCTGACAGTTTTTTTTTTTTTTTTTTTCAAAGTTTTTATCTTATTACTTTTTAGTACTTGATCTCCGGTATATTTTTAATAATAAAGTAAAACAATTGTTAATTTTTTCAGCCTTTCTAAAGATCATGCCCGATTTTATAAATGACTTTATCAAGAGTTTGATAGTTATAATTAAAATATTATCACTGGAAAAATCACTGATAGAATATGTATTGGTTATAAATTTATGTTTCGACATTCAGAAAGCTTAGATAAAAAAAAAAAGGCATGATGTATGGGTTTCACTTGTTTGATGCTACGGAAGAAAATAAAGTGCGTTTCAACAGTTTTTCTCCTTTTTAGGTTAAAAGGACGAAATTCATTAAGTCATAACAGAAAAATATACATATTTGGAACAACAGCATACAAAATAATCCGGTGTGTCACTCACACAGTTTTCTCTTACTCTGAAATTTAATACTATAAATCAGGGCGCGAAATTTCCGCTCGCCATTGGCGAGTGGAAATTTTACTGTGGCGAGTAAAATGTCGGTCTAAGTGTAGACAGAATTATTACAATATACGGTGCTACGAAAAAAAAAAAAAAATATATATATATATATATATATCGATTGTAAAACGTAAAATCATGCTAATCTTAGTAAGGTGACCAGACATCCTCTATTTAAGAGGGCAGTCTTCTTTTTCAATGCCCTGCCCACTTAAACGAAAAAAAACATTTCAGGACTAAAAAGTCCTTTTTTTTATGTTTTTCGTCCTCTGTCCTCTTTTTCAAATGAAAAGGATTTAGTCCTTAATTTCAAAAATTTCGCAAAACTGGGAAGCTCAGTAGGCTGTTCGCTGTATCGAACGGTGAACACTAACTTTTTTCTGCGTTAGGTTCGCAAAAGAACAACTTTCTAATAAACTTTTCAAAGCATATTATGGTTTATGTCAATTCAGATTCTTCGAAACAGAAAGAAATAAAAATATTCCCTGTATTTGTACGGTTGTTTGATCCAGAACACGGAATCACTATTAAAATTGTCATGAAATCATTAAGAAAGTGGTGCTCCGGTTGATACGTCGTGGGTTGACATTTGTTCTCACTTTTGCATGAATAATTTTCCTCATAAAAAAAAGCCCACCAGTGACCGAGAGGTTCTGTCCTCGAAGCTGGTATACGTGAGGCACTGGACTCGATACCCAGTTCCTTGAAACTTATGAATCGATATAAACTTTTCTAGTAACAAAGACATTAACTTCAAAATACAACATTTGGATGAAATTATTTGTGTTTAGTTTACTTTATCTGACACATACAAAGATCAAACGTTTAAAACTTGACTTCGGTATTCAGGAAGCCTCAAAACATCTCAACAAATATACAAAAAAAAAAAAAAAAAAAAAAAAAAAACAGAGCAATGAATATTTAGCTTAAAAATTACATTATTTGCCGTATGGCTATGAGCAATTAATTTCAATTCCTGAGAAGCTTTTCTGGACATGGTAAAATATTACAGTAAAACACTTCCACTAACCATGAAAAAGTCTATATCTATGGTTTAAATATTGGCACCTATTGGCTGTATATCTTCTACAATTTCTGTACACATCACATGGTGGACATAAATATAATCCTATAATATTAACGCACGGCACAACCTGAACTACACTTTTATCAATTTTCAAGTATTGTCGCACTATAATGTAGTTCTTTTGTGTAGCCGTGTAAATAAACAATGATTGATTTCTATACAATATTCTACAGGAAACATGTTTTATGTATATAATATATATATAAATTTTCAATTTGGTTTAATGCAGTCTACATATGTTAAACTGTACCTACCTGCAATTTCCCTCCATAGATGTAATGTATTTGAATTCTCTTGGGTGTCCCTGTACACGAACCATTTGATTGAATGAAAAATTTAGTGTAGCATCCCTGTATCATACACATTTAGAATACCAAGTTTGGAATTTCTGCTATAATTTGTTTTTGAGATATGCTGATGACAGACAGACACATACACAAACCAATCAACCACAAAAAACATGATTTTTTGATTCAGCGGACTTTAAAACGTGTAAAATTAATTAAAACTCAGTTTAGAAAATTTGACCCAAAAATAATACTTATGGGTAAGAGAAAGTAAAAAGCTGGAAGAGGAGAGTTTATGGCAAAACCTGAATTACATCCAATGAATGGGTATCTAAAGGGATTGCAAAAAAATCGGATTTTCAGTTTGTGTTATTTAAATGGTTTTAATAAATAAATAAATAAATAAATAATAAAAACATGAGAATTATCAATATTTAGCCTTTCAATAAACGTTTCAATAATAAATCATCAAGTATAATGACCTAAATTACGCGTACAATCACCTGTTAAATTGGGTAGGAAGCTTTGCAATGATCCAATAAAAATTATAATACATAACTATTAACAATTAAAACATAGTACATTGTAAGTAAAGGTAATTCATGGAAGCAGTCTGTAAATTGCAAATAATTCATGATTAAAAAGTAATATGATTTTTTAATCTCTAAATGCACAAATTGAAGTAACTCATTATTATTATTATAAATCATATCAGTACAGTAAAAGAAACTTAAATTTAGCTAGAAAAAATAATATTAAAACTATTTCAAAATATATAAAATCACATATTTCTTATAGTCATATATATATTCATTACTTTTATTGTCTTCTGGAATCAGTAAATTGCAAATAATTTCATGATTGAAAAACATTTTTTTTTTAAATCTCTGTTGTTGTTGTTGTTGTTACTTATGCCACTCGGAAATTCCGAGCCCCGGTAGTGGAACTAACCGGGTTTAAGGCAGGAGGGGTGCGTCATTCCGTTTAACAGAGGAGCGCCCATTATAGGGAGGAAGTACGTCTTAGCTCCAGAAGCTGGCGATAGATGGCAGCACCAGCAGGAACTCGAATTTTGATCCGGGACAAGGCTGAGTTTAAACCCATGTTCCGGTACCCCCAGAGGTATAATTTTTGATGGGAACTTGGAGGACTTTGCGACCACGACTGATTTAACGTGCACCAGTCGCCATTAGCGTACACGACGGTCTTCGGCCGGCTCGAGGACCGAACCCGCAATCTTTCGATCACGAACTCGCTGCTCTTGATTGCTTAAATCTCTAAATGCACAAAATAAAGTAATGCATTATTATTATTATTATAAAATGAATTACCACTGAAATTTATTTCTAATTTATACATCATAACTTTTACAGTCTTCTGGATATAAATTTCAATTTATAAAGTAAAAAAAAAAAAAAAAAAAAAGCGTTAAAATAAGTTTGTTAGAATCTAAAGTTTATCGAAAAAATAATTTAACAACAATTATTATCTGTCATAAGCAGTTATAGCCTGAAACCAAGTACAGATTAAATTATTTTTACAACTATCAAAAGTTTCAGTATGTTATATATATAAAAAACAATACCGTTTCAATTAGAACTGTTAAAATAATTTACATTCCGCTAAAAATCAGCCTATGAATTAATTTCTATTTGCGTATATTACTGTCGCACGAATAATTTGCATGTTTTAAACAAATGTATACACGTCTAAAGATGAATGTTAATTATATTTCCTAGTTATCATAATATAATAAAAATATTCTGGTTTTTCACTCGCACGACTTTCTCTTACCCCGCATTTCAATACTATAAAGATAGATTGCATATTAAATCTTAAGATCAATTATGTAAGGTAATAAAGTTCAATGCACTTTTTAAATAACTGAAAAGAGGTTCAGGAACACTTTTATTTCACATGTAATTCTGTGTGATATGGACTACTTCCCCCTTCAACCCTTGTTCGATTATAGCGCAGACAATTATTAAGAAAAAAAAAATCAAACCTGCTTTTAATTTCCCTTCAAACTTCCCAATCTTGATCAAATACGTAAATGGTAACCTTATACGGACTTCAAAATACCAAATTTGAATTTCCTGCAACTATTTGTTTTTAAGTTATGCTGATAGTTTATATACATACAGATCTACCGTAAAAAATTGGACTTTTGTAATCAAGGCCTCATAACATGATATTATAAAAAAAAAAAAAAAAAAAAAAAAGAAGAGTCGAAATTTCAAGAAACACTTTTTTTACAGTATGCATATTAAATGTCAATTTTGCTTCCTGAGCAGTATTCGCCGAACATAGCAAAATGTAGCAAAGGACTTCCATCAATTACATTCAATAGAAAAAACTTTTAACTTAATTTTGAGTAGCACTGTATATTGTCTATAATCACTATAAACAATATTGTGTACCTAAATTTAGCTTTACTTAAAAAAAAAAAAAACATCTAACACAAAAGGAATTACAGTTCCATCAATTTACAAGTATAGCCACAATATATTCAAACACTTTGGGTAGCCCTGTAAACGAATGATGAATGTTTTCATACCACAATCTACACATGCTTTTATGCATATAATAAATTTTGTTCGTTCCGTTTTGTTTAAGTCAGCCTATAGATGTTATACTGTAATTACCAGAAAATTTTCCATAGACATAATGTATTTTAATTCTCTTGGATGTGTCTGTACACAAACCATTTTCTTGATCTTAACAAGAAAAGTTTATAGTAGCATCCCTATATGATACACATTTAGAATACCAAGTTTGGACTATCTGCTATTATTTGTTCTTGTGACATGCTGATAATAGAAACACACACACATATTAACAGCTAAAAACATGGTTTTTGGATTTAGAGGAACTTAAAACGTGTAAATACAACAAAAACTCAATTCAGAAAATTTGACCCAAAAACAATACTTTCTCTACATCATATATATGGGTAAGAGAAAGTAAAAAACTTTACTATTTATTTTAGAATTTATTTACAATCTCTTATTTAGTAAAAATACTCATATTTCGCAAGATAGTTTACATCATAGCCTCCTAAACTAGATGTCTTCCGCATGGCTCGGAAACTTGGCAATAGTTCAAGCAGTACACAGCGCCACCTGGTATAGATTGCGCGACTTTTTCATTCAACAGCCACTAAAAATTTTTAAAAGTGGGATTTGATATACATAAAAGGCGAATAGAATCGAAGAAACGCCGATTATATATATCACATATCACTTCTTAAAATAATTGGTGACAGTTAAATAAAAAAGTCGCGCAATCTGTACTAGGTGGCGCTGTCTACCTCTTGAATTATTACCAAGTTTACGAGTCACGCGGAAGGAATCTAGTTTAGGAAGCTATGTTTTACATTTTGCATTCTGATTGCAATATGCTGTATCTAATATATAATGCCAAGTTTTCTGAAAATGGCTTTGCACTGAGTGTAATGGCTTTACCCTACGTGTTATAGTTAAAAAAGTGGATTTTTTTTTTTTTTTTTTTCAATTTTTTAAAGAAACTGTTATATTTTTATGAATGTATGAGATAACCTCAGAAAAATTTGTACAGATAATTAGAATGGTTTTCATAATCACATGCTACAGCCAAAACTTATTCCAAGCAATACTTTTTACACGGTGATCCAAAACATTTTCACATTTGCTTAACTTTTTACTGGTACCCTTTTCTGCATAAAGACAAAACATTTGGGGAAATATATGGGGTACAACATGTACTTTATACTCGCAAAGTTTAAAGATAATTTCTACAGAATTTTTCTAGATATTTGACAAAATATCTAAATTTGAAAGTGTCCAAATACTTATTGGTAGATAGTGTATATTTCAATAGTTTTTATTTTACTTACTATGATATTTAGGATGCTAAATACACAATATGGTTATATCTGTATTTAATCTTTTATCAAAGGTATTAAAATTTGCTTTTAGTTTAAATGATGTTGGCAGATAGATTTAAAGCATAAAAATGGGAATTATGTACCGACGAATTAGAAGTTGACACAAAAATAAATACCAATTCATTTTCTTAATTACTGTAAATATTTATTACAAATATAGAAATATTATATAGGGTGTTCCAAAAGTCCCACATCCCCCTCCTAACTCGAAAATGAGTCGGAATTGTGAAAAATGGCAAAACACATGTTCAATGAATTCGAGAGGGACCTCTTTTGGCGACAAAAGTTTGGGTCCGGGGAGGCTGGGGGGGGGGGGGGGGAGCGCTAGGGAGGGAAAGTTTAAAATTTTAAATAGGAAGGTATATCTTGGGATACATCCCTGGAAACGTCTCTTCAAAGCAATGAATTTGATATAAATAGTTTTGCCTTACGATGATTATTAAGGGAGATGCATGAATTTTTAGACTTTTGAAACGTGGATTTTATACTTATGTATCTGCTTTAATAATCATTGCAGATCAAAACTGTTTATATTAAATTCATTGCCTTGAAGAGACTTTTCCAGAGACGTCTGAAAACTCAAGTATCTTTTTTATTAATCATCATAGGGCGAAACTACTTATATCGAATTCATTATTTTGAATAGTTGTTTCAAGGATGTATTTCAAGATATACTCGTACCTTCCCATTTAAAATATTAAAGTTACCCTCCCTAGAGGACATCCTACCCCCCACCCCCACCCCACCCGGGCACTAACATTTTACACCAAAAGAGGTCCCTCACGTATTGAACATGTGTTTTGCCATTTTTCATAAATTCCGACTCACTTTCGAGTTAGGAGGCGGAAGTGGGACTTTTAGAACAACTTGTATAGATCATAGATGAAAGTAGCTTTTTTCTTTAATTGGCAAAATTGAAGGAGGAGCTTTTGGTGACAGTATATAGTGCGTTTAAACAAATTTCATAAGTACCATTTAGCTCAGCTTAGTGTTCAGGAAATTTTTAAATCCCAAAATTATACGGAGGTTCATCTAAGAAATAAAGTTTAAAAGAAAAGTTCATTATATTAAAAATCTACAGTTTGGAATATTTTATTAAAGTTAGTCTAGAAAATAAAATTCGTAGATATATAAAGAATTAAAAAAAAAAAGAAAAGAAAAGAAAAATCATAAGCCTGTTTCTGTTTTATAAATAATAGACCTAAAATTCTCCACAAAACAGAATTTAATTTAGTAAGAAAACTTATTTTAATCTATTCTTTTATATAAAAGCACTCAGTAGCTGAATTCAGTTTCCTAGTATCGGTTACTATATTTATTTCTAAAAACTTCTGTGGTATAACTATAGCGCAGAAGCTAATTATTTAAAAAAATATTAGCATGTTATTTTTTTTTCGACATAAAAAGAAATATATTTATTCATTTATTTATTTATTTTTAGCTCATGAATCATAGAATCTTTCGATACATAGTTTGTATAGATTTAATAAATTTTTAATGGCCATATTTATGTCACAAACTTTGTTCAGTTTCAGAAATTTCTATTTCTTTAATTAAAGTCTTTATCATTCATTTAAATTCATTAAAATTGCCATTTTTCTTTTAGAAACTTTAACTTTCTTTTCAGTAATTCATAAATGTTAATTATAAATATTTTTAAGTAAATTTCTTTGTTCACTAATGGCGGTATATCCTCCAGAATTATCATAAATACATGCAAGTAAACTTTACTTTTACTTTTTTTTTTCAAGATATATAAATAATAATAATAATAATAATAATGCATAATATACATGGTTTTATACTGAAGCTGTCTCATTACCGTAGCATGTTTTATTTTTTTTTTCTTCTTTCAATTTATTTTTAATTATTTAAAAACAAGACGTATTTGCACGTTCACTTTTCTTTTTTTCTACATAAAAAGCAATACATTCTTATATTTATTTATTAAATTTTGCCACTTTTTTTTTTTTTTTTCATTTTATTAATTTTGAAGTAAAATGGGGTTTCTATTTAATACCTTTTGAACAAATGTCCGATTTATTAAAAAAAAAAAAAAAAACGCTGTTAGATAGATTTTGGCTTAATAAGTGTACCAATTTTTGATAAAATCTAATAATCCGGACTAAAATTCCGGACACATACAATGACAAACATTACGCTTTATATATTTAGATAAAAATAAATTTGTATGCAAGTTAATTCAAAGTGTAATTCAGTAAACGGCGACAACGGACAATCATTGTCTGGAAGAAATATTACGAACTGTTGTACTAATAATCCATAGGAAAAATATAATTAATAAATTTTTACTTGAACTATACACAAGATTTTGAAAAAAAAAAAAAGTTCAATATTTTCAATTGTTAAAGAATAAAAATTTTATATTATACAGGACTAATTTAAATAAGACGAGAAAAAATAAATTTAAAACAAATTCAATCTTTTTCAGTGATTTTTTTTTTTTTTTAACCTTTGAAATTTTAAATTTGTGATTATTCTTGGAAAAATAAAAGCAGTTTTACTTTTAAATCAAGAGCATATAACGAGGAATAAATTTTTGTTTTGTGTCTTAAATTTCTTTATTTATCTTTTGAGCTTATACTAAATGTAAATATTTGAACTTGTATAATAAATATTTTTTGTCTTCTCAATTTCTTCAAATTCCGGATATGTTTTTGTTATTATAATTAAAAAAAAAAAAAAATTGTTAGAACACATTGATCTAATTTTAGAAATATATTCATTATAATTCCAAATTGTAAAAAAAAAAAAAAAAAAGAAGCATTAATAATTTTGCATGTTAAATTTAGTGAAACAAAAAATTGCTTTATCAATAGTATTACATACTATACATGTTATTTAAATAATAAAAAAAGGGTTAAACTCTTCACATTAATTGAAACACATTTTTTTTTTTAAATTGAATGTAGTTAATTTCTTTTCTGACTTTAAAACAGTGAAAAAATATTTTTTACATATTTTGTATACAAACGTAAATTAGGCAAATTATTGTATATGCGCCAGTCATAATTCGGCCATTTTCCCCCCCTAAATACTCTCTACGATCATAATAAAGGAAAGGTAAAACGAATACCGGGTGATCCAAAAGTCAGGACAAACTTTAAAAATGAATAATTCGAAAACGAATCAAGATACAAAGATACGGTTTGCACCAAACGGATGAAAAAGAAACCGGGTTTTGTGTGGCAAAGGAAAAAAATTAGTTCTGTTGGCGACCAACAGATGGCGCTATAGTGTTTTATTTCACCAAACGATGATTTACAAATGAAAAAAAAAAATTGACAACTTACAAGTCAGCTTAATTACAGTTAATTAGTACTACTACAGTAACTGTTCAATGTCCATCATTCAGAAGTACAGCTGTGAGATGATTCACCACATCGTTCACAGCATTTAGTAGCATTTCTTGAGTTATGGCAGACATATTTTGGCGGATGGCATCTTTCAGTGCTGCTAGTGATGCCGGTTGGTCGCGGTACACTTTTGACTTCCAAGAATCCCCACAGCCAAAAGTCACAGGATGTCAGATCGGCAGATCTTGGAGGCCATGCGTGATTAAAGTAGCGACTGAGAATGCGATATTTCGATGCATATAAGCTTCGACTACCATTACCTGCTGTAGTTGTTCCTTTTTATATCGTTTGTTGCTTTGCATAATCCTACATCAGAAATACGACAGCGCCATCTGTTGGTCGCCAACAGAACTATTTTTTTCTTTGCCACACAAAACCCGGCTTCCTTTCCATCCGTTTGGTGCAAACCGTATCTTTGTATCTTGATTCGTTTTCGAATTATTCATTTTTAAAGTTTGTCCTGACTTTTGGATCACCCGGTATATTTATTTGTAGTCCCTTATATGACTAAAGCTTTGGAGCTTGACACTGTAAATTATTGAGCAAAACGAAAAAAAAAAAAAATCTGCCATTAATTTACACATATTCAACCCAAATAAAAAAAAAATAGAATACTTGTCACTTTTCAAAGAGAGAGGTTTGTATGTCTTGCTTTTGCCTCCAAGGCAGTGTTTTTTTGCACCTGATGAAGAAAGGCTACGTCCTTTCGAAACCGGCTGTGCTGACTTAAAATTTATGGTGTGTGAAGTTTTAATTTCTTTCTAATGATTATACGCCAGTTTTTAAATTTAGTTTTGGTTTGTAGTAGATCGAGGAAAATAGTGCTATGAATTTCTGCATCTAAATTGGTGCGGCGTAAGAAATAAGTGTAGCTTCTTGCTTTATAACTTGCTTTGAATAAAATCTATAAGCATAGTCATAATTTTAAAACATTAGAGAACAGAAATATATTGTTTTTAAAACTATATATATAGTAATTATATGTAAGAAGTAGGTTAAAACATTGAATTAGCATTTGGTCATACTAGTCTTTCATGTAGTCATTTTTTAACGTTCATTACTTTTTTTTATTTGTCTGTAATTTTGTACTAATTTATTTATTATATTTATCTGTTATATTTGTCCCTAAGACAGAGACCATGAAAAAGACAAAAAGAGGATCATACGAATATGCATTCAGGCGAGATGGAACCATAATAATTACAACATGGATGGACAATTCAGCTGTAATAGTTGCTTAGAATGTTCATGGTATATCTCCTACCATTACTGTTAATCGTTATTCACAAGCTGCTAAGAAGAGAGTGAAAATTTCTAGACCGAATGGCATAACCGAATACAAAGAATATATGGATTGGACAGGCCAAATGGATATTGTCGCATACAGAATTCGCATCCGCGAAAAAAAAAATGGTGGTGGTGTATATTTACCTGTTTGCTTGATGTAAGTGTCAACAATTCATGGATAATAAAGAAAGAAACAGGATAAGACATATCCCAGCTTAATTTTCGCAGGGTGACTGTACAGACGTACCTCACACCCGCTATCAGACTCTTCCTAGGAGGGCGCCCATAAAGCAAGACTAGTGGTCGTGTGATGTTTGATATTAGACAGGATCCAATATTTTGTTGAAAATGTACCAAATAACAAGAGAAGAAGTAAGATGTGTCAGAACTTATGTAAATCTGTGGGAAATACTCAATGTAAAAAATGTGGTGCAGGACTTTGTGTGGTATGTTTTGTAGAATATGATACAGAATACATTATATATATATATAATATATATATATATATATATTCTTGGAAGTTGAAATTTTTATATTTTAATGTTTTGTTGCGCGTAACTAGATTGTAAGTTGTGTGAAAAAAGAAAAAAAAACTG